>CM046879.1:234157120-235357120 GCA_025667525.1 Glebionis coronaria
CCAACGCAAATCTGCATTAAATAGTCCAAGGGTAATGAATTGACACATTTCTTGTCATATTACCCCCTTTGCAATCTGTGTCGGGACACCAGACTTTAGTTATGATTTCTTGTAACGTGGCTGCTACATATCCCCTGATGTAGTCAAAGCATAATATATGCCTGTAAAACCTTGGTGTTTCAGAACGTTTACCATGATTGAATCAGAGCAAAACCAAATTGCGCGAGTTTTTTCAAATCTAAGGGTATCAACTTTAATGCAATTCTATGTTCCGAGATATTTAGGTGACACGTCTGCACAGGTTCACCAAATACCTCCAAGTTCAACCTAGCAAATACTGAAAAGAAATGCCATAAATGAATAATCCAACAACTCTAGTGATATTAGGACCTGTATAATCAAAAGGAAAACCCCAATAAACTGAAAAACCCGCCATTATAAGATCGAAAATTTTCGACCGATTTATAAGTGTGTTATGTTCTACAACTAAAGGTCATAATAAGCTACTGCAATAAATATTGATCAATAAGCTTCTTGTTTTTTAATAATACAATAAGCCGATGAGAATGTTAGAAAACTTAGCCCAATACAACCCGTAACTCTTTTAAAAACATATGTTATTGCTTACCTTGAATGATAGTGTGTCATTTGTTCAATTAATACATAAAGGCGGATTTTTAAAATTCCTATGGCTAGTGCAGATCATGGGGTGTTTGGAAAGCTAATTATAGGTTCTTCTCTATCTTTAAAATAGCCAGCATATTGAGTAGGTTTTAAGAATAACGCTATTATTTCAGTGTCATACATGGATGCCCTAAATATTTTTCTATTAGAATGTAGACTGTAAGAAAAAAAAAATTCCATACTTGACATTACAGGTACATCATGTTGCTTAGGGAGTTGCATTTAAGAATTATTAAGTAGTAGCACGCGACTTGCGGAGCTGCTCTATATCGTCCCAAAATAAAAAAAAAATATAAAGTCCCATTCCTTCAACATTTGCTCAAATCTTTTTTGCAACAAAGCACGCAATAATCATTTATTACTCAATAAAAACTTGTAAAAACATAGACAGGGTCACAGAAACTAGTACGACGACCTACTTTATCGACTATCAAAAGAAATAAGTAGTGATAAAAAGGTGATGCCTAAGCCTACTGTCTGTGTCACAGCTGCTGGCAATAAGCGAATTACTTTCACTACGTGAACATCAGTAGTAAAGGTGATGTTATTTTTTAAAAACCAACCATAACCACTTTAATATGCGGGCTGGTAATATTCTTGTGGTTCGTAGGTGTGAGTTACAAAACTACAATAATCAAACACCTCTTGACACGGATATGTATTACATATGTAGGGGTTGACTTTGGTTATAGGTGATCTTTCTATCAAGGTGAACATACCTACTTCGCATATATTAGAAAAGCTATAATAAAAAAGACTACAGTAAGAAGATTACCTGCTTGAAACTGGTACTTGTACCATATCCAGAACATATACTCAAAAGAAAGTTTTGTGGTGTACTTTGGTCAAGTGTTTCTGTGTCACTCTTCATGATATGAACCATCATCATTACCCTAAAAGTGTGGGATACCAGCATAGTGCACAAAACAAAGTTCCAACATTTAGCATGCCCCATAAGAAAATATGCTATCAAAGACAAACATTTACAGTACGAAACGTTCCTTCGTCTTCTTCTCCATCCCCACTGGCACACCAAGTGCCGTATGCAGCAAGCATCCAATGGATTGCAACTATCAATTTAACCTAAAAACAATCATGACCAATAAGATGTCAAATATTAAAACATA
The DNA here is from genome assembly GCA_025667525.1 of Glebionis coronaria. Classification (NCBI taxonomy): domain Eukaryota; kingdom Viridiplantae; phylum Streptophyta; class Magnoliopsida; order Asterales; family Asteraceae; genus Glebionis; species Glebionis coronaria. Next base: position 234,158,932 of record CM046879.1, read on the forward strand.
AGATAAATCAGCTTCCACGGGAGTTAAAAGTAAACCAATTTGTATATGTTCCAAAAAATCAGCATTATATAGCAAGTTAACCACAAAGCTGCAAGATCAAACCTACCTTTGAATCGATTTTGAAAATGACCCATTCTTAGTCAAAACCTGTTGGACCCACATTATCCAGGCGGTGCGCTCAAACTATGCAAAGTGTCAATTAAGAGACTATTATAATGAATAAATTAGAGCATATAGATTCCTTACCTGAGCAATTACGTAACCCATGGTCTAAACCTATGTGAGCCTACCTTATGGTTTCCACCTTCTACACAAGCAAAGGGTAACCATAATCAAACATGTTCAATTAACGTGGTAAAACCACCATTAGTGCATCGGCTTTCTCTTCACCGACTATCGCCAAAGCTATCATAGACTCTGAATTGATCAAATGAAAGGTGAAAGTGATCCTAGGTGGTTTTGATTTGTACATCTTCTTGAGTTGTGCTCCTTCTAGGTTGTTCAAAGTGGTGGTATGTGCTTCTTCTTGAACTATTGAGTCTATGTGTCGATGATTTCTCAACTATTGAGATGAAGTTCTATAGATGCCTAATGTAATTCAGTATAAAGATCTAAAATTCAAAATCAGAATGGTTTCATCCTTTGATCCATAGTGGCCGGTTCATATTTCTCTTTGCAACTACATGCATATATCGGCTTTTTGCATTGTGTTTGTGGGTTCAGGTGGTGGCGTTCTTAAATGATGTTCTCCCTTAGCAAGGGTTGTTGTAAGTCCAAGTTTATAAGCATACTATCACCCTACGTCACATAAAGGTAAGAAACCTTTCTTCAAGACATGATAATAAAATAATAGAAATAGTATGAAGTTTGAACATAGAGTTAGGAGATCAAGGCCGGCTTCATCAAGCTTTGGAACTTTAGTTGCATAGTCCTGAAAAACATAACTATCCATAAATTATATAATGGTACAAATCCTAAATATTGTAGATTAGTCATTAACTAAAACACTTATCACCTTTGACGACCACTTTCAAAATGTGATTTTGTAGTCACTCAGAGAAGTCACTCCATGCCATGTATCTTCATCTGGAGTTCCCATTATATTATAGTTAAAAAAACAGATATGAAAAGAATCGATATGTGTATGTGGAAGAAATCCAAATTAAATGAATGTATTACTTGAAAATATGGTTCAATTTGTCAATCCTGTACTTTTGTCCATGGGAACGTTTAAATACCATCTTCAACAAATTAAAGGTGACTTAAGTTCGTAAATATCTGCAAGTGTATTGAACAAATAAAAAATTAAGGTCATTAATTAAAAAGAAGAATACCTTACCAGGGTATGCTCACTATGAAGACGCCTATAAAAAAGAAAGGCAATAGCATTTAGTTCCATTGAATGCTCATCACAGTTGGTGTTCATCAGTTTCTTAGCTCACAGTGCTTGATCCTAAAGAGCGCTTCATCCCCATCCTACATAATCAACCACATAAGAAGTAATTATTAATGGTCAAACTTGGGTGTAACAACATACGTAAAACTTAAATGCTACTGAATATACTAATTAGTTGGTCATATTGTGTACTATATTATCTTGAAAGAACTGAATAGAAGATGCAGTAACAAAGGTACGGATTAAATCTGTTTAAAGTTTATGAGTTGTCCTGATCAGAAAAAAGATATACCTTAAACCACAATACATGAAAAAAGATTGCAAAACAGTGAAAGAAAGCGCAAAACAACGTCTAACCATTACCAAATAACACACCATAAGCTACCTAATTCATGAAGTGTATAAGGAATATTTGATCCATGAAGTGTTCTTTGGTTTGTGTGTTTGTGATTAGAGAAATCACGATCATAAGCTTGACGACCATATCTTGTGATTGGAGAAATCATGATCGAGGAATATGATTGATTTATTGATCCCATCAGTGTGGCGAGCGATTAGGGGTTACTGATTAGGATTTTGAAAAATGATACAAAGTTGGGGAAGATTTAGGTAGAATATGAATATAATCTGGGTAAAGGACACGACCCGATTGTTGATCACGGCCCAAAATGATGCTGACGTGGATTAAAACATGCTTATGTGGCATATCCCTCCTCTTATATATAATGTAAAGATATATGTACATATATATATATATATATATATATATATATATATATATATATATATATATATATATATATATATATATATATATATATATATATATATATATATATATATATATATATATATATATATATATATATATATATATATATATATATATATATATATATATATACATTATATATAAGAGGAGGGATATGCCACATGGCATTATATAAATCCACGTCAGCACTATTCCGGGCTCAATACTTTTTGCCCGACCCCTGTCTCATAACCCGGTCCAAAAAAGAAAACCTAGAACACCATAATCATCGTCATTCAAAAAACATCAATTCTCTTCAAGAAAACCAAAACCCTATTCTATGTCACGGATCTATCACTAAAATGAATCTTACTTAACACAAACCAGTTTAATCATTTACAAGATCTGTATCAATTCAATTAGGATTCAATAGTACGTTTTCATATAGGTAATTTTTTTATTATTCCTAGTTAATAAACGATAAATGATGGTCTATAAAGTTTGATCATGATGTTATTAAACACGTAATTGTCTTTATATGTGTATTATATCAGGATGATTGGTAACTTTGACTATGAACAATCTATTGATCTTGAAAGGTAATTCCAATTACTGTATCAACTAATTATGTTTCGGTGAATTAATATAGAGTTATTCTCCTACATATAGGGGCTTATATTGATTATGAATGGGTAAAGCAATTAGGGATTAAGCCGTAGGTACAGGCTCAATGAGATCGATTATGAACAATGTGAGTGGAAAGCCAGGGTGCTCAGCTAATTAACAGTAATGATGTTGTTAATAGGTAAAACCACTTAGTCCCTTACTAGGCTTGAATTTGGTTATTTTACCTTAATTTCCAACTCCTCTATCCTGTTATTCTTAGCTTTGTTTGTGATGTTATTTTCTTCTCATGAATTCTGTATATTTGTAAATGAAGTCGAGCATTTATGTGTTCAGTCTGGTTTGCCGTTAATTTGGGAGAAGTATTACGAAGAGGCAAGGTTGTCAAAAGCGAGAAAAGCGCTCGCTAAAGCGAGAAAAGAGACTGAAGCGACCCAAAGCGCCTTATATCTGTTGAAGCGAGGCGTTTTACTGAAGCGAGGAAAGCGACTGAAAACCGATAAAAAAGCGACGCTCGCTTTTGTAAAAAACGGCCAGTTTTCAAATTCTTAGATAAAGAAGATGTACAGCCGGCGTTAATCTTTTAAATTAGGTTAAATATTTACAACACCAACCCTTTAGACACTATTATGCTTTTATTTAATAATTGTTTTCATGCTAGACACTATTATATGCACATAGGGTAAAATGCTTACTAAAGCGCTCGCTTTTCTCCCTTCCCGCATCTCGCTTTGGAAACATGTATGTCGCTTTAAGGTCGCTTTCCCTTTTAACTACATTGCGAAGAGGCACATGCTGCATTTTTTGTAGTAGACGTTTCTTGTCCGCCATGTTTTGAAGAATCTAAATCTGCCTTTGGTAAATAATCTTCTTTTGCTGTTAAACTTTTGTGCTAACTCAGAAATATTTAACATATAAATTTGCTTCCAGAAAAAGTACTTATGTATGAAGATCTGCAAGGTCCTCCTCTTCTAATACTGGCCAACAAGCAGGTAACCCCCTTCCCTAGATAAACAAGTTACACGAATTTAACAATACTAAAATACCCGTTCTTCTATTGTACATGAGGTTTGGATATACACTATTACTTATAGGATATTGCTGACACTGTTTCTGCCGAAGAACTTGCTTAGTATTTGGACCTTAAGAAATTAGATGAATGAGCTTATGCATTTGAAGGTGTTTCAGGGTATGAACAGTTTCACGGCTAGGTCTATATTTGGTGTTACCTTTGTAGGCTGGATCAGCTCTAACCAAGGATGGGATTGGGCATCAGGGTGTGTTCCTTAGCTGTCTTTGTAGCTGATCTTTTTCTAACCAAGGGTAGGATTGGGCATTAGGGTGTGCTTCTAAAGAAAGCGTGATTCCTCGAATATTACAAGTATAATTACAAATAAAAAAATACGCTTTGTTTAGAAAACATAGAATAAGATTCTTAACTTATACTTAGGTTCAGTTTTTCGTGGTGGGCATATGCATCATTTTGGGGGGAGCTGATTAAGGAAGTCTTGACAAAGAAATTGTTGCGCACTTTATTCACATACTTGACGAACACAATGAGTTGCTGAGACTTTTCAGAAATGCACGCTTCAACTGGGAGATGATAATATGCCAGATTTTAGAATCAGGCTTTGCAATATGGGTGGTGTCCGTTGTTAATTTGCGTTTGAAAGTTATCAAAATACTTACCCAACTCCATATTGGAACATTGTGGGAAATTTCATTGATGACAATGATAGGTTTCGTGATTCAAGATTCAAACTTATCCCGAGCATTGTACAGGTACATTTTTTTAATCCTATCTGGATATGAAAATTATAGATAGGAATATATGGATATTGAGCAATAATTGGTTAACAGGGATATGAACCTTGAATTATAATCCTATAACTCATCAATTATACAAACAATCCCTCTGGCAAATCGATGAAACCGTAAAACCGAACAAAAGGTAAGTAATCCGTAGAATTCTCTGGATGTTATGGTTTATTAAAGTCCGATTAAGATACTTGCTGATTGTACGTAGTAACTTGAATGTAATTGACATATACCTTAGGAGTTGTAGTCAAATAAACTATAATATATCTGAACATAGACTTATTTTCTATTAACTGCAGGCGGTTCAAGTATCAGTTTGGGGATGTAAGAGCATACAGATTGATTGCTAGGGGATCCAACATCACTCCACTATTTCAGGTATCTTAGAATGCACGGGAAACTGATATGGAATCCCATACTCACAAACTGGAGCAAGAAGCATGATTAGATTTTGTTAGATACCTAGATCTGAAAAGCCATGAGTATTTTTTTTGCCTTACACTAGATTAGCGATGCCTTAGTATTTTTTTTTGTATATATTATACAACTATTGACCTTATGTTAATTAGGTGATTGCTTTATTGCACCTCCGGTGGGGTGACACTCAGCTTTGGTCCAATCATTAGCATGTTAGATACTTACAGTGAGACTCATGGGGTGTTTGGATTTGCGGTTTAGCACTGACTGTTTTTTAATTCATAATTATTTTGGCTTTTAATATTTGGATGAATGTACTTTTTTATGATGCTGTGACTTGCTTAAGCGGGAAATAATATCGAAGTTATTTAAAAAGTTACCAAGGTATCTTTGTTGAGATTGTTTCTATAGCCATTTTTGTAGTTAGTGCTAAATCGTGGGGAAAATATTGATGAACGATTTACAAAGAAAAAATCTAATGACACTTGTGTGTATACATGTAATATAATCGATTGGTTTCGTATACCGTAATGATATAGGCATTCCTAAAGTTTTAATAGACAAGCTTTAAGCATGTAGTCTTTTTCAGTAACCCTGACCCAACCCGTTTCATTATGTACTCCTTATGATGTTTTTTGTTGATTGTTAGGGCGACCACCTGTCATGCAGCTATACTTTTTGGGTCCAAAAAGGCTTTCGTATTTATAGAATAATGAAGCCCGCACACTTGGTTGATCTTTTTGCAGCAAGGTGAGAGCAAATAATTCTATTTTATTTTTCTGCTTATTAATGTCTAAAGTTTGATATGGTGTAGAAAAATTTATTTGCTGATGGCCTGACCCGCATTAAAATTAACCATTGAACGAGTACTTTAACGTTTCTCAGATCAAAGTGTTGCATATTAAAGCAACTTTTAGTATGCCAGTTTTTTATTTTTGCAAAACTGAAGATTTAAGGGGTGTTTGGTTCTGCTACAAACTTGTAATGTTAAGGGTTGTTTGGTTAAGGAGGTTAGTTGCAAAACCCGCCCAATGGGTGGGTATGAATTATGATTACTGTTTACGTTGTTTATTTTGAAAAAAAATTGTTAATTTTTTTTATTTGAAGAATAGTATGAGGTGACCTATTCGAAAATTGCCTTATAATAGATTAGGTACTTTATGTTTTTATCTCAACTGTCCTATTATGGAATCCACCAGAATATAGAAAAATTTATCTACGAACATATGAATTCAAGTTTAATTGTATGTATGAAGTGGGCTGGCTCATATATATAAGTTGTTGACGAAAGGAAAAACCTACCAAATATTCTCTTTTGACGTTAATTTTCTCAGATTTCTGAATGAGGGGGTTCGGGCAAAGATGAGAGAAGGCAGTTTCTTTCAAATTATATTACACATAATCATGTACTTTCCTCCAATCCACCTCTACTTTCATGCTGAACCTTGAAATCCCTAATGCAAACTGGAAATAGGCACTCGAAAAGAGGAAAATCTATGAAAATAATAGTCATTCACAATTTAGCCCATAGTAAGAACAACTAAATGCCGAGTAAGTTTGCATATAGACTTATGCAGCAGAATAACATTTGTAACATAAAAAAATGTGGGTGGAGTTTGTGCACTCTTACTTTCTTTCGTGTGTATTTTTTTCTTCTGGATGACGAGGAACTAATCAAGATAATTTCCGTTTAGCAATAGCTCGAGTATCGTGCAGGTATGGCCTGAAATAAAGAAAACTAATGAGTGTAAAGGACGAAAACATGCTGGAGTGATAATATTTTTTCTTCTAATATGCAGGCTGATAAGTTCATTTTGATTAGCGCAAGTTTGTATCCATAATGCACAAGAAACCTATCGAAGTTACCATGAAGTGTAGCATTTGCCAAGTACGTTACAGGTTTACAATGATGAATATATTCATTTGTATCTTCGTCATTTTACCATTATAGTTTCTGACTGTATCGTCAAAGCGGAATTTTTTTAAGAAAACCATGATAACCACTCAAGCATCAAATGTGTGCTTTGACTATGACTCTAATAATCAAAGACACATCTTCATTATCAAGATTAATATGGATTCATTTATAAAGCTATAAGATATTATGAATTTATGATAGTTACTCAAATCTGATCTTATATTATCACCATTAACCAATCTTGATGAAATTTGTACAGAGATTTTATCATGTTTTTTATAAATTAAGAATAATATGACCTCTTAAGTCAAAGTATACCTAGGAGTCATGTTACAGAAGTGACAAAATCTTTTTATTGCGAAACGAGTGTTATTGTTTGTCAGGTTTCACTATTAAAAAGCACCACTTGCGCTTTTATGCAACTAAATTTAGATTCAATGATTTTCCATTTAGTACATGCTTAGAATGGACTTATGTAAGTTCCAAATTTCAATATATCTGCTTATATGCATATAAAGCATAGCGTATACTTTTTTATTGTTTTTTGTTCCATTTTTAGATTGCCCATGGTGGGAAGAAGCAACCGTGGATTTCATGAGCAGTGGGAGGTACAATCTTTCTGCACATATTAATCACGTTTTTCTTATACTACACTGCTTTTATGAAATTAGAATGTACATTTTATAGAAATTGAAACGGTAAATATTTCTTCACAAAATCTAAAATATGTCCCGTTTGTTAGAGTCCACATTGACTTTTAAAATCAAACGAAATCTTTTTCGAATGCATTAGTGTAATTATGGAGACATGTGCTATCAAGTGAGTTACTCGAGTATATAATTACGGATCTGTTAGCAAGAAGATGCATTACTTTTAAAAATTGAGGTTGGTTCTAATGGTAGTATAAGGCAGTAAAAAAGGGTACCCTTTTATTGGAAACCAATACCATCAAAGGCACCTGCCCACAAGATTGAGCCGATAATGATCAGAATGAGCTAAAAGGTTGACAAAACTTATAAGCAAGTTAATTAAGTAGACTAAAGATGGAAACCAGTGTCGATAGGTTATATTCTTTATTTTTGAGATACAAAATTTGTAGTTCTGAACTTCTGATCATATGTTATACTCCCTCTGTTCCTAAATAAAATATATATTCAATTTGATTTGCCCGCCTAACATGGACTCATTGGGAGTCAGTCTTGTCACCAACCTCTAACTAACATGGACTCATTGGGAGTCAGTCTTGTCACCAACCTCTAACTATGTATAGTTGGATTATTCTAACTATTGATATATTGTGTGACAGGGAGCTGTTCGTGTTATTGTCTCACTCCAAGTGGATGATGAAAAACTGAAAGTGAAATCACCACTGGAAATTACTCTTCAGTCATTGTCCGAGACGATACAAAGTTTGAAAGAGAAGATTATGGGGGAGATGCATCGGCTTGCAAACAAACGAAAACTGAGTGGGAAGGATGGTTTTTTGAAGGACGAATTATCTCTAGCATATTACAACGTTGGTGCAGGTGAATCACTTACTCTCTCTTTAAGTGAATGTGGTGGTAGCAAGAGGTAAGAGTCATCTTCGATATTGTATTGCTCGACGTTCCGCACAACAGAGCTTGATTGGTTTAGTGGCATAATTAATACGTGGTTTGATTATATTAATGTTGTCTTACGATGATCAAAATGGAAGTCTGTGCTTTTTGAGCCTAATACTTAGATGTCCAACTGATAATGGATATGTGCACAGTAACATATCATCATGAAGAGAAAAATAAGCACATATTTATATAAAAAAATCTATACACATAATCCTTCATCTCTTTCGTTATAATATTTATACACATATGAATATGGTTCGCGTGTTCAATTGGCAGCGTGAAGCTGAAGTTGGAATCATGGTTAGTTAATAATGAATTTCAGCAGCCTGCTGAAGCAACAGGTGAACAAATAATTTTTTCTAATTTCAGTATCTAATATTGTTTATTCAACAACGTTGTAAATCCAGTGTTGTGGCAGGTTTGTTGCAGCTTAATATTGTTTATATACATTTCCTAGACATTAAGTGGTTAACTACTTGACTTAGCTGAGATAAGAACTTAACTTGAAACTTCGTGTAGAATGCTTATGAAATGAGGTGTTTGAGATAGTGTAAGAAGCGCTCAAAGAGAGGAATTTTTTGTCAAAGTTTGCATTTAATTAGTCATTAGGTTGATCATGAGTTTCAGTTTGATGATGAAAGTCAAAGTAAGTATTTAAATTGACAATAATTTGAAAGTTAATCTGTTAGATTGATATGTGTAATGAAAGATGGTCATTAAGTAGCCCAGCTATAGAGAAACTTCAGTTTGTGGAATGTGACTTGAAACAACCAGATCATGTTAAGGCGACAACAACATGTAGTGTTTCAGCTGTTATAATCGGGCCACGTGAGTAGTTATTGGATGTTACTGAACCGTACTGAGTTGACTTTTAAACCACATAAAACCTCTTTGACACAGGTATATTAGGCTTAAAATGCTTCCATATCATTATCTTTCTATATAAATTGTTTTGATGAAAAGAAATATGATTATTTGAAATGCAAATATATGAATTTATCTCGGATGTGGTTGGATTTTCTATGCACACAGGGGTGATAACGTTTCTGTTTAGGTCGATTTTTGACCATAACATAAATCAAAACCGAATTTCCGGTTTTCACCTACCCGTAATCTAGAATGCTCAAATTTTATCCGTTAAAGCGTTTGTACTTGGGAATGTTTCGGCTTAAGTTTGACTTTGACAATAACAGAAATCAAAACCGAAGGTATTCACATACCCCAAACCGAGAATGCTGGGTTATTCTCGGTAAAAGCATTTTGTATTTTGTAATTGAGCTTGGGGCAGTCAAGACTAAGAAAAGGTGATTGACCCAAAAACCGGAGAGGAAACACCTGTTACAATCATCCTGGAACTACATTCCAAAAGGCTGGACATAGTTCGCAATATTGCTTTTGGTCCGCAGGTCCAAGTTGTCTTAGATTTGGTTGTGGTGTAGTACATTTTGGTGCCTCTTCACGTAACCACAATGTGACCACTTTGTTTGTAGCTCCTAAAGAGGTGCAGATCGACACATAGTTATAAATATTTAAATATTTAATAACATAGATAATAAAGATTTTCTAAAGAAATTCTAGCAAAATACATCTATTTGTTATGCTGATTTGAAGACTCCACATGTTAAGTTCTCATCTCAAACATTTTCAACTAATAACTTTCGTGGCTATTCAGCTTTGATTAGCTTTCGAATATAACTATATGACATTTTAGAGAGAAATATGAAAGCTCACAAAACCTCAACCTTGCAAAATTTCAAGAATAAAAGTTGACCAACTTGTCTTTTCAATCAAAGTCGTATCGTAAATATACTTGCATATATACGTGCATATCACTTTTGTTATTAAATATTTTGTTTCTTAAAAAAAAAGAGACATGCACATGAGTAAAAGTGAAATAATAATGGTTAAAAGAAATGTTTTAAAGCCCGGTTGGATCTGATCGGGTCAATCGATTCGATTCAACCAGGTTTATTGGTTGACCTGGTCTCGGTCGAAAAAAGGTCATATTAAATCGGGTTTTATATTTTCTAAACCCGGTTACAGCCGCCGGGTTTTGGTTGATCAGGGTTAATCCGGTTTTCGAGACCCGGACGAGTTTCGATTTTTTCGTGTTTTTTACAAATTATGCGTATTTGCGTGGTAATTTTCTTTTAACATATTATGTTTGTTAATAAATAATTTATGTGTTAAATATATGAAATAATTCATGATTTATGCATATAATTTCTTCTAATCGTTACAAATATAAATTTTTATATTTTTTTAGAAAACAAGATTGACCCAGGTTAACCTAGGTTGACCCGGTGAGTCGACAAGGTCAATTCAAAAATGGAATTCCAAAACATTTATTATTAGTGTGTGATAAGAGTATCATGGCCAAATATATATTCAAAACATCATTAGAAACCTTCTAACATTTAAACAAGAAAACTTATTACGTCATGTCATCATACCAACAAAAAAACTAATTAGAAGTCATACCCGTCAATCGGACATTATAGACATATATTTACCAAATGAAAAAAAGTTAAACAACAATCAGAAATCATACCCGTCCATCGGACGAGTTTTGCCACTAGTATATGTATATATATATATATATATATATATATATATATATATATATATATATATATATATATATATATATATATATATATATATATATATATATATATATATATATATATATATATATATATATATATATATATATATATATATATATATATATATATATATATATATATATATATACTTACTTTTACCTATCAAGAATGTACTGATTTTTAATATATATCAAAAGCTTGTTATGAGCAAAGGGTCTTAACCTAATCCAATAACTTAGCTCTCCTCCAGATCTTTATTTAACACATAAAAAAGGTCTCATGTTCATATGAATGTCCATGCTCATCCCTGAGTACCTTAACCAACCTGAAACATTATTTGTAAACAGGTGGATCCAAAAATTGTTTTGACTTGCGACTGTTGTAAGCCAATTTTTCCCCACTTCCCGACCTCCAATTTAGCTCTCTTTTCTTTTTTTAAAATTTTCATTCAAATGCTTTTAAGTGATTACCAAATTCGACTTCATAATGTTTACCAAACTCTAGATATGAACAAAACAAGTGACACAAAATTCTGCCAGTTTTTAAAAACGAATTTAACACAACTAGTCAAATTAATTACCCACATCATGTATAATTCTAATCCCTAATTAATCTTAACATGTTTAAATAATTAAAATAAAGAATTTATGTTAAATCTAACCCTAGTTCCATCATCTATTGATTAAGAATAATTAAATAACAATTAATTTAAAAGGATGAACAAAGGTTTTACCTTAGATTTAACATAATATGAAGAACTATGAAAACCCTAATTTTTCCCTTGTATTCGACGCCTCTTTTTTCTCCAGGGAATTATGAGTGTTTTTGATTTAGTTAAAACCTTTTATAGTTAATCCCAACAAGACCAAGCCCAAGTACAAAACTAGTTTCCTTTTTCCCTTTCTCTTATGTTTTGCGTCGACCCAAACCGATCCTTTTCATTATTTTATTATTTTTTTTCTTTTTATTATTAATTAATGTATTAGTAATATTACCTTAATTTACCTTAATTTATTTTAACTCCTAAAGTCCTCAAAACCTTAAAACCGTAAAACTAGTCAATTTTACGCGATTACCGTAAAATACGTAAAATACACTGTCTTATGAAAACTCTCAAAATAAGTTTAAATAACTAAGTCTAAAATAACGTAAAACTAACCCGTAAATTATTCCCGACATTAAATCCTTAGTCCGAGACCTCTAAACACTAAAACTCGTATTCGTAAATATATGATTTAGTATACATATAATTATTTGCGTACACATAAAATATTAAAATAACACCATTTTGTTAGAAATACGTTTTTAACGTATATTAGAAGTATTAGTCACTCCAACAATATTGTAATACGTTTGGTAGCTCGTAGTTAAATGTTACATTATATTAATGTTTAACCGGGCCCATGGGCTTGTCATGGGTTGGAGGCCCAAGTCCATTAAGGACTTGGGTATATAAACCCCTTTCCACCATGGAAAGGGGTGTTGGTTTTTTACTTATTTTTTACATTAATAAAGTTTTCTTTGTTTCTCTCTCTACTCTCTCTCTAGAATAACAACAACCCTCTTGATTAGTTATAAGATTATCATTGTTCTACAATTGGTATCAAGAGCCATGGGGTGATTTAAGGTATTGATTAGTGTTGTTTTTAGTTTTGATTATGTTAGTGGGTTTTAGGGATTTCTATATTTAATCTTGAAACTTTTTTTGTGATTTTGTTGATTGATTAGTAGATAAGTCTTGGGATTTACTTATTTTGGTTGAAATCATAAAAAACTTTCGTGTTATTTGGGTTAATTTTGGGTTTAGATTGGTTTAATCTTGAAAAAGTACGATTTGGTTTGGTCTCGAAGTTTTTTTTGTGCTTGTTGTTACGTTTTTCCCAAACAAGCAAGTTTTCCTGAACCAGCAAGTTTTCCCGAACCGGCACATTTTCCCGAACCAAGCAAAATCCCGAATCAAGGAACTTTTTCCCAAATCAAACCAAAATCCCGAATCAAGGAATATTTTTCCCCGAATCAAGCCAAAATCCCGAATCAAGGAATACTGTTTCCCGAATCAACAATTTTCCCACATCAAACCAAAATCCCGAATCAAGGAACTTTTTCCCGAATCAAGCCAAAATCCCGAATCAAGGAATATATATGTAGAATCTTGATAACCTATGAATCTATGAAGTGGGTTGATGTTTTCTAGAGAGAGAAACTAGAGAGAGAAAGTGAGAGAAAATGTGTGTCTTTTTATTCAAGTGAAAACATAAAGTGAACAACAACCAACCCCTTTCCATGGTGGAAAGGGGTATTTATACTTCCAAGCCTCTAATGGACTTGGGCCGGCCCATGACAAGCCCATGGGCCGGTTCTTACTTAACTAAATAAGTATTTGTTAACTACGAGCTATTACAACATAAATAATATTGTGGAGTGACCGATACTTCTAATATACGTTAAAACGTATTTCTAACAATCTCCCCCTAAGGGAGGTCACTCCACGTTACAAAGTTCTAAACCTAGCATACTATACTAAGTCTTCGTTCTTTAGCTCGTAGTCTTTTTTTTTTCTTTTTGTTGTGAATATTTTGATTTGATCTTTTAGGCTTTGGCTTGAGAGCATTGTTCTTTTGGCCTTTCACGTGCGATCTTTGCCTTCTTGTGAAACTTGCCTCCTCGTGACTCCATGTTCCACACACTTATGTCTTTTTGTTGAATTCTAGAAAGCTTCAGAGTTTGGTACAGCGGAAGACTTCATTTTGCACTTTCTTGAATTTTTGCTGAACTTTGATGCAGAAAAACATAAGCATGTGGGAACGACTTCTACAGGTACACCGCAACACCACCGTCTTCACTGGTACACAGCAACGCCACCGTCTTCAACAGGTACACAGCAACGCCACCGTCTTTAACAGGTACACAGCAACGACACGAATAAAATGGCTTTGAACATTTTATTCTAATTCGGTAGCATTTTACCTCCGGTCGGTGAAGACCGTTGGACGATATTAGATATCGTACCCGTGACGGATAGTTTCAATTAAGTAACTTCCTGACAGGATTTCACGGGTAAACCCGTTCTCTTTATTCGACCGTCCAAAGCTGACTGCGAACATAAAGAATGAATCACTTGGATAAATCATCCTTGTGATTTGAAGCCGTCAATTCATGGAACCTGGAACAAGTGAATTTCAATTAAGATTTTCACCATCGTTGCTTTCCAGTTGTCACGAGCTCAATTCATAAAGAATCTTGCACGTCACCTACCAAGTGCTGTTTGATGTTAACACTAGAAGGATTTCCACTCGTCACTGTGATCAATAAAGAGTCACTCTGAGTGTTCTGGCAAGATCATATGATAATGCGTAGAGGCCTGGAACGAGTTTAAGTTCAATTAAGAATTAAACCACTGTTTCTTTCCAGTTTTTCACAAGATTGGTTCTAAAAGAACTGCACGTGTAACCTACCATGAGCTTGTTTGATGTTGGCTCAAGCAGGATTTCCATCTTCATTGTAATACTTGCGTATTACTCGGATGTTCTGGCAATATTACAGGAATACTGCGTAGGACTCATAAAAATCTCTTACTTTTCACAGTGTGTGAGAAAGCAAGGAATAAATGGAAAGTGTCCTAATGAGACTTTTGATGATCTCTTGGCTCTAGACTCGATAGTGCGTTTTGATTTAGTGAGCGATGGCTGGAGAGGAGTGCCACCTTTTCAATACCAGTCTATTCGGAGTGAATAAACTAATAGATAACGTGTTGATCTCCGTGTGATTAAAACAAATACCTTTTGAGAGATATTTGAGTTAGCTGGGAAGGGTTGTGCATTGCATCACTGGGTCCATGATGTCTTTCTTCAATATCGAGAATCATTAACAAAAATGACCTCAATAGCATATGTATTGACCCGGTTTCTTCCTAAAGTTGTAAGGAGGGCTTCTTTCTTTACACCCTTTATCTTTACATTTCTTTTTTATTCTTCAACCCCTTCAGTACTTACCAATACATCATCACTAGCACCTTGTTGTGATTGTTCCAGTGCTAGCATTAGTAATTAGTCGGTACTCAGCTACGTTCACATTCTTTCTCTATCTTTCCTAGGACTTCTAATTCTATCTAGGGAATTGTCCTTGGGAAGATTCCATCGGCTCTGATGAATCATTGGACTAAACCTATTCCTACCACCCTTTTGTCACCATATTCGTTGTGAATTAAGCGTGTTTTGGGAAGGAATTGCCACCATGAAAAATCATTGAAAATCACCTAAAGTACTTGTGATATTGAAATCAAAAGTTTCGTACCTTAGGTGTTTTTGATCATCAAAAACGCTCCCCCTTAACACGTGCTTTACACATATTAAGTTGGATTATCGTTAAGTCTTTTTCATCTTTTAGCCAAGTATCGTTTAAGTCTCCTTAATCCCATTTTCTCCCCTTATCCAAAATGTTAACCATTAATATTTGGGATATTGAATGGATTAATCGGTCTTTGGGTAAAAAATGAAATCGATGTTTGGCCATAGAACATGTTAATGCTCCCCCTTAAATTAATAAGGGATAGTTGTAGTGCTTTAGTATGATATATTTTGAAAGATTTAGAATCTCGTGAGAAATTCTTGAAAAATTATCATACCTTAACACTACATAAAGCCATAAAAGCACAATATTCACAAATGTACATATTCACAATTAAAACCAATATAAAGTGGACCTGAAATGTACGACCCATTAGATGGATCGTTGCAGTAACTTGTGGTGCACTCCATATGGTCTACCACCAACGAATCTTTCCAAGCTTCTCATCAATCTACGTTCACGGAGCTTTTGATCAATCTTCTTTATCACATACTTCGCCATCTACCGATAACCCTGATGCCAATCCTTAGTCATCTCTGGCAAAGTCCCACCCGAATTGAGATGATCCAACTTTCCTCTGACGTAGATGAGATTCCCATCACTGTACTTATAAAGCTCACCCACCCTCATAAACTTCATTAATCCTCGACTGTTCAAGTAGAAAATCCCACAATTCGGAACAGAAATGCCGGTATAGGGACATCTGTTGACATGTTGAGGTAACACTTGATTCACTGGACGGGTTAGGTTAAGCTTCCTTTGGTAACTTTCGACTCCCAACTGAAGATCTTCAACTCGTTTCTTGATAACAACACTTCGTGTGAACATACGAAGTGCTGTATTCAAGGCAATGAGGTCTTCACGAGGAATATGTGTGAGTTGATCACGGGTCATCAGAAGCAACATATCTTCGATATCCTCAAGGCGAATGATAGAAAAATCTCCCTGCTGGATTTTGTATTCTCTGTCATCCTCCCTTTTCAGACGAATCTCCGTCACATGATAATAGCCATTCTTGGCTTCAGTTTTCAGCCCTAAGATGCTGGAGATGCGGATATCGGATCTAACGTTACTTCCTGAATTGACTAAGCAGCAACCCCTGTACGCCCTTCGGACTCGTTCGTCCCAATGAGATGCACCTATAACAGCATACATATCATAATTACGATTTACCTTTGGGACCCAGAGTCGGTTTACCTTTTCCTCGATAAAGGGTATTGTCCCCCAGTTGGCAGCTTTCAGCAAGGTCAGGGAGGTTGCGTACTTTGATGACCCCTTCAGAAGATACACAAGATCATTGGTGACGAAGAAGTCAAGAGCAATCTGATTATCTTGAGAAGGATCAAGTGGAGGTGGAGCTCTTTCTGAATCATGACGACCTGGCCGTTGAACGGTAGTCAGAGCTTTCAGGATCTCATCAGCATAATACTCAAACTCCATTCGGGCTAACCTGGTTTTGGCGCGAAGTCTTTTATCCTTAAGTGCTTTCTTCACCAAAGACGGAGTAACCGAAGTCTTATACTCGTGAGCCAGAAATGCACACAAGTCAATCGGACTGCGGATACGGAGATATAAAACATCTCTGTCAGCGTCTGTGATTGGATCATATTGCGCCGCTGCCGTGATCCAAGCCTGTGGCGGTGCAGTCTCGTCAATCTCCAACGTGTCTACCCAGTCCCGTGTGCTTGATTCAGGAACAGTAGATTGTGGTTCTTGTTGTAGAGGAGTGGAAACGTGAACATCTGCTGGTTCTGATTCAGGCATCTCGGTGGTGTCATGAACGGGTGAGTGTTGTGCAGCTTCAGGTTCAGTTACCGATTCTGCAATCACAGGAGCAACAACAACAGGACTAACAGGGTTAGTGGTAATAGGTATAGATACAGCAATAGAAGTACTGGGAATCGATGACGCTGTAGTAGCATTCACATCGTGGCGCCACTTAGATCGTCTTGATTCCGTTGATGTTGATTTTTCCTTCTGCGCTGCATCTTTCTTGGACTTGGTTCCAGACTTAGCAGGTTTCTTTGAGCTGGTAACCTTATCCCCCTCTTTAGGCTGTTTACCCCCATCATCATCCTCATCGTTATCCTCGTTGCTCCCCCTAGCACTCTCCTCATTACCATCACCACCATCATCGCCATCATCATCATCATCATCATCATCATCACCATCATCGTCATCGTCATCATCCTTTTCTTCTTCTTCTTCTTCTTCACCTTCTTCTTCACCAGTACCCTCTTCTTCTTCACTTTCTTCCCTTTCTTCCTCAGGCAGAATGTGGTATGGTACCACACTTCCAAACGTTTTAAATAACCTATCATCCTCCATGATAGCGTCATTCAGGGATTTATAAAGAGCCCGTTGAATCCTAGATTTATCAAAAGATCCAAGTTCCCTCATACGAGCTTTGGTGATCTTCTTCAATTCAAAATCCGTTAACTCATAAGCAATTTTGTAGGCGGATTCTAAAGGATTGGATGACTTGATCATCAAGTTATCAGCCGCGAGTGTCTTCAATTCATCACGCAGTTTAGGCATAATGGATTCAACGGATTCTTTCACTCTCTCCTCAACAGAAGCTTCAAGTGCTTCTTTTTGCTCCTTGTATTTATCCCTCGTCGCTTGAAGTCTAGTGATACGTGCAGCATGCTTATCAGCCTCAGCCTGCTTAACCTGAGTTACTTCTTCTGCATGAGCTTTTCGCGTCAATTCCATCTCTGCAGCGAACTTAGCAAGCATCTCTTCTTGGGCTTTCCTAGATGCTTCTTCACTTTGAACTCGTCTATGTAGCTCTTGGCGAAGTTCATCCATCTCTCTTTTGTGATTATCCGTATGTTTATCCAACATTTCGGCCATCACCAATGCAGCCATTGTAGACGTTGCAGAGCTGCTCTGGGTTGATTGAAGAGGCTCGGTTGTGACTACGGTACTAAGGATAGGAGTTATTGGTGGTGGAAGGAATGGTGTTGAAGTCGGTCTGGTTGGTAAGGGTTGTATTGGTGGAGGTTGAGTTGCTAAAGGTTGAGTTACTAACGGTTGAGTAGACACCATGATTGTAGGAGCACCGAACTCTTTTTCAACACTTGCTGAAACAGGGATTGATGACTCCTTCGAAGTAGAATACCGCTCAGGTGACCCAAACTCATCAATATCCTCTGGCTCCTCATACTCTTCTTCAATATTTATCCTTGCACCTGAACCACTACCGCCCGTATCTTTCCTACTCCTTTCAATAGCTATCTTCATCATTTTTCTCTCCGCCTTGTCAAGAGTAGGATCAACAACATCTTCTTCGTCACGTAGAACTAACTCATCAGCCTTACCCTTTCCCTTTTTAACCTCAATCTTCTTCTTCTTGGTTTCGGGTTCAGGTAAAGCAGCTGGTTGCTTGCGTTTACCTTTACTCTTGACCGTAGTAGACGAGTCTTCTCCAGTCTGAAGGTTTGCTTTTAACTTCTTGATTTCTAGCAACAGTAGCTTGTAATCAGCAGAACCTTTGATTTTATCTGTCAGAAGATAATCGGGAATAGGACCAGGAATCACACCACCAGATGGTCCTTCATGCCTTAGATCTACCGTATGATCAGCTTCTTCGGTGTGATGACGACTTGTTGCACGCCTATCAATAGTAACATCATTCTTCATACAATAATTGATGATAAGCTTGATAAACCGAGGGTAAGCAAAGAAATTAGTCTTCAGCTTCTTGTTTTGGAAGAGTTGAAAGGTGAATTCTTCCCATAACAACAATGCATAATCTGCATTTGCGCCTTTATACATTCCATGGAAGATGTTCATAATAGGACTGCGCAAAGCATCATGCCCACTTGTTTTCGGTGTAAGACATCTACTGAGAATACCCAACATTGCTCTCCAAGGTTGTCCTACTTTAGCAGTGGTAAACTCAGACGCAACTCGAATGTCAGGACATCCAAGAGCATCGAACAGCTCCATGAGTTCGTCTTTGATAGGATCCTTCGAAAATTACATGCCTTTGGGTGTATCCCGAATGCCAAATATCTTACGGAAGTCTGAAACCTTAAGTGTCTGCTGCTTGTTGTCGAGAGTGAAGGTGATCTTGTTTGAAGTGATTTCCTTGGTAGCCCAGAACTCATACATATAATCATAAGGCACCGAGACAGTACTTCTTAAGGCATTCTTGAAATGAGATTGATCAAGAATTGCTATGGCGACTTTGAAACCATGGTGAGTGGATTTTGAGACTTGCTTCAGCCGGTAATTGTTTGGTATGAACTTGAGGGTTCGTGCTTCGGCAATAGCTGCTGCTCTAGAGTCTTAGATAGCTTGTACTGTTGGATTAGTCATTGTATCTGCTTAAGATAAGACATGAAAGGTTGATGCACAAAAATATATAGATATGTATCATTATTACTTCTAAGCACAACACATTTCATAACATAATTCAACAAGTACTTATAGGCAAACACTATTAATCAAACAACTCTTCATCCGGAAATTTCCTTCATTCGGAACTATTCATTCGGAAGTCCTTCATTCGAAAGTTCTTCATTCGGAAGTCCTTCATTCAGAAGTCCTTCATTCGGAAGTTCTTCATTCGGAAGTTCTTCATTCGGAACTTCTTCATTCAGAAGTTCTTCATTCGGAACTTCTTCATTCGGAACTTCTTCATTCGGAACTTCTTCATTCGGAACTTCTTCATTCGGGACTTCTTCATTCGGAACTTCTTCATTCGGAAGTTATTCATTCGGAACTTCTTCATTCGGAAGTTCTTCATTCGGAAGTTCTTCATTCGGAACTTCTTCATTCGGAACTTCCTTCATTCGGAACTTCTTCATTCGGAATTTCCTTCATTCGGAACTTCTTCATTCGGAAGTTCTTCATTCGGAACTTCTTCATTCGGAAGTTCTTCATTCGGAACTTCTTCATTCGGAAGTTCTTCATTCGGAACTTCTTCATTCGGAAGTTCTTCATTCGGAACTTCTTCATTCGAAAGTTCTTCATTCGGAACTTCTTTCATTCGGAAGTCCTTCATTCGGAACTTCCTTCATTCGGAAGTCCTTCATTCGGAACTTCCTTCATTCGGAAGTCCTTCATTCGGAACTTCCTTCATTCGGAAGTCCTTCATTCGAAACTTCCTTCATTTGGAAGTTCGTTCAGAAATTTCCTTCATTCGGAAGTTTTTCAGAAAAATTCCTTCATTCGGAAGTTGATATCCATGTTCATTCGGAAGTTCATAATAGCAGCTCATTGAAGATTAATCTAAATGCATTTGTGAGATTTAAAGCAATCTAAGGCAACACAACATCATCTAAAGCTATTCCGCATAAAACCCAACACAAATCCTAATCAATTAATGCTTAATAGGACATAAACCCTAATTTGGACTTAATCTAATTAAACGAATCTTTTAACAGGATTAAATGTTGAATTAGACGAATTTTAAATCAAGGAATGATGTTTATTACCTTATGAATCGAATGAACCGGTTGGATGATTAAAAACAAGAGTTTTTTAGAGCTTGTGTAAGTGTGTTAATGGCGGAAGAAGATAAATAGAAACAGTGAATAAGATAAAGAGAAAAAGGGGGGCGGGGGGTTTGTATTTGACTAGGTCAAATTTTTAGCAACTTTCAACAAATGTCACTTAAGTCCCTACATTTTTTTCCTTTTTAGTTTTTCTTCCTTGTCTTTTCTATTCTCCTTTTTGGTTTATAACTCCTATTAGGCTAACATCCGTTAAGATTCGTTAAACTTAGCCAACTTAACCTTCACACAGCATAAGCATCGCAACCTATTTGCAAATCTCCAAGATCTTAAAGCAATTCCTATCACATTGAAAAAGCACAAGTTGTATTCTAAAGCAAGACCACTCAATTATCATTCAGCCAATTAATTTTCCACAAACACTTTTGAAAATCGTTTTAATGACGAAGATGATTTAATATTTTCTCCCCCTTGAACGATGACTCGTTTTCTATTTAAAGAGCTGTAGTCATTGTTTAAAGAGTCAAATATTGATGAAAATATTTCCAATTAGTATCTTGAAAAAGATTGATTCGTGGTGTCAATACGATTTCTCTTATTTTACCAAATTGATGCACTTAGACGTACATAAATTCGTGTTAGACCAAGTTGTAAAGTAAACTTGATCCCTTTGCATGATTTGGCTTGTAAATCATGCCCGAGAAAATTAATTCCCGTTGTGAGCCAACGTTTTCCAAGGAAATACGTGACTTTAATATGAAAACCGGGTTGCAGTCAGAAATAACTACAAGCCATAATGGGCATGTTTTAAAAATGTACAACTTTTATACGGACTCTATTTATGGCACCGTGTCAATATTGATCGACATTTCTAAGGCCGTAAATATTACCGTACTAAAAGACATGCCCGATTTAAAAAACGAAAAATATTTTTGGTTTTTCTTGATTTTATACTTTTTATGGTTTTTCTGGGTTTTATATTTTTTATGATTTTTGTTGGTTTTATATTTTTGTATTTTTCTTTTGTGGTTTATATATTTACTATAATATACATGATCACGAACAAAGGATACTCTGAATAGTTTACCACCACTATTCAGCTGATTCTTCTGCCAACTCTTTGAGAGTCGCTGGAGTGAATGATTTCATGCCAAGCTTGTCGATCAAAAACTCGATTCGTCCTCGATCTAAGGCTTTGGTGAACATGTCTGCCAGCTGGTACTCAGTAGTGACAAAATACAGCTCGATCACTCCGTTCTCCACCTGCTCTTTAATGAAATGGTAGCGAATGTCTATGTGCTTGGCCCGGGAGTGTTGAACATAGTTGCAGCAAAGGGCAATGGCGCTCTTGTTGTCACAATACATCGGGATTTTGTTGAATCCCAAACAGTAGTCAGTTAATTGTGATCTCATCCAAAGGACTTGAGCACAACAACCGGACATGGCGATGTATTCAGCCTCCGTGCTAGAAATTGCAGCGCTTTTCTGCCTTTTTGAAGACCAACTGATCAATCTATCTCCAAGGAGGTGCACAGATCCAGAAGTGCTACGCCTCGTGTCTTGACACCCAGCATGATCGGCATCTGCGTATGATATTAAAGCAATAGAGGAATCTTTCGGATACCATAGACCACGATGAAGTGTTCCTTTTAGATACCGAAAGATCCTTTTCACAACATGTAGGTGCTTTTCGGTAGGCCGAGCCTGATACCGGGCACACATGCATACAGCAAATTGCAAATCAGGCCTGCTAGCAGTCAGATAGAGAAGGGTGCCGATCATTCCACGGTAAAGTTTTGGATCGACAATAGTCCCATTCCTATCTTCATCTAACTTGGATTTCTCCACCATTGGAGTGTCCACGGGGTCACAATTTTCAAAATTATATTTCTTTAAAGATTCTAGAGCATATTTGGATTGATTTATAAAGATGCCTCTGGGATTCTGAGAAATCTGTAATCCTAAGAAAAATGAATTTTTTTCCCATCATCGACATCTGAAAGCGTGTGGACATTATCTTCTCAAAACGATTTTACAATTCTATGTTAGTGGCAGCAAATATTATATCATCAACATAAATTTGTACCAGAATCATGTCGTTGTCCTCCTTGAGAGTGAATAGAGTGGGGTCCACCTTGCCTTTGGAAAAGCCTTCCGAGATGAGATATGTTGAAAGGAGATCATACCACGCTCGTGGAGCTTGTTTCAACCCGTAGAGAGCCTTCTTAAGCTTGTACACATGATTAGGAAACTCCGTGCTAACGAACCCATCCGGCTGACTAACATAGACTTTTTCCCTAAGTTCACCGTTCAAGAATACCGTCTTCACATCCATTTGATAGACGATCATGTTCATATGAGCAGCATACGCAAGGAATAGTCTAATGGCCTCTAATCTTGCAACAGGAGCAAAACATTCTTCAAAGTCTATACCCAAGGCTTGTTTATATCCTCTAGCGACCAATCTAGCCTTATTCTTCAATACTGCGCCCATCTCATCAAGTTTAACCTTATAAACCCACAACAAAGTAAGGATGTTAACCTTGTCAGGGAGAGGAACTAATTCCCATACTTCAAGACTTTGGAATTCATTTAGTTCCTCCTGCATGGCTTCAATCCAAGATGATTGAGTCATAGCCTGTTGCCAATTTTTAGGTTCAACTTCGGAGAGAAATGCATCAAAGTAGCAATAGAGTGCACTCTCTTGTAATTGATGGCGTGTAGAGACTGGTCGATCTAGATCTCCAATGACATTCCTAATTGGGTGATCTTTTGTCCATTTAGTGCTATGATTTTCAATCCTAGGTGGTCTGGAGTGAACAATAGAAGGAGCATCTTCTGAGGTAGACGCGGCTGAAGGGTTTTCAGGGAACGGTATACCAAAGAAAGGAAGCTCTTGCAGGTGAGCATATTCCAAATCGTGATCAGTAGAATCCTCTTCCACATCATTAGGCACAAGTAGGGGTGACGATTCAGGTGTAGTTTGAGAATCACTAGGTAAAGGTGCATCCGGTTCAATGTTAATTGAAGATGCATTTGATAAAGCTTCATTAGCTGGAGCAACAACTTCAGGAATTGGAGCTATCGCTACGGGTGCTAGAAGTTCATCATTCGGGGGATCAAAGAATTCATCAAACAACGGTTGAAACAGTTTATCCCACTCGAGCCTTGTTGGTGGTAAAAATGATGTAGAAGTAGGATTATTGGGAACTAATCCGGAACTAATAGCACCAGTTCCCATCTCATGAAACGCGGGTTCAGAGTTGCGTTGCTCAGAAGCCATCGTTGTCAGCTCGTCGAAATCTGCGTCCATAGTTTCTACAATCTTGCCAAGACGACGGTTGTAAATTCGGTAGGCTTTCTTTGAGGGTGAGTAACCAATGAAAATACCTATATCGGCTTTCGGTTGAAGCTTGCCCAAGTTCTCACTATTAATGTTTGGATAACAAAGAGCACCAAACACATGAAAGAATGAAACATCGGGTTTACGATCTTGTAGAAGCTCATAAGGTGTTTTTCCATGGAGTTTCCGAATGATAGAACGGTTTTGGGTGAAACATGCAGTAGATATCGCTTCTGCCCACAAGAACAATGGAGCGTTCGCATAAATAAGCATAGTCCTAGCAGCTTCCATAAGCGTACGATTCCGTCTTTCAACGACACCGTTTTGTTGTGGAGTGCGTGCAGCGGATGTTTCATGTGAAATACCAACTCCTTCATAGTAATCACGAAGAGTCTAGTTGACGAACTCTGTTCCATTGTCTGTACGAATACGGCGGACAGTAGTGTTCAAACGTACCTGAATGAATTTCAGAAAAGTGATGATAGCCTTTGGTGCTTCATCCTTTGTACGTAAAAATCTAACCCATGTAAACCTGGAGAAATCATCCACAATGACCAGAATGAATTTCTTACCGCTCACACTTTCAGTTCTCATAGGCCCACAAAGATCCATATGCAAAAGATGAAGTTTTTCTTGATTGGTGTCTTCAGCTTTGGGCTTGTATGATTTCTTGGTACTTTTCCCCCTAGAACACGCGGAACAAAAATGATCCTTGTGAAATTTGAGCTTTTGAAGACCACGAACTATTTCGTTTTTAGCCAGATGATTGATAGCATCAAAGTTAAGATGAGATAATCTGCGATGCCATAACCATGACTTGGTCTTAGATGCTTTAGAGAGAAGACATACTGGAGAGGCGGCCATCATGTCTTGTAAGGACAAGGTATAAAGATTTGCACCACGAGATCCCTTCAACAAATCTTTTCCTTCCAAGTTGCGGATGAAACAAGTGTGTTGTCGAAAAGCAACCTCTAGGTTGGAATCACAAAACTGTCCTACTGAGAATAAATTATGACCAAGACCTTCTACATAGTATACCCTTGAAATCGTAACGTTTCCAATCTGATATTCACCATACCCCATTATCTTTGCTATATGATCATTACCGAATTTAACCGTACCAAGAAACTTGTTGACGAAATTTCGGAGCATCGAGCGATCTCCGGTCATATGCTTTGAACAACCGGAGTCCAAATACTAGAGGATGATTTGGACCACCTGATAATATCACCACACGAAAACAATGTAGAGGTATCGGAATCTGAATGTTCCTTGTCATTAGCAGGTACAGATTTAATAATCTTAGATTTGCTAACTTTAGGTTTCTTAGATTTCCTAGCCTTCTTCTTCCTAGTTGGTGGTGTAGATTCTAGTTGGCTCAAATCCTGTGGTATTTCTTCACTGATAGGCACTATAGTGGGGGCTGACCTAATTAAAGGGCGCTGTTTCCATACTTTAGTGCTAGTGTTCCTAACTAAAGGACGCTCAGACCTAACCTCAATGGATGCATTCCTAGTTAAAGGGCACATTTTTCAATCTAATGTAAAGGTCCTACCAGTGGGACGCCATTGCCAGCCAACTTGGGCACGAGTTCTACCTGTTGGCTTCCATTCAAGACCATTCCTAATGGCATTCATTTCATTCACATGATCAATAAGACACAAATCATGACGTTGGGAAAACATACATTCATTACAATTCCAACAATTCAAATTAGAATTCACGAATGGTTTAGGCTTCTGCACAGGCGCAGAGCTTTTAGTCTTAACATGATTCTTTTTATTTAAAACTGAACTAACATTCCTATGGTGAGCTTCTACGTTCTTCTTGTTGGTACTACTAGTGGAGGGCTTGATCTTATCTTTCTTGAGTGGCGATCCTTTAGCCTTAGTAGACTCTTTTACTCCTGTAGAAGGCAAAGTGGGAACATTAGCAACAGATTTTAAAGGTGCCTTACTTGACAGTGACGGTTTTGCTCCTGGAGTCTTATTGAATGGAGTTACAGCAATGGGCCTATTAGTAAGTAGTGCAGAGCCTGGTTTACCTATGTATTGCAAATATGCTAAGCAATATTGAACTCGCTTAATATATTCATGAGCCGAATAATAGTAGCTACTTGAGGGATCTAAGGCATAAAGATCGTCTAAAATATCCCTAACAAGATCTACATGCGTAATGGCATTCCTCATATAATCATCGTAGGTAACCGGGTTTCTCTTATGAAGCGGGTTCTTATAAAGCACTACTGACTTGGTTGTTGGAGCACTAGTGGACGGTGCAGAGTCGGTAGCTAAGTTATCAACAACTTCTTGTCGGGTGAGAAGAAGTGTCTCCTTTAACTCGGCCAAAACCATGTTTTTGTCAATGAGCAGGATGTTTAAGTCAGAGATTTCCTCACACTTTTGGTTCAGTTGTTCAACATAAGATTGTTGCTGTGCCGCATTAAAAGCGAAGCGTTCTTCTAGTGAACCATAAAGAGCGGATAGTCCCTGTCTTGTCCGATCCATCTCCCCTAGAACAGACGAAAGTCTAATTTCTAAGACCTGGTTTTTAGACTCTGCATCCTCTAGTTCCAATTTTAGTGTTTCATTTGATGACACATCTCTCTTCAATCTCATAATCTCTTCCTCTAATGCCTTAACTATTGCAATCATCTTGTCACTCGTCTCAACACCATTTTCACAACTATTTGTTATCAAAAGATCCTCATTTTGAGTTTGTTGTTATAATTCTAAAGATATAAAATGTTGTTCTTGTTGGGAATAAATTATGGGTCAGTTCACTAGACGCTGATAAGAAGAGTTCAAGCACTGATAAGAAGACATTGGACGCTGATAGCCAAGCGTTGACAGTTAGGAAAGTCAACGCTGATAGCCTGGAA
Organism: Glebionis coronaria; assembly: GCA_025667525.1. NCBI lineage: Eukaryota > Viridiplantae > Streptophyta > Magnoliopsida > Asterales > Asteraceae > Glebionis > Glebionis coronaria. The sequence goes on from CM046879.1 coordinate 234,186,105, forward strand.
GACAAGCACTGATGGAAGTTATCTTATACGAATCTTTTGTTTCTTTATTTGTATATGGTAAAGATAAACTCGACATTGTATTTTTCATTATTATCTTTACCTAGAATAGTTGATTCGTAGCTTCTTGTACAAGACTTCTTAATCTATAAAAGAAGGTCTTTTTGGTTAATATTAATCATCAGTTATAATAAGTTTTCACAAGTTAAACCTCTTTCATTGTAATCAAGTTCGATTATTCTAATACAAGTGAAAGTTTGTTTAACATCTTTGTGTTTTAGATTAAGTGTTAATTCCGCATAACACTTAGTTACTTTATTCATAAGCAAAGGTTTCTCTACGTGTATTACTTGATCTAATCTCGTATACACAAAGCTTAATCGATCTAAGTTTGGGATCAACAAGTGGTATCAGAGCTTGTTGAGAAACTTTTGATCTTTAAGTAACGCAAGAACCCTAAAACACCAAAAACCCTAAAACAACGAAACCCTAAAATTCTCAAAACCCTAAAAACATCATGTCTGGCTCAGAACAACCTCCTGCTCCTGTTTTGCTACAAAACAACACCATAAACCCTAGTATCAAAATTCCCATGTTTGATGCCAAGAACTTCGAGCTTTGGAAGTCCAATTTTGAGCAATATGTAGCCATCCATGACTACACTCTTTGGGAGATTGTTGAATATGGGAACACATTCAACAAAGCTCAAAAGATTGCTAATGCTATTGCCACAAGGACAGCTGTTCCTAATTGTCCTGAAGCTGATAAGAAGGAAAAGCCTGAAGATGGAAGAGCTGTATCTGCTGAAGATATAGCCAAGAAAAGGGTGGACATGAAAATTTTGAACATCATGAAACACGCCTTGGGTCATGAGAATCAGCACAAGTACAAACGCTTTGAGTCTGCAAAAGAGCTTTGGGAAGCTCTTGAAGTAGCACATGGTGGCAATGCTGACACAAAAGAAGAAAAGAAGAAGCAACTCATGCATGAGTATGCTGTCTTTAAGGCTCAACCCAATGAGAATCTCAGCAGTGTGAGAAGTAGACTGCTTGACATTACAAGTCAACTTTCCTTCATGGGAACACAGATTGATGACCCTGACTTGAATGCTACTTTTCTCAAAAGCCTTGGTGATGTATGGAAGATTGAGGCAAGATCCATTCTTGTCAATAACACCCACAAAACCTCTAGGTTTGATGACATCTTCAACAAACTAAGACTGTTGGAGAATGAATGGCTTTTGGAGAGTGATAATAAACCTTCCAGTAGCAACATGGCCTTCTTCTCACAAAGTGAAGGTCAATTTGATTCCATGAACTCCTATGGACATCCAGTCACTGGATCTGCATGTGTCAACGCTGGATCACATCCTATCAGCGTTGGAACACATCCTGTCAGCGCTGGATCATATCCTGTCAACGCCTCATACTCAAGCGTTGACGCTCACAACTTTGGCGTTGATAGAACTAAACCTGCTGGTTTAGATCTAGATACTGTGTGTGCATTTATTGCTTCTTTGCCCAGTGATTCAAGGATTACATATGAGGATCTTGAGCAAATAAGTGATGAGCAATTGGAAGAGATGGACATCAAGTGGACTATGGCTCTTGTAAGTTTAAGAGCAAACAGGTTTAATAAAAGGTTCAAGAAGAAGATGACCTTTGATGCTAAGGATGTTGCTGGATTTGACAAATCCAAAGTTGAGTGCTACAATTGTCATCGTATGGGGCACTTTATGAGGGAATGTAGATCTCCAAGAAGATCTGATGCTGGTAAGCCTTCAAGCCAAATGGTTAAGAGCCAAGATTCCAAGGCCATGGTAGCTGTTCAACAAATTGATGGTGTTGGAGGATGGGACTGGAGCTGGAACTTTTTGGCTAAGGATGAGGAAGAGGACAAAGCATTGGTTGCTGAAGTTAAAGAAGAGCATGTTGAATATGCTCTCATGGCACACTCCTCCTCTTCATCAGATAATGAGGTATATGATGATGCTTTCTGTTCTAAGGGTTGTCGTTTAAATACTGAAAAACTAAATCAAGAGATAGTAAAATTATTAGATGAGGCAAGTGCTGAAAGATGCAAAGTATCTAATTATCAAATTGCTCTCACCCAAACAGAAAGGACAGTAGCTGAGTATAAGAAAATGGAGTTTGATTTAAAGGATAAAATAAATATCTTAAATCATGAGTTACATCAAAGTAAAGATATTCAAGATATCACAAACAGGGTTAATCTTGATTTGATAGCTAAGTTAGATGAGGCTAACAAAAATAAAGATAATGTGAGTCTTAAAATCCAGAGATTTGATAAGGTCACACAAACTCTAGGAGAGTGTGTTAGTAAACAAAGAGACTCTAAGGACATGAGTGGGATTGGGATGAAAGATTATACTGGTGTTCCACCACTAGCTAGGGATTTCTATGGTGTCCAATCAAAGGACTTATCTTGGACTGGCTTGCCAGAACTCCAAGAGAAGGAATTCATTCCTCCACCTAGAGTGACTTCCCCAGTTGAAGAGTATAATCAAAAACTGACTGACCTAGATGAGTGGAAGAAAGCTAACCACACTTTGTTTGTTAAGGGAGGTTTGTTGTGTGAAAGTCCAAATGAGCCCACACCAATCACGAGCCATGATCCTACACCTATTAAAATCACAAACCCAACCACTGGCAAAGCTGTTGACCTTGGCTCACAAACCGTTAGAAAACCTAGTGTTAAGTATGCAGAGATGTATAGGAATACTAGGTCACCAAAAAGCCAAGTTAGTAACCATGGAACAGGCTTCTTTGCTTCTAGACCTAAGTCTATGTCTAGAAAAGCTTTTTACACATGTGGTAGCTTTTCACATTTGGCATACAAATGTGTCAACGCTTCAAATGTCAACGCTGATAGGAACCATTTCAGCGCTGACAAAAGTCAACATAGGTCAAACACTGTCAGACCCAAAACCTTTGTGAACAAAAGTTCACAAGTTGTTAGACCAGCCCCATTCTTTTCTAGAGGGTCTAACACACATGGCCTAAGACCTTTCCAAAAGTCAAACACTTGGTCCAATAGGCAATGGGTTCCTGTAGCAAACCCTAGGTTCAACGCTGATAAAGGCAATCGGGGCGCTGACAAGAACAATTTCAGCGCTGTCAAACACACTACCAAACTTAGGTATTTGCAACCACAGGGAAATGGGTCTAAAGCTTCTACTAGCTTAACATGGAGACCAAAACAAGACCAAAACCCTAATTCTACTGGTCTTTCTATGACATGCAATAGGTTTCATTATATTTCAAAGGTCATGTCAAGACCAATTGGGGTTAACTGGACTTTTCATCCTAAAAGGGATGAGAATGGGGTTGTTGTGAGAACTAAGTCTGTTCTTATTGAACAACCAGATGAATCCAAGTCTTCTGAGACTTGGGTTCCCAAAGAAAACTAATTTGTTTTCTTTATGTGCAGGGCATTCAAAAGAAGATCAATGATTATGGATGATGGTTGGAATATTTATATTCCTATCTTGACATAAATTTTTAAATGTTCATATATATATTTTGAGAAACTCATGTATCATAGTTTAAGGGGAGGTTTAAGGAACCTTTAGGACTCTTGGGTATTCTTATAATACTCTTATCACAATTCTAGATTGTGTCCACAGGTGAGTATGGGTTAGTTTTACTAAACCATGAGGCACTGTAGCATGCAAAGTTGACAAACTATGCATGCTGCCAAGACATTTTTGGCCTAGAATTGGTTGTGGTCTGTTGGGAGACTTGGGAATATTTTTGTTATAGGTTTACCTGGGAGTTACAAAGGATTTTATGAAATAACTTTGTTGGTAAGTATTTTGGTTAGCAAGGGACACTTGAGGACATTTGTGTCTATCTTGCTTAAGCAAGTGTGCATAAGTGGACAGTGCTTGCCGCCCAGTAATTATTATCAATTTGCAAGATATTTCCCTTAGGATAAATTACTTTGTTAAGGTCTTTTTCTTTTTAAATATTTTTATTTTTAGACGCTGACAAGTTTTTCTCCAAACGCTGTTACGACCAATCGTGACGCTGACAAGGCTTTAGGCAAACGCTGACAAGAAAATATAGCCGTTGGGCGTTGATGGGCTATTTTTGACCGTTGACACCTAGTGGGCCCTACCCAGTTGTTATTTTTGACTAATCTTTGGCCGTAATTTCTGGGGAGCTGTTATTTTTAATTAATGCATGAGATAAGTTATATTTGATTCAATATTTTTATCATTACTCTTTGAATATAACTGCCTCATTTTTGACCAATCCAAATCATGCATCTCTCCTATAAATTTGGCTAACTTTTTATTCTGGGTATTCATATTTTCCTGTCTAACATTTTTCTCCTAGATTTTTCCCATATCACATAACCTAAACAGCTTTCAACATGGCACCAAAGTTCAACTCAAACAATCTGACATTGGAGTTCAAGAGCCAACATAATATGGTAGCTTACTTGGCCGCTGATAATGATTTGTTCCCTCAGTATTCACCAATGGTGGCATTTTTAAATGCATCCTCCATAAGGTATGCACTTTCTCATGAACCACTAGTCCCTGTCGCACACATTAGACAGTTTTGGAATAATGTTAGTTCCACAACAGCTAATGGAGTGACTACATTAACATCTACTGTTCATGGAAGAACATGGGTGGTCACTGAAGCCTTGGTTCGCCAAGCTTTGCGTCTTGATGACGCTGATGGTGTGACTACCCTTGCCATTGCAACAATAGAACAAGGTCTTAGGGAATTGGGTTATCCTATTCCTGCTGGTAAAACTTTAAATAAATATCATAAGCAGGAATTTCCCTCTGATTGGAAATATTTGATACATGTCCTTCTTCAATGCTTAAGTCCAAAATGTACTGCTTTTAATGAAATAAACAGGTCCATTGCAAGTGCTTTGGTTTGTATGTCACGTGGGCTTAGGTATAATTTTTCAAAAATGATTTTTGAAGGGATGTGTAAAAATAAGGGAAGTAAAATGACTTTGGCTTACCCAAGATTTTTGCAAATGGTGTTTGATTTACAAGAATTTTGTACTAGGGATCATGACACTTTTTATGAGATCCCTAAGCAAAAGAAAACCATTTTTGACAAAATGATCTCCACAAACAGACCTATACCTCTCACTCAAGCCATGCTTGAAGTAATTCAGGCTGCCCAACCACAACCAGACCCTGCACCTCAACTTGAGCCTGTCCTTGAACCATTGCCTTCACCTGAAAACATGGACGTTGACCAAGCCAATGTCAACGCTGACACTCAAAATGTTGGCGCTGACACAGCCAATCCCAACGCTGATGACATCCCTGAACAATCCCAAACACCCCTTAACCAACCAACACCTACACAATCTACCTCATCTTCTACCCCATTACAATCTAGGTTGAATAAACGCCAAAGGACTACTGAAGTGTTCTCCTCTAGTGGTCCTAGCCTTGTTGTAGAGAGAACCACCTCCACAAGTGTGGCTGGTGACATGGGTGAGGCTGGACCTATTGGTATAGGCTTAGAAGCTGGCCAAGACAGGTCCAACATTGATAAGACCTCATCCATGCCCTATGATTCTATTTTGGGAGGTCAAATCCCCATTCTAGCTGAGGGCGGATTGGAACCTATGACATTGAATGAATTGACGGCTGCTGTCATCAGCTTGCAAAAGCAAAATGTCAGCCTTGTACCAATTGTCAATAATCAGGGCCGTGAACTCCAAGCATTGAGGGAGCGGGTAACTGTTTTGGAGAATCCTAGTAGCAGGAGTAGAATGGAGGAATCTTCCAAAGGGGAGGATGAAGAGGATGAGCTGATTCATACAGCCAGTGAGAAGAGTTCACAATTTAGTGAATCTTTAAATGTTGCTGAAGCACTCACCAACTTGAAGAAGCACCCTGTCATTGATACATCCAAGGTATCTCCATTAAACTTGGAAGGATCTTTCACAGCAACAATGGGCGCTGATACAGGTTTGAACGCTGACACATCCAGCGCTGACAAAGGTAATCGGGGCGCTGATAAAGGTAACTTGAACGCTGACAAAGTTGCAGGTGGTGTTGATGTATTCCAGTCATCAACAATCATCAAAGATGTGTCTGCACAGGTATCTTCATCTACTTTACCTATCATTGATCCAAAATACAAAGGTAAAGGAATTATGGTTGAAGAAGATGTTCCAAAGAAAGATGCAGCACAAATTGCATTTGATGAACAGTTGGCTGCACAACTTTTGGAGCAAGATTTGAAGAGAAGTGGGACATCACCATTTGTTGCCACTTCTGAGAGTGAGGAAGAGAGTGATGATGAAAGAGAAGGAGCTAGCTCAGATTCAAGTGTTCAAATCATTGAAGATCCAGAAAGACTTGAATATGGGGATGAGTTGGCAAAAGAAAGATTGAGTGACTTGAAGAAGCAGGTTGATTTTGACCTTCCAGAAATCACCAGAATGTTTCATGCTTGGGAAGATAAGGTAATGGACAACCCAGGGATGAGTTTGTCAGATCAAATTTGGGGGTTGGAAATTCTTCTCAGGGTACAAGATGATATAAAGGTGATTTTGAAGTATAATGCACAAGAGGTCAAGACTTGGCTTAAAAGAGATAGAAGGCAATTGTATTACAAGTTGCTTAGATGCCATCAACCTGGATGGACATACAAGAAGTTGCTGGCTTTATCTTTTGAGGAGCTAGAGTACAGGGCACATCCTATTTGGAGGCATGTGCAAGAAAATAATGTCTTACAGTTTCTTTCAGAAGAAAGAAAACAAGAGCTTGCTGAGGAAATGCAGATTCAAAAGGAGATGAGGATTGCTCAAAGACCAGTGAAGAAAGGAGATCCTCTCCAATTTCCCAAAGATATGGATGTGTATTATCCAAATGAAACTGTCATAAGGAAGCATCTCAAGCTTTCTCCATTGGAAGCTTCAGATTTGGTTAATGTAGTATCTCTAGATGCCAGAAATCCAATCATAAGTTTTGATGAAGATGAGTGTGGATTTTGGAAGATTGGCAGATTTGGGAAGGAGGTACACACTTTCACTTCAATTATTTCTATCTTTGCAAGCATAGACAGAGAAGACTTGGTGCATCTATGGAGATTGATAGAGGCCAAGTATACGGCTGAAGCACCTACTTCAGCAAATGGAATAAGACTATGGCACACATTTTTGACTTTGTATGGTCCAAGGGAAGCAGATCCTGCTGTATGGAAGGATCTTGAAGATGACCTCAGTGGTCTTCATTGGAGGCTTTATTCTACTTGTGGTGTGTTTCATTTGAGCTCTACAAAGTTTTCAGAGTATCTACTTGTGGATGCTGACTATTTCTTGTCCAAAGAAGTATTGGAGAAGATGAAGGAGACACCCTTGGAGATTGATTATACTAGTGACGTGGCCAAAGACTTGATTAGATATGTTTATCACCAACATAAGAAGTTTTTGTAAGATTCCTCCTAAGCCTTAAGTATTTATTCAGAAACTTGATCATTAGAATAGATATCAAGTTTAGGGGAGGATTGTTGGGAATAAATTATGGGTCAGTTCACTAGACGCTGATAAGAAGAGTTCAAGCACTGATAAAAAGACATTGGACGCTGATAGCCAAGCGTTGACAGTTAGGAAAGTCAACGCTGATAGCCTGGAAGACAAGCACTAATGGAAGTTATCTTATACGAATCTTTTGTTTCTTTATTTGTATATGGTAAAGATAAACTCGACATTGTATTTTTCATTATTATCTTTACCTAGAATAGTTGATTCGTAGCTTCTTGTACAAGACTTCTTAATCTATAAAAGAAGGTCTTTTAGGTTAATATTAATCATCAGTTATAATAAGTTTTCACAAGTTAAACCTCTTTCATTGTAATCAAGTTTGATTATTCTAATACAAGTGAAAGTTTTTTTAACATCTTTGTGTTTTAGATTAAGTGTTAATTCCGCATAACACTTAGTTACTTTATTCATAAGCAAAGGTTTCTCTACGTGTATTACTTGATCTAATCTCGTATACACAAAGCTTAATCGATCTAAGTTTGGGATCAACAGTTCTAGTTGATTAAAACGTTTTGAAAGTAAATTGTAAGAATCTTGTAGCTTTAAAAACTCAGTATTAGATTCGTGGCAAGAATGATTATCTACCTCATTTACAGTATCAGCAACATTTACAGAGAGATCACAAACATCATCACATATATGCACAGCATCACAGTTAATCATAGCGGATGTAAGCTCATTCGAATAATTAACATTTACAGTAGTAAGCACATCACACGAGATTACTTCGGACAAGAATCGGTCATATTCGGTTAAAATCTTTTCTTTTTCAATTAGTTGTAGTTCGTAAGCGATGTCCATTTCATAAAACACTTTTTGAACTTCTCCAATTTCAAATACAAGATTTTCCTTAAGAGATGCAAAACTTCCTTTTAGACTTTCGACAAATGGATTGATCTCATTTTTAAACACCTCGTTCATGTGTTCGAAAGCCTATTCTCCGGCGTTTAGGCCATTTGAAGTCGTACATTCCAAAATGACCTTGTCAAAATTAGTAAAGTATTGATTAATCTCTTGCAAGTTTAACCATACAGTGCTAACAGGTGGGAGATCCTTTGGAATTTCCTTAGGACCTTCCATGTTGACAAGTGTAGGAAATGTACTAGGGTTTTCTTCATTCAACATGTAGGTTGGTGCTGTAATGAGATCTTTGTCCATATGGAAGCGAATTCTAAAATCCGTTTTAGCAAGCTCCTGATTCATTTTAAAATAATCACACTCGGGATATTTTGTAGAATTGTATGACCGATCCTCATCAACTAGATCTTTACTTGTGCGATCATCGAAAATAACAATCGGGTCTAAGACCAATCCTAGTTGGGTTGCATTATAAAGTCTAGGACTATGGATCAAAGCTTGTTTTGCATACCGTGGGTTAGGGGGAAGGCCTTTTTGACGTGATAAGTTAAATTCTCTAAACGAAGCATCAAATAAGTGCACTAGTTGAGAAGCAGCGTATTGTCTTAAAAGCAAATAATCTAGACTTCTAATCTTATTAGCAGCATTAATCTCCATTTCATTCTTCTTAGACTCGAGTAATTCAAAATCCGTTTGAAGTTTTTGAAAATTAGTGACCACTAACTCCTTTTCTTTAAGTTCATTAGAAAGATTTGCTCTTAAGTTTTCAATTTCTTGCAAATGACCCATTTGTTTGTTTCGAAAATGATCTTATTCGGGATTTGTTAGAACACTAGACGAAGGCACTAATTTCAAAGTGTGAACTTTCTCGTTGCTTAAGGCAAGCTCATCAGACAAATTCTTATTCTTAGCTAGGGTTTCTAAAAGTGCAGCATTCATTTGGCTAAGTAATGTAGCAGGAACCATGACCAAATCTTGTTGAGCAGGAGTATGCGTATTCGAAATGGCTCCCGGTTGTGATTCACTCAAAGTCTGGGGACTCACATTGATATTACTATCATTGATTGTCTCCTCATTTGAAAGACTCACCACCGAAGATTCATTCGAATCAGCACGTTCTTGCACAACTTGATGTGGTTGAATACTAGCATCAGTGGTATTATCAGAGGTATTAATAAGTACCTCAGATCTCTTTTCTGGCCCTAAGCTGGAGATAGTTGCCATGAGAGCAGCCTTTGTAGATTGAAATTCATCACAGTCTGAGTCATACGTATCAAGATCATCTGCTTGGTATGCTGCATTCTGTGTGGTGACAACGTCTTGTTCAGCAATCCCTGGATCAGCAAGAAATGCAAGCTCCTCTTCATCGAGTTTCCTTCATTGTGCCTGAGCATTCACCAGATAGATCTTCTCTGCAAACCATTGACCATCCCTTCTCCTCTTGGGTTTCTTGCAATCCCTGGACATGTGTCCTTCTTCCTTGCAGTTGTAGCATGTAATCATTCTCAACTTACCTGTGGAATTAGCCCGTGGAGGATTGTTGACCATTGGAGCAGGATTGACCGTGCGAGCATTGGTGGTTGATGTAGTAGGTCTCCCCTGATAAGGTTGAATAGGTTGAACCATTACCCTGCCATTCTCAATAGTAGCTTGTTGGCGAGAATTGGATGAATTCCTCAACTGATTGTTGGTAAGAGCTTGTCCTCAAAATCCTCGTTTGCTTAAAGTCCTTGTGAGATAAGCAGACATAGTGGTTAACACTTCAACTGGGTCAGTTCCTTGTTTGAACACAGGAATGGGGACTTCTTCATCATCATCACAATACATTGCTTGGTCTTGTTGAGCTGCATAATCACTAGAAGGAATACTTATTTGATCAGGGTAGCTTGTTGGATATGCTGCATTCTCTTGATAAGAAGAATATGAAGATTGAGCATAAGGTGCAATACTTGCTGGGTGATGTTGTGAAGCATAGGGTGGTGAAGGTGCATTGAACCGATATTGTTGCTGATGTGAGGTGGGTGGTTGCGGTAGAATCGAGTATTGGGGGAAGGTTGGTGTCATGTAAGGTGATGAATGATAGGCTTGATGTCCCAAGATATAAGGAGTGTTGTTGTGTGACAAGCTTGGTTGATTCGCCATCAAAGCTAAGGAATCAGGGTACATACCTCGAGGCGAACAGTGCATGATCACATGTTTCTCATGCTGCTGAAGGAAAGCATAGAGTTGATCCAAATTGCACTTATGCAAATCCCTGGTTAACTTAACATCGGTAATGTACTCACCCCATTCAGCTTGAGGTAAAGTATTCAAGAATTTGGTGTTAACCTGGAATGGAGCAATCACAAGATTGTATACATTCAGATTATTCATGAGAGTGGTGAACCTGAAGTAATAATCGTGAAGCGTTTCCCCTGGGTTGTACGTGAATCTATCAAACAGATCATACAACTGACATTCCCTTTCCTGTTTGGTAAGAGACGTACCTTGTAGCAACACCTTCAGACGTTCCCATAAATCCTTTGCCACAGTATACTGACTTACCATCCGATATATATCATGTGGAAGAGCTTGGAGAATGGTTTGAAGAGCTTTTTCGTCTGCATCTGCAACAAGTTGTTGAGCTGGAGTGAGTTCTTCAAATTCTCGTGGTCGAGTCACGTTGTTAACCACTATGGTACCATAGTCAAGTGGACCATTTAGAATTGACTTGACCATAAGCCTCCCATATACTGGTTTTCCCTTAAGGTAAGACATCATCCGGCCTTGCCAAGCTTCAAAAACTTCTTTGATGAGCATTGGCGGGCGATTATCCGTTCCCGTAATGACGGAAATATCCGTAAGTGATGTCATCTGAGGCATTACTGAATTTGGATTCATTTTGTTAACTTCAAAGAGACAAAGATTATCGGTTGATCGAGCAGTGAAGTAAAGCTTGTGAATTGTGTTGAGTTTTTGTTGTAAGAAACCAAGATTAAATCCTCTAAAAAATCGTCGAAAAAACAAGTAAAATATCCCTTGATTCGGAACTTTTTGTTGATTCGGAAGTGTTGATTCGGAAGATTTGGCTTGGAATACCTTGAATCAGAACTTTTGGTTCGGAAGTCTTGATCCGGAACTTTCCCTTGATCCGGAACTTTTCCCTTGATCCAGAACTTTCCTTGATCCGGAACTTTCCCTTGATCCGGAACTTTTTCCTTGATCCGGAACTTTCCTTGATCCGCAACTTTTCCTTGATCCGGAACTTTTTCCTTGATCCGGAACTTTCCTTGATCCGGAACTTTTGGTTCGGAACTTCTTGATCTGGAACTTTTGTTGATCCGGAACTTTTCGTTCGGAACTTTTGGTTCGGAACTTTTGGTTCGGAACTTTTGTTGATCCGGAACTTTTCGTTCGGAACTTTTGGTTCGGAACTTTCCTTGATCCGGAACTTTGGTTGATCCGGAACTTTTTGATCCGGAACTTTTTGGTTCGGAACTTTGCTGGGTAATCAGAAACTTTGTTTTCGATGAACAGTCGATCAATAAAAGATGAATAAACCCAGATTTTTTACCAAATAACCCAAAAAGTTTTGTGATTTCTACAATAATAAGTAAAAACTAATACTTATCTACTAATCCCAATCACAAAAACACCAAAAACACCAAGAATCAAGATGGATCTTCTTAAAGAACACTAATACAATCAAAAACTAAAAAACCACACAAATCATTACCTTAAATCACCCCATAGCTCTTGATACCAAATGTAGAATCTTGATAACCTATGAATCTATGAAGTGGGTTGATGTTTTCTAGAGAGAGAAACTAGAGAGAGAAAGTGAGAGAAAATGTGTGTCTTTTTATTCAAGTGAAAACATAAAGTGAACAACAACCAACCCCTTTCCATGGTGGAAAGGGGTATTTATACTTCCAAGCCTCTAATGGACTTGGGCCGGCCCATGACAAGCCCATGGGCCGGTTCTTACTTAACTAAATAAGAATTTTTAACTACGAGCTATTACAACATAAATAATATTGTGGAGTGACCGATACTTCTAATATACATTAAAACGTATTTCTAACAATATATCCCGAACTAACTACATTTTCCCGAATCAAGAAAGTTTTCCGAACCAAGGGATATTTGACGATTTTTTTTCTCCAAGGATTTTTAGAGGATTTAATTTTTGGTTTACTACACACATTCTACTTCAACAACACAACACAATTCACAACCTTACTTCACTGCTCGATCAACCGATAATCTTTTTTCCATCAAGTGTTCAAAAAATGAATCCTCGTTCATTTATGCCTACAATGACATCGCTTACCGATATTTCAATCATTTTGGGTACCGATACTCGCCCACCGTTGCTCATCAATGACTTATTTGAAGCATGGCAAGGTCGCATGAAAACTTACATCATGGGTAAGCCCAATGGTAGACTTATGCTTCAATCCATTGAAAAAGGTCCACTAGATTGGGGAGAACTTACTGTCAACAATGTAACACGGACAAGATTGTATCATGAGTCACCGGATGCTAACAAACTCATTGTCGATGCATATGAAAGGGCCGTTCAGACAATACTTCAAGCTCTTCCACCCGATATCTATAGAATGGTAAGTGAACACACAGTGGCAAAGGATCTTTGGGATCGATTAACTGTTTTGTTACAAGGGACTTCTCTAACTAAGCAAGGACAAGAGTGTCAATTGTATGACTTGTTTGATAGGTTTACATACATTCCAGGGGAAACTCTTCACGATTACTACTGGCGTTTCACTACTTTGATGAATGATATGAACATGTATAATCTAAGTATTGCTCAGTTTCAACTAAACACAAAGTTCTTGAACACGTTACCCCAAGAATGGAGTCAATATGTCACCGATGTTAAGATGATTCGAGATTTGCACAAGTCAAATTTAGATCAACTCTATGCTTTCTTGCAGCAACACGAGAAGCACGTGATCCAAAAACGCATCTCTCAGGGATCTTATCAAGAACCATTGGCATTAATGGCAAATCATCCAACGTTGTCATATCACAACTCTCCGTTTGCTTCGGGACAACAATCTTCCTATCAACCATTGTATCAAACACCAAGCTTCCCATAGTATTCGATCTTGCCACAACCGCCTACATCTTATCACCAACAATACAAGCAACCAGGAACATCATCACAAGGAGAATCACATCAGTTACCTTATGCTTTACAACAATATTCACCTTATCAACCTCCAACAAACCCTGCCATCACCTATCAACAACATGAGGCTCCTCAACCCCATTACTCACAACATGTTAGTGTTCCTTCAAATCAGCTTGTAGTTTAATCAGCACCAGCATTCTATTGTGATGATGAGATTCCTGTCCCTGAGTTTAGACAAGGGGATAATCCTACTGATATACTTGCTCAAATGTCTGCTTACCTCACTCAAACATTGAACAAACAAGGTTACAGAGGACCAGCTCCAACAAACAATCAGTTGAGGAACTCTTCTAACTCTCGACAACAAGCTACAATTCAAGATGGCAGAGTAATGGTTCAACCACTTCAGGGGAGACCAAGTTCATCTAATGTTGGTACACATCCATCTAACACTTCTGCTACAAGGGGTAATAACACTGGCAAATTGAAGATGATTATATGTTATAACTGCAAAGGGGAAGGGCACATGGCTCGAGAGTGTAAGCAGCCCAAGAGGAAAAGGGATAGCACATGGTTTCAGGAGAAGATCTACTTGGTGAATGCTCAAGCCCAAGGACGTGAGCTCGATGAAGAAGAGTTAGCATTTCTCGCAGATCCGGGAGTTGTGGACACTGACGGTCTCACAGCAGCCATCACAAACAATACCGCATATCAATGTGATGATCTCGATGCATACGACTCTGACTGTGATGATCTCAATACCGCCAAGGCAGCTCTCATGGCAAATCTTCACTTTATGGAGCTGACATAATTTTTGAGGTACCAAATATTGCCACGGATACTAGTATTGTACCTTATCAAGTTGAGCAAGTGTCTGAGTATCCGGAACAGCCTCCGGTGGTTAGTAACTCAAACGAGGAGACAAACAATGATAGCAATATCAATGCAAGTCCCCAGACTTTGAGTGAACCACAACCGGGAGCTATTACGACTACAAATTCGTTTGCTCAACAAGATTTGGTTATGGTGTCGGCATCTATGCTTGGCCAAATGAATAATGGGGTCCTTGAAACCCTCAGTGTTAATCAGACTTTATCTGCCGAGCTTGCTTTGTATAAGGAAAAGGTTAAAACCTTGGAATTAACTCAAGTGACCACTACATTAACCAATCCTGAATTTGATAGGTTTAGGAAAGTCCAAATGGATAATTTGCTAGAAATTGAGAGTTTAAGAGAAAATATTTCGAAAGAACTTAAAGAAAAAGAGTCAGTCGTTAATAATTTTCAAAAACTTCAAACGGATTTCGAAATTCTCGAGTCTAAAAGGGTTGAAACGAAAATTAAGGCGTTTGAGAAAGTTAAAAAGACAAAAAATTTTCTTTTAAAACAATACTCTGCTTCACATTTAGTACACTTGTTTCATTCTTCTTTTCAAGAGTTCAATCTATCGCGTCTAATAGACCTACCACCTAACCCGGGGTATGCAAAGCAAGCATTTAACCACAACCCACGACTTTATGATGCAACAAAGTTAGGATTGGTCTTAGATCCGATTGTGTTTTCAAATGAATCTGAGAGTATGTCACTACATGAAGAGAATCGGCCAAAAGTAATTTTTACATATCCTGAGTATGATTATGCACAACTTAATACAACGTATGCAAAAATAGATCTTAGAATTCGCTTTACTATGCAAAAGGAATTTATCCATACACCAGCTTACATGCCTATTAGAGAAAGCCTTAGTATACTTCCTACACTTGTTAATTCGGACGAACCTAAGGAAATTCCTAAGAATCTTCCACCGGTAAGTACGGTATTGCTAAGCTTGGAAGAGATTGAGCGATACCTAACCGGATTTGACAAGGTCATCCAGGAATGTACGACTTCAACGGCTCAAACCGCTGGAGAATGGGCTTTCGAACACATGAAAACGGTGTTTGAGAAAGAGATCGTTCCGTTTGTAAACAATATTAAAGATGGATTTTTCGATCTCGCGGAAAATCTTAGTTTCGAAATGGGTGAAGTTCAAAAAGTTTTCTATGAAATGGATGATGCTTATGAACAACATTTAATTGAGAAAGAAAAGATATTGTCCGAATATTACCGATTCTTAGAACATATAGTGTCTCTCGAAGTGATGCAAGTTGTTACTATGGAATTTGCTTTTGTGATGACATCTATGAATAAATGTGATGATGTGCATGATATATCTGTGAATATTGTTGAACCTGTGAATAATGTAGATAATCACTCTTGTCATGAATCTAACACGAATTTTTAAAGCTTCAAGATTCTTATAACTCACTTTCAAAACGTTTTGATGAGCTTCAACAACATTGTATATCTCTTGAAATGGAAAATTAATCTAAAAATGAAACTCTTTCAAAAACAAATGACTGTGAAAACTCCGTTGAGACTAGTGACAAGATGATTCAGGTGGTTCAGGCATTAGAGGAAGAAATTATGCGACTTAAGAGAGAATCTGTAGCAGAGAAATTGGAACTAGAGGCTGCAAAGATTAAAAATCATGCCCTAGAAGATAGAATTACTTCTATGCTAGGGGAGTTTGATAAAGTAAAGCAGGGTTTTTCACAAATTTATGGTTCGTTAGAAGATCACTTCGCTATTAATGCGGCAGAGCAAAAGTCACTCGTTGACCAACTGAACCATAAGTGTGAGGAAATCTCGGACTTAAATATTCAACTCACAGACAAAAACATGGTTTTGGTTGAATTAAAGGAGACACTTCAATTCAAAGGACAAGAAGTTGTTGATAATCCAGCTACAATCTCTTCCCCGACCTCTAGTGCTCCAAAAACCAATAAGGTGGTGATCACTAAGAACCCGTACAATAAGAACAATCCACTATCATATAAGTTATATTGGGAGCACGTAGTTAAGTACGCGGATCTTGCTAGGGAAGTGGTAGATGATCTTTATGAACTTGATCCTAGGAATAGTGAATAGTACCATGCTCAGGCTTACGTTGAGAGGGTACAACAATGATTAGAGCACTTAAAGTACATAGGACAACCGGGTTCTGCACCACTTACACAACAAACCACCACCATTGCCATGACTCCATTCAATAAGAATCTAGGATCTAAGTCTATATTAAACACACCCATCAAGGCTAAATCAAAATCTGTAACTAATGTTTCCTTGGCTTCTACAGGAGTAATTGTATCTACTAAGGCTAAAGGATCTCAAGACAAGAAAATAGGATCAAGCCTCCCACTAGTAGGACTGCGAAGAAGAAAGTAGAAGTTCACCCTAGGAACGTTATTTCAAATTTGAATAAAAAGAATCATGTAATAAGACTAAAGGCCCTGCGTTTGTGCAGCAGCTTAAGCAAAATGTGAATTCTAATTTACGATGTTGGAATTGTAATGAATGCATGTTTTCTAAGCATCATGATTTATGCCTTGTTGATCACATGAATGAAATGTATGCAATTAGGAACAATCTTGAATGGATTCCAACGGGGAAGAAATTCACCCAAGTTGGTTGGCAATGGAAACCCACTGGTAGGACCTTCACTGCTAATGGAACTACGTGCCCTTTAACTAGGATCACATCCACGGAAGTTAGGTCTTAGTGTCCTTTAATTAGGAACACTAGCACTAAGAAATGGAAAAAGCGCCCTTTAACTAAGTCTGCCCCCACTATTGTGCCTACCAGTGAAGAAGTACCTCAAGATCTTAGACAACTAGAATCTAAGCCGGCATTTAGGAAGCAAATTAGGAAGCCTAAGAATTCTTCGGTTAGCAAATCTAAGATAAATATATCTGTACCTGCTAACACAGAGGAACTAATAGATTCTGATACATCGTCTTTGTCTGGTGATATTTTCAGGTGGTCCAAATCATCCTCTGGTACTTGGACTCTGGATGCTCAAAGCATATGACCGGAGACTGCTCGATGCTTAGATATTTCGTCAGCAAGTTTCTAGGAACGGTGAAATTCGACAACGACCATATTGCGAAGATTATGGGTTACGGTGAATATCAAATTGGGAATGTTACGATTTCAAGGGTATTTTATATGGAGGGACTTGGTCATAATTTATTTTAAGTGGGACAATTTTGCGATTCAAACCTTGAGGTGGCTTTTAGACAACATACTTGCTTTATTCGCGATCTTGCAGGAAATGATTTGTTAAAAGGTTCTCGAGGGGATAATCTCTACACACTGTCCATTCAAAACATGATGGTCGCCTCTCCTGTATGCCTTCTCTCCAAAGCATGCAAGACCATGTCATGGTTGTGGCATCGCTGGTTATCTCATCTTAACTTTGATGCTATTAACCATTTGGCTAAAAACGAACTTGTTCGTGGTCTTCCAAAACTTAAGTTCGACAAGGATCATTTATGTTTCGCGTGTTCTTTGGGGATAAGCACCAAGAAATCATACAAACCTAAAGCTGAAGACACCAACCAAGAACCACTGTATCTTTTGCACATGGATCTTTGCGGGCCAATGCGTACGGCTAGTGTGAGTGGTAGAAAATACATCCTCGTCATGGTGGATGATTTCTCAAGGTTTACATGGGTAAATTTTTTAGCATCCAAGGATCAAGCACCAAAGTATATTATTACTTTCTTAAAGATGATCCAAGTACGTCTTAATGCTATTGTTCGCCGCATTCGCAATGATAATGGAACTGAGTTCGTTAATTAAACTCTAGGAGACTATTATGAAAAGGTCGGTATCTCACATGAAACTTCTGTTGCTCGCACTCCGCAACAAAACGGTGTCGTGGAAAGACGTAACCGTACACTTATGGAAGTTGCTAGAACTATGTTGATTTATGCGAATGCTCCTTTATTCTTATGGGCTGAAGTAGTAGCAACCGCATATTATACCCAAAACCGCTCCATCATTCGTAAGCGCCATGGAAAAACTCCATATGAGCTACTTCATGGACATAAACCTGATATTTCATTTCTTCATGTGTTTGGTGCACTGTGTTATCCAAATACTAACAGTGAGAATTTGGGCAAACTTCAGCTGAAGGCTGATATTGGAATTTTCATTGATTACTCACCCGCAAAGAAAGATTACCGAATTTATAACCGTCGTCTTGGCAAGATAGTAGAAACTTTGGATGCCGATTTTGATGAGCTGACAACGATGGCTTCTGAGCAACACAGCTCTGACCCCGCACTTCATGAGATGGGAACTGGTACGATTAGTTCTGGATTAACTCCCAACAATCCTACTTCTCCATCATTTATACCACCTACAAGGCCCGACTGGGATGAGTTATTTCAACCTATGTTTGATGAATTCTTTGATCCACCTAGTAAGGATTCTCCAGCACCTACAGCAGTAGCTCCGATTCCTGAAGTTGTTGCTCAAGATAATGGAAATCAGTCCGAGGCATCTACTGTTACTATTGAACCAGATGTCCCATCCCCCACCAATTCACAAACTACACATGAATCATCACCCCCACTTGTTCCTAATGATGTTGAAGAGGATCACTATGATCACGACTTGGAATTTGCTCACTTACAAGAGCTTCCTTTCTTTGGTTCACAAATACCTGAAAACCCTAACGGTGCGTCTACCTCAGAGGAAGCTCCTGCAATCATTCACTCCCGACCACCACGGATTGAAACACACAACATAAAATGGACAAAGGATCACCCAATCCGCAATATTATTGGTGACATGAATTGACCAGTCTTAACACGCCACCAACTCCAAGAACATGCATTATATTGCTACTTTGATGCATTTATTTCCGATACTGAACGTAGAAATTGGCAACAAGCCATGACAAAATCATCTTGGATTGAAGCCATACAAGAGGAACTTAATGAATTTCAATGTCTTAAAGTGTGGGAATTAGTTCCTTTACCCAACAACGTCGATGTTCTTACATTATTGTGGGTATATAAGGTCAAACTCGATGAGATGGGTAGTGTTTTAAAGAACAAGGCTAGATTGGTTGCTCGAGGTTACAAACATGCTTTGGGTATCGACTTTGAAGAATCCTTTGATCCTGTGGCACGATTGGAGGCGATTAGACTATTCCTTGCTTATGCTGCTCACATGAACATGATCGTCTACCAAATGGATGTTAAGACAACATTTCTCAATGGTGAATTAAGGGAAGATGTCTACGTAAGCCAGCCGAATGGATTCGTCAACTCGGAGTATCCTAATCACGTGTACAAGCTCAAGAAGGCTCTTTACAGGTTGAAACAAGCTCCACGCGCGTGGTACGATCTCCTATCGTCGTATCTTATCTCGAAAGGCTTCTCCAAAGGCAAAGTGGACCCAACATTATTTATTCTCAAGGAGGATAACGACATGATGCTGGTAAAAATTTATGTTGACGATATAATATTTGTTGCCACTACTCAAAGACTGTCTGACCATTTTGAGAAAATTATGTCCACACGGTTTAAGATGTCGATGATGGGAAAATTTTCATTTTTCTTAGGGTTGCAAATTTCTTAAAATCTCAGAGGCATCTTCATTAATCAATCCAAATCTACTCTTGAATCACTAAAGAAGTATCATTTTGAAAATTGTGACCCCGTGGATACTCCAATGGTAGAGAGATCCAAGTTAGATGAAGATAAGGAAGGGATAGCTGTCGATCCTAAACTTTAGCGTGGAATGATCGGCACCCTTCTCTATCTGACTGATAGCAGGCCTGATTTGCAATTTGCTATATGCATGTGTGCCCGGTATTAGGCTCGGCCTACCGAAAAGCACTTACATGTTGTGAAAAGCATCTTTCGATATCTTAAAGGAACACTTAATCGTGGTATGTGGTATCCGAAGGATTCCTTTATTGTACTAATCTCATATGCAGATGCGGATTATGCTGGGTGTCAAGATACTAAACTTAGCACTTCTGGCAGTGTGCAACTTCTTGGAGATAGACTTGTTAGTTGGGCATCCAAAAGGCAGAAAAGCGTTGTGATATCAAGTACAAAGGCTGAATAAATTGCTATGTCCGGTTGTTGTGCTCAAGTTCTTTGGATGAGATCATAATTAACTGACTACGGTCTTGGATTCAACAAAATCCCGATGTACTGTGATAACAAAAGTGCAATTGCCCTTTGCTACAACTACGTTCAACATCTTGGGCGAAGCACATTGACATTCGCTACCACTTCATCAAAGAGCAAGTGGAAAATAGAATGATCTAACTGTACTTTGTCAACACTGAGTATCAGCTGGCGGATATATTCACAAAGGCCTTAGATCGAGGCGTATCGAGTTTTTGATCGAAAAGCTAGGCATGAAATCATTCTCACCAGCGACACTTAAGGAGTTAGCAGAAGAAACTGAAGAATAGTGGTGGTAAACTATTCTAGAGTATCCTTTTCTCGTGATCTTGTATATTATCGTATATATTTAAACCACCAAAAGAAAAATACAAAAATATAAAACATAAAAAAACCATAAAAAATATAAAATCAAGAAAACCCAAAAATATTTTTCATTTTAAAATTGGGCATGTCTTTTAGTACGGTAATATTTATGGCCTTAGAAATATCGATTAAAATTGACACGGAGCCATAAATAGAGTCTGTATAAAAGTTGTACATATTTTAAAACGTTCCCACATGGCTTGTAGTTATTTCAAACTGCAACCCGCTTTTCGCATTAAAGTCACGTATTTCCTTGGAAAACGTTGGCTCACAACGGGAATTAATTTTCTCGGGTATGATTTACAAGCCAAATCATACAAGGGATTAAGTTTACTTTATAACTTGGTCTAACACGAATTAGTGTACGTCTCAGTGCATTAACTTGTCAAAATAAGAGAAATCTTATTGCCACCACGCGTCAATTTTTCTAAGACATTAATTGGAAAATTCTTTCATCGATATTTGACTCTTTAAACAATGACTACAGCTCTTTAAATAGAAAACGTGTCATCGTTTAAGGGGGAGAAAATATCAAATCATCTTCGTCATCAAAACGGTCTTCAAAAGTATTTGAGAAAAATTAATCGGTTAAATGGGTAATGACTGGATCTTCTTTGGTATACGATTTGTGATTGTTCGTGATTTGTCGTGAGTTATGTGTATCGGATATTTGCATTTAGGATAAAATTTTTAGTTTGTGTGCGAAAAGGAATAGTTAATAAAATGGGTTAGGTCTAACGATTGTTAAATTGCTTAACGGATGTTATCCTAAACCTTGTCATTAACTAAAAAACGGAATAGAGGAAATTAGGGGGACTAAAATTGGACAAAGTGTAAACTTTACCAAAACTTGACCTAAGTCAAAATAATAAGCCGCCTATTTTTTTGTCTCTTGTTTCCTGTTCGTCGTCTACACACACAAAAACATCACACACTATCCGCCATTAACAAACCTTCACTCGTGATTCATCTTTCTATGAGATCTTCGTGAATAACTAAGGTACAAACATCAATTGTCGTTTATAACTTGACTAATTCCTTCATTAATTCCTTTAATCAATTCGTTTTTAAATTAATTCATAAGATTAGGGTTTTATGAGTTGTTTAGATCTAATTTATTAGGGTTTATAAGTGGGTTTTGCTCAGAATGATGTTTAGAAGGAAGATTGTTTATTTAGGATTGCCTTAACATAGAATTAGGGTGCGTTCGTTTAGGGATTAGGGGCGTTAGTATTGTTTTTAGGCGTTGATTATATCTTTCCCGAACGAGTGAGTTTTATAGAATGAATGTTTTATCAAAACGAAAATTTTTACCGAATGAAGCTAAAGTTCTGAATGAATGTCTTTTCCCGAATGAACATCTTTTCCCGAATGAAAACTTTCCCCGAATGAACGTTTTTCCCGAATGAAAGCTTTTCCCGAATGAAAGCTTTTCCCGAATGAAAGCTTTTCCCGAATGAAAGCTTTTCCCGAATGAAAGATCTTCCCGAATGAAAGCTCTTCCCGAATGAAAGCTCTTCCCGAATGAAAGCTTTTCCCGAATGAGTGCTATTTTTACCGAATGACCCTTAATTTTCCCGAATGAAGGAATTGTCAGTTTAGAAAAGTTAATCAGATATGTAGATTGTGGACTATAGTGAGTGAATAATTGTGTTTGCGTATATGATTAGTTTTTGCATATTGGTTGTTAATGATGGTATGTAATGTCATGTGTGCAATGCTTAGGATTAAAAACATAATGGTATATATATTTGTGTGTATCAACCTTTATGTCTTATCTTAAGCAGAAAACATGACTAATCCAACCATGCAAGAACTCCAAGATGCAAGAGCAGCAGCAATTCCTGCTGCAAAAGAACTTAAGTTCATACCAAACAATTACCGATTGAAGGAAGATTCTCATTCCACTCATTATGGATTCAAAGTAGCCTCAGCAATACTTGATCTTTCTTACTTCAAGAATGCATTAAGGAGTAATGCTTCAGTACCAACTGATTACATGTACGAATTCTGGGCTACCCAGAAGCGGATTTCAAACAAGATCACATTCACCATCGACAACAAGGCACATACACTCACAGTTTCAGACTTTCGTAAGATATTTGGAATTCGGGATACACCCAAAGGTCTTACCTTCTGATGTGTCGTGGATTAACACATATACGTTATAGGACAAATTTAGGTAATTACCTTTAGGAAAAAGTAATTAACCAAAAATAAGTCAAAGACGGATACGATTTAACACGTGAGTGAACCAAGTTCGTTGTACACAAAGATCAAGTGAATTTGAGACGTTTCGTTTTGATTTGGACAATAGATTTGAATGTGTCGTTGGTTTTAAAACTAAAATTAAACTCTACAAATTTTAAGCTAATTAAAATTATCCTAAAGTGCATGAATCGTTAACCCCGCTAATAAAAAAAACAAATCTAAACAATTACTTAAAATTAAAATACTACTTAAAAAATTAAACCAATTAAAATCTATAACCATTAATTCTATTTAAAAATTAAAATTTTTAATCTATTTTAAAATCTAATAAAACCTTTAAAACTAATATACTTTATTTAAAATTACTTTAAAAAAACAATTCTATTTAAAATCTAAAACTACTTTTATAAAAATCTACTTAATTAAAATTAAACTAATTAAACTATTTAAAATAAAAACATTTTTTTTTTAATATTTTATTATTATTATTTATTTTATCTATTAATTAGATAAAATATACTTAAAATAAAATACTAATTAAAAGTTTATAAAAAAAACGGTTTTAAAAGTGATAAAAGTTGCTTAAACTAAATCTGCCAAACTAAACTACACTATATTAATGACAAGAATGAGAATGAAATCAAAAAGGCCAACAGCCCAGCTGGATAACACGTTTGACCTCTAAAGGGGAGGTCTCGAGTTCGAGACCCCCTATTGACATATTTTTATGATTTGATTCTTTTTGACAGCTAAAAAAAACTGGTGTCTTAGGAAAGACCTTAGAGCTTATTATGGATAAGCTGTTAAGGAAACAGCTTATTGAGCTTAATCAGTTAATAGACCTGATAAGCAGTTTTTGAACAAAATTTCAATATATCACATATAATCAATTACAGATAGAAACTCAGTAAACAAAATTCCAAATATGAAGAGAAATCAGCATAAGAGATATACATGCAGCTGAGAATAAAACCTACAGCCTAACAGTTATATAAAATTGATCGCAAGCTTGAATCAGTCCAATTACATCTCAAACCCAAGTAACTCAGCAGAATATTATTCAACAATGCCATTCAATGAAATCAGTAATGACTAAACTTACAAATGAAACATCATCACTAAATTAAACAGATCCATTAGACAACAGCAAACTTTCAACAATTAAGCAAAGCTTAAACTCAAATTCAAGAAGTAGCAGTCAAACCAAGTTAAAAGTATTATACGAATCTCATAACAGTAAATCAATAACGAACAGATTTTAAAAAGCACATGATATCGATAAAAATAAACTGTAAATAAACCGCATCAGCATAAACTTAAATCTTACAGGAAATCAAAATCAGTAGATAAAATGCAAACTTAATCTAACCGTCTATAACTTTAATCCAGTGAACAAATTAAGCAGTTTTCAAACGAATCAGGCAGAAAATAATATAACGATACTACATTAATCCATTAATCAGGAAAACAAATAATCACAAAAATAAAAAGAGCTTGACACCTTTTTGACGATATCCTTTGAGATGTAGGATAGCGCTGAGCTACCTATGATCCGATCCGCAACCACCATTCACCAACATAAGAACCACCAACTTTGCAACAGTCGAACCATATGAAGCCAATAAATGCATCCGAACATAAAATAACTTTAATCAAACCATTAGGGTTTGATTTATTCCCAAATCTTACTCATTAATTCACTAAAGCTATCGTATGAGCTCAAATGAACAATCAACTATATAATATTAGTTTAAATATTTAGATTGCAATAACTCTTAATAAAATAACAACGTGAGATTTAAGATTGAATAAAGCAGAAATACGAATTTTTATTGATTTAATTAAACATTACAACTTTAAAAAAAATACAATTCTAAATAAAAACTAACATTATAACATTAAAGCAAGAAAAGGGATGAAAAATACAGGGAAAAATGGGGGTATTTATGCTTGAACCCGAGGGGTTAGGGAGAGCATATTCGCATCTCTCGAGGGATATTCCTTTTTGATGTGAGCGTTTGATCTTGATTTACTTCCTCTTTCTTCAATCCTACGGTTGTCATCTTTGTAGCGCACACGGATTGCCAACGTGGCATCCGTGTGTGCTTCTTGTGCTTCTTTTGAGAGCTCTGATTGGAGGATTAAAAGATGTGAGGTGTCTCCTCCACTGAAAATCAGCCACGTAGCCTTTGATTACCATCTCTTCTCTTCCTTCAAACATGGGGTTTTATTCCCTTTTGGTATGAATTTTATGGATAAGTGAAAAGCCCTATGTAAAAATGACTTTTCATTAAGCTAGGGTTTGGGACCGTTGGGTGTTTTTACTGGTTTTGTGAGAAAAAAAATATGGGGAAGATGAAAGTGTGGACATAGTTAATAACGACAGTTTTAATTTAATAATGAAAGTGAAGTGGGGAAAAAAACAATTCGTTTTGATATAAACGAATGGATGGGTAAGTGAGTGTGACGTGTTTGGTGCTCGAATGGTTATTATTTGTGAGTGGAAAAAGATTTTTTTTTCTTTCGTTTTATAAAGATAGAACTGATGCAAACCCTAGCTAGGCCCATAAACGTTAATTCATTAGAGACATTGGGCTATAGGCCCAATTTTCATCCGTATAATGTAACTTTCCCAATTTGGGCTTTATGGGCTATTCACCATTGGTAACTTGATGGGCTTTTGAGCCCATTTTCCATTGTGGGGCCCACTTGACCATAATCTAGCAAAACTTATTAAATCCACTATTTGTCGAGCTCGATTTTTGGCTTCTTGATCTTTTTCTTAATCTCGTGTCGATTTTCGTCGGTTTTCACGAACTTGGTACCTACACACATTCAAACAAGAAACAAACAAATACAAGGCATATTTGATATGTTATGTACAATATTTCTATGTTTAAAGCTAAAAATGATATGAGTAAAAACACTCATATCAAATTCCCCCATGCTAAGCAATTGCCGTGTCCTCACGCAATGATAAAATAAAACTATGACTACACCATTATTCAACTTTCGACAATTTATTTAGCAAAGACATAAAATAACTTTAAAGATCATAAAAACTCAAATAGATTCATCGTCCTCGACTTTTCACTTTTCCATGCCAAGTGCAAAAACAAGATCATTGTTATTATAAGTTGGTAGACTAACACGAATTCATGTGGGCCAATTAATCACTTAGACTCCCTTATTCCTATGTGTATCTCTTATATTTTATTGTTGTCTTGAATGATCACGATGATGCATTGTTGACTTATTTCGATAATTTATTAGACCAAAAATAAAGTGAACGATTTAATCAATAGTTAGCTGAAGGACAAAATCTTTTAAAACTGCTTCTCGGGACTTCATAAAGTTCATATCTTGGCATAACTTGTTTCGCGATTTGAGACCTTTCTCGGATCGATATTTGGCAGTGACTTAATACTTCCAATCTTGAGAGACGTTCACGAAATAATGGTCTTCTCTTCATAATAATTCTTCACTTGAAGTTTTGAGAGATTCATACTTGGACCACGACTTCTTCATTTTTCTCCAATCTTTACTTGGGATTTTGATTAACAACGATTCGCCTCCTTTTTGGACTTGGCTTCATTTATCCTCATACCTTATTTTTGGTCTTTTTGGATAGACTTCTCCATGACTTTTTGGGAGTATTTTGCTTTTCGTCGTGTGTCTCGATCCTTCATATTGATTTTTGAATAATGAGTCTTCACATCACTTGAGATCTTTAGCAATAAAACATAGCCCTCATGTCTTGTTAGGACCTTTTTGGACTCGCCAATCTTCGCATCCCGCTTCAATAAGTTATGCCTTGGCTATGAACTCTAATCTATACCGAGCAACTTTTAAACGATCTTGGGCTAGAAACTAAGTAACTTTTTAAATCGTTCAACATTATTTATTGCAATTAAAATTTATTAACAAGTGATGGGAGAATAGGCTCATAATTAACTCACATAAATTCCCGAAAGAATACCGAACTTATAATTGGCTCTATCATCTCTTGTTCTCCATATTGTAAAATTCCACGAATGAAATCAATGGATACTTAGCCTATTAAATCAAAGTTTTGGGTTTTCAAGTCATCTATAGGATCTTGCAACTTCTTATACTTTTGCAAGTTTTAGAATTTGCGTTTTAAAGTTCCCTTGATAAACGACTTTCTAGGATCAATTATAGGAGCTTGCGAAAAGTTCTTGTTCTTAACTCGTATGAATTAAGACCTTCGCGTTTTAAAGCTCCCTATATAATAGCCTAGCAAAACTTTAATTCAAATACGTTAAGGAAAAGCTAAGGTTAAAAACCAAGTCGAGTCAAAAACTATTCTTATTGAAAGCTTACATTCGTGTCAAAACACTTATTTTCTCTATTAAAACTTAAAAATAACACCAAAAAAATTAAAATTTTATTGAAAAATGAGAAGAACAACACGTTTGGACACGACAAAAGCAATAGCAAGCGATTATATCGATTGACTCCCCCATGCTAAAACCAAACATTGTCCTCAATGTTTCTTAGCTCAAGAGTAACACCCCCTTGCTAAAATACGAAGAGTCTAATGCAAATTCCTAGCATGGAAAGAGTACGCAAATCTATAAGTCGTTTATTAATTATGCCTCAAGAAAAACGTTAGTCGATAAAAATCAAGGGATAGAAAGTGTGCCCCTTTTTGGCATTCAAAGAATGGAAGATCAAGTGGACCGGCAAAAACCGAACACGAGAGTCTTCAAATATAAGGGTCGTACCTAAGATCACAACAAATCACGAACACGAGCTTGAAAGATCAAGCCTTATTAGGTGTTAGAGAATAGAAAGAAGATAGAATGACTCGTTTTTGTTCACCGAGTCATGAGCTCGACTCGATCCCCGCATTCATTGGTCCTTAGGGAAAATGGTGAAAACCGGCATATTAAGATAAAATCCAACATAAAGCGCGATGCCGGGGTCAAAGATTTCATCCTCGTTGTCGGATGACAAACGAAAGGATAAAACTCCAACATAAATCTCTAAAAAGAGATGGTAGTCACAAACAAAGGTATGGATGTAGCATGCTCCACGAGATAAACTCGCACCAATATGATCGAAAAATCTTTCAATTATTGCATCGGTGAAAGGCCGAGATTTCCCTAAATCGACGATTCCGGGATCGAATACCTCGTCCTCGGTGGAGAAAGGAATAGACAACAAGGTGTCGTCCCCCCCATGCTAATCCTAAGTCATATGAAGCACATGGTAATGGTGGAACAAAAGTCTCAACCATGGTGGTTTCAACTTGCATGACTTTGTCGACTTTTTCACTCTTAGGAACGTGAACAAAGGGGTCATGGTACTCAATATGAGTCACATGAAAAACCGTACATTAAGATCAACGCGAGTGGGAGGGAGATTGGGAATAATGTAAACTTCTCCATCCGAGTCGACATACTCATCACAAAAGGTGTGATCATCATCACAAACCTCATCAACCTCCTTCATAAGAAGATCATCATCACAAAGGTTGTGAGATGTAGGAGGTATGATGTTCTCAAAATCCTCTTGAATCAATGGATTATTGTTCAATGAAGCTTCAAATAGAGGATTTGAGTAAGTCACAAAAGTGTCGTCATCCTTGTCATCACAAGAAATTTCCGACAAAGTATCGAGTGTGTCACACTCGGATACAAGATCATCATTCTCATTCGAAGGCAATTCATCGGCGAATTCCTCGAGAATGGTAGGTAAAACACGAGAATCACGTTCGATCTCGAGATTGGAAACGTCTTCACTTCCCCGTGGAAGTGGATCAAGGATAGAAAAAAGTTCATCGATGAACTTATCCAACGAATAGTCACTAACCTCACTCGGTGTGAAGCTAGGAATCAAAGGCTATTCAATTGAAGATTGTGCCTTAGGAACATCAACATGATCCTTAGAAGAGAATGAAAATGAGTCCATCTTCAAAGATTGTTCAATTAAAGCAATATCACTCTCGGGATCAAAATTCTCATTATCAAACTCACTAGCATCGAATGGCTCACTCAAGTAATCATCAATTTGTTTTTCAATCTTATCATCCTCGTGTGGAGTGAGTATAGATGAGGTAACATTACAACATGATTCAACAAAATTAAGTTTTTCACTTTCCAATTTCTTAGGAACCAATCTTGAAATTTTTTCCGGTTTGAAAATCATATGTTTATCCCCATGAAACAATTTAAGCTCCCCTTCTTTCATATCAACTAAAACACCGGCCGTACACAAAAATGGTCGTCCTAAAATTATAGGCGCACGAGGATTCGGCTCATAATCAATGATAGCAAAATCGGCTAGGTAAACGAACTCCCCCACTTTAACAATGACATTTTCCGCTATACCAACCGGTCGAGTGGTGGTTCCATTAGCAAGCTCAATGATCATTCGAGTGGGTATAAGTCGCAAATAGTCAAGAATTTTCCAAATGGACAAGGGCATTACGTTAATACTAGCTCCTAGATCGGCTAGAGCTTTGTATTCCCCAAGCTCATCGAAAACACAAGGTATCAAGAAGTGACCCGGATCATTATACTTCTTAGGAAAGAGATCAATGAAATCCGAGGTACTAATCACATTTAAAGTAGCCTTGGTGACATTCCAAAAAGTTTCTTTAGGTGGCACAATAAGCTCAAGCTTCCTTTCTAAATTATCATAAGCGGTGATAGCCTTAAGCTCTCCCCTCGGGTTAGGAATTGTATTACTAGGTAAGCAACCCGAAGAAGTAGATGGTTTAGACATAAATCCCTCAAACATCGAAAGCAATTTATTTTGATTTTGTTCCACACTTTGTTGCAAACGATTTTGACCTTGCTCAAACATTTGTTCAAATCTTTGTTCCATTCTTTGTTGATTAAGCTCAATCTTGTTATTTTGCCCCTTTAGTGTATTTTGAAACTCATTTTTCAAAGTTGCCATTTGTCCTTGAATGTTATTTTGCAAAGCTTTCATATTCGCCTCATTTGACTTCATGTAACTTGACAAATCATTTTGATTATTCCCTTGAAAACCTTGATTGTTTTGATTAGCATTAAAACCATTTCCTTGATTAAAATTCCCTTGGTTACCACGGTTAAAATTATTCCCATTATTCCCATTGTTGTACCTATTTTGAACCGGTGGAGCAACATGATTTTGACGAGGAACTTGACCGTTGGAGCCATAAGTTCCCGTCGCGGAAAAAGCACTAGCTTGATCAAATCCCGCGTTTAAACAAGCATAATTAGGATGTGCTCCACCACATGATACACAAACATTCCCAATCATATTAATCGATCCATGAGGATTCTTCCTAATCTCATTCAAAATCGTGTCAATCTTAAAGTCCAATCTAGCAATCTCGACATTAGATGAATTCACATTGGAAACAACCGGTGTGTTTCGTGAATATTGTGCTCTAGACTTATCCTCAATTATCCTCCACGCGTCTCTCGGTGTTTTTCTTAAAAGATTACCACCCGCGGCGGCATTTAAAGAATCTTGTTCAATCATATTAAGCCCATTATAGAAAGTATTTATTTGATGCAATTCCGAGAAACCGTGGTGTGGACATTGTCTTAACAAATCTTTAAATCTTTCCCAAGCAACCCCAAACGATTCATGCACTTTTTGTTCGAATCTAGTGATCTCATTTTTAAAATGTGTTGTCTTGGAAGGTGGAAAGAAATAATTCATAAACTTCGACACTAAATCATCCCATGTTAAAATCGAACCCGGTGGTTCTTTCTCATACCAAAGCTTAGCATTACCCTCGAGCGAGTACGGAAAAAGCATGAGCTTAATCACGTCATTCGGCACATCTCTAAACTTGAGAGTCGAGGTAATTCGATTAAAATTCCGAATGTGAGAATGCGGGCTATCGGCCTCATTGCCACGAAATTGGTCGGCACGAATGAGCGATAAAAGACCCGTCTTAATCTCAAAATGATCCGCCAAAATAGCCGGCACAACGATTGCTTCCCCATACCCTTCGGTGGGTGCACGGAGCAATTCCTCCATTGTACGGTTATCGGCCATCTCTACAACAATAGGTGGAATCTCGGGTTCCACTATTCGTTGTTGACGATTTCTATTTCTACGAGGAATATTTTCAAGCCTATTAAAATCTATCACAAGTCGAGAAGAACGTAATTGCATACACTACAAAGACGAGAATTTAGAGGATTGAAGAAAAGAAATTAGACAAGAAAGAAGATTATTTTTGGTATTTTTGGTATTGCTCAATCAATAATGATCGATAAAAAACAAGGAATAAGGATAACTACTATGGAAGTAAATTACCCTCGGTCGACTTTGAAACGATAGGTGAAAACCTAAACGTCTCGAGGTTCAATAAGTAAACAACAAAAAATAAGATTTATTACTAATTGAGTCGGCAAACCAATAATAGGTTGTCCCTCTCAATATACGCACAAGCAAGCGGGGAAACGAGGTGGCACAAAGCATTTAAAAACCTTTTTCCTTAGACGGCCTTTTATAGCACGTCGCCTTATACCCACCTTATAGTTTGTATAAATCGAGTTCAAACTTCTTATTAGTATTTATCTATTTTGCCTTTATTTTTGTTTTGGGTTCGAATACAATAGCTAGGTGATGAAATCCCAACTAAGGCTTATTTGAAAACTATTTAAAATTGTTGTTCTATGTAATACAATATATTATTCACAAAAAACGAGAAAAACGATACATACTACTTAATAGAAAAATAACAAAACTTTCCGAGGACGGAAAGGGTCTTCAAATCCACGATCAACAAATCTCCACAAAAGCGAATCGTACACAAGATCCCCGGCAGCGGCGCCAAAATTTTTGATGTGTCGTGGATTAACACATATACGTTCTAGGACAAATTTAGGTAATTACCTTTAGGAAAAAGTAATTAACCAAAAATAAGTCAAAGACGGATACGATTTAACACGTGAGTGAACCAAGTTCGTTGTACACAAAGATCAAGTGAATTTGAGACGTTTCGTTTTGATTTGGACAATAGATTTGAATGTGTCGTTGGTTTTAAAACTAAAATTAAACTCTACAAATTTTAAGCTAATTAAAATTATCCTAAAGTGCATGAATCGTTAACCCCGCTAATAAAAAAAACAAATCTAAACAATTACTTAAAATTAAAATACTACTTAAAAAATTAAACCAATTAAAATCTATAACAATTAATTCTATTTAAAAATTAAAATTTTTAATCTATTTTAAAATCTAATAAAACCTTT
Source organism: Glebionis coronaria (assembly GCA_025667525.1). Taxonomy (NCBI): domain Eukaryota; kingdom Viridiplantae; phylum Streptophyta; class Magnoliopsida; order Asterales; family Asteraceae; genus Glebionis; species Glebionis coronaria. Next base: position 234,218,497 of record CM046879.1, read on the forward strand.
AAAACTAATATACTTTATTTAAAATTACTTTAAAAAAACAATTCTATTTAAAATCTAAAACTACTTTTATAAAAATCTACTTAATTAAAATTAAACTAATTAAACTATTTAAAATAAAAACATTTTTTTTAATATTTTATTATTATTATTTATTTTATCTATTAATTAGCTAAAAAATACTTAAAATAAAATACTAATTAAAAGTTTATAAAAAAACGGTTTTAAAAGTGATAAAAGTTGCTTACACTAAATCTGCCATACTAAACTACACTATATTAATGACAAGAATGAGAATGAAATCAAAAAGGCCAACAGCCCAGCTGGATAACACGTTTGACCTCTAAAGGGGAGGTCTCGAGTTCGAGACCCCCTATTGACATATTTTTATGATTTGATTCTTTTTGATAGCTAAAAAAAACTGGTGTCTTAGGAAAGACCTTAGAGCTTATTATGGATAAGCTGTTTAGGAAACAGCTTATTGAGCTTAATCAGTTAATAGACCTGATAAGCAGTTTTTGAACAAAATTTCAATATATTACATATAATCAATTACAGATAGAAACTCAGTAAACAAAATTCCAAATATGAAGAGAAATCAGCATAAGAGATATACATGCAGCTGAGAACAAAACCTACAGCCTAACAGTTATATAAAATTGATCGCAAGCTTGAATCAGTCCAATTACATCTCAAACCCAAGTAACTCAGCAGAATATTATTCAACAATGCCATTCAATGAAATCAGTAATGACTAAACTTACAAATGAAACATCATCACTAAATTAAACAGATCCATTAGACAACAGCAAACTTTCAACAATTAAGCAAAGCTTAAACTCAAATTCAAGAAGTAGCAGTCAAACCAAGTTAAAAGTATTATACGAATCTCATAACAGTAAATCAATAACGAACAGATTTTAAAAAGCACATGATATCGATAAAAATAAACTGTAAATAAACCGCATCAGCATAAACTCAAATCTTACAGGAAATCAAAATCAGTAGATAAAATGCAAACTTAATCTAACCGTCTATAACTTTAATCCAGTGAACAAATTAAGCAGTTTTCAAACGAATCAGGCAGAAAATAATATAACGACACTACATTAATCCATTAATCAGGAAAACAAATAATCACAAAAATAAAAAGAGCTTGACACCTTTTTGACGATATCCTTTGAGATGTAGGATAGCGCTGAGCTACCTATGATCCGATCCGCAACCACCATTCACCAACATAAGAACCACCAACTTTGCAACAGTCGAACCATATGAAGCCAATAAATGCATCCGAACATAAAATAACTTTAATCAAACCATTAGGGTTTGATTTATTCCCAAATCTTACTCATTAATTCACTAAAGCTATCGTATGAGCTCAAATGAACAATCAACTATATAATATTAGTTTAAATATTTAGATTGCAATAACTCTTAATAAAATAACAACGTGAGATTTAAGATTGAATAAAGCAGAAATACGAATTTTTATTGATTTAATTAAACATTACAACTTTAAAAAAATTACAATTCTAAATAAAAACTAACATTATAACATTAAAGGAAGAAAAGGGATGAAAAATACAGGGAAAAATGGGGGTATTTATGCTTGAACCCGAGGGGTTAGGGAGAGCATATTCGCATCTCTCGAGGGATATTCCTTTTTGATGTGAGCCTTTGATCTTGATTTACTTCCTCTTTCTTCAATCCTACGGTTGTCATCTTTGTAGCGCACACGGATTGCCAACGTGGCATCCGTGTGTGCTTCTTGTGCTTCTTTTGAGAGCTCTGATTAGAGGATTAAAAGATGTGAGGTGTCTCCTCCACTGAAAATCAGCCACGTAGCCTTTGATTACCATCTCTTCTCTTCCTTCAAACATGGAGTTTTATTCCCTTTTGGTATGAATTTTATGGATAAGTGAAAAGCCCTATGTAAAAATGACTTTTCATTAAGCTAGGGTTTGGGACCGTTGGGTGTTTTTACTGGTTTTGTGAGAAATAAAATATGGGGAAGATGAAAGTGTGGACATAGTTAATAACGACAGTTTTAATTTAATAATGAAAGTGAAGTGGGGAAAAAAACAATTCGTTTTGATATAAACGAATGGATGGGTAAGTGAGTGTGACGTGTTTGGTGCTCGAATGGTTATTATTTGTGAGTGGAAAAAGATTTTTTTTTCTTTCGTTTTATAAAGATAGAACTGATGCAAACCCTAGCTAGGCCCATAAACGTTAATTCATTAGAGACATTGGGCTATAGGCCCAATTTTCATCCGTATAATGTAACTTTCCCAATTTGGGCTTTATGGGCTATTCACCATTGGTAACTTGATGGGCTTTTGAGCCCATTTTCCATTGTGGGGCCCACTTGACCATAATCTAGCAAAACTTATTAAATCCACTATTTGTCGAGCTCGATTTTTGGCTTCTTGATCTTTTTCTTAATCTCGTGTCGATTTTCGTCGGTTTTCACGAACTTGGTACCTACACACATTCAAACAAGAAACAAACAAATACAAGGCATATTTGATATGTTATGTACAATATTTCTATGTTTAAAGCTAAAAATGATATGAGTAAAAACACTCATATCACCTTCTCAGACCCCCACCAAAGAAGAAGTCCTTCAGATGTTCATTGATCTTGGATATGCTGATCCTAACTTACGATTGGTGTCCGCATTTACCACAATAAAATTGGGTCAACCTTGGAAAGCTATCTTCGGTATTCTAATTCGGTGTCTTACACCTAAAACAAATGGGTATGATTCTTTGCGCCTTCCAATTGCTAATATGTTGTGGGAAGAGTTTCATTATCAACTCTTCCAAAACACGTAGTAGAAGACTGGGAATTTTCCATATCCACGGTTCATTAAGCTTATTATTCATTAATTTATGCAAAATGATTCTTCTATTAATAAGCGTGAAAAAAGCCGTCACCACACTGAAGAGGCTGGTGATACTGTGGATCTAAGGCATGAAGGACATTCCAGCGTTTGTACTCCTGGTCCTATTCCTGGTCACCTGCTGACTGATGAAATTGTAGCCTCTGATGATTACAAGCAAATGCTGAGAGAAATAAAACTCCAGAAGGAAAGAGTTGAGACGGGAGAAGTCTCTTCAACTACAGTCAAAGGTAAAAGTAAACGTAAGCAAGAAGTTGTTTCACTTGAGCCTAAAACCAAGAGAACAAAGACTGTTGCCAAAACGGATAAGCGCAAAGGTGAGAAGTTTATCCTTGAAGATGAAGATGTTGATGAAGATTTTACTGTCGAGCAACTTTGAAAAGATGAGAGAAAACAATTGAAGAAGGTTATTCCACAAAGTAGGAAAGACACTGGAGGTAGTGGTTCAAGAGTGCAGGTAAGAGATGAAGAGGAAGACGAGGAACCATACGACATTCGTGAGTTTGGGTCACCGGAAAGGTACAAAGCACCTAAAGAGACATCCATAACAGATGCAACAAGCATAGAAATGGCCGAATCTGTTGACACGACAGCCATCATGACTACAAAAATCACCACCACTGCTAAAAGTGTCATCTATCCAGGTTATATGGTACCAATGTCTTTAAGTCAACCTATATCAACTCAACCTCCACCAATTCAGCCTTTGCCAACACAACCATTGTCGACTCAACTACACACCCCTCCACCAACATCTAGTAATCAGCACTGTCATAACAACTGTGTCTGCTCAACCGACATCGAGTAACCCTGTGACGCCATCATTTTCTGCAATTTACATGGCAGAAATGATGGATAAACATCTAGAAACTCAAAAAACAGAGTTAGCTCAAATCCGAGAAGAGTTACTCAAACGACAACAAAGTGAAGAAGCATCCAAGAAAGCTCAAGCGGAGATGATAGCCAAGTTCAATGCAGAGATGGAGTCAACACGAAAATCTCATGCATAAGAACTTGCTCGTGTCAGAAAAGATGAAGCTAATAAAAGTGCAGCAAGGATCACAAAACTCCAAGAATTAAAGAATAAGTATAAGGCGGAGAAAGAAACACTTGAAGCTTCACTTGATGCTAAAGTGAACGAATCTGTTGAGTCCCTTCTTCCAAAGCTGCAAAAAGAAATGAAGAAGATTGCAGCCGATAAGTTGATGATCAAATCGTCAAATCCTTCAAAATCAGCCTATAAAATTGCTTTTGAACTTACAGACTTTGAACTGAAGAAGATTCTCCATGCTCGCATGATTGAAGTCGGATCTGCTAACAAAACCAAAATTCAGCGAGCACTTCACAAAGCACTTGATAAAGCTATAAAGGAGGATGACAAATTATTTAAGACGTTTGGAACTGTGGTTCCTTACCACATTTTGTATGAAGAAGGGGAAGCAGATGTTGTTGATGAGGAAGGTAGTGAGAAAGAAGAGGGTAGTGGTGAAGAAGATGTTGTGAGTGATGAAGATAAGGGTAGTGATGATGATGGTGAAGGTGGTGATGGTAATGATGACAGTGATGCGGATAGCAACAAGGACGATGAAGATGAGGATGATGATGACAACGAGAAGAGGGATGGTGACAACAACGACAAGTCAGATAAGTCTCACAAATCTGATGATGATGATATGGATGGCGATGCCGCCAACAAGGAGAAACAGTCAAAGACAAGTGACAAATATCAAAAGGATGTGGCTAGAAAGGATAACTCTACATCTACGGAGTCACGACGTACCAAGTGGCGCCATGATGTAAATGCTACAACAGCATCTTCAATTCCCGGTACATCTGTTTCTATCTCTATACCCATGTCTGCTATTCCTCTTAGTTCTTTGTTAGCTACCACAACTGCAGAACCAGCACCAACAAACTCTTCGCCTGCGTCTACTACAACTGAATTTGCACAACTGTCAGTAGTTCTTGAAACTGCTGAAGTACCTGAATCAGAACCAGCAATTTTTCAAGTATCTACTGCTCCAACAACTGAACCAGTTCCTACTGTTCCCGAGTCAAGCACACCGGATTGGGCTGATACACTGTAGATCGATGAAACCGCACCGGAACAACAGTGGATCACGACAGTTGCTGCATATGATCCAATCACAGATGTTGATGCAAATGTTCTATATCTACGTATCCGCAATCCAATAGATCTGTGTACATTCTGGTCTCATGAGCTTGGATCTTCGGTGACTCAGGCTTTGGTGAAGAGAGCGCTTAAAGACAAAAGACTTCGCGCTAAATCTAAATTAAGCAGAATGGAGTATGAGTATTATGCTGAAGAAATCCTAAAAGCTCTCAAAACCATTCAAAGGGCAGGCCTTCATGAACCAGAAAGACCTCCTCCTCCAGTTGATGCTACTCAAGACAATCAAATTGCACTTGAATTCTTTGCCTGCAACGATCTCGACTATTTACTTAAGGGATCATCCAAGTATGCGACTTCCCTGACCTTGTTGAAAGCTGCGTCTTGGGAGTCAATACCCTGGATTGAAGAAAAGATCAATCGCCTCTAGGTTCCAATGATAGACCATAAATATGACATGTATGCTTCTATAGGAGCATCACATTGGGACGAGCGAGTGCGAAGGTCTTACAGAGGTTTCTGTTTATACAACTCAGGTAATATAGTCAGATCTGATCTTTGAATCACAAGTATTTTAGGAACGAGGATTGAACCCAAGAATGGATATCAACATGTGACGGAGATTAGACTTAAAAGAGAAGATGACAGAGAATACAAAATTCAGCAAGGAGATTTTTCAATCATTCGCCTTGAAGATATAGAAGATATGTTGCTTATCATGACCCGTGATCAGCTTACACATCTTAATCGTGAAGAAATCATTGCTCTGAACACAACACTTCGTATGTTTACACGAAACGTTGTCATCGAAACGTGTTGAAGACATGCAACTGGGAATTGAAAGCTATCAAAGAAAGCTTAACATGACTCGTCCAAACAATCAGGTATTAGTTTAGCATGTGGATAGATGTCCCTATACCGGCACAACCTTTCCGATGTACGAGGTTTTCTACTTGAACAGTCGTAGGATAATGAAGTTTATGAGGATAGCTGAGCTTCATAAATACAGTGATGGGACCCTCTCACACGTCAAAGGAAAATTGGAGCATCTCAATTCTGGCGGGAAATTACCAGAGGTGATTGAAGATTGGCATGAGGGTCTTCAGAAAATGGCCAAATATGTGATCAAGAAGATTGATCAAAACCTCAGGGAACGTAGGTTGATGCGGGGCTTAGAAAGTTTCATGGGTGGCAGACCATATGGAGGACACCACAGACTTATGCAACGATCTACTTAATGTAGGTCGTCTTCACTAAGGTCAACTCCATACTTACTCTTTTGTAATATGTTAATATGTAAATATTGTGGTTAGGCTTTGTGGCATGGTGTAGTGTTAAAGTATGAAACTTTTTAAGAATTTCTCACGAGATTCTAAATTTTTTTAAATATCATACTTGCACACTACAACTAACCCTCATTAATTTGAGGGGGAGCATTAATATGTTCTATGGCCATAGATTGATTTCATTTTTACCCAATGACGTTAATCCATTCAGTATCCCAAATATTAATGGTTAACATTTTGGATAAGGGGAGACATGGGATTAAGGAGACTTAATGATATTTGGCTAAAATAAATTAAAAAGACTTCAAAGATAAAACAACTTAATATGTGTAATGCACATGTTAAGGGGGAGCGTTTTTAATGAACAAAACACTTAGGCACAAAAACTTTGATTATAATATCACAAGTGCTTTAAGTAATTTTCAAGGATTTTTCATGGTGACAATACTTACCCAAAACACACTTAATTCACGACAGATGTGGTGAAAAAGGGTGGTAGGATTAGTTATTAGTCCAATGATTGATCAGAACTGATGGAATCTTCCCAAGGACAATTCCCTAGATAGAATTAGAAGTCCTAGGAAAGTTGGAGATGATTGTGAACGTAGCAGAGTACCGACTAATTACTGATGCTAACACTGGAACAATCACAAAAAGGTGCTAGTGATGATGTATTGGTAAGTACTGAAGGGGTTGAAGAATGAAAAAGAAATGTAAAGATAAAGGGTGTAAAGAAAGAAGCCCTCCTTACAACTTAGGACAGAAACCGGGTCAACACATCTATTATTGGAATCATTTTTTAAATGATTCTCAATATTGAAGACAAGATATCATGGACCCAGTGATGTCATGCACAACCCCTCCCAGCTAACTCAAATATCTCTCAAAATATGTTTGTTTTAATCACACAGAGTTCAACACGTTATCTATTAGTTTATTCACTCCGAATAGACTGATATTGAATAGGTGGCAATCCTCTCCAGCCATCGCTCACTAAATCAAAACGCACTATCGAGACTAGAGCCACGAGATCATCAAAAGTCTCATTAGGACACTTTCCATTTATTCCTTGCTTCTTCACACACTGTGAAAAGTAAGAGATCTTTATGAGTCCTACGCAGTATTCTTGTAATATTGCTAGAACATCCGAGTGATACGTAAGTATTACAATGAAGATGGAAATCCTGCTTGAGCGAACATCAAACAAGATCATGGTAGGTGACACGTGCGGTTCTTTAAGAACCAATCTTGTGAAAACGGGAAAGAAACAGTATTTTAATTCTTAATTGAACTTAAACTCGTTCCAGGCCTCTACGCATTATCATATGATCTTGCCAGAACACTCAGAGTGACACACTTTAGTGTTCACAGTGACGAGTGGAAATCCTTCTACAGTTAACATCAAACAGCACTTGGTAGGTGACGTGCAAGATTCTATATGAATCAAGCTCGTGACAACTGGAAAGCAACAATGGTGAAAATCTTAATTGAAATTCACTTGTTCTAGGTTCATGAATTGACGGCCTCAATCACAAGGATAATTTATCCAAGTGATTCACTCTTTATGTTCGCAGTCAGGCTTAGTGATCGTCGAATAAAGAGAACAGGTTTACCCGCGAAATCCTGTCAGGAAGTTACTTAATTGAAACTATCCTTCACAGGTACGATACCTAATATCGTCCAACGGTCTTCACCGACCGGAGGTAAAATGCTACCGATTTAGAATGAAATGTTCTAAGCCATTTCGTTTGTTTCTTGTTGGGGCATTCGAAGACGGTGGCGTTGCGGTGTACCAGATGAAGTCGTTCCCACATGATTATGTTTTCCTGCATCAATTTTAGCAAAATTCAAGAAAGTTCAAAATGAAGTCTTCCGCTATACCAAAATCTGAAGCTTTCAAGAATTTAACAAAAAACATAAGTGTGTGGAACATGGAGTCACGAGGAGGCAAGAATCACAAGAAGGCAAAGATCGCACGTGAAGGGTCAAAAGAACAATGCTCTAAAGCCAAATCTTAAAGATCAACATCAACATATTCATAACAAAAAGAAAGGATAAAATAGAAAAGACTACGAGCTGAAGAACAAAGACTTAGTATAGTATTCTAGGTTTAGGACTTTGTAATTTAGAGTGACCTCCCTTAGGTGGAGATTGTTGGAAATACGTTTTTAACGTATATTAGAAGTATCGGTCACTCCAACAATATTGTAATACGTTTAGTAGCTCGTAGTTAAATGTTACGTTATATTAATGTTTAACCCGGCCCATGGGCTTGTCATGGGTTAGAGGCCCAAGTCCATTAAGGACTTGGGTATATAAACCCCTTTCCACCATGGAAAAGGGTGTTGGTTGTTTACTTATTTTTCACATTAATAAAGTTTTCTTTGTTTCTCTATCTACTCTCTCTAGAATAACAACAACCCTCTTGATTAGATAAGATTATCATTGTTCTACACATTTCATCACATAAACATATGAGACCACATAGTTCTACAAAACATACTCATAATAAAACTAAGTGAAGAACCCAAAAACCGTGGTTGTCACATGAAGAGATGATGTTTTGTGGGTGTATTTGGATATAAGCTTAGACAAAATGACGTGGTATATCCAACTAAGCTTAAAAAATGACGTGTCGGTTATTTTTTTGTTTTAACCGCCACCTAGCCAATAATCTTACCTATATCTATATGAATTTGAAAGTTTTAATGACCATATCGCTAATATATTAAGTTGGTTACCTAGATGCGTTAAGTTAGAAAGTACGTTGGTAATATATGGACTTAACCCTGAAATAAACACTTCACTTTAATTGAACATGGAGTTAGTATCAGTACAAGAGGGTTGGAAACCCATAAAAATCATCACTTATGACTGCACCAAATTTCTCCCAACACTCCACATGTTTTAAGATAAGTAATGGGCTTGTTTATATAGGAAAATACTTTGACGGTGTCACCGAAAGTCTTGACGCGATCAGCCCATCGACTTGAGTTAGGTTTTTTTTAACATAATTAGGGTTTTTCTTGAACCGACCTTCTTTACTGCATCACAGAACATCTGACGTTGTCGCCCTGTAAATCCTGATGGCGTCACCATAAAAGTGTGACGGCGTCTGCATGGTCTGTTTGATCGCATTTTTTTTTACAAAACTGCACTTTTAGGTTACATTCAACGACCATGTCACACAGGCAGTCGTGACCAAAATTTCTCCCTACTTTGTGTCCTTTCTTCCAGATTTAAGTTCGAATCATGTATAATTCATCCAAGTGATTCCCAATGCTGAAAACTCAAAAAGAAAGGATTTTGGGCGTTTTAGAGTACATTTGCACATATATGGTGGTTAAATGACCCCGAAAAAGTATATAAAATGACACCTCATCAATTATCCCTACACTTGCGATTTGCTTCTCCACAAGAAAATCAATTTTCTATCTAATAAAGAGTAAGTCAGGGGAAGTTAACCTACTAAATAAAGATAGAAGGATTTGAGCCTAGGCTTTTCTCCGAGTTATTAAAGTTTTGATCGAACGATTATAACGAAACATGTTAACGCTCAAGTAACTCACAAATGACTTGTAACCAGGGAAAAGCAAAGGCAACTATGCACCAAATACTCATAAAGCGTCTATCTTTTTATAGATCTTTAAATTCAAGTTCAAGATCATTGTATAGAAGTATAGTTGTAGTCTTGCACAAATAGATTAATGGAAAGCCAAAACACTATCCAAAAAGTTTATACTTGTAGTCTTGCACAAATAGATTAATGTATAGCCAAAACACCATCCAAAAAGTTTAAACATAGTAAATTGAAAACCACACATCCTTGGTATTGTATGTGCAAATTAACTCATGTCTCACATGTGATAGGTTTGCATATGTTATCTTGTTAAGTTTAGCGACATCATAGGCTTGTTCTTTAGCCTTATGAACCAACAGATTGTATATCTCGTCATCAAGCTAGTTTTTCATGCAGAAAAACCACACAACATTTCAAATTGCATGTGTCTAATCCCCAAGTCGAAAACATATATACAATATAATGTAACTATTATCGAAATTTACAAACATTTTACATAGCTTATAAATGGTCGTTCATGCATAACTCTTTCGTTCCAAAAACCTGCGTATATGAATTGTCTTATTTTAGTGACACTTTCAAAACTGCTTAAATACTCTAAATTGAAGCAGATATACACGCAATGTACCTATTTTAAGCTTGACCAATGAAAGGTTTTTTGGCCAAAGTTCCTATAGTACTTTTGCTCTCAACTCTAAATCATTAAAAACTCACATCTTGTATGCAAAAGCTTTTGTTCAGAAGGTTTTTCATATCTGTTTTATGTTGACACCCATTGAGAGAGAAATTAAAACTAACCTTGTAAGGCGCATGTTGCCATATGCTAGAAGATGCATATTCTAAACGTGGATTATCGAAGAATTCAGTTGAACCAAGCTAGAATTCAGAAAAAACGAGTAATGATGTGTCATTAAAAGCTAAGCAAGGTAAACAAAACATTGACACCCGTGAAATGTAGCACACATAGAATTAAGAAATATCTATATTTTTGGTTGATGAGTTTTAGTTAACAACCTACATTCCACATTAGACGTGTTATTTGTGGATAGTACGTATTACCTGGTGCCAGACACAATTGAAAGGCCATTTGTGTCACATGTTTTCGACAACCTATAGTCGCAGATCGTCTCTAAGAGGTACGCGTTCTTTAAACAAATTACATTTTTTTCTGGTAACTTGACGCCCACGCACTTTAGAAAAGAGTTTGTACGCCTACAATAAAAAAGCTACTAATATTTTACATCCATTAGACTATTCGTCGACATGTTATATGGAACATGGTATGAACCTTTTAACACACCCAAGTGAGGCGAGGATGTCCCAGCGTCCAAACAGGGCCACACACTTCAGTAACTGTACCTTTTCTAATGCAATGCGTGTTTAGGGTCTCTGGCGTTGGGATTTATTTGGAGAAGCACTGATTCCCTTGCATGACTTGCCCATTTGTAAAAATCATCTACCTGATGCTTAGATACATGATTAATAAGGATGTGATGGTCATCTTTCATGCTCCAATGTCCGAGTGACTTCTTCATACGTTTATTTTATCTACAATCCAACATTCATTTAGATACTATGTAATAAAAGAGTATATATTAAATAGAGAGTCGACCAACCTTGCGAACTGCTAGGTACTTAATCCTTTATTGCGTTTGAATTAGATATTCATTTAGATACTTTATAATAAAAGAGTAAATATTAAATGATGTGCTCGTTATGTTTATCATATAGCCCCTATTCTAAATAAATGTACTGTTAGAAATACGATTTTTCGTTAAAAGACTTGGTCACTCCAACAATATAGTTATGAGTACGTAGAAAGTTTAACTGTAAACTTTGTAAGCAAGCCTAGCCCATTTATAGAGCTAGGTCGACGGCCTAATCCCATCCAAAGGGCTTGGTATATAAACCTCTCCATTTGATAGAGAGGATAAGTTTTGGTCTCATATTTCACATAAAACACGCACTTTCTTTCTCTAGAAAAACCACTATTTCATCTTTCTCTCTATAAGCTCTTGTATAGATGATTAAGATTCTACAATTGGTATTAAGAGCAATGGGGTGACTGAGTCTTGTTTTTGTGTTTGAAAAATTTTGGTTCGCATATATATATATATATATATATATATATATATATATATATATATATATATATATATATATATATATATATATATATATATATATATATATATATATATATATATATATATATATAGGAATGAGATCGAGAGAAAACCAAATCTCGGTGGAAAACCTAAAAAACTAAACTGGTGCACTAAAAATAACAAATGGAAGCACTAAAAATTTGTTTTTAGCGCATCCGTTTAGTGCATTTCGTTTAGGGCATCTGTTTGATATTTTAGTCCATCTGTTTTAGTTTTCTAGATTTTCTACCGAGATTGGTTTTCTCTATAACCTATCCTTATATATATATATATATATATATATATATATATATATATATATATATATATATATATATATATATATAGAGAGAGAGAGAGAGAGGAGGGTTCATGTGAGAACAAAATTAAAGTTGTAAAAGTAAGAACTGATATACACTGTCAGATCTATTACTTGGTGCTAGATGAGATTATCATTTAATGAGTGACATTATTATAATTAAATAATTTTTCAAGGTTACTTTGGGGAATGAAAATAAAAAATGTGGCAAACTCTTTTTATATGTACAACAGCTAATGCATAACTGGAGCTAACTGATACGTCACAAGAATGTGTCGGCACATCACTCGTATGTACCACAAAAGGAAATTGAACTTGTATGTACCATAAAAGGAATTTACCAGTACATCACCGGAACTAAACGTGTATGTACCACAAAAGACTAAACTGTGACCATGATACACAATCCAAAAACATGAAACAATTAAGACAATGGAAACACATTATATCCATATCAAAACAATAGGTCTACAAAATGAGATCCCTAATAAGAGGTCCACCAAAACAGGTACAAAAACAAAAAAATTCTTTAGTACACATAAAAAACAAACCCAACTATAATCATGCATCATCCATAAGCCCCAAAACAGACACAACGCACCACCACCACTACCTGCTACCTGGTACCAAGATTGTACTGATGTACCCGCGACAACAGAAATGGAACAACGACGGCCTGGAATATTCCGACGACATGACGGCAAAACAAATACTGGTACATCAGCCCACGACCACCAGCCACCGGTACATCATCCCACCACCACCAGACCTTGGTACATCAGTGCACCAACGCACTAGCCCACCATCATCACACCCCGGTACATCAGTCCACCACCACCAGACCCTAGTGCATCAGTGCACCAACGCACCAGCCCACCATCATCACACCCCAGTACACCCGACATCAGCTCACCACCATCACAAACTTGCTACCGAGTACATGGTGGTTGTGTGTATCACATACCACGATGTATCCGGTGTATTGACGAGTGTAGGTCGAGGCAGCTGCACCACGACGATGTACCAAATTCGCACATCAACGGATTTAAACATAGTGATGATTTTCATCGACGTATGTATTTTGTGGATAAATCAAAAGTTTATTTGATATTGATCATGCTATATTGTTCTACTATGGATCTATAAGCTAGCCCATATGTGTTTTTTAATAGAGATCAGTAAGAAATAAAATCAAGATGGAGGATTTTGGATGGTTTACGGCTACTTTTTGAAGATAGAGCCCATTCTTTTTTAATTAGGATGTAAATGAAAATACGTAGGGATAATAAATTTTGAGAAAATGTAGGATACCTATAATACCCTTTTGAGTAATAATACTTGGCTTTTTCCCCAAGTATAAAATCTTATCGTCCGAATCTCTTCGAATTGACTATTGGTTCAAAGTGCGACTCAATCGTCTTTTGGTGAACAAAATGATTTGGTTTGGTTTGGTTGTCTAACTTAAAAGCAAGAATGAAAATGTCGACGAGTAAAGTAGAAGCTTTGACAAAATTAAACTAAAAGTTAATTAGGAAAATACTTAAAACTTAAAACTTTGTAAAACTTTAAAACTTAAAAACTTAGTCAATCGGAATAATGCAAATCATGTCCATCAGAATGCACCAAAATCACAACCATCGGAATACATAAATGTAAAGCTGTCGGAATGTAAAATGCAATTCTATCGAAATAAGTTTCTATCGCAAAGTGCATCTATCGGAATATCCTCTATCGAAATGTTTCAGATCGGAATAACTAAAACACTTCTATCGCAATGTGCATCTATCGGAATAATGGTTATCGCAATGTTGCTGTCGAAAAATGGGTAGCACTTCGTCTTAACAAAGTCCTTAGTCCCGTCGGAATGTGCGATCGCAATAAGCGATCGCAATCCAGATCGGAATAAGGGGGAAATGACACATCGATCGCAAAGTAGAACCCTTAAGGGTTATTGCAATCAAATCCAGTACCCCGTCGGAATGTGGAGAATCAAAATATTGCGATGAACACAAAATTAATCCGAAAATGGTGGCAAGTTTAAAACTCAATAAGCTGCTACAATAAGCTATTCTACCTGAACCTAAAACAATTCAAAAAGCTTAAATTTGACAACTTCTTAAACATAAAGATCAAACACCTTATGAAAAGAACTTTACTCGTGACAAAAATCTTTAAGAAATCTAAAAATCAATAAGCTAGAACTTGAAATAAACCAATAAGCATAGAGAGCTTATGGCCCAAATGTGTACAAGCTTTTTTAAGAACGAGAAATGAACTTCCTTAACATACAATCTCAACTTCAATCACGGATCTTGAGGATTCAGATCAAGGAAAAGATTTCGAATCAAAAATTCAAGTAAACCAAGAAATGTGGAAGAAGATTAAAGACTTAAAACTTAACTTGAAATTGATTAATGGAATCCAAATACAAAGATTAAAGAAAGCTTAAATCTAAAAGATGAAAACAAAGAAAAACTTAGTGAGAGAAAGTTATGAACTTTCTCTCTCTAAACCTAGAAAGAAAAATTAAAAGTAAAACTAGCTAACTCCTCTCCTAATGTGATTAGGAGGGTATTTATAGGGAAGTGGGAAGTGCATGTGTGGTGCTTCCTTCTTTCTTTTCTTCTCGACTCGATTTAATTCATTTGTCTTCCTCGATGTCGTCTCGGGATTAATTAAACTCGTCTTAACATTTCTTCATTTATTTAGACTCGAGTTCTTCGACTTCATTAAACTTCCGTCTTTAGACTTGTTCTTCGATAATTCTTTAGAATAGGTCTTGGACATCCGTTCTTTAAGCACTCTTGATCTTTTGACTTCGTCTTTTCCTGTTTTCTTCGATAAAAGCCCGTGAAAGCCCGTGTTTTCTTCCTTTTTCATCTTTTGGTCCTAAAACATAAACCACGCATAATTCTGACTTTTACGACATAAAATACACGTTTTGGTCTTGTTATTATTGGAAGTAAGTGGTAAAAGGTTAAGTGTTTTCTCACTTATTAAATCTCCTACACTTGACCATTGCAATGCCCTCATGCAATGCATTAGATTTAAAGCACGGTTTACATTTTCCATCATAAATAACCCACATTGGCCTTTATTAAATAGTAAACATTAAAAGATAGAAACAAGTAAAGAAATTAAAGACTTACATTGGGTTTTGGCAGCCATGAACGTTTATCATCCTCAAGTTTCACGTTCCCCAAACCAAGCTTAAAAACGAGATCATTGTTATTATAAGTTAGCAAACTAACACGAACTCATGTGGGCCAATTATTCACTTAGACTCCCTTATTCCTAGGTGTATCTCTAATATTTTATTTTTGTCTTGAATGATCACGAGGATGCATTGTTTGACTTATTTCGATAGTTATTTAGGCCGAAAATAAAGTGAACGATTTAATCAATAGTTAGCTAAAGGAAAAAATCTTTTAAAACTGCTTCTCGGGACCTCATAAAGTTCATATCTTGGCATAACTCGCTTCACGATTTGAGACCTTTCTCGGACCGATATTTGGCAGCGACTTCATACTTCGAATCTTTGAGAGACACTCTTGAAATAATGGTCTTCTCTTCATAATAGGAATTTCTTCACTTGAAGTTTTGAGAGATTCTTCATCTTTGGACCACGACTTCTTCATTTTTCTCCAATCTTTATTTTGGACTTTGATATACAACGATCCGCCTCCTTTTAGGACTTGGATCTATTTATCCTCATACCTTGTTAGGGCCTTTTTGGATAGACTTCTCCATGATCTTTAGGGGAGTATTTGCTTTTCGTCGTGTGTCTCGATCCTTCATATTGATTTTCGATAAATGATTCTTCACATCACTTTTGGATCTTTAGCAACAAAATGTAGCCCTCATGCCTTGTTAGGGCCTTTTCGGACTCGCCAATCTTCGCATCCCGCTTCAATATGTTATGCATTGGCTATGAAATCTAATCCGTACCGAGCAACTTTTAAACGATCTTGGGCTAGAAGCTAAGTAACCTTTTAAATCGTACAACCTTATTTATTGCAGATATATTTATTAACAAGCGAAAGGAGAATAGGCTTATAATTAACTCACATAAATTCACGAAAGAATACCGAACTTATAATTGACTCTATCATCTCTCGTTCTCCACAGTTTAAAATCTCAAGGAATGAGACTCGTGGATGCTTAGCCTATTAAATCAAAGTTTTGGGTTTTCGAGTCATCTATAGGATCTTGCAAATTCTTGGACTTTTTCAAGTTTAGAAATCGCATTTTAAAGTTCCCTTGATAAACGACTCTCTAGGATCAATTATAGGAACTTGCGAAAAGTTCTTGTTCTTAACCCGTGAGAGTTAAGACTTTCGTGTTTTATAGCTCCCTATATAAAAGCCTAGCAAAACTTGACTTAAACATGTTAAGGATACTAGCTAGAGTAAACTTAGATAAGTAAACTCGGGTTGAGTCAAAATATTCAAGACTAAGAAAAATTTAAAACCACTTTATTAAAATTTATTCTAGTAAGGAAAGCAAATAAACATAATAAAGGAAAATACAACTATAAAACTAGGCCAAAATAGATTAAAAATTTTGAAAAATGTCGAAAAATCAAAATTTCCGGTTAAAATGAGGGCAAATTCATGGAAAAGACCACTTACTTCGATAGAAGTCCCCCCTACACTTGAGATAAACATTGTCCTCAATGTTTAAGCATGTGGGAGTGAACTCCCCTACACTTATGACATTGTGCACTTTGTTTAAATCTTGCTAAGGAAAGGACAACTAAAGTGAATTCAATGTGAACATATAAAATATGAAATATTGAATCACAAGAGTTTAGGATAGAATCGGGAAGATGGGAACACGGTATCACAGTTCGTCAAAAGTCATCAAGGTGGATCGTTGAAGCTTTTAATCCCTGCACATCACAAGAAACAAGACAACAAACACATACGGGGCTCCCCCTACACTTATTATGAAAGCAGTAAAGGATAGATCACGGGTTGCCTCCCGAGAAGCGCTTGTTTTTGATAACCGAGTCACGAGCCTGACTCGACCCAAATTTAGTTCATGGGGAACATGGTGAGGGATGGAATCATCTCATGAGAGATGTCCTCACCAAAGTACAGCTTCAAACGCTGGCCATTCACCTTGAAATTGGGCCCCTTTGGCTGAGAAAGCTCAATGGTCCCATATGGAAAAACTTTGGCGACGGTGAATGGACCATACCAGCGGCTCTTCAACTTGCCAGAGAAGATCTTCAACCGAGAGTTAAAAAGTAAGACTTGATCACCAACTTGGAACTCTCGGTTCTTAATCCTTGCGTCATGAATGATCTTGGTCTTCTCCTTGTAGATCAGTGAGTTCTCGTAAGCTTCATTCCTCAGTTCGTTGAGCTTGTTGAGTTGAATCTTGCGATGATCACCGGCTTTGTTGATGTCGAAGTTAGCCCACTTCAAGGCCTAGTGCGCCTTTTGTTCCAGCTCGATGGGAAGGTGGCATGCTTTCCCGTACACAAGACGATAAGGTGTACAACCGATCGGAGTCTTATAAGTAGTACGGAAAGCCCACAGAGCATCATCTAACTTATCGGCCCACGCGGCGTGATGCTCTCCCACAGTACGCTCCAAAATTCGCTTCAATCCATGGTTGGATATCTCGGCTTGCCCATTGGTTTGGGGATGATAGGCGGTGGAAAGACGATGATTAACACCATACTTAGCCATGAATCTTGAAAATTGATCATTGCAAAAATGAGTCCCGCGGTCACTGATAATAGCACGAGGAACGCCGAATCGAGCGAAAAGCTGCTTTAAAAAGTTCACAACCACCCTCGCATCGTTCGTAGGGAGAGCCTTGGCTTCAACCCATTTGGAAACGTAGTCAACGGCTACGAGGATGTACTTGTTCCCTTTGGAGGATGGAAATGGCCCCATAAAGTCGATGCCCCATACGTCAAAGATTTCACATTCCTGTATGAAATTTTGAGGCATCTCATCCTTATGTGTGATCTTGCCTTGGCGTTGGCAAGCATCACAATGCTTAACCATTTCGTGAGCGTCACGATAAATGGTGGGCCAATAGAATTCAGAGTCAAACACTTTCTTAGCGGTGTAGTTGGGACCAAAGTGACCACCGGTGGGTCCTTTGTGGCAAGCCTGGAGAATGTCAAAAGCTGCCGGTCCGTCAACACATCGACGAATGATCAGATCAGCACATTGTTTGAATAGAAAAGGGTTATCCCAAAAGTAAGTCTTAACATCATTCAAGAACTTTTTCTTTTGTTGGGATGTTAACCCTTTGATGAGAATACCACCCGCTAAGTAGTTTACAATGTCGGCAAACCACGGGGTGTCATCAAGATTGAGATTTATAGACATTAAGGTCTCAAGGGGGAAAGAGTCATTGATCTCTTTGTTCGGATGATCCCCTTGATATGGATCCTCAAGTCGACTCAGATGATCCGCGGCCAGGTTTTCGGCACCCTTCTTGTCACGAATTTCAATGTTGAATTCTTGAAGGAGTAAAACCCAGCGAAGAAGTCTTGGCTTAGAGTCGTGCTTAGTCATCAAGTACTTCAACGTGGAATGGTCCGTGTATACGATGGTGGTGGATAAAACAAGATAGGGGCGAAATTTTTCAAAAGCATAGACAACAGCTAAAAGCTCTTTTTCGGTTGTCGTATAATGCAATTGAGCCCCCGTCATTGTTTTACTAGCATAGTGGATTGGTTGGAAGTGTTTATTCACTCTTTGGCCCAAAACCGTACCAATAGCAAAGTCGCTAGCATCGCACATCAACTCAAAATGCAGCTCCCAATTAGGGGTAACTAAGACCGGTGCCTTAGTTAGCTTATCCTTAAGAAGATTGAAGGCTTCGATACACTCTTTAGAAAAGATAAAAGGAGTATCTTTTTCCAAGAGGTGGGTCATCGGGTGAGCGATTTTAGAGAAATCCTGAATGAATCGACGATAGAAGCCGGCATGACCCAAAAAACTTCTCACACCCTTCACGGTTGAAGGTGGAGGTAATTTGGCTATGACATCTACTTTAGCACGGTCGACTTCAAGACCGGCTTTAGAGATTTTGTGTCCTAGCACAATGCCTTCTTTTACCATAAAATGGCATTTTTCCTAATTCAGAACAAGGCGAGTGTCTTCGCACCGCTTAAGCATACATTCCAAATTGGCAAGGCAAGAAGAGAAGGAATCCCCAAAGACCGAGAAATCATCCATGAAGACTTCCATGGTTTGCTCAACCATGTCATGGAAGATAGCCAAAATGCACCTTTGGAAAGTCCCGGGGGCATTGCATAAGCCAAAAGGCATTCTTTTGTAATCAAATGTGCCATAGGGACAAGTGAATGTTGTCTTCTCTTGATCTTGGGAATCGATGGGTATTTGGAAATAACCCGAGAAACCATCAAGAAAGCAGTAATATTCATTACTCGCTAAACGTTCAAGCATTTGGTCCATAAAAGGAAGAGGGAAATGATCCTTTCTCGTGGCATCATTGAGTTTGCGGTAGTCTATACAAACTCTCCACCCAGTAACTAGACGGGTAGGAATCAACTCGTTGTTTTGATTGGGCACAACGGTGATTCCACCTTTCTTAGGCACACAATGGACTGGACTAACCGATGGTGAATCCGAAATAGGGTAAATCATACCCGCATCAAGAAGTTTGATAACCTCTTGTTTGATGACTTCATGGATTTTAGGATTCACCCTTCGTTGGCTTTGAATTGTGGGCTTAAAGTCGTCCTCCATGAGAATTTTATGTGTGCAAAAGTGATGATCAATTCCGCGAATATCGGAGATTTTCCAAGCGATAGCTCTTTTATGCTTTTGCAACACGGCGATAAGTCGGGCTTTTTCTTCTTCTTTCAGGTCCTTTGCGATGATGACCGGTAACTTATCGTTGTCTTCAAGGAAAACGTACTCAAGATGAGGAGGTAGGTCCTTAAGCTCAAGAGTAGGAGGATCTCTTTAGGAGAAGGAGGAGAAAACGGGTCTTCATTGAGAAGTCTCTCAATAGTACGAATGTATTCATCCCAATCAGTGGAAGAATCATCATACTTAATATCGAGAGGACCCAAGCTAGCTTCGAAATCATCCAAGTCACTTTCTCCAAAAGGAGTCAATGCCAGAGCAATTGAGGCAACGTTATCAACATTGGGTAGAGAAGAGAGAGTACTTTTGCAAGCATCATGAAAATGTTCTTCACAAGCCTCATCGAGAACATCAATAGCATTAACACTCTCATATGAATAAGGTTGCTTAGAAATCTTACCCATGTTGAAGACAATTTTATCATCACCAACTCTCATGATTATTTCGCCCGCGGCTACATCAATGAGTGCGACCAGTCCTCAAGAAGGGACGTCCAACGATTAATGGAACACGGGGGTCCATCTCGTAGTCAACGACAACAAAATCCGCCAGGAAGGTGAATTTGTCAACGCCAACAAAGACATCTTCGGCTATCCCCACTGGATAAGCAACTGTACGGTTGGCTAATTCCAAAGTCATTTTGGTGGGGACTAGCTCGGGGAGAGATAATTGCTTCCAAACACTTAAAGGCATTAAGTTTATACTGGCACCTAGATCGGCTAGGGCCATGCAATTCTCTACTCCCGGGAAGTTGCAAGGAATCAAGAAACGACCCGGATCACCAAGTTTGGTGGGCAATTTCCTTAAGAGAACGGCGGAGCATTTCTCATTAAGTTGGGTCTGAGCAATGTCAAGAAGCTTCTCCTTGTCACTAAGAAGATCTTTAAACATTTTCGCGTATTTGGGCATGTGAGCGAGAGCCTCGGCAAAGGAGATGTTAAAATTCAATTGTTTAAACATTTTTAGAAAGTTTGAAACTTGAATATCATCCTTGCTTTTTTGATTCTCTTTCCTCAACCTTGAAGGATAAGGTATATTGGATGAAGAAGAAGGCTTAAGGGGAGTAGGATCACTCACAACCACGGGTGGTGGGGAAATGGGGGTAGAAGGCAAAGGAGGTGGGGAAAGTTGCTCTTTTTCCTTGTTCACAATCACGGGTGGAGGTGTAGGAAGCTCGGGTTCCGTATAACCTTTTCCACTACGAGTGGTGATTGCTTTCATCTCCCCTCTTGGATTCGCAACGGTGTTACTCGGAAGAGTACCCGAAGAAGAGGGTTGATTACCTTGGATGAGCGAACCGATCATATCACGTATGTTAAGCGCTTAAGTGCTGAAAGAGTCTCTGATGTCTGCGCGAATTTCATTGCTTTGTTTTGCCATGTCATTCCTTAGCTCGGCTCGAATATCGCTCCCTTGTTTCGCCATGTCATTCTTCAAGTTGACAAATTGACTCTGAAGATTCGTCACCATCTCCCGATTAGTCTTCATGAACGTCTCGATGTATTGATTCACTGCCATTGGTTGATTGAGAGGTGGAGCTTGGTAAGCTTGAGAATTTCCTTGAGTTGGGTATGGGTTTCTTTGGGATTGATATTGATTGTTAGCACGAGGTTGGGATTGGTTGTTTCGGTTATAGCTTTGTTGTTGGTTTTGGTTTTGGGGAGGGAAACCGGGTGGAGCAAGATAGTTATTTGAATGATAACTCAGCAAGCTACGGTCTCCTAAAGGACGAGCTTGATAGCCTCCCGTGGGATAAGTACCGTATGTCGCGTTAACGTTTTCAGAAAAATTGCCTTGGGTAGAAGGATAATCATTGTAAGAATGAGGACCACCACATGTGTCACAAGAAATAGCAACGGCTTTAGCTTGTTGAAAGTGGTTTGTGGCCATGGTCATGAAATTCTTGTTCATCTCAGCGAGTGATCGAGAAATTTCAGTAATCTCGGGATTGGAAGTAGTAGAAGAAACATTGACTCTCGAGTTAGATCTTGAGGATGCGGATGAATCCCAATTCTTGTGGTGAGTAGTCATGTTTTCAATCAACTTTCTACATTCCTCTGGTCTCCTTTTCATAAAAGTACCACCGGCGGCAGCGTTGATCGTGTCACGATCACGAAAAGTGAGACCATTGTAGAAAGTATCAATGAGAGTAACGGGGAGCATGTTGTGATTTGGACAGCGGTCGATCAAATCATTTTATCGTTCCCAAGCATCAAAGAGCGATTCATCATTGTCTTGCATGAATCCACTAATTTGGTTACGAAGGCTTGTGACCATGGATGGTGGGAAGTAGCGCGACAAAAAGCGTTGAGTCATGTCATTCCAAGTATGAATAGAATTCTTTGGGAGACGGTCAAACCATTTTTCGGCATGGTGAGAAAGCGAGTGGGGAAAGAGTTGAAGGCGAAGGTCATCCATAGAAACACCGGGGGACTTCATGCTTTGGGTTATGGTAATGAATTTGTCGAGGTGTTTGTTGGCATCATCATCCGGAATTCCGCTAAATGGGTTAGTTTGCACTTGCTAGATCATGTGATGCTTCAACGAAAACTCCTGAGCCGTGACATGCATCGGCGCAATCGGGCCTCCGCGTCCGTTCATGGTGGGTTGACACAATTCCTCCATTGTTCGTAAATCAGGTAGGGGGACATTGTTGTTGTTGTTGTTATTGTTATTTAAATTAGGTAGAGGTGGGTTATTATTGTTGTTATTAACACCAGCCATATCTAGATCTTCATGAGTCTCGGGCTTAGAAGAGTTCGAAGATCTAGTACGCATACACCTGCAGAAGAAAAATATACACAGAGAGAATATCTATATAATCTGTTTGGTGCAAAACCTTTGGAAAAGAATTGCTTTTTATGATTTTTTTTTAATTTTTTTTTTATGTTTTTGTATTTTTGAAGAATTTTATATTTTTAGGGTTTTTGAAGATTTTTGAAACAAGGAAAATAATGTTCAAAGAACGGATCCCAAAATTCAATGCGTCTCTCACTAGAAACCGTTGATCGTAACGAAAAGAGCCGGCAGCGGCGCCATTTAATACTTGGCTTTTACCCCAAGTATAAAATCTTATCGTCCGAATCTCTTCGAATTGACTATTGGTTCAAAGTGCGACTCAATCGTCTTTTGGTGAACAAAATGATTTGGTTTGGTTTGGTTGTCTAATTTAAAAGCAAGAATGAAAATGTCGATGAGTAAAGTAGAAGCTTTGACAAAATTAAACTAAAAGTTAATTAGGAAAATACTTAAAACTTAAAACTTTGTAAAACTTTAAAACTTAAAAACTTAGTCAATCGGAATAATGCAAATCATGTCCATCGGAATGCACCAAAATCACAACCATCAGAATACATAAATGTAAAGCTGTCGGAATGTAAAATGCAATTCTATCGAAATAAGTTTCTATCGCAAAGTGCATCTATCGGAATATCCTCTATCGAAATGTTTCAGATCGGAATAACTAAAACACTTCTATCGCAATGTGCATCTATCGGAATAATGGTTATCGCAATGTTGCTGTCAAAAAATGGGCAGCACTTCGTCTTAACAAAGTCCTTAGTCCCGTCGGAATGTGCGACCGCAATAAGCGATCGCAATCCAGATCGGAATAAGGGGGAAATGACACACCGATCGCAAAGTAGAACCCTTAAGGGTTATTGCGATCAAATCCAGTACCCCGTCAGAATGTGGAGAATCAAAATATTGCGATGAACACAAAATTAATCCGAAAATGGTGGCAAGTTTAAAACTCAATAAGCTGCTACAATAAGCTATTCTACCCGAACCTAAAACAATTCAAAAAGCTTAAATTTGACAACTTCTTAAACATAAAGATCAAACACCTTATGAAAAGAACTTTACTCGTGACAAAAATCTTTAAGAAAACCGAAAATCAATAAGCTACAACTTGAAATAAACCAATAAGCATAGAGAGCTTATGGCCCAAACGTGTACAAGCTTTTGTAAGAACGAGAAATGAACTTCCTTAACAAACAATCTCAACTTCAATCACGGATCATGAGGATTTGGATCAAGGAAAAGATTTCGAATCAAAAATTCAAGTAAACCAAGAAATGTGGAAGAAGATTAAAGACTTAAAACTTAACTTTAAATTGATTAATGGAATCCAAATACAAAGATTAAAGAAAGCTTAAATTTAAAAGATGAAAACAAAGAAAAACTTAGTGAGAGAAAGTTATGAACTTTCTCTCTCTAAAACTAGAAAGAAAAATTAAAAGTAAAACTAGCTAACTCCTCTCCTAATGTGATTAGGAGGGTATTTATAGGGAAGTGGGAAGTGCATGTGTAGTGCTTCCTTCTTTCTTTTCTTCTCGACTCGATTTAATTCATTTGTCTTCCTCGATGTCGTCTCAGGATTAATTAAACTCGTCTTAACATTTCTTCATTTATTTAGACTCGAGTTCTTCGACTTCATTAAACTTCCGTCTTTAGACTTGTTCTTCGATAAATCTTCAGAATAGGTCTTGGACATCCGTTCTTTAAGCACTCTTGATCTTTTGACTTCGTCTTTTCCCGTTTTCTTCGATAAAAGCCCGTGAAAGCCCGTGTTTTCTTCCTTTTACATCTTTTGGTCCTAAAACACAATAAAAACACAAACCACGCATAATTCCGACTTTTACGACATAAAATACACGTTTTGGTCTTGTTATTATTGGAAATAAGTGGTAAAAGGATAAGTGTTTTCTCACTTATTAAGTAAATATTTAATTCTCAATTTTTTTTAATTAAAATCTACTTGTCAAGCATTGATTGGGTTTTCATTTTACAACATTAAAAGAGTTCTCATATGATATATATATACGTATATATATATATATATATATATATATATATATATATATATATATATATATATATATATATATATATATATATATATATATATATATATATATATATATATATATATATATATATATATATAGGGATGGGATCATTAGAAAACCTTCTCTTGGTAGAAAACCTAGAAAACGATGCAAATCCTCCTACTTTTTTTGGACCAAAACTACAAGGGGTCGAAATGTAATTTATCAAACTTTATGGGTAAATCTTCCACTTTCAAAACTTTCACCCACCCATCAGATACTTAATACCCATTTTTTCTATTTTCTCTTTTTCTTATTTCTTTACTAACGTGTTTCTTCTCCCACCACATCCATATCCACCACAATCACCACCGGCGATGATGATGGAGATAATCTTTAGTAACAGAATGGTGATGGGGATCATCTTCAGCACATTAACGTCGATTCGTACCATCATTCCCATGGTTAATCGTCATTTTGATTCATGTAACTAATTAGATTCACCATTTAGGTTTGAAAGTAAGCTTAAAAAATATTTGTGTGTTATCATCACTTAATATTGATTGCCTTTGGAATAGTTTTTTTGTGTTTTGCTTTTTTGTTGATCAAAATATGATAAAATCATGTTTAATATGGTAGCACATAAGTTGCTTGATCAAATTTGTCTACTATATGGTTGTGCTATTAGGAGGATGAAAAAGCATTATTGGAAAACATGTAGAAGGGTTACTGTATGAAGTCGATGCGCGTGAGAAAACATTATGAGTGTTATCAGACTAATATAGGATGCACTACTGAATGTTGATATTTAGAGTGTGGACCGGGATATGGGTAACGCATAAGGAGGAGGAATAGCAAAAACTAGAGTATGGATCAGGTCATGGAATGAGGTACTAGGATTAGGAGGGGTATATATCTCAATATGGGAGGAGGCAAGTGTAGCATAGTGAAGAGAAGTATGGTGGAAGAAGATAGGGGGTGAATATAGGAAGCCGGGTTAAGTTAGGCGTGATGATGACGAGGAGAATGATGGTTATGGTGGTCATAAAAAATATGTAAGTTGTATCACTTCTTTTAAATTTAAATATCAACTTTACAGACTGAATCAATTATTAATCTAACGTAGTTTAGATGTTAGTGCATTGATGATGAATATGTGTATTTATAGAGTAGATTAACTTACTGTATGTATGTTGATACAATAAGTGCATTGGTGGTCGTAAGATATATGTAAAATGCATGTAGAGAAGAAAGAGTGTCCTTAAGATCTTAGAGTAAGAGTATAAGATGCTAGTGATTTAATCGATTCAATAGATAAGTCCTGGCATCCTCTAATGACTAAAGTTTTAATATATTTGTGGTGGTTGATATTCCAATGATGTTGGTGCAACCTTGCAATTAGGCTTGCGTCTATGATGTTGCTGCAACCTTGCAATTAGGCTTGCGTCTGTGATGTTGGTGCAACCTTGTAAACACAATATGGATGCAGTAAAGTACCTCAAACCGGTACCCTTTTGTTCCTCATACGCATGGACTAGAAAAACTTAACAAACTGATTGTACACTTATCATGTTCCAATAGAACGTCCTAAAATGGACTAGATATTTTTTTTAAAATTTAAAGAAAAAAGTTATAAATAAACAGTTCTCATTTTGTTATGCATATGATGCAGATTTACAGAATGCTAAAACTTGGAGAAGATATACCTGATTCGAGTCAAAAGTTTCGAACAATGCCTGCTTGTAGAAGAAAGAAGTCAGATGTAATGTTGTTTGTCACATAGTTGTTATCGGTCGTTAAAACTCTCAAAACCGATTATGTGACATGATGACATCAGTGATTACTTTACACACACATCCAGACACCCCTTTTCTGTTTTTTTAATCAGTTTACAGTTCCCATTGTGTCGGTCCTTAATTAAATGGTTGACTTTTAGATAGGTGGCAATAATAATTAACATACTAGATATTAGTTTTACTAATTTGCATCATGATATCCATTCTTCTTGTTAATAAAATCATTAACATTTCTCTTTTGTGCATAGGTTGAGGAGTTGGTTCTTAAGGAAAAAGAGATGCAAGAAGTGATTATGCTAGAAAAAGATCACATATTTGAAGCAAGAAGGTATCATTTCATATGGATCCAATGGTGCATGGGAAACTAGTTGATGATTAGTTCGTGTCATACTCAGCTGAGCAAAGGTAAATACTACATAATGTATGTATGCGTGTGTATAAAAATAAAATGTAAAGAACCTAACATGTATGTATGCGTGTGTATAAAAATCAAATGTTAACGTTTCCATTTATAAAGTGTATCTTAAGTGACCATTGTTCTTTATAGAGACAAGTGACATTTATACTAATACATAATATGTATACCATTATAACCTTCTACTAAACTAATATGACCTTGTTGAGTAACAAAGACAAAATATTGCAACAACTTTACCAATATGGCAATTGGGATTTTCAAGGTTACGCTTACGGTTTTGCTTAGGAGTCTGAGTACGATGCTGCATGTGCACCACAAACTTTTGAGCCGGCAGTATGTTATTTTCTTCTATATTCATGTCCTTAGTTGATCACCTCACCGTCTTCTTGTCAAACTATACTTTCCAGTAGCTTCTTGATGAAAATTTACATGAAGTCCTTAATTATAAGACCCAAACTACAAAGAGATGCTATAAAGTACCTCGAACGGATGACCTAAACCTCCAGTGCTCGAGTAATAAGTAATTTTGTGTAATATAAGCAAATGCACTAGGTTGACTGTTGTTATGTTGTTTGTCTATATTGAGATTACATATAAAACTTTGACTTTATTTTATATATCATGAATGCAGGAAGTTTTAGTGGCTGGATTAGGGAGATGTACTTTGAAGAGAGATGCCACTAAAGTTGAATGAAGTGATGGTTTAGAGCGGCGTCTAAATATGTTGCTATTCCATATCCTTTCTCAAGAGCGACGTCTATAAGCCAACAAAAGATTCATCAACAAAGGATGTCTTCGACTATTATTTTCCTTTTAATATTTTTTTCGCTATCTTGCACAATTGCGTGTAATATTTGCAAACACCTAATAGTTATTCTAGTGGTGAAACAGATTATTCACTTGAATCAAGTAATATCTTGCTGAGTCTTATTTTGAAAAATACAACGCACTGTACTGAAATATAAAATATATGATTCACAGTTTTAACTAGTAAAATAAATATACGATATGCAGAACATTGTACCAAAATAAATCGTGCAGATTCTAATAGAACAATATGCATAACATTGTACCAAAATAAATCATGCAGATTCTAATAGAACATTATGCATAACATTGTACCAAAAGAAATCTAGCAGAGTCTAATATAACAATATCCACACTAAAGGTTGGGGTCCTATACATATCACTGAATTATAATGTGTATATTACACAATCCTATTTTAATACCAACAACACATGTGGATATTACATAATTTCGAGGAAAGAACAAAACGAAATATGTTTTGACTAAAAAGTTCACATAGTTCAGGAAGCAATAGACCGACTTTTACTTCTTTTTTCATGCTCGGGGCACAACCACCGCTGATATTTGAGATACGCAACCGAACTTGTCATCATACGACTACTTCCTAGCATATTGTCATTAGGTATAAACTTTGGTACCTGATGCATCTAGACATCAAATTTATTAAAATCCAAGTGATTTAGAAATGACCTACATTTGAGCAAATCGATTCCCTTTATTTAAGAAACAGATGCCGTTTATATAATAAACAAATACCCTAAATTTTTCTCAAGCAGATGCTACTTTTCCTATAGCAAGTTTATACAATCAAAAGTAAATATAAACTAATATGACACATTAACTATAAAGTCTGTGAATAAAAAATAGCAATATGTACTTGTCTATTTTCCGCATTAGGTGATTATTGTCCCTAAAAACCTGTAAGCGAAAGATATCCCTACCTAACAGTAAACTTGCCATTGGTACTTGACGACCTAAAGTGAGTGCTTTGGGAAAAACATAATTGTATAGTAGTTTTGAGTAGCAATTCTTTATGTCAAACCGTATGCTTATAGCTTTTAACAGTATATTAACCTGTAAATTATTTCCTTTTTACTGCACATACAAAACAAGTTTAGTTACATAATGATAAAAAGCAGATGTCCTTTATACATAACAAATGCCCTGTATATAACAAATAGATTCCATAAACTTATTCAAAAGCTACCTAAGATAATTTACCTATGATAATGAAAATGTTATATTAAAGATTGGATTTATGGTGTAATCAATGCAATGCTTGTCCAGCCAAAACCATATACGCTATTTCTTAAGTCGGATCCAAGGATCATGTTGGATCCAAAAATATTTTCTACCAAAGGGGTTTGCCAATGCTTTGAATCATGTACTTCAGCTACACAAACAACACATACAGTAGGATTTTTAGCGTGTACTCTTATCATTATATGACATAAAAGCATAAACTAGTAAAACATCAGATCGTGTGGAATTTTAACACATCAGATATAGACGTGGATAAAGCCACAACATTAACAAAAAGTCGATTAGATAGAAACTGATGCCCTATTATTGTTGGGAATAAAATGTAGCCAGTCCACTTGAGCGCTGACAAGAGGAAAACAAGCGTTGATAAGAAGAAAACAAACGCTGACAGATCAAGTGTTGACAAGAAGAAGTCAAGTGTTGATAGGTTGAAGACAAGCACTGATAGAAAGATATGGTCTACGCATATTATGTTTCTAGTTTGTTTCTAGTAAAGATAAGTTCAACATTGTATTCTCTATAATTATATTTACCTAGAATAGTTAATACGTAGACTCTTGTACAAGGCTTCTTGTGTCTATAAAAGAAGACCTTTAGGTTATGTTTCATATAAGTTTTCATACGTAAAAAACTTTCATTGTAAGCAAGTTCGTTATTATCAATCAAGTGAAAGTTTGTTTACATCCTTTTTGTGTTCTTGTTTAAGTGTTAATTCCGCATAACACTTAGATTACTTTATACATAAACAAAGTTTCTCTAGGTGTATAACTTGATCTAATCTCGTTTACACAAGCTAAAGCGATCTAAGTTTGGGATCAACAAGTGGTATCAGAGCTTGTTGAGAAACTTTGATCTAAAAGAACACAAGAACCCTAAAATCACCAAAACCCTAATTTTCACAAAACCCTAAAAACGTCATGTCTACTCCAGAAGTAACCTCCTCCACCTCAAACCACAACATCAAGATTCCCATGCTAGATGCAAACAATTTTGAGCTGTGGAAGTTCAACTTTGAGCAATATCTACAAATCCATGACTACTCTCTCTGGGAGATTATTGAATATGGAAACACATTCAATAAAGCACAAAAGATTGCAGATGCCATTACTACAAGATCAGCTGTTCAAGGATGTTTTGAAGAAGATAAGAAAGAAAAACCTGATGATGGTAGAGCTGTGTCTACTGATGACATAGCAAAGAAAAGGGTTGATATGAAAACCCTAAGCATTCTGAAACTCTCTTTGGGACAAGAAAATCAGCACAAATACAGAGGTTATGAGTCTGCAAAAGACCTTTGGGCAGCCCTTGAAGTTGCCTATAGTGGTAATGCTGATACTAAGGAAGAGAAGAAGAAGCAACTCTTGCATGAGTATGCTGTTTTTAAGTCTCAACCTAATGAGAACCTAAGTAGTGTGAGAAGCAGACTTCTTGACATTAGAAGCAAGTTGTCCTTCATGGGGACACAAATTGGTGATGTTGACATTATTGCCACTTTTCTTAAAAGACTTGGTGATGCGTGGAAGATTGAGGCAAGATCTATAATTGCCAACAACACTCACAAAAGTTCTACTTTTGATGATATCTTCAACAAACTGAGGCTGTTGGAGAATGAAACTCTTTTGGAGCATGGAAGTAAGTCTACCAATAGTAACATGTCCTTCTTCTCACATAGTGAAGGTCAATTTGATCAGAAGGATTTATACATGCACCCAGTTAATGGATTAACATGTGTCAACGCTGGATCATATCCTGTCAACGCCTCACATTCAGACGCTGACACATACAAAATTGACTCATCAAGAGTTAAGCCTGCTGGTTTGGATCTGGATACTGTGTGTGCATACATTGCTTCATTTCCTAATGGTTCAGTGATTACATATGAGGACCTTGAGCAAATAAGTGATGAGCACTTGGAGGAGATGGATATAAAGTGGAACATGGCTCTTGCAAGTATAAGAGCAAACAGATGGAATAGAAGGTTTAAGAAGAAGATGACCTTTAATGCAAAGGACACTGCTAGATTTGATAAATCCAAGGTTGAGTGCTACAATTGTCATCGTATGGGGCACTTTATGAGGGAATGCAGATCTCCAAGAAGATCTGATACTGGAAAACCCTCAAGCCAAATTGTTAAGACTCAGGATCCTAAGGCCATGGTGGCAGTACAAGAAATTGATGGTATTGGATGGGACTGGAGCTATTTGGCTAAGGATGAGGAAGAGGATAAAGCTTTGGTTGCTGAGATAGAAGAAGAAGAGCATGTTCAATATACTCTCATGGCACACTCCTCATCTTCATCAGACAATGAGGTATATGATGACGCTTTTTGTAGTAAGGGTTGTCGTTTAAATACTGAAAAACTTAACAAAGAGGTTTTAAGATTGTTAGGAGATGTGAGTACTGAGAGATGCAAGTTGTCTAACTATCAGATTGCTCTCACTCAAACTGAAAAGACAGTTTCTGAGTATAAGAAAATGGAGCTTGACCTAAAAGATAAAATAAATATCTTAAAACATGATTTAAATGCTAGTAATTATGTTATAAACATCATGGAAAGGGTCAATGCTGAATTACAGGCTAAGTTAGATGAGGCTATCAAGAATAAGGATAATGTTGACCTTAAAATTTAGAGATTTGATAAGGCCTCACAAACCCAAGGAGGATGTGTTAGTAAACATAGGGATCCTAAGGACATGACTGGGATTGGATGAAAGACTATACTGTTGTTCCACCACCAGCTGGGTACTTCTATGGTGTCCAAAGAAAGGACTTATCTTGACTGGTTTACCAGAACTCCAAGAAGAGGAATTTATTCCTCCACCAAGAGTCCTTACCCCAGTTGAAGAGTATAGGCAAAAGTTGACTGACTTGAATGAATGGAAGAAAGCCAACCCTACCTTATTTGTCAAAGGTGGCATGCTTTGTGATAGTCCAAATGAGACGACCCCTATCAAAGTAACAAACCTAATCATTGGCAAGACTGTTGACCTTGGCTCTAACACTGTTAGAAAACCTAGCATTAAGTATGCAAAAATGTATAGGAATACTAGGTCACCAAAAAGCCAAGTTAGTGATAATGGAACAAGTTTCTTTTCTTCTAGACCTAGAGTTGTGTCTAGAAAAGCCTGTTACTTAGTGGTAGCTTTTAACATTTAGCATATAAGTGTGTCAACGCTTCCAAGGTCAACGCTGTTAAAAGGTCAAATACTGTCAGACCCAAAACTTATGTGGAGCAAAGTCCACAAGTTGTTAGACCAGCCCCATTCTTCACCAAAGGGTCTAACACCCATGGACAAAGACCTTTTCAGAAGACCAATACATGGTCTAATAGGCAATGGGTTTCTGTAGCAAACCCTAGGTTCCACGCTGATAAGGGTAATTTTAGCGTTGACAAGAACAAATCCAACGCTGACAGAAACGTTGCCAGACCTAAATATTTGCAACCACAGGGAAAGGGGTCCAAAGCTTCTTCTAGCTTGACATGGAGACCTAAGAAAGATCAAAACCCTAATTCTAATAGGATTTCTATGACCTGCAACAGATTTAATTATATTCTAAAGGTCATCACAAAACCAATTGGGGTTAACTGGGTGTTTCATCCAAAAAGGGATGAATAAGGGGTTGTTATGAGAACTAGGTCTGTTCTTGTTGAACAACCAGATGAATCCAAGTCTGCTCAGGCTTGGGTTCCCAAAGAAAACTAAATTGTTTTCTTTATGTGCAGGGCATTCAAAAACAGGTGAATGATTATGGCTATTGGGATAGTGGATGCTCTAGGCACATGAGTGGGAAGGAAGATTATCTGACAAACTTCACTCCCATTAAGGATGGTGATAAAGTTTACTTTGGAGGCGGATATGGAACTATCACAGGCAAAGGAACTCTTCTCACCAAGAACTTGCGTTTTGAAAACGTGTTTCTGGTAAAAGAACTTGATTATAATCTTTTTAGTGTATCACAAGTTTGTGATAACAAAAATAAGGTTCTTTTCACTGATACTGAATGCTTGGTGTTGAGCAAGGATTTTAAAATACTAGATGAGAAATTTATTGACTATAGAACACCTAGGCATAAAGACATTTATAATGTGAATCTTAATGGTATTAGGATGAATAATAATATGTCATGTTTTTATGCTAAAGCTTCAGTTGATGAGAGTAATCTATGGCACAGGAGACTAGGGCACATTAACTTTAATAATATAAACAGACTTGTGAGACTTGGCTTGGTTGATGGTTTGCCTGAAAAGGCTTTCCACAATGACCACTCTTGTGTTGCATGCCTTAAAGGCAAGCACCACAAGGTCTCATTTAAGTCTAAAAAGGTACACTCTAGTTCTAAACCACTTCACTTGCTGCATATGGACCTGTTTGGTCCAACTAATATAGAGAGTTTGAATGGTAAATCATACTGCTTTGTCATCACATATGACTTTTCTAGGTTTACTTGGAATTTCTTTTTAGCTATGAAAAGTGACACTGCTGATACTTTAATTAGCTTTATTACCCAAATAGAAAAGAAAACTGGTAATGAAGTTAAAATGCTTAGAAGTGATAATGGTGGTTAGTTTAGAAATAAACTGTTGGATGATTTTTGTGCCAAGAAAGGGATTACTAGGCAGTTTAGTATTGCCAGAACCCCACAGCAAAATGGGGTTACTGAGAGAAAGAATAGGACCCTAATTGAAGCAGCCAGGACTATGTTGGCTGATGCTCATTTTCCCATAGCTTTTTAGGCTGAGGCTATGAATACAGCTTGTTATGTTCAGAATAGAGCATTGGTCAACAAGATACATCACAAAACACCTTATGAGTTACTTTGGGGAAGGAAACCTAATATTGGTTTTCTTAAACCTTTTGGCTGTCATGTAGTTGTATTAGATACTAGTGATGCCTTAGGTAAATTCAGTGCTAAAGGTGATGAAGGCTATTTCATGGGTTATTCAGTGCAGAGTAAGGGATATAAGGTTTAGCTTAAGAAGGAAAAACCTATACTTGAAAAAGTACATGTTAGGTCTTTAGAGAGTAAACCTAGTGATCCTGAAAGTGGTCCAAATTGGTTGTTTGACTTGGAACCTCTATCTAGGAATTTGATTTATATGCCTGTTACTAATCCAGACATTGTGAAGGTAACTTCAAATGTTGTGGAAGAACCAGTTGTTGATGTTTCAGGTACACAGGTTAATGAAGTGGTTGGATCACAAGCAGACAAGTCATCTCCTATACAAGAGTATGTCACTATTCCCATATGGATAGATGCTTTTGCTGCTGCTGCTGCTAGAAAAGAAAATGGTGGTCCCCAAGTATCACCAGTTAACAACATGCATGGTCCTTCAGGCGCTGACAAAGGAAAATCTGGCGCTGATAGGACAAATTCAAGCGTTGATGGCTCAAACGTTGACAACACCATTTCAGGCGTGGATGGATCAAACGCTGACAACCTTGGTTCAGGCGTTGACAACTCTTTTGAGCATATTTTCTCATCAAATTTTGAACAAGGTGAACCTTCAAGAAGACATGAAGAGGTTCATACAAATATTGATGAAAGAGAGTCTAAAGAAGATATTGGCAACTTGGAGGATGAGATTGAAGACAACAGACTTTTTGAGGGAGGAGTTCTCACTTATACAATGAAGAATCACCCCACTTCTCAAATTATTGGAGATGTTATGTCTCCTGTTCAGACAAGAAGATCTCATCAGAGTCTTGGAGGATT
The DNA here is from genome assembly GCA_025667525.1 of Glebionis coronaria. NCBI lineage: Eukaryota > Viridiplantae > Streptophyta > Magnoliopsida > Asterales > Asteraceae > Glebionis > Glebionis coronaria. Next base: position 234,253,559 of record CM046879.1, read on the forward strand.
TATTGCCAATATACACAAGAAGGTTGATACCCCTCTTGTTCAAGCATGTTTGTTTGCCTGTTTTCGGTCACAACAGGAACCCAAGAAGATTTTTGATGCTCTCAAAGAACCAAGTTGGGTGGAAGCAATGTAGGATGAGCTTCACCAATTTGCTATTCAGGATGTTTGGGAGCTGGTTGATTGTCCCAGATATGTCAGACCTATTGGGACAAGATGGGTTCTTAGAAACAAGAAAGATGAAAGAGGCATTGTGGTCAGAAACAAGGCACGTTTAGTGGCTCAGGGATATACATAAGAGGAAGGGATAGACTATGAGGAGGTCTTTGCACCAGTTGCAAGGATTGAGGCTATAAGGATATTTCTAGCCTATGCTTCCTGCATGGGCTTCACTGTCTATCAGATGGATGTGAAGAGTGCTTTCTTATATGGCACAATTGTTGAGGAGGTGTATGTTATGCAGCCTCCTGGTTTTGAAGATCCAGAGAATCCAGACAAGGTGTATAGAGTCAAGAAAGCTATGTATGGACTTCATCAAGCCCCAAGAGCATGGTATGGCACATTATCTACTTATCTGGTGGAAAATGGTTTCAAAAGGGGCACGATAGACAAGACATTATTTACAAAGAAGGCTGGTAAGGATGTCATACTTGTTCAGGTTTATGTTGATGATATCATCTTTGGCTCCACCAATCCAAAGATGAGTGAAGACTTTTCCAAACTTATGACAGACAAATTCAAGATGAGTGAAATGGGGGAGATGAACTTCTTTCTAGGGTTACAAGTTCAGCAGAAAGAAGATGGTATCTTCATCTCTCAGGATAAATATGTGGCAGAAATCTTGAAGAAGTTTAGCTTTTCTCCACATGAAAAGAGGGCTACTACTCCTATGGATAGAGAACACCCTTGGGGAAAAGTTGGAGATGGAAAAGATGTGGATGTCAGGCACTATAGATCAATGATTGGTTCATTGATGTATCTCACAGCCTCAAGACCTGACATTATGTTTGTTGTGTGTGCATGTGCACGCCATCAAGTGACTCCCAAAGAATGTCACCTTTGTGCTGTCAAGAGAATCTTTAGGTACCTTAGATGCTATCTAGATCTTGGTCTATGGTATCCAAAAGACTCACCATTGGAGCTTATTGTATATTCCGACAGTGACTATGGTGGTGATAAGTTTGATAGAAAATCCACAACTGGTGGATGTCAGTTTCTTGGGAGTAGGTTGATCTCTTGGCAATGCAAGAAACAAACAGTGGTGGCCAATTCTTCAACTGAAGCAGAGTATGTAGCTGCAGCTGCTTGTTGTGGACAAGTCTTATGGATTCAGAACCAGCTGTTGGATTATGGGTATAATTTCATGCATACCAAGATTTTTGTTGACAATAACAGCACTTTATGCATTATTAAAAATCATGTACATCATTCTAAAACAAAACACATAGAAATTAGACATCATTTTATAAGAGATTGTTTTGAAAAGGGTTTAATACAATCGGATAGGGTTGACACAGAAGAAAATGTGTCTGATTTATTAACTAAACCTTTTGATGCTGGAAGGTTCCAATACTTGGTAACAAGTATTGGAATGATCAATCTCACTTAATATGTGTTTTGGGATCTTTTTGTAAAAGTATGTACAGGATAATGCATTGTTATTGGTCTTTTTGAAAAGTTAGATTTTCCACTATATTTGTCTAACGCTGACAAAGGTTACCTTAACACTGACAAGTGTTATCGTGATGTTGTCAGCAACAATGTTAGTTTTGTGGTTTTTAATCCAAGTGTGCAGGTGGTGTTAGCATTGTACCATTGGATACAGAGTTGCTTATGGATCCTTGGAGGATCATTTGAGCATGTTTTCATTTATGGATGATGGTTGGAATATTTATATTCCTATCTTGACATAAATTTTTATGTTCATGCATATTATTGGGCAACATATGTATCAAAGTTTAAGGGGAGATTTTAGAAACCTTTAGGACTTTTGGGTATTCTTATAAAACTCTTATCACAATTCTAGATTGTTTCCACAGGTGAGTATGAGTTAGTTTTACTAAATCATGAGGCACTGTAGCATGCAAAGTTAATATACTATGCATGCTGCCAAGACATTTTTGGCCTAGAATTGGATGTGGTCTGTTGGGAGACTTGGGAATGATTTTATCATGGGTTTACCTGGGAGTTACAAGGAATTTTATGAGATAACTTAATTGTTAAGAATTTTGGTTAGCAAGGGACACTAGAGGACTGTTATGTCTATCTTGCATAAGCAAGTGTGCATAACTGGACAGTGCTTGCCGCCAGGGGCGGACCTAGGATTTTGAAATGGGTGTTGCACATTTTTTACCGAAAGAGTTTTGCACAAGTTTTCTTCATTGGACGTACTAACCATAAAGAAATAAAGTAGCAAAAGTTATTTTTGGGGGTTGCACAAACAAAAAATCGACACTTTTTGGTTACAAAATACACTTCGTGGCTCAAAAAAGGGTGTGGCCCGTGCCACACCCAGCTCCCATGTGGGTCCGTCCTTGCTTGCCGCCCTATAATAATTATCAATTTATAGGTTATTTTCACTAGGATAAATTACTTTGTTAAGGTCCTTTTTCATTTTTATTACTTTTATTTTTGGACGCTGACAAGTATTTTTCCAAGCATTGTTATGACCGATTTAGACGCTGACATGGCTTTGGCAAACGTTGGCAAGAATATAGCCATTGGGCGTTGATGGGTTATTTTTTACCGTTGACACTCATTGGGACCTACCCAGTTGTTACTTTTTGACGAATTTTGGGGCCGTAATTTCGGGAGCAGATAACTTTTAATTAATGCATGAGATAACTTATTTTCTTTTCAATATTTTCATCATTATATTTTGAAAATAGTTGCCTCATTTTTTACCAATCACATGCACCTATCTCTCCTATATATTTGGCTCCTATTTTTAAACAGGGTACCTCATATTCTTGTCTAACAATTTTCTCCTATAATTCATCTTTCTAAATATTCACAAACAGCTTTCTTCTACAATGGCACCAAAATTTAAACCAAGTGACTTGGTATTGGGATTCAGGAGTCAACACAACATGATTGCATATTTGGACGCTGATGACCCTCTGTTTCCACAATACACCCAGATGGTGGCGTATTTGAATGCATCTCCTATTAGGTATGCTCTTTCTCATGCTCCTCTCATCTCTGTCACGCATATTAAACATTTTTGGAACACTATTAGTTCCTCAACAGTTAATAATGTGACTACATTATCAGCTATTGTTCATGGGTGTACATGGGTGGTTACTGGAGCCTTGGTTCGCCAGGCTTTGCATCTTGATGATGCAGATGGTATAACCACCCTTCCCATTAATGAAATAGAACAATGACTAAGGTATTTGGGGTATCCTTTCCCGGATGAGGGCACTTTAAACAAATATCATAAACAAGAGTTTCCCCCAGCCTGGAAGTACCTCATACATGTCATCCTACAATGTTTGAGTCCCAAATATACTGCACACAATGAAATTAATAGATCAATTGCTAGTGCAATTGTGTGCATTGCAAATGGGCAAAAGTTTAATTATTCAAAAATGATTTTTGATGGCATGTGTAAAAACAAAGGGAATACGATGACTTTGGCTTATCCCAGATTTTTACAAATGGTTTTTGATGTGCAAAATTACTGCACAAGGGATCATGATGATTTTTATGAGATCCCTGTGCAAAAGAAAGCTATTTTTACCAAGATGAATTCACCCCCTTACCGTGAATTACCCCTCACCCCAGCTATGCTTGCTGTTATTGTAGCAGCACAACCCCAACCAGACCCACAACCACAACTTGACCCAATACCAGAACCTTTGCCTTCACCTCAACACATGGAAATTGACCAAGAACCCTTTGACGCTGACACTTTAAATGTTGGCGTTGACACAATTAATCCAAACGTTGACACTTTTCCTTCACAGACCCAAACACCCCTTAACCTTCCCACATCCACCCAATCCACATCATCTTCTACCCCACCACAATATAGGTTGCAAAAACGCCAAAGGACTACTGGAGTGTTCTCCTCTAGTGGTCTAGCCATGTAGCAGAGAGAACCACCACCACAAGTGTGGTTGGTGCTATGGATGAGGCTGGGACTATTGGTTCTGGCTTAGATGCAGGCCAAGACAGTCCTAACATCTTTAAGACCTCATCCATGCCCCATGAATCTAACTTGGGAGGTCAAATACCCATTTTAGAGGAGGGCAGATTGGAACCATACACATTAATGGAATTGACGGCTGTCTGCATTAGCTTGCAAAAGCAAAATGCAGACTTGGTACAAATTGTCAGTACACAAGGCCTTGAACTCAAGCAATTGAGGGAGAGGATTGTCATTTTGGAGAATGCTAGCACAAGGCGTGGGATGGAGGAATCTTCCAAAGGGGAGGATGAGCATATTAATGTGAGTGATAAGGGCTCACATGATGGTGAATCTTTGGATGTTCATGAAGCCCTAACTAAATTGAAGAAGCAACCAGGTTTGATAGATCTCTGGTAACTCCTACAAATTAAAACTTGTCTTTTATAGCTATGTTGGAGCAATTTACAAGAGGCGCGAAGACAAGTAATTTGGGCGTTGACAAGCAAAATTTGAACGCTGACACACCAAGCGCTGACATGAGCAAATTGGGCGCTGACAGAAGAAATTTGAGCGTTGACAAACCTGCAGATGAGGTTGATGTATTCCAGTCATCAGCTATCATCAAACAAGTATCTTCACAGGTATTACTGTCATCCTTACCCATCATTGATCCATTAGATAAGGGTAAAGGAATCATGGTAGAAGTAGAAGTTCCTAAGAATGCAGCACAAGTAGAGTTTGATTCAAGGTTGGCTGCACAACTTATGGAACAAGAAAGGAAGAAGGTTGGTGAATCACCATTTGTTGTCACTTCAGAGGAACAAGAAGGAAGTGATGAACCAAGTTCAGATTCAAGTGTGGTGATAATAGAACAACCAGAAAGACTTGAATATGGTGATGATTTGGAAAGAGAGAAGCTTAGAGAGTTGAAATTGCAAGTAGATTTTGATATGCCAGAAGTTGTTCAGATGTACCATGCTTGGGAGGATAGGTGTATGGAGAATCCAGATTTGACTATTTCAGACCAAATTTGGGGTTTGGAGATTCTTCTAAGAGTTCAAAAAGACTGCAAGGTAATTCTGAAACACAAAGCTAGCAATTTTCTCTCACTGCTAAAGAGGGATAGAAGGGAGCTTTACTACATGCTACTCAGATGTCATGGAACAGGATGGACCTATAAGAAATTGTTGGGATTATCCTTTGAAGAACTGGAGTATAAGGCTTATCCCATTTGGGCAAAAGTGCGGGAAATGAATACTATCAGACTTCTTTCAGATGAAAGGAAAGAAGAACTTGCAGAAGAAATGGAGCTTAAGAAGGCAATGATTGTTCCAAGACCTTTGAAGAAGGGAGTTCCTATTGAGTTTCCTAAAGATATGGATAGATTGAAGCCCATTGAAGCTGTTATAAGAAGGAGCATCAAGCTCTCACATTTGGAAGCTTCTGATATGGTACAAGTGTTACCTCTTGATGCCAGAAACCCTATCATAAGCTATGAAGAAGATGCAAGTGGGTTTTGGAAGATTGGCAGGTATGGGAAAGAGGTACACACATTTACTACTCTTGTATCTCTCTTTGCAAGTGTGGTAAGAGAAGACTTGGTAGACCTTTGGAGGTTGTTGGAGGCCAAGTACGAGACTGAAGCTCCTACTTCAGTCAATGGAATAAAACTTTGGTCAACATTCAAGAGAATGTGTGGACCAAAAGAAGAAGATCCTGTTGTTTGGAAGGATCTTGAGGATGATCTCAGTGGTCTTCAATGGCGTTTGTATTCAGCGGTTGGTGTGTATCATTTGAGTTCTACAAAGTTTGCTGAGTATCTTCTTGTAGATGGTCAGTATTCTATGTCCAAAGAAGTTTTGGAGAAGATGAAGACAACACAGCTGGAGATTGAATATTCAAGTAACGTGGCCAAAGATTTGATCAGACATGTTTATTACCAATATGATAGGATTTGTAAGATTCCTCCTAGTTCTTAATTTTTATCCAGAAACTTGATTACTAGAGTAGATATCAAGTTTAGGGGAGGATTGTTGGGAATAAAATGTAGCCAGTCCACTTGAGCGCTGACAAGAGGAAAACAAGCGTTGATAAGAAGAAAACAAACGCTGACAGATCAAGCGTTGACAAGAAGAAGTCAAGCGTTGATAGGTTGAAGACAAGCACTGATAGAAAGATATGGTCTACGCATATTATGTTTCTAGTTTGTTTCTAGTAAAGATAAGTTCAACATTGTATTTTCTATAATTATCTTTACCTAGAATAGTTGATATGTAGACTCTTGTACAAGGCTTCTTATGTCTATAAAAGAAGACCTTTAGGTTATGTTTCATATAAGTTTTCATACGTTAAACACTTTCATTGTAAGCAAGTTCGTTATTATCAATCAAGTGAAAGTTTGTTTACATCCTTTGTGTGTTCTTGTTTAAGTGTTAATTCCGCATAACACTTAGATTACTTTATACATAAACAAAGTTTCTCTACGTGTATAACTTGATCTAATATCGTTTACACAAGCTAAATCGATCTAAGTTTGGGATCAACAATTATGATACAAACAAATTCCATTTAATACCTCAAATTGATGCCGTTATTATTTGTTTACACAATGATCGCCTAAAACGTCAAGTAATTAAAAAATATCCTAAAGTACCATCTGTTTACACATTGGTGCAATAAAACGCTACAATCTTTGACTAAGTACGTTCTGCTATCTTAAAACGTCTACAACATTAACCTTATAGAATATAGAAACATAATTAAGTTTTAAGATAGCAGGGGCTTTGAAGATTATAACTCCATTAAGTGATATAACTGTAACATGATTAGTTTAGAGGTCAATGTAACACAATCACCATCACAGCAAGACTGTCTACAAAAGATTATACATCTGATCATGAAATGAACATTAATTTTAACAGCACACGCACACCCACACCCACACCCATCACCATCACAATATGTCGATGCACTAATGTATACAAAACTGATGCATTAAAAAAACCAAACTGATGCATTAAACAAAAAACCAAACTGATGCATTAAACAAAAACTCAAACCGACGCATTAAACGAAAAACCAAATCGATGCATTAAACAAAAAACCGATGCACTAAACAAAAATAGAAACTGATGACGTAATACAATACTAATCATACAAAAAAATGCACGTGCAATACGTGTGAAATCCAGATTATAAGGCAGTGGAATGGCGATAGTATTGGTTTCAAAGAGCATATGAGGACTAAGGCTGATCCATCGGGTTAGATCCGTAGAGTAGTTTTGTTATGATAGGGTATATATTATAGTCTTAAATTTATGCCCTAATACAGTTTAAGACTCATGCCCTAATACATTCTCAAAACCGATGCCATAATACATTCTCAAACTGATGCCATAACGTCGTCTTAAACTGATGCCATAATACATTGATGCCATACTCGAATTCATTGATGCTTAAAATGTCAGACGATGCAATAAGCATATTCATTGATGCCCCAATATATTAACACGAATAACTAAACATATGATCATATGCCAAATAATGTTTAATGATTGATAACTCGGTTTTACTCAGGTTAAAAATTATCGATCTGGTGGTCTAATCGAATTGATCCTGGTTAACTATGTGACTCAATTGTTCTTTGGTGGAAACAAAAGTTGTGTCGTTGTAGTATATTAAAAAGTGCAAAACAATTAAAGTAAATGACTTTAAAGTAAAATGGTGTTAAAATTAAAGACGTTGATATTAATCTAAGTTTAGTTAAACGAAAGTGTGCAATATTTAAAAACTTTGAAAAGTAAAATAATTAAAATGACTTAAAGTTAAAAGCGTGACGAGAATTAAAATTAGACAAAATATGAAAATGTAAACTTAGAAAAATAAACAAAGTTAAATAGAGAAAAACAATGCCAAATCGGAATGTATTCCGATCAGACCACGTCGGAATATCAAACCCTACCTGTCGGAATATTGATCGGAAACCCGATCGGAATATGTCACTTCTTTAGATCGGAATATCCAGACAAACTCCCAGATCGGAATATGAACTCACCTCTGATCGGAATATAGTAGAAACCCTGGTCGGAATGTGGAGTGGAACCCCTAATCGGAATATCGTCACTATCCCTGATCGGAATACCACACAAACACCTCGATCGGAATGAGGAAAGGAGCACCAATCGGAATAACTGTCACTTACCTGATCGGAATACCCAAACCTACCCTGATCGGAATACCAAAATCCTCCTCGTCGGAATATTGTAAACCCTTTTCCGACCAAGCCAAAGAGCTGGTCGGAATATGAAACCCTTTTCCGATTTGTCAAGATCGGAATACGGAGGAAAAAGAACAAATTAAGCACAACTAATAAGCTATAAACCAAATAAGCACAAGTCTAAAATCCTAAGCCAAACAGTAAAAGAAGAAGCTAATAGGCTGAAATTTAAAGACTTTTAAAACACAAAATGAAACAAAAGTTTACGAAATCAAACTTTGTACGAAAATAACTTCTATAAAAACTTTATAAAACTTAAAAATAACACAAATAAGCTATAAGAATCAATAATCCAAAACAATCACAAGCATAAAAACACTATCTTTAATCAAATAAGCAAGACAATAAGCATGTAAACATAAAGATCAAGCAAGAAAGAAAGGTAGAATGAGAGATCAAACAAGTAAAGTAAAGGTGCAATAAAGATAAAATTAACTTACTTGAAAATTAAAGTGCAAGACAAGGTAATTAAAGGTGCAAGGTAATTAAATGTGCATAAAAGTAAAGGTGGAAGAACTAGTGTCACTCTAGCCAACAAAAATAAAAAGATTAACTTAATGATCTATATATAGGGGAGGATTAGGAAGCTTCCTCCCTTCCTTCATTTTCTCTTAATTGCATCATTAGGCCCTTCCTTCTTAATCTCTTTGTTAATTAAACCATTAGTCCTTAAGCCTTTAAATCTTCTTTAATCTTGGACTTTAATGACTTTTGGCTCGGGATTTCTTTGAACTCGTCTTTTAATTCTTCAATAAATTAGACTTGAGTTTTTCGGCTTTTGATAAACTTCCGTCTTCTGACTTTTTCTTCGATAAATCTTCAGAATTGGTCTTGGACTTCCGTTCTTTTTCCACTCTTGACTCCTCGACTTCATCTTTCATCTTTTTCTTCAATAAAATCCCGTAAATGCCGTGTTTTCTCCACTTTTCACAATTTCGTCCTAAATCACAACAAAAACACAAACCACGCATAATTCAGACATAAAATACACGTTTTGGCTCGGTTATTATTGTAATTAAGTGGTAGAAAAGATGGGTGTTTTCACACCTATCAAATCCCCTACACTTGACCATTGCAATGTCCTCATGCAATGCATTAGTTACAAAGCACTTTTACATTTTTCATCATAATCAATCCACGTTGGCCTTTATTAAAGAGATAGAAAATTATAAACATTCAAAAGAAATCAAAAACATACCTTGGGTTTTGGAAATGTTCTGAATGATCATCATCCTCAAGTTTTCACTTTCTCCAAACCAAGCTTAAAAACAAGATCATTGTTATTATAAGTTAGTAAACTAACACGAACTCATGTGGGCCAATTATTCACTTAGACTCCCTTATTCCTAGGGGTATCTCTTATATTTTATTGTTTGTCTTGAATGATCAAGAGGATGCCTTGTTGACTTATTTTGATAGTTATTTAGTCCGAAAATAAAGTGAACGATTTAATCAATAGTTAGCTAAAGGACAAAATCTTTTAAAACTGCTTCTCGGGACCTCATAAAGTTCATATCTTGGCATAACTCGCTTCGCGATTTGAGACCTTTCTCGGACCGATATTTGGCAGCGACTTCATACTTCAAACCTTGAGAGACGTTCATGAAATAATGGTCTTCTCTTCATATAGTAATTTCTTCACTTGAAGTTTAGAGAGATTCATACTTGGACCACGACTTCTTCATTTTTCTCTAATCTTTATTTTGGACTTTGATATACAACGATCCGCCTCCTTTTATGACTTGGATCTATTTATCCTCATACCTTGCTAGGGTCTTTTCGGATACACTTCTCCATGACTTTTGGGGAGTTTTTGCTTTTCGTCGTGTGTCTCGATCCTTCATATTAATTTTTGATAAATGATTCTTCACATCACTTTGGATCTTTAGCAACAAAATATAGCCATCATGTCTTGTTAGGACCTTTTTGGACTCGCCAATCTTCGCATCCCGCTTCAATAAGTTATGCCTTGGCTATGAACTCTAATCCATACCGAGCAACTTTTAAACGATCTTGGGCTAGAAGCTAAGTAACTTTTCAAATCGTACAACCTTATTTATTGCAGATAAATTTATTAACAAGCGGTGGGAGAATAGGCTTATAATTAACTCATACAAATTCACGAAAGAATACCGAACTTATAATTGGCTCTATCATCTCTCGTTCTCCACAGTTTAAAATCTCAAGTAATGAGACTCGTGGATGCTTAGCCTATTAAATCAAAGTTTTGGGTTTTCGAGTCGCCTATAGGATCTTGCAAACTCTTAGACTTTTCAAGTTTAGAAATCGCGTTTTAAAGTTCCCTTGATAAACGACTCTCTAGGATCAATTATAGGAACTTGCGAAAAGTTCTTGTTCTTAACCCGTGAGAGTTAAGACTTTCGCGTTTTATAGCTCCCTATATAAAAGCCTAGCAAAACTTGACCTAAACACGTTAAGGATACTAGCTAGAGTAAACTAGATAAGTAAACTCAGGTTGAGTCAAAAGATTCACAACGTTTGAAAATTAAAACCACTTTATTAAACATTTATTCTAATAAGGAAGGAAAAATAACTATACAAAGGGAAAAACTAATAGGCCAAAATAGATCAAAAATTTTGAAAAATGTCGAAAAAATTGTTTTTCCGGTTAAAATGAGGACAAATACAAGGAAAAGACCACTTAACTTCGATAGAAGTCCCCCCTACACTTAAGATAAACATTGTCCTCAATGTTTAAGCATGTGGGAGTAAACTCCCCTACACTTAGGACATTGTGCACTTTGTTTAAATCTTGTTAAGGAAGAGACAACTATAGAGATTCCTATTTTAATATTGAGAAAATATAAAATAGTGAATCGAAAAGAGTTTAGGATAGAACCGGGAAGATGGAACACGGAATCACGGGTCGTCAAGAATCATCAAGAGTGGATCATTGAAGCTCGAATCCCTGATTAAGAAGAAGAGAGAGGAAAGCAAACCAACGGGTCTCCCCCCTACACTTATGATAAAGAAAGCTAAAAGATAGATGCATGGGTTGCCTCCCAAGAAGCGCTTGATTTTTGTTAACCGAGTCATGATCCTGACTCGACCTTGATCATCATAGGAAGAAGCATGAAACATATCCACCGGGATCAAAGACATAGTTTTCGTCCATCAAATAGCAGAGACTTAAGGTGAACAAGGCAAGACAAAGAAGAGTAGGCAAGGTTCCCTTAAGCAGCGATGGAGCACGGTGGAAGCAAGGGTGAAGTAGTGCAAGCAGATTTCCATAAGTTCCAAAGATATTTCCTTTTATTTCATCAGGTGGATACTGGGATGGCTGTAGAAGATCAATACCGGGGTCGAACACCTTTTCCTTTAGGGGAAAATAGCACTCAGGCTCAGCAGAATGGGAAGAAGATCCGCGAAGAAGCACAACCTCGTCCTCAGAAGGGGGACAAAGAGGTGTTAACTCATACGTGTTGCGGATATTGGTGTCGACCGGTTTCTTCTCCTTAGAAAGAATGTTCTTCAAATCCAAAGTAGAATCAAGACGATAATCTTCAAAGTCATAAGGAGGAGCATCACTCTCATGAGGGAAGTAAGTCTTGAGAAACGTAGAGAAATCTTCCTCAAATGAGTAATCGTCCAAAGTAGGATCTAGTGATGGTGGAGGATCTTCATTGTGAGAAGAATCGCTCGAAAGAGTATCGGCCTCATCGAAATCATCATACGTGGGCAGGTCGGGATACTCAGAAGTAAGGTCATCATAATCATCCGAATCTGAGCTAGACTCATCATCATAAGCATCAAAGACCGGTGGAGAATCATAAATGGGAAAAGCGTCCACATTGGAGCGAGAATCATCCATAGCATCATGAAAAAGTGGATTATCATTGCAAGAATCGAATAGAGGATTGTTTTAGACAACAAAGTCATCAAGCACATTAATCATATTCACTGATTCTCGTCCATAGGATTTGCTTGTAAGCTTTCCCATTTTAAACACTTGTGCATCATCACCGACTCTTAAGATTAACTCACCTTCGGCAACATCAACTAAAGCTCGTCCGGTTCTAAAGAATGGCCGACCAAGTATTAAAGGAATACGAGGGTCCATTTCATAATCAACAACGACGAAGTCGACCGGGAAAGTAAATGTGCCAACTTTAATGAACACATCTTCGGCTATACCAACGGGGTAAGCGAGAGTGCGATTTGCCAGTTCAAGAGTCATCTTTGTTGGAGTGAGGTCGGGTAATTATAGTGTTTTCCAAACACTCAAAGGCATAAGATTAATGCTAGCCCCGAGATCAGCAAGGGCAGTAAATTCTTCAGTTTTGTTGAACACGCAAGGCAACACAAAACGACCGGGATCTCCAAGCTTTTCCGGAAGTTCTTTAAGAATAACTGCAGAGCAGTTTTCATTTAAGCGTGTGTTGGTGAGCTCAATCAACTTTTCCTTCTTGTTAAGCAATTCCTTGAATGCTTTGACAAATTTCGGCATGTGGACAAGTGCTTCAAGAAAGCTAATGTTGAAGTTCATTTGAGAGATCATCTTCACATAGCGTGACACTTCAGCGTCATCCTTGGTTAGCATTTTGGTTTTGCCTAAACGAGAAGGATATGGGATATTAGGTTTGGGTGGTGAAGGTAAAGGTGTGGGTAAAGGTTGAGATGTTGAAGGGTCCTTCCTAGGTACATCGTCATGACGAGGCGGAGACGGTAATGGTGCACTAATACTAGGTGTAGGAGGAGTAGGGATAAATGGTGGTGGAGGAGGTGTATCGACAATGGTAATTCCACTACGAGTAGTAATAGCACTCACATTTGCTCGCGGATTGGTGACGGTGTTTGAAGGTAGAGAACTCGAAGTAGAAGGTTGAGCTGCGGGCAAGAAACTAGCAAGCATATTCTTCAAATCAGTCGTTTGATTGCTGAAGGATGATTGAATATTATCTCGAAGCTCGGATCTAATCTCATTTCCTTTCTTGGTAATATCTCCTTTAAGATTGATAATTTGGCTCTGCAGATTCTTGATTTGCTCACCTTGGGTTCTCATGATAGCTTCAACATCGGGATTAATGGGTGGGGCTGGTTGAGTGGGTGGGTGATAAGGATTAGAAGCTCTTGGTGGGATTTGGTTTCTTCTATTGTAGTTGTTGGCGGGGTTTTGGTTTTGAGGAGAAAAACCGGGTGAAAGGTAGTTGTTTGATCAGTAACTCAGCAAATTTCTATCCCCTTGAGGTCAAGCTTGGTAATTTTCCGGTGAATATTTACCATAAGCTTCATACACATTTTCCATATTTCCTTGAGTGGAAGGACAATCGGTGTATGAGTGAGGACCGCCGCATGTTTCACAAGAAGGTGCAACCGCTTTAACTTGTTGTTGTTGTTGGTTTGAAGCGAGAAGCATGATACTTTTGCTCATTTCAGTAATCATGCGGGTGAGTTCGGTCATATCAGGGTTTGCTGAGGTGGAGGAAACATTGACTCTCGGGTTGTTCCTTGAAGAAGCAGAGGAATCCCAGTTTTTGTGGTGAGTAGTCATGTTCTCAATTAACTCTCTACACTCCTCGGGTCTCCTTTTCATGAATGTGCCACCGGCAGCTGCATTAATCATATCACGATCTCGAAAAGTCAAACCGTTGTAGAAAGTATCAATTAAGGTCACATGGAGCATGTTGTGGTTTGGACAACGATCAATCAAGACATTATATCGCTCCCAAGCATCAAAAAGAGATTCATCGGGTTCTTGCATGAAACCGCTGATTTGATTGCGAAGGCTCGTGACCATGGATGGTGGAAAGTAGCGCGACAAAAAGCGTTGAGTCATGTCATCCCAAGTGTGAATAGAATTCTTCGGGAGACGATCAAACCATTTCTCGGCATGATGTGATAGAGTATGTGGAAATAGTTGTAGGCGAAGAACATCCATTGTGGCACCAGGCAACTTCATGCTTTGGGTGATTGTAATGGACTTATCGAGTTGTTTGTTGGCATCATCGTCGGGCATTCCTCTAAAAGGATTTGTTTGCACTTGCTGAATCATGTGGTGCTTCAACGAAAACTCCGGAGCGTTGATTTGCATCGGCGCAATCGGTCCTCCTCGTCCAAACATGGTAGGTTGACAAAGTTTCTCCATTGTCCGAAGATCGGGCTGTGGAACAACATTGTTGTTATTGTTGAGGTGCGGTGGATTATTGTTGTTGTTAACACCTGACATACTTAAATCTTCTTGAGTCTCGGGCTCTTGATAATTAGAAGATCTAGTACGCATACACCTGAAAATGCAAAAGAAAAAGAAACCAAACACAAAGACAATATATATACACAATAAAGATAAAATCTTTTTGGATTTTTGAAATTTTTAATTTTTATGGATTTTTAGCAAATTTTTAATTTTTATGATTTTTTTGAATTTTTTAAGCAAGAAAAATAACGCTCACAAGTGAACGGATCCCAAAAAGCAACGCGTCTCTCACAGAAAACCGTTAATCTTTACGAAAAGAGCCGGCAGCGGCGCCATTTGATAACTCGGTTTTACTCAGGTTAAAAATTATCGATCTAGTGGTCTAATCGAATTGATCCTGGTTAACTATGTGACTCAATTGTTCTTTGGTGGAAACAAAAGTTGTGTCGTTGTAGTATATTAAAAAGTGCAAAACAATTAAAGTAAATGACTTTAAAGTAAAATGGTGTTAAAATTAAAGACGTTAATATTAATCTAAGTTTAGTTAAACAAAAGTGTGCAATATTTAAAACCTTTGAAAAGTAAAATAATTAAAATGACTTAAAGTTAAAAGCGTGACGAGAATTAAAATTAGACAAAATATGAAAATTTAAACTTAGAAAAATAAACAAAGTTAAATAGAGAAAAACAATGCCAAATCAGAATGTATTCCGATCAGACCACGTCGGAATATCAAACCCTACCTGTCGGAATATTGATCGGAAACTCGATCGGAATATGTCACTTCTTTAGATCGGAATATCTAGACAAACTCCCAGATCGGAATATGAACTCACCTCTGATCGGAATATAGTAGAAACCCTGGTCGGAATGTGGAGTCGAACCCCTAATCGGAATATCGTCACTATCCCTGATCGGAATACCACACAAACACCTCGATCAGAATGAGGAAAGAAGCACCAATCGGAATAATTGTCACTTACCAGATCGGAATACCCAAACCTACCCTGATCGGAATACCAAAACCCTCCTCGTCAGAATATTGTAAACCCTTTTCCGACCAAGCCAAAGAGCTGGTCGGAATATGAAACCCTTTTCCGATTTGTCAAGATCGGAATACGGAGGAAAAAGCACAAATTAAGCACAACTAATAAGCTATAAACCAAATAAGCACAAGTCTAAAATCCTAAGCCAAACAGTAAAAGAAGAAGCTAATAGGCTGAAATTTAAAGACTTTTAAAACACAAAATGAAACAAAAGTTTACGAAATCAAACTTTGTACGAAAATAACTTTTATAAAAACTTTATAAAACTTAAAAATAACACAAATAAGCTATAAGAATCAATAATCCAAAACAATCACAAGCATAAAAACACTATCTTTAATCAAATAAGCAAGACAATAAGCATGTAAACATAAAGATCAAGCAAGAAAGAAAGGTAGAATGAGAGATCAAACAAGTAAAGTAAAGGTGCAATAAAGATAAAATTAACTTACTTGAAAATTAAAGTGCAAGACAAGGTAATTAAAGGTGCAAGGTAATTAAATGTGCATAAAAGTACAGCTGGAAGAACTAGTGTCACTCTAGCCAACAAAAATAAAAAGATTAACTTAATGATCTATATATAGGGGAGGATTATGAAGCTTCCTCCCTTCCTTCATTTTCTCTTAATTGCATCATTAGGCCATTACTTCTTAATGTCTTTGTTAATTGCACCATTAGTCCTTAAGCCTTTAAATCTTCTTTAATCTTGGACTTTAATGACTTTTGGCTCGGGATTTCTTTGAACTCGTCTTTTAATTCTTCAATAAATTAAACTTGAGTTTTTCGGCTTTTGATAAACTTCCGTCTGACTTTTTCTTCGATAAATCTTCAGAATTGTTCTTGGACTTCCGTTCTTTTTCCACTCTTGACTCCTCGGCTTCATCTTTCATCTTTTTCTTCAATAAAAGCCCGTAAATGCCGTGTTTTCTCCACTTTTCACAATTTCGTCCTAAATCACAACAAAAACACAAACCACGCATAATTCCGACATAAAAGATATAAAATACACGTTTTGGCTCGGTTATTATTTTAATTAAGTGGTAGAAAAGATGGGTGTTTTCACACCTATCAACGATGCACTAAGATACACCCATATAAACTAAACATACATGCACTTAACTTATACAATAATGCCTTAATAATACTAACAAACCATACTAATAAATTAGGTAATGTTTATTTTAGATTCAATCATAAAACAAACAAATTCTCTATCTTTTCCCATTTTACTTTAATCATACTGATGCCCTAAACGTACTCACTCATTGATGCCCTAAACGCATTCACTCACTGATGCCCTAACCGTACTCGCTCAGTGATGCCCTAACCGTACTCACTCACTGATGGCCTAACCTTACTCGCTCCCTGACGCCCCTGACCGTACTCGCTCACTCTAACCATACTCACACACTGATTGTCCTAACCATTCTCATTGATGCCCTAACCATACTCACTAATTCCATAAACATTCTCACTGTGAACTAATCATACATTAACTCTACCTAATGTACTATGATATAAACGGATTCACTAAACAAGTACCTCTAGCGCATGTTAGTATGCAATTAGATAAATGATTTTTGGAACTACCTACATTAAAATGACATAATTTATGCCATATATTATACCTTGTAAAATATATACATCAAGTAAAGTGCATACCTAATGTACATCGGTCCTTTGACTTTTGGGAGAGTCTTCATATGTTGCAAAACCTTCACCTAGCGCTATGTGACCCGAAGATATGCATACCACCCATATGTGTGCAGTCCCTATCCTTGAGATATTTTGAATAGTATTCGTGTAGTACGGATTTATTTTTAGTTCATTTCGCTTTAACAACATTCCATACATACGAGGCCTTGTTTTTTAAGTAGAGATTCACTAAAATATTCCTTAGATATGCCTTACTATTTCAATACACGAATAATAATAACGTGTAACCTGATGGTTTGAATATATACGCATATTCCTTAAGATGGCATATCTTTAAGTAAGAAACATATGTGCTGCTATTTAATGCATCACGGCTATAAAAGCCCATCACACGTTTCATCAAACACATGATGTGCAACTTTAATAAACACACTTTTAATGTATTTTTTTGTCAAATTTACATATATCTTGTAGAAAGTGTGATGATATAATTATAAACTTTCAACAAAACTCTAAAAATCATTTAAATATTTAATTAAAATTCTGATAAAAATTGCTTTATAAGAATATTAGACAATACTTGATGGTGTGAACTGAGTGATTGGGGATGACGGGAAAAAGAGTAGTGGCGCGTGGATTGTATGTAACGGTGGTCGGCGTTTTGACGGTGGTGGTGTCCGCGGGTGATGTAACGATGGTGTAGGATTGAGTGCGTGTGTCATTGTGGCGTCCAGTAGTTGTTATGAAATGTAGTTTCGATGATGGTGGTGGTGTCCACGAAGGTTGGATGTAATGGTGGTTTCCGGTGATGAATGGCGGTGGTTGGATTATAATGAGAGTGATGGTGGTCTGATCGTTATTTTGTATGTGTATGATAAACTAGATGTTTGTGTGTGTGAAAATGAGTGGTGTGCATTCTTTCCCGTTCTTTTTTAAATATTTTCATTTTCTACCCCGAAGTTTGAGATGTTTTAAAACTAGCCATGTAATTTTGTTTTCTAGGTTTTCTACAAAGATGGGGTTTTCTCTAAATCCCATCCATATATATATATACATATATATATATATATATATATATATATATATATATATATATATATATATATATATATATATATATATATATATATATATATATATATATATATATATATATATATATATATATATATATATATATATATATATATATATATATATATGTATATATATATATATATATATATATATATATATATATATATATATATATATATATGTATATATATACCCCCAAGTTTGAGATGTTTTAAAACTAGCCATGTAATTTTGTTTTCTAGGTTTTCTACAAAGATGGGGTTTTCTCTAGATCCCATCCCTATATATATATAAATATATATATATATATATATATATATATTTCGGTTCAAATGAGAACTTTTTAAAGTTGAAAAAATAAGAACCAGCTAAAATCTCACAAATGACACTCTACTTCAAACAGTTTTTAAACGAGATTAACTAAAGCTAAGTTTTATAATAATTTAATGGGCTTTCTTTTGAAAATTGGCGAATTCTAGGTGATACATCTTGATTTAAGGTGTGATTTGTATCATGTCCTGGTATCGTGTATCATGTTATTTAGTGGTGGTTGTGTATCAAATGTACCATTTTATGTATAAGATATTATCTTGTTGAGATTTTGATGTATGTGTATCACATTTTTAATTGTGTATCAGTAATACGTTACACATTAAGTCGTCGTTTATTAGTCAATAGAATGTTAAGTTGTATAAATAATGTATATTTTGGTGTATTATTGGTAATATGATTATGTATCAATGTTTTATTGGTGTTTTAGATTAGTTCTCATTTTTACAACTTTAAAAAAGCTCTCACATTAACCTTCCTCTATATATATATATATATATATATATATATATATATATATATATATATATATATATATATATATATATATATATATATATATATATATATATATGATTTAAGTTCTTTTGGATACCAAAGTTTTCTAAGATACAAGGGGACTCATCCCCACCATCCATCTCCATCTCATCCGATGGCTGAGATTAAAACCCCCAATTTATACTGCAGGGGTATTTTCGTCTTTTTACTTCTGGATATATATATACGCTTTAACAAACTCGTTTCATTCTTCTTCTTCTTCCCCGATTAAACTGGTACTTTCTCTCTCTATGTTTCTCTCTCTAGATATACCGTTTGTTAATATTGCTTATTAATAAGCTTATTAGTAAGCTTATAAATAAGCAATTCGCATCTATTAATAAGCTTATTAATAGATCGGATTATTAAATACGCTTATTTATAAGCTTATTAACTATCCGATTGATTAATAAGCTTATTAATCGTTCGGATTGATTAATAAGCTTATAAATAAGCGTATTTAATACTTAGCTTTTACACCAAATATAAAATTTTGTTGTCCCAAGTCTTTTCGAATTGAAAACCGGTCTTAAGTGCGACTCAATTGTCTTTTGGTGAATCAAGAGAATGGTTTGGTTTGTTTGTTTTAAACTATTAGCAAATAATTAAAATGTCGATGAGTAAAAGGGAAGTTAAAAGATTAATATTGAAATGACAAGTAAAATGAATGCATGGAAACTTAAAGGTGATAATGGAAAAGTACTAACTCACTAAATAAAACTAACACTTGGAAAATTTTCAGAAAATAAAAAGTACTATAAGAAAGTGATATCGAAAGAAACCAAAACTAGCAAAAAAAAAACCCCGATCGGAATGTTTTCCGATCGGCTGATCGGAATACTGGTAAAACTGGTCGGAATATCCACCAAAATGGAATCAATCGGAATATTGGACAATGAACACCAATCGGAATGATTGGGAAAACCCTTCAATCGGAATGTTACAGGTATGCATGAATCGGAATACACAAAATAGGGCCAATCGGAATATTATACTCCCACCCGTCGGAATACGCAACAAAGGACAATGATCGGAATGGAGTAAAGGCTATAATCGGAATACGTGCAAACAATCCAATCGGAATAAGGGACTAAAGCCCTACCGTCGGAATAACAATCCAATCGGAAAGGGGTTTTACCACCCTTTCCGAAAATAATGGGAATCGGTTATATAGTGCACCGGTCGGAAAATGCCAATCGGAAAGGGGCTTTATCACCCTTTCCGAAAATTGTGGAAATGGGGAAAAGCTAGGTAATAAGCTACTTTTAATAAGCTAATACCAAAACCAACCCGAATCAATGACAAATCCGAATCAAATAAGCACTTTGATCAACTTATTCAACTCGAAATTAATCAACTTTTTAGATCAAACCATAAAAACATAAACTTTTTAACATAAACTTTTTAATAAGAAAAATAAGCTAATCATAAAAATAAGCCAATAAGCACAAAAGTCTTAAAGCTTAATCAAATGAAAACTTATAAAATGATTAAAAGATTAACTTTTTAAGCACGAAATCAATTAGAACAACACGGATCTTATGATATACGCACCAAAATCAATCTTAAATCAAAGAAAAGTAGAATGAGATTAAGAAATAAAAGCTTAAAATAAACTTGATTAATAAGAATAAGCAATACAAAGTGTTTAATCTTGAAAGATCAAAAGAAAAAGATGAACTAGTGAGAGAAAGTTTAAGACTTTCTCTCTCTAAAACTAGAGAAAAACTAAAAAAGTGAAAATTAACTAAAAACTCTAACCACCCTCCTAATGACTATTAGGAGGGTATTTATAGGGAAGGTGGAAGGAGTGCATGTGTTGCATCTTCTTTCTTGATTTCTTCACGTTTTCTCGACTCGACTTTAATTCTTCGTCTTTGTCGTCTCGGGATTTGAACTTGTCTTTCAATTTTCTTCTTCTATTAGACTTAAGTTCTTCGACTTCGTTAAACTTCCGTCTTTTGACTTTTTCTTCGATAAATCTTCAGAATAGGTCTTGGACTTCCGTTCTTTTTGCACTCTTGATCTTTTGACTTCGTCTTTTTCCCGTTTTCTTCAATAAAAGCCCGTGAAAGCCCGTGTTTTCTTCCTTTTTCATATTTTGGCCCTAAAACACAATAAAAACACAAACCACGCATAATTCCGACTTTTACGACATAAATCACACGTTTTGGTCTTGTTTTTATTGGAAATAAGTGGTAAAAGGATAAGTGTTTTCACACTTATTAAATCTCCTACACTTGACCATTGCAATGCCCTCATGCAATGCATTAATTTTAAAGCACGGTTTACATTTTTCATCATAAATAACCTACCTTGGCCTTTATTAGATACTAAACATAAAAGATAGAAATAAGTAAAGAAATTAAAAACTTACATTGGGTTTTGGCGGCCATGAACGTTTATCATCCTCAAGTTTCACGTTCCCCATACCAAGCTTAAAAACGAGATCATTGTTATTATAAGTTAGCAAACTATCACGAACTCATGTGGGCCAATTATTCACTTAAACTCCCTTATTCCTAGGTGTATCTCTTATATTTTATTTTTGTCTTGAATGATCACGAGGATGCATTGTTTGACTTATTTCGATAGTTATTTAGTCCGAAAATAAGGTGAACGATTTAATCAATAGTTAGCTAAAGGACCAAATCTTTTAAAACTGCTTCTCGGGATATCAAAAAGTTCATATCTTGGCATAACTTGGTTCGCGATTTGAGACCTTTCTCGGGCCGATATTTGGCAGCGACTTCATACTTCGAATCTTCGAGAGACGTTCTTGAAATTATGGTCTTCTCTTCATAATAGGAATTTCTTCACTTGAAGTTTTTGAGAGATTCTTCATCTTTAGACCACGACTTCTTCATTTTTCTCCAATCTTTATTTTGGACTTTGATATACAACGATCCGCCTCCTTTTAGGACTTGTGTCTATTTATCCTCATACCTTGTTAGGGTCTTTTCGGATAGACTTCTCCATGACTTTTGGGGAGTTCTTGCTTTTCGTCGTGTGTCTCGATCCTTCATATTGATTTTCGATAAATGATTCTTCACATCACTTTTGGATCTTTAGCAACAAAATGTAGCCCTCATGCCTTGTTAGGGCCTTTTCGGACTCGCCAATCTTCGCGCCCCGCTTCATAAGTTATGCCTTGGCTATGAACTCTCGTCATTACCGAGCAACTATTAAACGATCTGGGGCTAGAAGCTAAGTAACCTTTTAAATCGTACAACCTTATTTATTAGCATATTAATTTATTAACAAGCGGAGGGAGAATAGGCTCATAATTAACTCACATAAATTCACGAAAGAATACCAAACTTATAATTGGCTCTATCATCTCTCGTTCTCCACAGTTTAAAATCTCAAGGAATGAGACTCGTGGATGCTTAGCCTAATAAATCAAAGTTTTGGGTTTTCGAGTCGCCTATAGGATCTTGCAAATTCTTGGACTTTTTCAAGTTTAGAAATCGCGTTTTAAAGTTCCCTTGATAAACGACTCTCTAGGATCAATTATAGGAACTTGCGAAAAGTTCTTGTTCTTAACCCGTGAGAGTTAAGACTTTCACGTTTTATAGCTCCCTATATAAAAGCCTAGCAAAACTTGACTTAAACACGTTAAGGATACTAGCTAGAGTAAACTTAGGCAAGTAAACTCGGGTTGAGTCAAAATGTTCACGACTAAGAAAAATCTAAAACCACTTTATTAAAAATTTATTCTAGCAATGGAAAGAAACTAAACATGATAAAGGAAAGTACAACTATACAACTAGGCCAAAATAGATTAAAAAATTTTGAAAATTGTCGAAAAATCAAATTTTCCGGTTAAAATGAGGGCAAATTCATGGAAAAGACCACTTACTTCAATAGAAATCCCCCCTACACTTGAGATAAACATTGTCCTCAATGTTTAAGCATGTGGGAGTAAACTCCCCTACACTTAGGACATTGTGCACTTTGTTTAAATCTTGCTAAGGAAAGGACAACTAAAGTGAATTCAATATGAACATAGAGAATATGAAATATTGAATCACAAAAGTTTAGGATAGAACCGGGAAGATGGAAAACACGGTATCACGGTTCATCAAAAGTCATCAAGATGCTCTCTGAAGCTTTAATCCCTGCACATCACAAGAAACAAGACAACAAACATATGCGGGGCTCCCCCTACACTTATTATGAAAGCAGTAAAGGATAGAACACGGGTTGCCTCCCGAGAAGCGCTTGTTTTTGTTCACCGAGTCATGAGCCTGACTCGACCCAATTTTAGTTCATGGGGAACGTGGTGAGGGATGGAATCATCTCTTGAGAGATGTCCTCACCAAAGTACAGCTTCAAACGCTGGCCATTCACCTTGAAATTGGGCCCATTCGGCTGAGAAAGCTCAATGGTCCCATAAGGAAAGACTTTAGCGATGGTGAATGGACCAGACCAGCGGCTCTTCAACTTGCCAGAGAAGATCTTCAACCGAGAGTTAAAGAGTAAGACTTGATCACCAACGTGGAACTCTCGGTTCTTGATTTTAGCATCGTGGATCATCTTCGTCTTCTCCTTGTAGATGAGCGAGTTCTCATAAGCTTCATTCCTCAGTTCATTTAGCTCGTTGAGTTGAACCTTGCGATGATCACCGGCTTTGAGGATGTCGAAGTTAGCCCACTTCAAGGCCCAGTGCGCCTTATGTTCCAGCTCGATGGGTAGGTGGCAGGATTTCCCGTACACAAGACGATAAGGTGTACAACCGATCGGGGTCTTGTAAGCAGTACGAAAAGCCCACAGAGCATCATCTAACTTATCGGCCCACGCGGCACGATGCTCTCCCACAGTACGCTCCAAAATTCTCTTCAAGCCACGATTGGAAATTTCGGCTTGCCCATTGGTTTGGGGATGATAAGCGGTGGAAAGACGGTGATTGACACCATACTTTGCCATGACTCGTGCAAATTGATCGTTGCAAAAATGAGTCCCGCGATCACTGATGATAGCACGAGGAACGCCAAATCGAGCGAAAAGCTGCTTCAAAAAGTTCACAACCACCCTCGCATCATTCGTAGGAAGAGCCTTAGCTTCAACCCATTTAGAAACGTAGTCGACGGCGACGAGGATGTACTTGTTCCCTTTGGAGGATGGAAATGGCCCCATAAAGTCGATGCCCCATACATCAAAGATTTCACATTCCTGTATGAAATTTTGAGGCATCTCATCCTTATGTGTGATCTTGCCTTGACGTTGGCAAGCATCACAATGCTTAACCATTTCGTGAGCGTCACGATAAATGGTGGGCCAGTAGAATCCAGAATCAAACACTTTCTTAGCGGTGTAGTTGGGACCAAAGTGACCACCGGTGGGTCCTTTGTGGCAAGCTTGAAGGATGTCAAAAGCTGCCGGTCCGTCAACACAACGACGAATAATTAGATCAGCATACTGTTTTGAATAGATAAGGGTCATCCCAAAAGTAAGTCTTAACATCGTTCAAGAACTTCTTCTTTTGTTGGGATGTTAACCCTTTGATGAGAATACCACCCGCTAAGTACCCTTTGATGAGAATACCACCCGCTAAGTAGTTTGCAATGTCCGCAAACCACGGGGTGTCATCAAGATTGAGATTTATAGACATTAGAGTCTCCAGGGGGAAAGAGTCATTGATCTCTTTGTTCGGATGATCCCCCTGATATGGATCCTCAAGTCGACTCAGATGATCCGCGGCCAGGTTTTCGGCTCCCTTCTTGTCACGAATTTCAATGTTGAATTCTTGAAGGAGCAAAACCCAGCGAAGAAGTCTTGGCTTAGAATCGTTCTTAGTCATCAAGTACTTCAACGCGGAATGGTCCGTGTATACGATGGTGGTAGATAAAACAAGATAGGGGCGAAATTTCTCAAAAGCATAGACAACAGCTAAAAGTTCTTTTTCAGTTGTCGTATAATGCAGTTGAGCCCCCGTCATTGTTTTGCTAGCGTAGTGGATTGGTTGGAAGTGTTTATTCACTCGTTGGCCCAGAACCGTACCAATAGCAAAGTCGCTAGCATCGCACATCAATTCAAAAGGCAGCTCCCAATTAGGGGTAACCAGGACCGGTGCCTTAGTTAGCTTATCCTTGAGAAGATTGAAGGCTTCGAGACACTCTTTAGAAAAGATAAAAGGAGTATCTTTTTCCAAGAGGTGGGTCATCGGGCGAGCGATTTTAGAGAAATCCTGAATGAATCTACAATAGAAGCCCGCATGACCCAGAAAACTTCTCACACCCTTCACGGTTGAAGGTGGAGGTAATTTGGCTATGACATCAATTTTAGCACGGTCGACTTCAAGACCGGCTTTAGAGATTTTGTGTCCTAGCACAATGCCTTCTTTTACCATAAAATGGCATTTTTCCCAATTCAGAACAAGGCGAGTGTCTTCACACCGCTTAAGCATACGTTCCAAATTGGCAAGGCAAGAAGAGAAGGAATCCCCGAAGACCGAGAAATCATCCATGAAGACTTCCATGGTTTGCTCAACCATGTCATGGAAGATAGCCAACATGCACCTTTAGAAAGTCCCGGGGGCATTGCATAAGCCAAATGGCATTCTTTTATAAGCAAATGTGCCGTAGGGACAAGTGAATGTTGTCTTCTCTTGATCTTGGGGATCGATGGGTATTTGAAAATAACCCGAGAAACCATCAAGAAAGCAGTAATATTCATTACCCGCTAAACGTTCAAGCATTTGGTCCATAAAAGGTAGAGGGAAATGATCCTTTCTCGTGGCATCATTGAGTTTGCGATAGTCTATACAAACTCTCCACCCAGTAACGAGACGGGTAGGAATTAACTCGTTGTTTGCATTGGGCACAACGGTGATTCCGCCTTTCTTAGGCACACAATGGACTGGACTAACCCATGGTGAATCCGAAATAGGGTAAATCATACCCGCATCAAGAAGTTTGATAACCTCTTTTTTGATGACTTCATGGATTTTAGGATTCACCCTTCGTTGACTTTGAATTGTGGGCTTAAAGTCGTCCTCCATGAGAATTTTATGTGTGCAGAAGTGAGGATCAATTCCACGGATGTCGGAGATTTTCCAAGCGATAGCGCATTTATGCTTCTTCAACACAGCGACAAGTCGGGCTTTTTCGTCTTCTTTCAGATCCTTTGCGATGATGACCGGTAGCTTCTCGTCGTCTTCCAAAAAAACGTACTCAAGATGAGGAGGTAGG
This sequence comes from Glebionis coronaria, assembly GCA_025667525.1. NCBI lineage: Eukaryota > Viridiplantae > Streptophyta > Magnoliopsida > Asterales > Asteraceae > Glebionis > Glebionis coronaria. The sequence goes on from CM046879.1 coordinate 234,279,957, forward strand.
TCCTTAAGCTCGAGAGTAGGAGGATCCTCAATAGATGGTGAAACTAATGATGGATCATCATGAATCACCTCTTTAGGAGCAGGAGGAGACAGCGGGTCCTCATTGAGAAGTCTCTCAATAGTACGAATATCTTCGTCCCAATTGGTGGACGAATTATCATACTTAATATCGAGAGGACCCAAGCTAGCTTCGAAATCATCCAAGTCACTTTCTCTGAAAGGAGTCAATGCTGGAGCAATTGAGGCAACGGTCTCAACATTGGGTAGAGAAGAAGGAATACTTTTGCAAGCATCATGAAAATGTTCTTCACAAGCCTCATCGAGAACATCAATAGCATTAACACTCTCATATGAATAAGGTTGCTTAGAAATCTTACCCATGTTGAAGACAATTTTATCGTCACCAACTCTCATGATTATTTCGCCTGCGGCTACATCAATAAGAGTGCGACCGGTCCTCAGAAATGGACGTCCAACGATTAATGGAACACGGGGATCCATTTCGTAGCCAACGACGACAAAATCCGCCGGGAAGGTGAATTTATCGACGCCAACAAAGACATCTTCAGCTATCCCCACTGGATAAGCAACCGTACGGTTGGCTAATTCCAAAGTCATTTTGGTGGGGACTAGCTCGGGGAGAGATAATTGCTTCCAAACACTTAAAGGCATTAAGTTTATACTGGCACCTAGATCGGCTAGGGCCATGCAATTCTCTACTCCCGGGAAGTTGCAAGGAATCAAGAAGCGACCCGGATCACCAAGTTTAGTGGGCAATTTCCTTAAGAGCACTGCGGAGCAGTTCTCATTAAGTTGGGTCTGAGCAATGTCAAGAAGCTTTTCCTTATCGCTTAAAAGATCTTTAAACATCTTAGCGTATTTGGGCATGTGAGCGAGAGCCTCGGCAAAGGAGATGTTAAAATTCAATTGTTTAAACATTTTTAGGAAGTTTGAAACCTGAATATCATCCTTGCTCTTTTGCTTCTCTTTCCTCAACCTTGAAGGATAAGGTATATTGGATGAAGAAGAAGACTTTAATGGAATAGGATCACTCACAACCACGGGTGGTGGGGAAATGGGGATAGAAGGTGAAGGAGGTGGGGAAAGTTGCTCTTTTTCCTTGTTCACAATCACGGGTGGAGGTGTAGGAAGCTCGGGTTCCATATAACCTTTTCTACTACGAGTGGTGATTGCTTTCATCTCCCCCCTTGGATTCGCCACGGTATTACTCGGAAGAGTACCCGAAGCAGAGGGTTGATTACTTTGGATGAGCGAACCAATCATATCACGAAGGTGAAGAGCTTGATTGTTAAAAGAGTTTTGCATGTTGGCATTAATATCATTGTTGTGTTTGGCCATATCATTCCTTAGCTCGGCTCGAATATCGCTCCCTTGTTTCACCATGTCATTCTTCAAGTTGACAAATTGACTCTGAAGATTCGTCACCATCTCACGATTGGTCTTCATAAATGTCTCGACATCTGAATTCACTGCCATCGGTTGATTGAGAGGTGGAGCTTGGTAAGCTTGAGAATTTCCTTGAGTTGGGTATGGGTTTCTTTGGGATTGATATTGATTTTGAGCACGAGGTTGGGATTGGTTGTTTCGGTTATAGTAATAATTCGTTTTTTAGTATAGTTGTCTTCTCAGCTCGATTCGAATTGATATAACGTTTAAAGCTTGACTTGATTGTTTTTGGTTGTAACAAGTTTACTTGGTATCTATTTCTAATTGGCACGAAGCATTTAAAAAGGTAAAAATAGCTAAAATACTACGTATATGTACTACGCTACAACACGTTGCAATTACCACACTTAAACACACAAAATACAAAAATATATAAAACAAATTTATACTACAAAATTAAATTGAAAAATACAAAATATAGAAATATATCTATAAAAGTAAAAGTACTGATTCTAGTAATTCTAAAATGGACTTTATAAAACTAAAAATCAAATTTTATAAAACTAAAAATCTAATCCTACTGTTAAAATTTAAAACTAGATCTGCTGCCTAAATTGGCTAGCCCAAATCAAAAGTAAGCCCAATAAGCTTTACATTAACATCCTAGCAACTGACGTTAACATCAATTAACGAGGCAACAGTTAACTCCTAACGAGACAGGACTGTGACTGTAATAACTAATATCAAAATGGAGGACTAAAATGGACAATTAACAAAACTCATGCAAATTGACTAAATCAAATCTAAAATGTACTACTAGGCTATATCAAACTACTAGGCTACTATATCTAACTGCTGGAATGTAAAACTACTAGGCTAGTAGCTATGAATCAGATTGCAAAAATAAAACAGATATCAAGTAACAATTTTCAACAAGAAATCATGAAATTCAAAGTTTAAAACAAAAGCGAGTCTAAAATGTACTACAGCTTAAAAGTTTATACTGCACTTACACTAACTAGCAGATTATGCTAAAAAGAATGCAAAAAAGTAAATCACGCTTGACCTGCTCATCCAGGCCAAGTCCTTTGATGACGAGAAACGCGGCGCTGAGCCGGCTTATAAACCAAACACACCTCCACACGACTACTACTAAAACTGACGGATTGAGTCTATCAATAACAGAATCTGCATAAACTCCAATATACACCTGCAAAATCACATCGAAAACGAGAAACCAAATGTATGCTATCTACTGCTACTGCTGATATTAAAGGAAGAGAACGAGACAACTGGTATCTACTGTATCCAAAATTGAGCTGAACTGAAAATCTTAACGAATTCGATCTACACAAAAAACAACCTGTATACCCTGTATAACGAAACCTGCATAAACTATAACAACGCAATGCACATCACGTGCACAATCTTATCTATTCAAAATTAAGCTCAATCTTAGAAACTACTAAAATTCCTATCGGATGAACAGTAACTCAATCTAAACTGAAAAATGTTAACAAACTGATTATCAAATCTAAAAAAAAAACTGAATAAGTGCTTCTTAAAAATCTTTTTCAATTGAATAAGAAAATGTAAAAGAAACAAGTAAATCACAAGCTAAATGAGTAAATCTTTTAAACTGAATTACCAAAATGGGAACAACCTTTAAACGAAACTTAAACTGAAATCATCACAAAGCTCAAAACTTATGTAAAACAGTTTAGCTATCTGAGTAACACAACATAAGCTCGGTTAAGAGCTTATGAACTCTAAAGTAACAGCTTATAGAAGAAAAGATCAACGTGAGCTATATAGAAAGATTATCAGAGCTAAAAAGTAATGAAGAATGATGAAGACTTACGGTGAGCAGTAATCTAAAGCAGTAATAATAGAAAAATATGAAATCAAACTCCAAGAAATCAAAGAGAGATTAGTAGAAAATAACTCGAAGCTTTCATTAATGGAGATGAGAAGAAATCGTTACAACTGTATTAACTGATTAACAGAAAGCTTAACAAGAAAAGTTGAGAGAAAATCTAACTAACTATTTCTACTCCTAACTAACTAGGTGAAACTACTCCTATGCTAACCGGTTGCAAAATGAGGCCTTCGTCTCCTTTATATAGGCGCCGTGTGGAAGAGGTGTGACGTGGTCTATCCAATGAGTGGATGCCACGTGTAAAATACGAGGATACTCGTCCTTCATCTTCTATCCAAAATTGGGGCTTTCTTCGTTCTTCATTCTTGATCTAATTCATCCATATCATCTTGTAGAGGAGATTAAAAGGAGCATATTTGTAGTTAAACACTTTGGCTGAATCTTCTTTAATCGTTTGTGATTTGCACTTGCAGGTTTGAGGAGGTGGAAAGATATAACCGCCTCTTTCTCTCTCTTCTCTTGGAGAAGAAGACGACGTGTTGTTTATTTTGTGTCATTTGACCGGTTTGGTCAATGGACCAAGATATAAACTTTACTTTTCATTATATTTTCCATTTAGTCCTTCCATTTAATTTCTTTTCAAAAAGTGTATAAAACTTTTATCTCATTTCCATTTCATCCTTAATCTTTGTACAAAATTGCAAATCTAGTCCTCCATCTTTGAGAATATTGGCAAATATGATCCTTGAAAGCTCTATTGTCCTTTTCTTCGTCTTTTCTTCAAATAAATCCCTTAAAACGTGTCTTTGCTTCAAAATTGTATCATGTTACCTGAAAACACATGAAACGCAAATACACGCGTAATTCTGATATTTTAAAGCTAAAATAATGTATTTGACTGTGTTTTAAGTGGTATTTGGATCATTATTGATGAGTGTTTTCACACTTATCAACTCCCCTCCACTTGACCATTGCCATGTCCTCATGCAATGCAGCATTTTAAAGCTCTAAATTACACTTTTCTCATAATTAACCAACCTTGGCCATTATAGAATGCATCTACACTACCCTACTCTATATGATGCATGATTTTGAATATTTACAATGCAATGCAAAGAAAACAATTCTATTTATATATTTTTGATTTTTCTTGAAATAAGTTTTGATGGAAATAACTCATAAAGAATTCAATGACTTGGATTAGGGCTTGGATACCATGGACACTTATCACCCTCAAGTTTCACTTTCCCCATACCAAGCTTAAAAATGGGATCATTGCATTCACAAGTAAAAAGTGCATCAACTTTTTCATGACAATTAAATGTGGAACCGGTTATTATTTGAGCAAATTGCTTGTGGGCAAATTTGTCATTATTTAAAGCGTGAAGTATAAGAAATGTAAAATCCAAAAATAAGGAAGCACGGTTTTAATCCTAAGTAATCTTCTCATCCATTACTTGAAAAACCGCTCACAATTAATACAAGTCCGTATTAAGAGTAATAAGTCATTCGCCTTATGTGTAAAATCCTCATGTCATGCTTTCATAAGTAACTACACACTCGCTAAGGAAAGAAAAATAAAACTCACGCAATAATTTACATCCGCATCTTTTTGAGATTTTGGATCTTCAACCCCGCAACCCGTCAAGGTAATATTGGATTGGAGCAATCTATTGAATCCCCGCAACCCGTCAAGGTAATATTGGAACTCAATAGTCACTATAATTAACACCACACTGCCCCTCTTGGGAGTCTTGCATTATTTTTTTTCTTTTTTTTTTTTTTCTAGCCACTCATTTTTTTCATAAGCCGCTCTTATTTTTCTTTATTCCTCACCAAGAAATTTGCAAAGAAGAAAAGGAAAAACACCCGCTAAATATGGAGCATGACATAAGTCTAGTACACATAAAACGTGCTAACTTAGAATCTTAAGACGTACTCATATCAACCATAAATGATTAGCCAAAAATGCATAAGAGATTACGAACCAATTAAAACCGTACTTGATTATTTATTAACAATTATATACATGCGAAGAAAATAGAGGTAAAGAAGAGAAGGGTTTAGCCACAAGTAATTGCCATGAAGTCTATCTAGCCCTTTTACACTTGCTTCAACTCTATCATTTCCCATTCTCCACAAATTTAAAATTTCAAAGAATGAAATTGGTGGAAGCTTAGCCTAATAGACCAATGAAGGACTACATGGTTAAGGATACTAGCTAGAGAGTGCTAAAATAAGCAAACTCGGGTTGAGTCAAAATATCCATGGCGGGCCTAATATGTCAAAGAAGTCTAAACTTGTTAAAACCATGTTTTATTATATTTTTTTACCTTTTATATATTTTTGATGCAAAATAAAAGAAAGAAATATATACAATGCAAATGTGTTATGCAAATGAAAAATGATTGATGCAAAAATCATGAATGCATATTTTTGGTGGCCAAAGTAGATCAAAAATTTGAAAAATGATCGAAAAATTAATTTTCCCAATTATCATGAAGTTAAGGCAATGGTCTAGGTAAGGTCACTTCGATAGAAGTCCCCCCTACACTTAAGCTAAACATTGTCCTCAATGTTTAAGAGTATTGGAGTAAAACTCCCCTACACTTATGACATTGATAACTTTGCTTAACTCAAGCTAAGGAAGAGACAACTAAAGGGTATTCATTTTAAGCACAAATGTTTAATATTATGATAGCAAAAACTAATCGAAGTGAACCAGATACACGGGCCTCCTCCATAAGCTCCAAGCATGAAATGAGAGAGAGCAACCCTTGAAACAAACACGAAAAAGACGAAGAAAGGCACCCCTCCACTTCAACTCTACTATAACATCCTTTTAATTAAACCTAACCTATTGAAAATCTACTCTACGTTTTCTAACCTAGTTATTCAATGCTTGAGTTTTTTTAACCCTAAGTCGCTAGCTCGACTCGGCCCCGAATTAAGTTGTCCTTGGGGAAACCATCATGGAGAATAAAAAATATCCACTTTGAAGTTCGTCTCACATGACACACTCAAACTTAGCACGTTGCCATTTACTATACGATTTACAATATCCGCCTCGATAAATGGAACGGTCCAACGTGTCTCAAGTTTGTCCAACCTACAAAATCTCTCAAATATGAAGCACACCAGGATCAAATACATAGTTTCCATCTCGACAAGTGAACAACTCCAAAATAGGTAGCATCACCAAAGTAAGCTCATACAAGAAGCACATATCAAGCGAAGGCACACTCTTAAGTAGAGTAGATGAAAACCAATTTTTCCCAAAGATACGTATCCCAGGATCAAAAACCTTTCCCTTCATGGGAAAATAAGAAGATGAGCTCATATCAACCATACAAGATTCCCCCTTAGATAACAAAGCATCATGAGAATATGAAGGTGTAGGTATCAAAACATTCATAACAATTATGTCCATATTGGGCTCATCATCATCATCAAAAGGTGGGTAATCTTCCATAGAAGGCATAGAGAAAGGAGGATCAATAGTAATAGTATCTTGTGAAGAAGGTGTAGTCTCTATGTTCCCAAAAAGCAATGTAGTAATAAGACGAACCTCCTCTTCCAAATTAGGAACACTATCGTCGACCTCTATATCAAAATGTGCAAGAGTATCCTCCATGGTGGCATCAATCTCCATAAAAGAGTCCATATCAAAGGTTTTGAGTTCTAAAGGTGCCTTAGATGAAAAAGTATCAATCTCTAAGAGGAAAGGATCTTCATCAATAACCAACTTCAAGGGTGGGAGGGTGGGAACATAAGGCTCAAAAGGAGGTGTGTTAATGAGAGAATCACTCAAAGGGATGATATGATCATGAAAATCAATAGGTGTATCCTCTAAAACCAGTGAAGGAATATCAATCAAGGGTTCTCCTTCTATAGACTCATTATTAGGTTCTTCACACTCCTCAAAAAGTGGGTTATCAAAACATGTCTCAAAAAGAGGATTTGAATGTATCACAAAATCACTTAGAGGAATAGGTGAAGGAGTCATAGAAGAAATGGAGTCATCATCATCAGAAGTAAAAGACTCATCACTATCATAAGGATCATCAAAGGGTTCATCACAAGAATCATAAAGTGGTAGAGGAGAAGGATCCACGTTTCCTATATGAGCAAACTCTTTATCCAAATTAGCAATGTTATCTTGACAAGACAAATCATCGAATGATAGAGCATAAGACGCGTCACTAGAATCACAATCATCATCCTCCATTTGTGTCAAGTCTTTCACAAACTCTTCCTCAATCTCATTATCCCTTTCTTTAAACAATTCATCAAGATCAAAATCACCAAAATCACTAGTAGTAGCATGAAGGTCAATATGGGATAAAATCTCAATATGATCATGAGGAGAAGAGGTATCAACACAAAGCTTATCACATAGTTCATTGGAAACCCTCTCAAGCTCTCTTTGGATTGGGATAAGGTTCTCAACACTAGAAACGGTTAATTCATCCAAATCGATGTTTGTATTAGTGCTAAGAGGCTCGTCCCCCATGGTTAAAGAGTCGGTGGGTTCCACGTGAGGTAAAGGTGATGAAGGTGTGTAATGCTCAAGTATAGTCGGTGGAGAGATGGAAGGGTCTAGAATAGGAACATCACTAAGTGTATCATCCTCAACATCTACTCTCAAAGAAGGCTCATCATCAGGTAAAGCATCGTTCGGTCTCATGTGTTGCAAGATGTCTGTGCTCAAGCCTAAGATTTTCGGATCAGTTGCCTCTTGCATTGACTCAAGTGCTTGCATTACCATATTAAAAGCGTCTTTACTCAAGAAATGATAAATGCCTTGATTGTTAACGGTGTTTTTATTAGGACTTTGAAAATTTTCTTCATTTTGAAAATCGTCTTGATTTAAAAATTCTTGATTTTGAAAATCCTCATCAAACCCTTGATCATAATTACTCGCGTATAGATCACAATTATTTTCATTATGTGATGCTCCACAAGTCGCACAAGGCCCATACATAGCTCGATATTGCTCGTCTTGTAATATCTCCAACATAGGACGATTAACCAAGTGTGGCAAAGTGGTCAAATATGAAAATCCTTGATGTTGAAAGGTGTCTTGATTATGGCAAGGAAAATTCTCATCATTTTGAAAGCCTTCATTGTTTGAAAATCCTTGATTATGAAAGGTTTCTTGATTATAGCCTTGAAAATTTCCATTGTTTTGAAAACCTTCATAATTGGAAAATCCTTGGTTTTGGTATGGCACATTAAAGGTTTGATCATGAAATGATGGTGGAGGTTGTGATGAAAAACCGGAATATCCCATATAGTCATTACAAGTGTAGTCCATTCGAGTGTTAGGTTGAAAATTAGGGTTCTCGGTTCCATTGTAAGCATATCCCTCCCCATAATAACCATTATTTTGATCACATAAATAAGTATCGTGTGGACCACCACAAGTCGAACAAGACGGATAATTAGCGGTGGCGAATCGTTGTTGCAAAATCTCCAACATGGAACGAGTATCCATGTTAAACAAGGTGGCTGAATGTATATACAAGTATAATGACGTTTAAAAGCTTCCTCGGGGAAGGAAGTGATACACCAAAGGTGGTATGTTTACACGTGTGCGAGTACACGTGTAAGTAAACACGAGGAATGAGGGAGTAGCCCTCGGTCGACTTTGAAGAGAAAAGGATGATCCTCTTCGAGTTTCGATATGAAATATCCACAAGAAAGTATATATATAATTACTACTTGGTGCAAGACCTCCAATTAAGCCTTCCTTCTCAAAATACGCACTAGTGAACGGGGGGTTAGGTGGCGCGAAGCACTTAAGTACCTATTGACCCTTAGACGGCATTTTATAGCACGTCGCCTATCTATTCACTTTAGTAGTTTGTATTCTTCGAATTATTGCCAATTGGAAGTATTTATCTATTCTTGCTTAATTTTATTTGATCGATACGCGTGTCAAGGACCGGAACGCCCCTCAACACGGCGTATTGCCTCGGCAATACTTATGAAAGATATGTGTATTGGTTGTTCTTATACGTATACTTATTTACATATAATAATATATCAAAAATATTTTTGTATTTATTTGTTTTTTTAAGAAAAATACTATATCTACGTAAAAACCGATGAAAACGATATAATATATTTTTTGGGTGTAATCTTTTAGGAAAAAGATTACTTTTTGGATTTTTTATTTTTTTGGTTCAATTCTTTAGGAAAAGAATTGATTTTGTGATTTTTTATTTTTTTTTTGTATTTTTATCTTTTTGATTTTTTTAATCTTTTTGATTTATAATACGTAAATTAACGTTCACAAAGTGAACGGATCCCAAAATCCAATCGTCTCACTCGAAATCGTTAATCTTCACGAAAAGAACCGGCAGCGGCGCCATTTAATAATTCGTTTTTTAGTATAGTTGTCTTCTCAGCTCGATTCGAATTGATATAACGTTTAAAGCTTGACTTGATTGTTTTTGGTTGTAACAAGTTTACTTGGTATCTATTTCTAATTGGCACGAAGCATTTAAAAAGGTAAAAATAGCTAAAATACTACGTATATGTACTACGCTACAACACGTTGCAATTACCACACTTAAACACACAAAATACAAAAATGTATAAAACAAATTTATACTACAAAATTAAATTGAAAAATACAAAATATAGAAATATATCTATAAAAGTAAAAGTACTGATTCTAGTAATTCTAAAATGGACTTTATAAAACTAAAAATCAAATTTTATAAAACTAAAAATCTAATCCTACTGTTAAAATTTAAAACTAGATCTGCTGCCTAAATTGGCTAGCCCAAATCAAAAGTAAGCCCAAATCAAAAGTAAGCCCAATAAGCTTTACATTAACATCCTAGCAACTGACGTTAACATCAATTAACGAGGCAACAGTTAACTCCTAACGAGACAGGACTGTGACTGTAATAACTAATATCAAAATGGAGGACTAAAATGGACAATTAACAAAACTCATGCAAATTGACTAAATCAAATCTAAAATGTACTACTAGGCTATATCAAACTACTAGGCTACTATATCTAACTGCTGGAATGTAAAACTACTAGGCTAGTAGCTATGAATCAGATTGCAAAACTAAAACAGATATCAAGTAACAATTTTCAACAAGAAATCATGAAATTCAAAGTTTAAAACAAAAGCGAGTCTAAAATGTACTACAGCTTAAAAGTTTATACTGCACTTACACTAACTAGCAGATTATGCTAAAAAGAATGCAAAAAAGTAAATCACGCTTGACCTGCTCATCCAGGCCAAGTCCTTTGATGACGAGAAACGCGGCGCTGAGCCGGCTTATAAACCAAACACACCTCCACACGACTACTACTAAAACTGACGGATTGAGTCTATCAATAACAGAATCTGCATAAACTCCAATATACACCTGCAAAATCACATCGAAAACGAGAAACCAAATGTATGCTATCTACTGCTACTGCTGATATTAAAGGAAGAGAACGAGACAACTGGTATCTACTGTATCCAAAATTGAGCTGAACTGAAAATCTTAACGAATTCGATCTACACAAAAAACAACCTGTATACCCTGTATAACGAAACCTGCATAAACTATAACAACGCAATGCACATCACGTGCACAATCTTATCTATTCAAAATTAAGCTCAATCTTAGAAACTACTAAAATTCCTATCGGATGAACAGTAACTCAATCTAAACTGAAAAATGTTAACAAACTGATTATCAAATCTAAAAAAAAAACTGAATAAGTGCTTCTTAAAAATCTTTTTCAATTGAATAAGAAAATGTAAAAGAAACAAGTAAATCACAAGCTAAATGAGTAAATCTTTTAAACTGAATTACCAAAATCGGAACAACCTTTAAACGAAACTTAAACTGAAATCATCACAAAGCTCAAAACTTATGTAAAACAGTTTAGCTATCTGAGTAACACAACATAAGCTCGGTTAAGAGCTTATGAACTCTAAAGTAACAGCTTATAGAAGAAAAGATCAACGTGAGCTATATAGAAAGATTATCAGAGCTAAAAAGTAATGAAGAATGATGAAGACTTACGGTGAGCAGTAATCTAAAGCAGTAATAATAGAAAAATATGAAATCAAACTCCAAGAAATCAAAGAGAGATTAGTAGAAAATAACTCGAAGCTTTCATTAATGGAGATGAGAAGAAATCGTTACAACTGTATTAACTGATTAACAGAAAGCTTAACAAGAAAAGTTGAGAGAAAATCTAACTAACTATTTCTACTCCTAACTAACTAGGTGAAACTACTCCTATGCTAACCGGTTGCAAAATGAGGCCTTCGTCTCCTTTATATAGGCGCCGTGTGGAAGAGGTGTGACGTGGTCTATCCAATGAGTGGATGCCACGTGTAAAATACGAGGATACTCGTCCTTCATCTTCTATCCAAAATTGGGGCTTTCTTCGTTCTTCATTCTTGATCTAATTCATCCATATCATCTTGTAGAGGAGATTAAAAGGAGCATATTTGTAGTTAAACACTTTGGCTGAATCTTCTTTAATCGTTTGTGATTTGCACTTGCAGGTTTGAGGAGGTGGAAAGATATAACCGCCTCTTTCTCTCTCTTCTCTTGGAGAAGAAGACGACGTGTTGTTTATTTTGTGTCATTTGACCGGTTTGGTCAATGGACCAAGATATAAACTTTACTTTTCATTATATTTTCCATTTAGTCCTTCCATTTAATTTCTTTTCAAAAAGTGTATAAAACTTTTATCTCATTTCCATTTCATCCTTAATCTTTGTAGAAAATTGCAAATCTAGTCCTCCATCTTTGAGAATATTGGCAAATATGATCCTTGAAAGCTCTATTGTCCTTTTCTTCGTCTTTTCTTCAAATAAATCCCTTAAAACGTGTCTTTGCTTCAAAATTGTATCATGTTACCTGAAAACACATGAAACGCAAATACACGCGTAATTCTGATATTTTAAAGCTAAAATAATGTATTTGACTGTGTTTTAAGTGGTATTTGGATCATTATTGATGAGTGTTTTCACACTTATCATATAGCTTTGTTGTTGGTTTTGGTTTGCAGGAGGGAAACCGGGAGGAGCAAGATAATTGTTGGAACGATAACTGAGCACACCACGGTCTCCTTGCGGGCGGGCTTGATAGCCTCCCGTGGGATAAGTGCCGTAAGCTGCGTTAACGTTTTCAGAATAATTGCTTTGGGTAGAAGGGCAATCATTATAAGAGTGAGGGCCACCACATGTGTCACAAGAAATAGCAATGGCTTTAGCTTGTTGAAAGTGGTTTGTGGCCATGGCCATGAAATTCTTGTTCATTTCAGCGAGTTGTCGAGAAATTTCAGACATTTCAGGATTGGAGGAAGAAGAAACATTGACTCTCGAGTTAGATCTTGAGGATGCGGATGAATCCCAATTCTTGTGGTGAGTAGTCATGTTTTCGATCAACTCTCGGCACTCCTCCGGTCTTCTTTTCATAAAAGTACCACCGGCGGCGGCATTGATCGTGTCACGATCACGAAAAGTGAGACCATTGTAGAAGGTGTCAATGAGAGTGACGGGGAGCATATTGTGATTAGGACAGCGGTCGATCAAATCATTGTAGCGTTCCCAAGCATCAAAAAGCGATTCATCATTCTCTTGCATAAATCCACTGATTTGGTTACGAAGGCTAGTGACCATGGATGGGGGAAAGTAGCGCGATAAAAAGCGTTGAGTCATGTCGTTCCACGTATGAATAGAATTCTTAGGAAGACGTTCAAACCATTTTTCGGCATGATGAGAAAGCGAGTGTGGAAAAAGTTGTAGGCGAAGGTCATCCATAGAAACACCGGGGCACTTCATGCTTTGGGTAATGGTAATGAATTTGTCGAGGTGTTTGTTGGCATCATCATCCGGAATTCCACGAAATGGGTTCGTTTGCACTTGTTGGATCATGTGATGCTTCAACGAAAACTCCTGAGTCGTGACGTGCATTGGCGCAATCGGGCCTCCGCGTCCGTTCATGGTGGGTTGACACAATTCCTCCATGGTTCGTAAATCAGGTTGAAGGACATTGTTGTTGTTGTTATTCAAATTGTTTTGAGGTGGGTGATTATTGTTGTTATTAACACCAGCCATATCTAAATCTTCACGATTCTCGGGCTCAGAATAGTTCGTAGATCTAGTACGCATGCACCTGCAGAAGAAAAATATACACAGAGAATAGCTATATAATCTTTTTGGTTTTTATAGGTTTTTAAATGTTTTTGTATTTTTGAAGAGTTTTATATATTTTTTTGGATTTTTGAAAATTTTTATAGCAATGAAAATAACGTTCAAAGAACGGATCCCAAAATTCAATGCGTCTCTCACTAGAAACCGTTTATCTTAACGAAAAGAGCCGGCAGCGGCGCCATTTAATACTTAGCTTTTACACCAAATATAAAATTTTGTTGTCCCAAGTCTTTTCGAATTGAAAACCGGTCTTAAGTGCGACTCAATTGTCTTTTGGTGAATCAAGAGAATGGTTTGGTTTGTTTGTTTTAAACTATTAGCAAATAATTAAAATGTCGATGAGTAAAAGGGAAGTTAAAAGATTAATATTGAAATGACAAGTAAAATGAATGCATGGAAACTTAAAGGTGATAATGGAAAAGTACTAACTCACTAAATAAAACTAACACTTGGAAAATTTTCAGAAAATAAAAAGTACTATAAGAAAGTGATATCGAAAGAAACCAAAACTAGCCAAAAAAAACCCCCGATCGGAATGTTTTCCGATCGGCTGATCGGAATACTGGTAAAACTGGTCGGAATATCCACCAAAATGGAATCAATCGGAATATTGGACAATGAACACCAATCGGAATGATTGGGAAAACCCTTCAATCGGAATGTTACAGGTATGCATGAATCGGAATACACAAAATAGGGCCAATCGGAATATTATACTCCCACCCGTCGGAATACGCAACAAAGGACAATGATCGGAATGGAGTAAAGGCTATAATCGGAATACGTGCAAACAATCCAATCGGAATAAGGGACTAAAGCCCTACCGTCGGAATAACAATCCAATCGGAAAGGGGTTTTACCACCCTTTCCGAAAATAATGGGAATCGGTTATATAGTGCACCGGTCGGAAAATGCCAATCGGAAAGGGGCTTTATCACCCTTTCCGAAAATTGTGGAAATGGGGAAAAGCTAGGTAATAAGCTACTTTTAATAAGCTAATACCAAAACCAACCCGAATCAATGACAAATCCGAATCAAATAAGCACTTTGATCAACTTATTCAACTCGAAATTAATCAACTTTTTAGATCAAACCATAAAAACATAAACTTTTTAACATAAACTTTTTAATAAGAAAAATAAGCTAATCATAAAAATAAGCCAATAAGCACAAAAGTCTTAAAGCTTAATCAAATGAAAACTTATAAAATGATTAAAAGATTAACTTTTTAAGCACGAAATCAATTAGAACAACACGGATCATATGATATACGCACCAAAATCAATCTTAAATCAAAGAAAAGTAGAATGAGATTAAGAAATAAAAGCTTAAAATAAACTTGATTAATAAGAATAAGCAATACAAAGTGTTTAATCTTGAAAGATCAAAAGAAAAAGATGAACTAGTGAGAGAAAGTTTAAGACTTTCTCTCTCTAAAACTAGAGAAAAACTAAAAAAGTGAAAATTAACTAAAAACTCTAACCACCCTCCTAATGACTATTAGGAGGGTATTTATATGGAAGGTGGAAGGAGTGCATGTGTTGCATCTTCTTTCTTGCTTTCTTCACGTTTTCTCGACTCGACTTTAATTCTTCGTCTTTGTCGTCTCGGGATTTGAACTTGTCTTTCAATTTTCTTCTTCTATTAGACTTAAGTTCTTCGACTTCGTTAAACTTCCGTCTTTTGACTTTTTCTTCGATAAATCTTCAGAATAGGTCTTGGACTTCCGTTCTTTTTGCACTCTTGATCTTTTGACTTCGTCTTTTTCCCGTTTTCTTCAATAAAAGCCCGTGAAAGCCCGTGTTTTCTTCCTTTTTCATATTTTGGCCCTAAAACACAATAAAAACACAAACCACGCATAATTCCGACTTTTACGACATAAATCACACGTTTTGGTCTTGTTTTTATTGGAAATAAGTGGTAAAAGGATAAGTGTTTTCACACTTATTAGTATTTAATCGAGCGGATTGATTAATAAGCTTATTAATCAGCTTATTAATCGATCGGGACGATTAAATACGCTTATTTATAAGCTTATTTTATGTCTCTGGTCTATTTTTAGTGATATTGTTTATAAGCTTATTTGATAAGCGTTGATTCTTTTAGGTTTTAGATAAGCTTTTTATGAGTTGTTGTTTTTTTGATTTTTCATAGGTTTTAATGATGGATTCGAGTGATTCTAGTGGTCGTAGTGGTGTTGTTGATCCTTCTACGTTGGTTGATTTGACTAACGATCAGTCTAGTGTCGATCAAGGTTTGGATTTGCCATCCGAAAGTGTTCTTCATAGTCTTGCGGATGAGATTTCTGCGTATGAACAAGACGGTGAAATAGCGGAAGCTGTTAAGAGTAAGTTTTCTAGTTTTTGTTGAGCTTAGTGCATGTTGCCAGTGTATCATATATGATAGGAACCTATCATATATGATGTTTGTATTTTTACATAGATATGATAGCCATGTAACATATACTATCATATATGATACATGTCTATCATATATGATGTTTACATGATATATGTTGAATTTTTCTAGTATTTTGTAATCATATATGATAGTATATGTTTCTTTTTGTAGAGTTGAATGTTGTGCGGACTCCTGAGTCGTATATCACTCATTCCAACTTTGATACTCCTGGGGGTACTGTTTACTACATTCCGAAAGTGCCTGCCGAGTTTTTACTTGTTAAAGGGAACGAGTACGATTCAGTTGAGCATTGCATTGCTGCTTACAAGAAGTATGCCGTTAAAGCTGGTTTTGTTGTTAGGAAATCGTGTCAGAAAAGATTGAGGAGCGGGATTGTGAAGCAAAAGTATTTGGTTTGCAACAGGAAGGGTTCCCCGAAGGATATATATGTAGACACCCTAGATTTGGAGAATGGTTATAACCAATTGAGGCATTCAAATGTTCATATCACCGGTTGTAAAGCTCGTGCTGTGTTTGACTTGATCCCTGGTACGACGAAGTTCAAGTTGAGTGTATTTGATACTATCCACAACCACGAGCTTGAACGTGAGGAGTACAAGCATCTGTCAAAGAATCAGAGGCAGTTAACATACGCGGAGCAGGTGTTTATTGTCAAGGCTGCGAGTGTGAATATCGGTGCTACAAGAGCTCATCACCTTCTGACCGGGATCAAGGGTTCTTATCTGCTCGTTCACGGCACTACTGTTGACTTTAAGAACTTCTTCCGTAGCGTCAACTGTTACATCGGGGACTATGACGCGCAGATGTTGATAAACAAGATGGAGAAGAGGAAGGAGTACGTTGCTGATTTTTCGTTTGATTATTTGGTTAACAAGGCTGAGCTTATTGGCTTATTCTGGGCTGATGAAGTGTCCAAGTACAACTACAAGGAGTTCTGTGATGTTGTCTCTTTTGATGCCACGTTTAAGACAAACAAGTACAAAATGGTATTTGTTCCTTTTACGGCGATTGACAACCATAGGAAGTGTGTTACGGTTGCTGCTGGTTTGCTCAAGTTCGAGACCACGGAATCGTATGTTTGGTTACTTAAAGCCTTCATCAAAGCGTTTGGGAAAGCACCTAGCATAGTAGTGACCGATCAAGATAAGGCGACGAGGAATGCCATTGAAGCCGAGTTTGTTGGTACAAAGCATAGGCTGTGCATGTGGCATATCACGCAGAAGCTTCCAGCGAAGGTACTTTTTTTTAAGACTAGTATCATATATGATGAAGTAGCATCATATATGATATTTTTGTTAGTATCATATATGTTGAAGTAGTATCATATATGATGTGAGAACAGGATTTTTACTCATATCATTTGGTTTTTGTATGTCTTTGCAGATATGTGAGAAAATATACAATGATCGTGTTTTTAAAGAGAAATTGAACAAGATTATTTGGAACATGTACATTGGTCCCGAGGAGTTTGACACCAGATGGGGTGATCTGATGACAGAGTATGATTTGGTGGGACACAAGTGGCTAACGAAGATGTATGATATGCGTTCAACTTGGATCCCTGCTTATTTTTCTGACTCGCCGTTGTGTGGACTAATGAGGACTACGTCTAGATCAGAGAGCGAGAATTCTTTCTTCTCCCACTTTACTAATTCTAGCTCGACGCTTATGAACTTTATGAATTGCTTTGAGACGGCGATGGAAAAGCAAAGGAGTGTTCAAGAGAGAATGGATCATAATACAATGGATATTGTTCAGAAGTTAAGGACTTTTCTCAAGATTGAGAAGCATGCTGCAATGGTTTACACTCGTACCTTGTTTGAGTTGGTTCAGAAAGAGATTTTTGTTGGATTATGGTATTGTCAGATAGATACTAAGAATGTGCTCGAGGGTTCTGAGGTTTCTGTTATTAGAGTTAGGCATTTGTTTATGAAGAGCCTGGTAAGAAGAACAAGAAAAAGGTGAATGATAAGGTTACTGATAAGGTTAAAGTTGGCGAGTCTTCTAATAATGTGAAAGATAAGGAAAATGACAATGATAAAGAGAAGGAGAAGGAAGATGATGAGGTTGACATGTTTACTAGAGAAGATGGGTTGTACAAGGTATGTGAGTTTTTTGTTGATGTAATATTTTTTTTTAACATATCATATTTGATAAGCACATGTATCAAATATGATATTCACTTCTTTTTTTTTTGGTTTTTTTTCCCAGGTCTTGCGCAACTTAGAGGATGGTTTAGTTATTTGTACATGCCAATTGTTTATGAGGGTTGGGATATTGTGCAGGCATATTTTCTGCGTGTTCAAGAATGCCAATATCGAGATGATTCCTCAGCAATACATTCTTAAGCGTTGGACCAAGAACCTTATCCCGGCTGCGTTGAGGAACAAGAGGAACAGGTATGGGGAGAAGAATGTTGTATTGGAGAATTATTCGTGCGAGGCGACATCTATTGTTGATCATTGTGTGCATTTGTTAAGCAAAGACGAGCCTAGGTTGGGTGCTTTTGTTGAAAAGTTGAAGCAGCTGAAGAAAGATGTTGAAGCGGATTGTCCAAATCCTCCATCTAAGAAGAAGGTAGACTGTTTGGAGCAGCTCGTTGGTGTTTCTCATCCGTCTGTACGTTTGGTTGATAATCCAGATGTTGGAACCCCTAGAGGACGTCCTGGGCGTCAAAAGCTACGTATTAAAGGTGGTAGAGAGATAGCTATTGAGAAAGGCAAGAAGAACAAGATTACATGTTCGGTGTGCGGGGGTACTGATCATAACAAGAGGACTTGCACCGGTAAGCGATTGGAGGAAGTCGTTGTCGAGGATCCAGCTTTTGCAGATGCAAGTACGAGTGGATGAGCTTGGATAGAAGAAAAGTTTTTTTTTTTTTAGGAATTTTTTCCCGTTTTATTTTACTGTTTGCAGTTTCTGAACATGTCATTTTATGATGTATGATGATATTTTGTCTTGATTACTTTGATTCATGAGAAGTTGTTTTTGATACTATCTTTTTTTGGATAATCATATGTCAATGAGTCATGAGAAGTTGTGTTTAATCCCTTTTTTTCTTTAGTTTGTTTGCTTTTGGCAGTTTTTTAAGTTTTTTTTTGGAGTATCATATATGATAGTGATGTATCATATATGTTAAGTTATCAACACAACATATATGATACGTATGTATCATATATGTTAAGCTGTGTTCAATCCTTTAGTTTTTTCTAGTTTACTTTTGTCAGTTTACAAGTTTTTTTTGGACTATCAGATATGATAGTAATGTATCATATATGTTAAGTTGTCAACACAACATATATGATACATCAGTATCATATATGATAGTTTTTAAGATGCTAATGTTACTTCTTTCAAGAATTTCGTTTCCATAGCAAGTGTGTTTTTACAAGTTTTTTTTGGACTATCATATATGAAACTAATGTTTCATATATGATAGTTTTGTTTTTAACGGTTTACATGTTTTACAATATCCTTCTGTTCTCTAGAAATTTAATTCAAGATCAATACACATGAAACAAAATATTCATTTTCCATTTCATAATAGAAAATTCGACGGGTTACAAGTTAAAACAAGTTGTATCCACAAAATGCGGTACATCCTACTTTACCGCCAGCAACTTGTCTTCCCTATGATTCTATCCAAATGTTTTCCAATGGTACGTCAGGTGTAGGCGACATGACTCGGGGGTAGTCGGACTAATGGATTCCTATTAAACGACCCACGATCTACGACCAGTTGACCCCAAGCTTAGAGCAACCCATCATGGGTTCTCTTGCATGCCGCGTACTCCTTTTCCGATTGGATAAGTCATCTAACTGCTTCTAATCTAAATCAGTTCACTAATCTCTTTGCCTAGCCTAATGTTCCATTGGGTTAAGCGTTAAAGCTTATCAAGGTAGGCGACATGACTCGGGGGTAGTCGGACTAATGGATGCCTATTAACCGATCCATGATCTACGACTAGTTGACCCCAAGTTTGGAGCAACCCACCATGGGTTCTCCTGCATGTCGCGTACCCCTTACCCAGAGGATAGGCTAAGCAAAGCGGAAGTCTTAAACAAAAATCTAAGTTATTACAGACCAAATTAAAAATTAATGTCTTAAACTGTATTGTCTTTTTGTCTTTCCTTCTTCAGATGGCGCTCTTGGCCACATCTCTGTCTTGTTCCTCCTTTCTTGCTTTGATTGCCTCTTTGATGACCTTTGTCTTGTATGGTTGCATCTGGTATGTTCTTGCAAATTCATAGGCTTCATCTGTTACCTGCTGCCTCTTGGTGTTCTTCTCGTGTGATAATATCTTTGCAACTATCCTGAACCTCAGCTTCAGTATTTCCTTTCGTTGCTCATCTGAATCACTCGGGAAGTCCAAAACCCAACCTTTTGCACTTTCGCCCTCATAATGCTCCATGTGCATCATCACAAACACCCCACAATCGATGTCGTTGTACATTGTTCCCCACTTTGGTCGAATGATTGTATGCTTCCTGAGTTTTTTTGTCATTTTGTGCTGCACACTCTCCATATACATCATAAACATCTTCATCTGCAAAAAAAAGCCCCAAGTTTGTCATATTCTTTTGGTGTGTGATTTTTTAGATGCTTTTTGAAATGCACAGATGTTCATGTTTTTTTTTAGTTTATTTATGTATTTAGTGACTTACCAGTAGGCCACAGTACGTCTGGTACTTGCTTTCATATGTGCTGGCGACTTTTGAGTTGTCGATGATTGACACGGCGCCGTTGACGAGGTTAAAGACCACCAAGTAGTAATGCTGGTGAGATATGACCGGGAAGAACACCTGCAGAGTTTTTATAAGTTATATTTTTTTGAATCTATTGTAAAATTTAATATCAAATATGTTCTAATCCTACTGCATTTGATTGCATGTCACTCATCATATATGATAAGTTTTTATCATATATGATAAGTTTTTATCATATATGTTTTACTTCTTTTATCATATATGTTAGTCAAGTGTTTACCAGATTTATTGTAAACTGTAACTGTAATATCATATATGTTCTAATACTATATGTTTTACTTTTTTTTATCATATATGTTAGTCAAGTGTTTACCAGATTTACATTCTTCAACTTCAGCAAGTCCTCATCTTATCCCATGGAGGTTCTCATGTTCTCTTCAAACTTTTGAAACTGCTTCTGGACGTCATACTGTCCGTTTGCCAGTTTCCAATGAAACATGTTCGCTGTCTGTATTGCATAATCAATAATACATTTTTTGTTTTAGTTTGTGGACATAATTTTGTTATAAAAAACACATATAATGTAAGATGTACTTACAATCATAGTTGACATGAAAAACTGTTTCTTCTTTTTTCCTCCTGTGCGAGTGTGTTCTTCAAAGTTTAGTACATTTGAGTATGTGTCAATGACAGGTGCATCTACCTTTAAGCCCGGAGCCATTATCTGCAAGTTGTCCCTCATGCAAGCATAATTATTGTCCGCCGACTCAAATATGAAATCCCTGCAAACATAGTTCAATTACTTACTTTTATCATATATATATGATCCTACTTGAATGATATATAGTTTGTTAGTTTTTTAGCTTTTACTTACAGGTTGTTATTAAGCATTGAGAACAAACTCTCTCCTATCATAAACTCTGCTACAGTGAGCTTCCCCCGTGCTGGTGCTTTCTTGTTTATGTAGTTAGAAAGGAGCAAGCGGGATGGCCTCTTTTGTTCTTTTGCAGCATC
The DNA here is from genome assembly GCA_025667525.1 of Glebionis coronaria. NCBI lineage: Eukaryota > Viridiplantae > Streptophyta > Magnoliopsida > Asterales > Asteraceae > Glebionis > Glebionis coronaria. The sequence goes on from CM046879.1 coordinate 234,301,579, forward strand.
ATCTTCTTCTACCATCATCACTATCTGCTTAGGTGTTGTTTCAGGCGTTTTTGTGATTTGGCTGAAAGATGGTGTTGATTTGAGAGACTTTGGTTGCCTCGTTCCTCTGGTTTTCCTTTTCGCCATCGCTTCTTCCTCAAGCTTCTTTTTTTGGCTTTCAATTGCAGCTTGGCGTTCCAATTCCATGCAATACCTGTCCAGGTATTCATCAAACTCTGGGTCGTTTTCAAACTCCCCGGACAATGGCTCGTCTGTAAAAACAGTCTTATGAACCTCTGCCAACATCGCTGCTTCTTTAGCTGACTTTGGATGGTGAACCAACCCAGCTTCGGTGACCAGTTCCTCTTTTTCAGTTTCCTTTTCTTTATCTTTTGCCTTTTGAGCTTTTTGAGCAGATTCCTCATCCTCAGTTTGTATACTTTCAAGAGTAACCGGCTGTTTTACTGAAGCAGCAACATCTTCTGTTTTCCCATCGTCCGTGGAGGTTTGCTCCCAATCCATGAAATCCACATCAAGGTCATCGTCCTTGTTTCTTTTGAATACCATCTGGTATTCCTTGCATAGACCAATTAATGTTTCATCATTTTCAAACTTTTTAAGTCCTTCTCCAAGTGTTTCAGCAAGCACTCTTCTTGCCTCATATATCTCTCCAAATCGATCAATACTTTTTTCAACAAACTCCTGCATAGAAAAATGTATGTTGAAAGTGTATTAGTATCTTTTGTGTATGATATTTTATATATGATAGTTCATACTATCATATATGATAGTATGTACTATCATATATGATAGTTCATACTATCATATATGTCATAGTTTTTTGTTTTACCTCTAATGTTTGTGGTTTCCTGTCTTTAATTGGTTCCAGGTAGAAGTCGTTGTTTTTGTACACATCAATCCCCATGTGGACATCTTCTTCCTTGTACTCATCTTGATGTTCCAGGTTCCCCAAACATTGAATCTTCATTTCTTCTTGTATTCTCAACTTCATCAACCGACCATTCCAGCTTCTTATTGCTGGTCTTCACCGCATCACGGCTACTCCTGGGAAGTAAGTTGAGTCCAAGTAAATCAGCTGTGATAAGAACAAGTTTGTTTTGGTTAAAGAGAACGAAAACATATAAAGTAAGTTTTAAATTAAAAAAAACAGTTGGTTTTACTTACACACAAGAAAGTAGCAGGTCCGTTGTACCATCGTTTCACAGCTTGGTCGTTCCACTTGCTTTTACTTTTCTTGAGGCTTTCTAGTATATAGGACGACCAGTCTATCTCATTAATGTTTTATTTCACTGTGACCTTCTTCAAAATCTTCAAAAGGACTTTCCCACCAGAGTCTAAGTTGCACATCGTGCCACCAAAGAGCATAAGGAAGTTCATTATGAAGGTGAAGTCTGCTGTGTTGGTCGACTGGATCCTTTTTGCAATTGTTGTTGCGCTTGGTTTTAATGTGCCGTATTGAGCCTTCCATTCTTCGATGAAAGCATCATCGTCTTCCCTTTCCGACAGTTCATTAAGAGATATTGTCCCCATCAGGACCCCAAGCATTTGTTGCACCCTTTCTCTTGTTATTTTAATGGATCCTTTGGGGAGTCTCAGTTCCATGCTTTGTGGATGGAACATCTCGACAACATGGTACAGAAGGTGTGAAGACAGCTCGTCTATGGGAAACTCAATGTACCTCTCAAAACCAATTTGTTTTAAAACTTTCTTTCTCTCATCTGACAGTCCTGAGGTTGCTTCGAACAACGATTTAGGTGAGCATCTGGTCAAGGCAGTAGGGTATACCTTTGTCTGCTTCTTTTTTGTTGGACCTCTACCCTTCTTCTTTTTATCCAAAACCATCGCGTAGTCGTCTTCTTCTTCTTCAGTTTCATATTTTTTTAACTTGTTGCCTTTAGAAGGTGAAGGTTTGACAACTAGCATCTTTGATGTGCCAACCATCTTCTCATTCTCCTCGTCATCGTCTGTTTCGATTTTCTCATCCATTTGGTCATCTTCTTCTCCTTCGCTTGATTCTTCCTGCGAAGTTGTTTCTTTTTTCCCAGTTGTTTTTTTGCCCCCACTGTATGTATGCTTCTATCTTTTTGTCCCTTTATGTGGACGTTTTGCTTCTTGCTTTTGTTCCAACTTCCTTTTTCAGGCTTTTTTATCCTTCTTTACCACTTCAGGAAAGCTTGCTGTTTTGCAAAATAGAATGAAACATGTTAGTATTATACAATCAACATAAATGATACATAAATATTTTCTTATGCTATATCGTATTTGGTAAAATTATCATTAATTGTTACCTTTTTTTTGTTTTTGAAGGGTTGATGAACTTGATTTTTGTTATTTTCTTCAAAACATCTTTGACCCTCTTTTCTTTCACAGGTTCCTCGTCATCCTGGTCTTCATCATCATCTTCGCTACTTTCACCCTCATTATTGTCATCGTCTTCCTCCTCGTCTTTGTCATCTCCATCGTCTTCCTCCTCGTCTGCGTCATCTCCATCTTCTTCCCCCTCGTCATTGCCCTCTGGCTCTTCTTCGTTTTCCTCATTGTTGTTACTTTCTTCTGTCTCGGTTTGTTCAGACTCGGCTTCTTCATCTACATATTCTTCCCCGCTGCTAATTCTCTCGTCTTCTGAAACATCATCTTCTTCCGTACCACTTTCTTCTACATTTTTTACAAAGCCAAGAGATGTTCAGTATTGTATGTTTGTTCCTAATGAATTAATATGATATGTAGTATATTTTTCTTACCTTCTGTCGTCTCTTTTGGCTTTTCAGCTTTCTTTGTTTTCAAATTCGTTTTTCCTTTGCCCTTTGTTTCGACAGCTTTTTCCTTGGTCTTTGTTTGATTGACAGCTTCAGTTACACCTTTGCCCTTCTCTTTGTTTTGTCTTGCTCTTTCACGCGCTGCAGCTTTTTCTTTCATTATTTTTATAGTAACAGCTGATAAAAAAAACTTATCAGATATGATACTTATTTTTACTTTTCTGTATATTTTTTTGCTTTTTTTACCTAAGCTTCTTTCAGGTTGTTCTTCTGTCTCGTCATCCTTGTTTTTTGTATGCTGTTCATCTGCAATAAAAGCGCAAAGTTAGACAAAATTACATCTGTTTAAAGCTTTATATGTTGCATAACTTATGAAATATGATGAATTATATATGATAAGGTTCTATCAAATATGATGTCTCATTTTTTAACTATCAAATATATGTTCTAATCCTTCTGCTTTTGATTTTATTTTCACTCATCATATATGATAAGGTTTCATCATATATGATAAGGTTTTATCATATATGTTTTATCAGTCTAGGAAACCATTTTTGCTCAACCGAGATGTTTATATTCACATACAAGCAATATTTAAACCCAAAACTCGCTTAAAACTATCAAATGATGCAAGCAATATGATATCATATATTTTCTAATCCTTCTGCTTTTGATTTTATTTTCACTCATCATATATGATAAGGTTTCATCATATATGATAAGGTTTTATCATATATGTTTTATCAGTGTAGGAAACCATTTTTGCTCAACCGAGATACTTATATTCACATGCAAGCAATATTTAAACCCAAAACTCGCTTAAAACTATCAAATGATGCAAGCAATATAATATCATATATTTTCTAATCCTAGTGCTTTTTATTGTATTTTCATTCATCATATATGATAAGGTTTTATCATATATGTTATACTTTTTTTTATCATATATGTTCTATCAGTTTAGGAAACTATTTTTTCTCAACTTTTTTAAATCCCATTCAGTTCATTTTTTTAACCAACCGAGATGCTTATATTCACATGCAATCTATTTTTAAACACAAAACTCGCTTAAAAGTATCAAATGATGTTTATTTTCATAGATCTACTATATTCATCATACATTTAGTTAAACAGCATAGAAGAATCATTGATATAGCTTAAAATTATAAAAAAACAGAGAAAAAGCTCAGAAAAAGCTTAGAAAAAGCTTAAAAAGCATTTAAAAAACTTAAAAAGCATAGAAAAAGGATGGATCTGTGATTTTATACCTTTTTGCCTTGTTTTTATCGTCGTTTTATCTGGTTTTTTCGAAGATGGCTCGTTTTTCGGCTTCCCTTTCATCGTTGTTGATTATTTTGATCGGATGATGTGTTTTTGAAGATGAAATCGTTGATGGAGATGGTGGGTTTTGTTTGTGTGTGTTTTCACTGTGTGTTTTTTGTGTGTGTGTGATTTTGGATGAAATGAAAAATGACGGTTGAATGTAGCGAAAAAGAGGGGTTAGGGTTTGGGCGCGGTTGTGATATTACGTAACTACCCCTCCGCTTTTTTTTTTGTTTAAACATGGATCGTTGATTAAAATGGATGAGTGGCCCAGATTTGTCCCCTTGTATCCAAAGGATACAAGGTATCTTAAATAACCGGACTCTATGTATATATATATATATATATATATATATATATATATATATATATATATATATATATATATATATTTATATATATATATATATATATATATATATATATATATATATAGATTTCGGTTCAAATGAGAACTTTTTAAAGTTGAAAAAATAAGAACTAGCTAAAATCTCATAAATGACACTCTATTTCAAATAATTTTTAAACGAAATTAACTAAAACTAAGTTTTTTAATAAATTGATGGGCTTTCTTTTGAAAATAGACGAATTCTATGTGATACATCTTGATTTAAGGTGTGATTTGTATCATGTCTTGGTATCGTGTATCATGTTATTTAGTGGTGGTTGTGTATAAAATGTACCATTTTATGTATAAGATATTATCTTTGTGAGATTTTGATGTATGTGTATCACATTTTTAATTGTGTATCAGTAATACGTTACATACTAAGTCGTCGTTTATTAGTCAATAGAATGTTAAGTTGTATAAATAATGTATATTTTGGTGTATTATTGGTAATATGATTATGTATCAATGTTTTATTGGTGTTTTAGATTAGTTCTCATTTTTACAACTTTAAAAAAGCTCTCACATATATATATATATATATATATATATATATATATATATATATATATATATATATATATATATATATATATATATATATAGATTATATATATATATATATCAAGAAGAAAAGACTTAAGACGATTTGAAAGATGAGAGCTAAAAGCGAAAACACATAGAAGATAACGAACACGGAACACCCTAGCTATACCTTCACATTTTATACCCAAAACATTTACTCTTTTGATCCTTGAACTCTTGTTTACTTTGAACATGAGTCTCACAGTTGTAACTTTTAGCTATTGACACATTTGATTATTCAGATTCGTTTTGACCACATTTTAACTTTATATCATGAACAAGTTTTGTTTCACAGGTTCCCCACAATTCTTGTTAATTCAATCAAACGAACTTCAGCATTTAACTTAGTTCATGTAAACAAATAAATAATTACACAATTATTTGAGTCACTAACTTTTCAAACGAGTCTACTTGCACTTTGGTTGCCTCGCGTATAAATACGAGATTGCCTCGGTTTTATATACTAAACATGTGCAACATCAGTCACAAACTTCGGAAATATGAGAAGTAGTAAGAAAGGTTGCCTGGGATGCTCAGGTCGTCTTGGACTATTTGAAGAAAAGACTAAAAATGAAAGCACTTTTCACAAACAAACTTGCGAAAATTTCCCATTTTAAAATTCCCTAATCAAATTAATGAGTCTACAATCATTTCCGAAAATAAAACTTGATTCATGTAAAACCATCCACATATACTTTTCTCTGCATCTTAGTACCACATAAAACGCGTGCGACACCTACCAAATACAATTTAGGCACCTTGTAATTGATAAATTATACTAGTAGTAGATAGCAAAAAATCATCTTATTTGTTTAAAATATAAAATTCGGTTTGAAACCACTTAACTGATTAAAATGCTGACACGAATAAGAATAGCAATCATTATATGTTTTTGAATCAGAGAGCTATCGGTATTCGGTAGTTATCAAATATGTTCTTATTTAATGGAACGCTAAAAAACCGTGCAATTTTAGGAAATAATTATATGAAAGAGTTTTATTTATACAAAATACCATATTTTTTTTTTTATCTCTTTGGCTTTTATGATATATAACTAATGAAAGTTCAAAAGAAACAACTATCCACATTTTGGCATTTAACCATTACAAGAAAAGATTGTTGCGTTTCAATTCGTTCGTGTACTTTTTAAAGTTGTTTTTAACTAGTAATTCTCATCATTTCAACATCTAATTTTTATACGTTTCTTGTTATTAAATGTGTAATCGCTAATTTATTTTTATTGTTTTTTTAGAGTTGCTTAATATTATTTAAAAAAGTTAATGCTTTTCTCGTCCTAAATTATTTTTCATAGATAAAAATACATATTTTAATAAAAACATTATGATTATAACTTTTTTTTTCTACAAAAGATAAATTTACTTTTAAATAATTAATTTAAAAAAAATTAAATTTATAATTATAGCTTTAAATGAGAATAATATAATAATTTTGATTTAACTTTTTTACTTATTTTTTTAAAATGAACAATTAATTTGAGACAAAAGTAGAGTTGAGATTAATTTAGACTGATAATTTAGTATATACTTAATCAACCAATTATATTCGCTTAAACTTACTTTTTACCTTTTTGTTAAAACTTAAATATCTCATAAACGGTAATCGTAAAGCGACAAAAGATATACGATTACAACGAGAGTTAAGTAATCTTTTTATCGAGGGGCACATGTATAAACTTTCGACGAACTGTTTTTTGTCTAAGAAAGTCATATACGATTTGTACACAAATTAATATGATTTTCCAAAATCATATATGATTTCAGAAAATCATATACGGATCATATATGATTTTCTTAAAAAAAAATTTGTTGAAAATGTGACCCTCGATAGAAATATGATTTAATTCTCGTCGAGATTGTATGTTTCGTTTTGCGTAACTGTTAAGGGTTTAAGATATTTAATTTCTAAAAATATAATAAAAATAAGTTTTTTTGTTTATTAAAAAATGGATGACTAAAATTGATTGTTTGGTTTTATGCTTAAATTTTTTTTTATATTGAACTAAAGCTGGAAGAGAACCTTGAAGGATAAATCATCAAAGAGTTGCACTTGGTTTTACTGATGAACATTTTTTTAACCGCAAACATGCTCAAACCTTGATGTACTACTAACTCTCTCACTTAGATGCCATTACACCGAAAACACACCAAATCTTTATCTCTATTATTATTGAGATTTGGTCCTTAAAATTCACATAATAGTTGATCCAGAAATGGCCCAACTATCGCGAAGCTTTAGGTGTAAACCGGCCATAAGATAGAAAATGGTTCAGTTTTAGCATTAGTAATCGTAGAATTGTGAACACTGACACCATGATCCACACATTTTAGTTTGTAATTAGGACCTCAACAACGCTCATCATTTGGATGACACAGGCTAGACTGTTAGTACTAATCAACATTACAATATAATTAACCATACCACAATCAATGAAAATATACTTCATTGATAGAATAATAAAGTTATAAAAACAGGCCACCAGAACCAGGTTATTAATAATCAAAGATGAAGATGAAAAGGTGTTCATATCACATAGTACATAAAAAGGAGATCAAAAGATGGAGGTCACATGGACTATCTCCATCTATAGCCACTACACTTCCTTAACTTCAAGTGTCATTTCATCCTCGACTTCAAAAGCCGATGTAGGAAAAGTGCGAAATAGCCCCGTGGGAGACTTAAATGTGATTTTTCCAGTAGGAGGATCATCAACAGTAATCTCACTCAAGTTGATCCACATCATCATTTCCTTGGTCTTCACACCAGTTAGCTTCTTAATCTTGGCTTTTTCGACGTAAGCTGTAACCTCATTGTCATATTTCGCAAGGCGCCCCACTTTTTCAAACTTGTGCTCTCTCTTCTTTTTTTGTTTGAGCCAAACAAAACCTGTGTCTTTGACGTACCCACATTCTTCAATGTCTTCCAATGGCAACAGACCATTTGGCAAGCCAACTTCGGTTAGCAAAACCCTTGTTTTCGCTTTGCAGAGTTTGTCACCATGGTAGAGCTCGGTTGCAGTAGCTCGTATCTCATCTGTTACAAGAGACATTTTGTTTTTGTGTGTGTGATAAAGTGGTGAAGGGCTGCAACAATATATATAGTCCAGTGGTTCGAGTTTGCCCATTGGTTTCCTTGCATTTTCAAAATTACCCTTATAAGCCAACCATCTACCTTTGTGCAAATAATTGAACACTTAATAATAAAGGTAGTTGTGGTGGGTGAAATATGAAATTAGAACCGAAATTGTAAAACAGCTACCAGAACATAAATTGAATTAAAACAAAATCAATAAAATTTGGATAGTCTATAAATAGAATCATAAAATTATTATCAAATTTGTTCGGTCCAGGTTTCTGTGCATACTGGTATAGTGTTGTTGCTTTCGTTACTTCTTTGGCCTTGATACTTTGTATCGACTTTTGCACGTCCCTATTTCGTTGCAAAATATAGCAGAAACTTCATGTCATGTTTTTAGGATTTCTGAAATTACTCTTTTTCCATTTTGTAGAACCGATAATTTTGCAATAAAAGTTAAAAACTATATTCATCAATTAGTAAATTCTGCTGGTTTGTTAAAACTTACTTCTATAAACAAGTACACCACCATTGAGTGGTCTATAAATATGTAGCAACAAATTCTTATTTACTGCCATTTGACCGCTACATAATGCAAAACTTTGAACATCTTTATTATGGGCACCAATAAGGCAATAAGTTATTGCTTTCTTAAAGTTGTATGCAATTCTTCTACATAAAACGAACCTACCTTATCTTAAAAGCATTCAAGCCTCAATAAATATCCTAACTGCCCACATGTCCTTTCTCTTTGCTAGAATCTCTCCGAGTTAACAAAATATGAACGGCCACTTTAGCATTGAACTTTATAACCTATAGATGCATTTTATTTCATAAAACTACATATAAAATGTATTCTCTTTCGTCACACTTGTGTATGCTTAACTTATTTTGTTAATTAAATACATACCAAGAGTTATTAATATATATTAGGCGTGATGCGGCGACAGATATCTCCTGACTAAATTTTCTGACGTAATAATTCATTTTTCTTAACTATAACTTATGAATCCATAGTTTTTATCTGTTGGAAATACGTTTTTACGTATTAGAAAGGATCGTTCACTCCAACAATATATTTAGTTAATAGCTCGTAGTCATTGTTACGTTTATTAGACAAACAAAGCCCAACCCGGTCCATCATATGTTAACCGGCGGCCCAACATGTAAGCCCAAGCCCATCACAAGGCTTAAGTATATAAATCCTCTCCTTTGATGGAGAGGGTGTGGTTTCACTCATAATCTACACATAGTAAAAGTGTATTTCTATATATTTTCTCTCTCTAAAGTGTGTGTGTGATTCTACTATCTCTCTCTACTCTCTTTCTATAATATAAGCAAGATTTATATAATCTTACAAATGTTATCAAGAGCCATGTGATGATAGTATTGTTTATGTGTTTGTGTTATTCATTTCGTGTGATTTTGATCTTTATTCACTCGATCAAAAAAAAAATTGTGAGAGGATTTCCAGCAACGAACAATCAGCTTTACACCTCTTCAAATCATCGACAACAAGCCACTATTCAAGATGGTCAAGTGACGGTCCAATCAATTCAAGGAAGGCAAAATTTATTTGGACCTACTCCAAGGATTGTGAATGCTCAAGCTGTGAATTCTCAAGCTAGTGGAAATGGAAGTCACATTGGTCCTCAAAAGGTTGTGACTTGCTACAATTGTCGAGGACAAGGTCATATGGCTAGGTAATGCACTCAGCCGAAAAGGAGAAGGGATGCAACGTGGTTTCAGGAGAAGATGTATTTGGTCGACGCTCAATCTAAGGGAAAGATTTTAGATTCAAAGGAATTATCATTTCTTGCATAACCTGGGGCAGCAGATAATGAAGGCATTGCAGTCGTCTTTACTTCTAATGCAGCATATCAAGCAGATTATCTAGATGCATATGCTTCGGATTGTGATGCCATTCACTCAGCCCAAGCTGCTCTCGTTGCTAATTTTTCTCACTACGGTTCTGATGTCGTCAGTGAGGTACCAATCACAACCAATAATCTTGTTAATGATAACCACATTAAGTTGGGCATGAAAATAACAAACTTGAACATCATTCGGGAATTAGTAACTCAGATGATGTGGTATCCAATCCTTACACATTTGACTGAACCTCAACCAAATGCTACGACGGGTATGGAATCTTATGCTCAACATGATTTGGTAATGGTGCTTAAACATATTATTAATAACATGAATGTGGCTGTCCGACAAAACCGTAGATATGAATGCCAACCTAACTGTTGAGCTTGCGCTGTATAAAGAAAATGTCAAAACTTTTGAAATGGTTCCTCAAGCAGAGAAAATAACTTATTTTGAATTTGACCAATTTCATTCTGAAAGGATTGAACACTTAAACGAAATAGAATCATTAAAAGTCAATCTTTCCAATGAATTAAAAGAAAAAGAGTCGGTTGTAAATGATTTTCACAAACTTAAAACGTATTTCAAAACTCTCGAGTCTAAAAAGTTTGAATCAGAAATTAATGCTACCAAACTTCTTGAATTCAAGGAACAACAACTATTAAAACAATATGCTTCCACAGAAAAGGTTCATCTTTTAACTAAATCATTTAAAGAATTAGAACTTAAGCGTCTTCAAGATTTACCACCTAATCCCGGTTATGCAAAACAAGCTCAGGAATATATTCCTTGTCTTTATGATGTGACCCTAATTGGCAAATCGAAAGAAGTACCTTATGTTCGTGATGATGAGGAGACAATGTCCCTTGCGGAAGAAACTCGATAAAAAATGCTTTTAAAATTCCCTAAGTTTGATTATGTAAAGCATAATAAAGATCAATTTGATAAAAAGACCCGCTTTAGATTACAAAAGAATTAGCCCAATTATCATCTTGTTTGCCCCAAATTTTGTCAAATAAAAACCTTTGTAGTACGTATCCCACACTTGTCAAAAAGTATTTAACTAAGTTAATTCCACCGGCAAGCAAGGTGTCTAATAGCTTAAATGCGTTGCACCAACACTTTGCCGATTTCGACAAGGCCATTAAGGAACGTATAACAGCTTCGGCTATAACGGAAGGTGAATGGAATTTTGAACACACTAGAGCTGCGTTTCGAGACGATATTGTTCCGTTTGTAAACAATATTAAAGCGTGTTTTAGCAATATTGATCAATATTTGGTTTTGGAATTAGATGAACTTAAACGTGCTTTCAATGAAATGGATGATGCTTATGAAAATGGTTTAGTTGAAATGGAACGTATTTTACGCCAAAATGATCATCTTCTGAAGCAAGTGATGTCGCATGATATTGTTTCCGTGTGTGTGAATAATAGTGTTGATAATGATTCTATTGTGCATAATGTTGAATCTGTGGATAGTGTGGTAGATAGTAATTGTCATAAATCTGACGCTAAATTTTTAAAGCTTAAAGATTCCTATAATTCGCTTTCAAAACATTTTGATGAGATTCAAAAACATTATATTTCGCTTGAATGTAAACAACAATTTATTCAAGAGATTTTTGAAACGTCATTCGAAGGTGTTAATATAGATGATCCAAATTTTCAAAAGAATTTAAGACTGAATTTACAATCAAAACAGCGTCAGCCAAGTGATAAGGTTGCTAAATCATTGCCAATAGACATAGAGAAATCTAAGGAGATTAACCGTGTGAACGTACTTAAGGCCGCTGAGAATATTAAACTTGATCTAGATAATCGAGTGTCCAAGATTTTGTCCAAAGTTGATAACATAAAACAAAAAAATACACAACTCTTCGATTCAATAAAGCCCGCATGTGCTAATGCCACTGCACAGACTCAATCATTGATTGAACGATTGAATCGAAAGTCGGTATTTTTAGCCTTATTTACAACAAAACGATAACAAAAAGATAAATTTTGGAAAGCGTGACGGTTTAGCAAGGCAAGTATCTATTCACCCCCATACTAAAGTTAAACATTGTCCTCAATGTTTCGAGTCTAAGGGAGGTATACCCCCATACTAGATACAAAGAGTCGAATGTTTAATCTAGCATGAAAAGGGTGTAACCATTAAATCTATAGCCGTTTATAAAGCGTGCTAAAATACCTAAGGTTAGAACAATCAAGGATATATCATTTGGATATCGAAAAATTCTTCAAGAAAACGATCGAGGCTCACGTAAAACGAACATGAGAGGCTTTAATCGTGAAGATGATGATCTAAATAACCACACTTCACAAATAACCACAGAACAAAGGTTGGAAGGGCACAAATCCCCTCAAATTAAGTTACATTAGAAAGCAATAATATGTACATAGATAAGCATGGGATTTGCCCCACGAAGCATAATAAGTGTGTAAACACTTATCCTTTTGCCACTAAAATCAAGGAAAAATAAGACCTAATCATGTGTTTTATATCGTTAAAGTCGGAATTACGCGTGGTTTTGTGTTTTTGTATTGAAATAAGTACAAATGATCAAAAGAAGAAAAAACACGGGATTTCACGGTCAAATGTTGAAGAAAAGTCCAAAAAGAGACGAAGACAAAGTTAAAAGGTCAAAAGTGTGCCGAAGATCACGAAACCCGACAAAACCGACACGGTTTTGAAGAAATGATCAAAGAAAACCGAAATCGAGCTCGTACTTAGTGGATTTAATATCATTTGAGTTTAATGGGCCTTGTGGGTCCCACATTACTTATTGGGCCCACAAGCCCATTTGGAAAATTGAACTTTATGGATCAAGGCCCATAAAACATTCGGATGTTTAAAACAAAAGTGGCCCAAGCCCTTTTCTCTACTTCAAGAAACAAATGGAATGAAAAGTTGGGCCAAAGCCCAATTACACTATACGGATGAAGCAAATGAAATAATTTTTCATTTTGGCTAAATGTTACTCATTTGGGGTCAAATCCCAGTCAACATCACAAACGCAACACCAACTCTTCCCTCACACGTTATATTAACTCACACATTTAACCCTCATTTATTTACTCCAACCGAACCTCACCCCATTTAATAAATAATTCACACGTAACTTTCGACCCTCCCTCACTTCAAACGGTTTACCCCACACTTTTACCCTGTACCCCCCACACTCTAACTCACCCCCTACACGTGTCTCCAAACATAATTCACTCCCACACGTTTTACTTAAAAACGTATATCTTACTCACCTCACATTTATTTTCACCTACCCTACTTTCATTTGATAGAAACAAAGTTTTACATCCACTGTTTATCTTTTCCTATCTCTCCCAAAACTTAACAGTCACCACCTCCCACAAACCCTAATTTTTACCCATCAAAAAATTAACCATAAAAAATAGCGGTTTTTACATATTGGATTAATTCACTCGAATCCATTAAGATCCTCCTAAGAATCGGAGAGTGTGGTCCTCTACTCTAATCTCACGTGGCAGGAACCCCTTCTTTTGATTGGAGGATATAAATCACTCCTCAAATCCTCCAATCACACCATTCCACGCTGGAAATCCAAGTCGCAATTGAATTTCAGCCGCTAGATCAAGAGAGAGAAGAAAAGTGATGGATTATGCGGCCAAGATTGAATGCTTAAGGTTGAAGCTATGAAGAGGGTTTGAGGGTTTTTCCTATAAAAACCCCCATTTTCACATGTAATAGGGAGCACTTTTCTTTATTTAATTTTCAGCAATTAGGTTTAGATTTAATTCTGTATTTCTTTTAATTTTCAACAAATTGTAATTCTCTTTTTAATTAATGAAAAGTTTATTTTATTTAATTTATCTCTCTTTTTAATTTCCTGTCAAAATTTAATTTGCATCTTTAATTTCTTCTTTTTGGATACTGTTCGTTGCCTTATTTATTCGGTAAAAAAAATAAAATAAAAAAAATAAAATAAAAAAATAAAAAAAAATAAAAAAAAAACAATTAAAGGAAAGTGAAATACAAATATTTTCCCCCACTGGGAAAATAAAAGTTTACTGTTCGAAACTCGTTTGGTTATTTTGTTCGAAGAAGTGACGGATCGTTCGAGGCTGATTGTGACGTTACGGTGATTCGAAGACGGTGGTGTTTGTCGATTGGTTTCGATAAGACAGCGCAGCGCTGCATCTTCTACCCAACGGATCCTCACAAGGTTCTAATCTCGATTTTCTTTTTCTAGTTATGTTTTGTTTTAGTTTTATGTTATCTGCTTAATTGTTTTATTTTGCTATTGTTTGGTTCATTTTTGTCAAGTTTTTATTGCTTAGCTTATGAATCTGCTTTATGTTTTTTTTTTAATTCAGTTAGCTTATATATGTTTGGTTTGGAGTGATTCGGAACTGCTTTTGATTTAGTCTGTTTAAGCTTGTATGTTTGGATTTGCTTCTAGTTTCTGCTTATTGGTTTCATAGGATAGCGTAGGATCTGCTTATTTGGTTTAGATAGTTTTGTTTGGTTTAATTTTGCTTATAGATTTTAGTAGTTTTGTTTGGTTTAATTTTGCTTATAGATTTTAGTATGCTTATCTGTTTCAGCTTATTTTCATCATAGCCTTTTATCTTATTTGTTTTATTTTTACTGCTTATTAATTAGCTTATACCGCTTATTTTTACTACTTATCAAATGGCGCCGCTGCCGCTTCACTCGTACGATTGACGATTTTTCGTGAAGACGTTTGGATTTTGGGATCCGTTCACTTTGAACGTTACGTTTCTTGCAACAAAATCAAAAATCCAAAAAAATCAAAAACTTAAAAATACAAAAAAATTAAAAAAATTCACAAAAGCAATTTCTTTCCTAAGATTTGCACCAAAAAAATTAAAAAATCCAAAAGTAATACTTTTTCCTAAAAGTATTACACCAAAAAAATATTACGTATTAGTGTTAATTTTTAGTTCGATTTCTTTCGATTTTTCTTTTGAATATATATTTTTCTAAAAAAATACAAAAAGATTTTTCTTTTACTATAGTATATTACGTAGCACAATAATTTACCTACTTTTCAAATAAGCCTTAGTTGGGATTTGATCACCTAACTATTGTAGTCGCATCCTTAACGAAATAAAAAGGCAAAATAGATAAATACTAGTAAGACGTTTGAACTCAAAATATACAAACTATAAGGTGGGTATAAGGCGACGCGCTATAAAAGGCCGTCTAAGGAAAAAGGTTTTTAAGTGCTTTGTGCCACCTCGTTTCCCCGCTAGCTTGTGCGTATATTGAGAGGGACGACCGATTATTGGTTTGCCAACTCAATTAGTACTTAAGTATATATTTTTTGTAGCTTTTTCATATTGTTCCTCGAGAGGGAAAATCCTTTTCCTCTCAAAGTCGACCGAGGTCACCTACCTCATTCCAAAGTTTTAATTGTATGCGCACTCGCGCGCATACATACATACCGATTGGTGTACCAAACTCTTCCAATTCTTCCAAAAAGAAGAAGAAGAAGAAGAACAAAAAGTCCGTCATTCAAGCCGATCCCGAGAATCGAGCTTTCGACATAACGGTGGCAACGGATAATCGACCAATGATTGAGATTCTTCAATCTCACGTTGAAGGAAACGATGACGCGATTGTGGTGCCGGATATTGGAGCTAATCATTTTGAACTTAAACCGGATTTTATTCAAATGGTTTCCGCTACACCATTTTTAGGCCGTACTAATGATGACCCACACGTTCATATCAAACGTTTCATCCAATTAGCTAATACCGTCAAATACAATGGGGTGCCACAAGAGGCCGTTCGCCTTCAACTCTTTCCTTTTTCCCTCGAGGGACAAGCCCGGATTTGGCTTGATAAGGAACCACCCCAAAGTATTACATCATGGATTGACTTAGAAACCAAGTTCATAAACTACTTTTTCCCACCATCACGGACTACGGCTTTAAGAAATGTAATAATCACTTTTGAGCAAAAATATGGGGAAACTTTTTGTGAGTCTTGGGATCGATTTAAAGAACTTTTGAGAAAATGTCCACAACACGGTTTCACCAAAGTGCATCAAATAAATACGTTTTACAATGGTTTAACTCTAAATGACCAAGACTCACTTAATAGTGCCGCGAGGGGCAATATTCTTGTGAAAACCATGAACGAGGCTTGGGCCATTATTGAGAACAAGGCAAAAGTGCAAACTAAGAGTGTTCGGACTACAATAGCTAGTGCTAGTGATAATGAGGTGAATAATCAAATTAAGGAGCTTACTTCAATTGTGAAACACCTTGCTCTAAAAACCGACGCCCTCACTACACATGTGCATGCCGTGAAAGATAATAGTGAAACGTGTGAGACTTGTGGTGGACCACATTCATATTTCAATTGTGACAAGGTTTATAATCAACAACAACAAGTTTGTGCTTTTAATGCTAATGAAAGGGTTCCATTTACACCTAATGTTGATGTTACCCATTTGTCTTACAAGAGTACTAATTATTTGGCTCCACCGGGTTTTGTAGCACCACAAATACCACCCCCACCCGCCCAAAATACCCAATACCAAAATAGGAACCAAGGTCCTCAAATGGGTAATTTTCAAAGGAATGCTAATCAAGGAAATTTTAATGGTCAAAACCAAGGGTTTCAAAATAATAATCAAGGTTTTTATAATAACAACGGTTTTTAATCTCAATTTCAAATCAAGGTTTTCCTAATCAAGGGTTTAATCCAATGAACATGCAAAATCCTCAAATAGACTTGGTTCTACAAAAATTGACCGAACATGAGAAAATCATGAAAGCAATGCAAGAATCCACTAGACAAATGCAAGAGTTCAACGATAAGAGATTTTTGACTATGTTGCAAACCCTTAGACCCCAATGAGCCTTACCTTCAAATACCGAGATTAACCCTCGTGCTAATGTGAGTGCTATCAATACTCGAAGTGGAGCCACTTTAGTGGGACCTTCCATCTCTTCGCCCATAAAGGAGAGACAAGGCCCGAAGGTCATAATGATTAATCCTACTCCCCCTCCGGTGATTCCCCCCACTACCACTCCTAGTTCTAGTCCTCCATTGCCGAAAGAGCCTATCCCTGCGGTTGTTCAAGAAGCGAGTCCTTCTCCTTCTCAACCTTCTAAGTCTAAGCCTAATATTCCTTATCCATCTAGGTTAGGCAAGACTAAGGTGCTCACCAAAGATGACGTTCATGTCTCTAACTTTTTGAAAATGATTTCCAATGTGAATGTTAACATAAGCCTTATTGAAGCACTTGCTCAAATGCCAAAATTTGTGAAAATGTTTAAAGATTTGCTTAATAAGAAAGAAAAAATGGTTGAGCTCGTGAACACCCGTTTAAATGAGAATTGTTCCGCGGTTCTTCTCAAAGAGCTTCCCGAAAAGCTAGGAGATCCTGGACGATTCGTGTTACCTTGCTCGTTTCCTCAAATCGATGATTGTATGGCTTTAGCGGATCTCGGCGCTAGCATCAATCTTATGCCACTTTCGGTTTAGAAACAATTGTCATTACCCGACCTTGTACCGACTCGTATGACTTTAGAGTTAGCTAATCGAACTCTCGCATACCCTGTTGGTATTGCCGAAGACGTTTTTGTTCGAGTTGGTACATTCACTTTTCCCGTAACTTTGTCGTCGTCGACTATGAGATGGATCCTCGTATTCCGTTAATACTTGGTAGACCATTCTTAAGGTCCGGAAGAGCCTTAGTTGACGTGGCCGAAGGGGAGTTAATTCTTAGGGGTCGGGATGAACAACAAGTTTTTAAAATGGGAAAAATCACAACTAAATCAAATGGCAAAGAATCGGTCAATATGATTGATCTTCTTAATTATGATGATGAAGAGATTTTTATTAATCCTTTTGGAATTGAAAAGTCTACTCAAAATGATTTTGTGATAAACTCATCCCTTCCTTTAGAGCCTCAAAGTTTTTATACTCCCATTTATGACACCGATAGTGATGACACTTCTTCAAGTGATCACACTATCTTCGGCTTAGACAACTTGTCTTTTGACCCACCCACTTTTGACCCACCCATTTATGATACCCCAATCTTTGATACCTACAATGATGACACTTCTTTAAGTGATCTCATTAATTTTGATGACCCACCCCATAATCTTAATGCACCTCATATCTCTATGAGTGATTCTTCCATGGAGACTCCTTTTGACTTCTATAATCCAATTTTAGAAGTCATGACTATTGAGGAGGATCCTCCATTCTTAGAGATCATTCCTACTTTAGAGGTTATTCCATTTGAGGAGGATTTAGATATCTTTCTAAATACCTATTTTCCTCATGAGGATGAGTTTTCCTATGACTCCGATGATACTTATGTTTTCACAGCAAGTTTGGAAGAGGATGACTTTCCCACTATGAATTTTGATGATATTTTGAGCTTAAATGTCAACACCTCTTGCTATTTTCCCATTAAGGAACCGGTGTTTGATCCAGGAATGGAGACTTTTGTGCTTTCATTGCCATACCACCTTATCTTTCCTTGTAAGAGACTTTTGCCTAAGGATACCCCACTTTTCTATGACTTGCGTACCACATCGGGGTTTATTTCCGTTTGTGATGGAAATTATGTGTTTGACCCGGGTGGATTTTTCATGGGGTATGCCTTGTATGACTTTGTTTCCCCTTTATCATGGAGAGATTTTCCTCCCTTGGAAATCTCGGTTTTCCATGATGTTCCCATTTGAATGATGACATTCGGGAATTCGAGTCGAGCTAGAGACTCGTGTTAAAAATCAAGCATCGTTTAACTAGGTTAGATTTTTACCTTTTTCACCCATTTTCACCAATAAGTGTAGGGGGAGCCAAGTAGGTTGTTTGTGTTGATGTTGTGTGCAGGGACATGTGCTTAAATGCTCCACTTTTGGTACTTTTGACGCGACCCGTGTTCCGGTGTTTCCTGTGTACTCGGTTCCTTCGATAAGTTTTTGCTATTGTGATTCAACCTGTATATAAATAAAACGAATAAATGTAATAACTTTAGTTGTCCCTTCCTTAGCTCGATTTTAAACAACGTACTCAATGTCCTAAGTGTAGGGGAGTTTATTCTCCCATATGCTTAAACATTGAGGACAATGTTTATATTAAGTGTAGGGGGGATTTCTCTCGAAATTTTAGTGGGCTTTTCCATGAATTTGACCCCATTTTAACCGGAAAATTTAAAAATTTTCAATGTTTTTCAAATTTTTAATCTATTTTGGCCTTGTAGTATTTTTATTTTATTTTATTTTCTTTTTGTCATCGCATCGTATTTATATTTTAAGAATAAAGTCAAAAATAAATAAATAAATAAAATGGATTTAACAAGTTTTGATATCTTTGATATATTAGGCCCGTCGTGAATATTTTGACTCAACCCGAGTTTACTTATCCAACTTTACTCTAGCTAGTATCCTTAACCATATGGACCTTAATTGGTTTATTAGGCTAAGCATCCACGAGTCTCATCCCTTGAGATTTTAAATTGTGGAGAACGAGAGATGATAGAGTTAATTATAAGTTTGGTATTCTTTCATTAACTTATGTGAGTTAGTTATGAGCTTTTTCTCCCATCACTTGTTAATAAATATATTTGCAATAAATAAGGTTGTACGATTTGAAAAGTTACTTAGCTTCTAGCACAAGATCGTCTCTCAAGATTTGAAGTTTGAAGTTCAAGCCAAATATCGGTCCGAGAAAGGTCTCAAGTCGCGAAACGAGTTATGCCAAGATATGAACTTTATGAGGTTTCGAGAAGCAGTTTTAAAAGATTTTTTCCTTTAGCTAACTATTGATTAAATCGTCCCACTTTATTTTCGGCCTTAATAAATTATCGAAATAAGTCAAAAATGCATCCTCGTGATCATTCAAGACAAAAATAAAATACAAGAGATACACCGTAGGAATAAGGGGGTCTAAGTGATTAACTAAACCACATGAGTAAGTGTTAGTTGTGCTAACTTGTAATAACAATGATCTCGTTTTTGAGCTTGGTATAGGGAACGTGAAACTTGAGGGTGATTAATATTCATGACACCAAAGCCCTAATCTAAGTCTTAGATTTCTTTACGAATTTTTCCATCAAATAATTTCAAGCTAATAAAATTATTATCACTTTTGTTTCCTTTAAAGTTTTTATCTTTTCGTCGTAGTAATAATAGTATATCTTAATAAAGGCCGAGATGGATTATTTATGAGAAAAATGTTACTTATGCTTTAAAACTATGCATTGCATGGGGTCATTTCAATGGTCAAGTGTAGGGGATTTAATAAGTGTATAAACACTTATCCTTTTGCCACTAAAATCAAGGAAAAACAAGACCTAATCATGTGTTTTAAATCGTTAAAGTCGGAATTACGTGTGGTTTTGTGTTTTTGTGTTGAAATAGGTACAAATGATCAAAAGAAGAAAAAACACGGGATTTCACGGTCAAATGTTGAAGAAAAGTCCAAAAAGAGACGAAGACAAAGTCAAAAGGTCAAAAGTGTGCCAAAGATCACGAAACCCGACAAAACCGACACGGTTTTGAAGAAATGATCAAAGAAAACCGAAATCGAGCTCGTACTTAGTGGATTTAATATCATTTGAGTTTAATGGGCCTTGTGGGTCCCACATTGCTTATTGGGCCACAAGCCCATTTGGAAAATTGAACTTTATGGATCAAGGCCCATAAAACATTCAGATGTTTAAAACAAAAGTGGCCCAAGCCCTTTTCTCTACTTCAAGAAACAAATGGAATGAAAAGTTGGGCCAAAGCCCAATTACACTATACGGATGAAGCAAATGAAATAATTTTTCATTTTGGCTAAATTTTACTCATTTGGGGTCAAATCCCAGTCAACATCACAAACGCAACACCAACTCTTCCCTCACACGTTATATTAACTCACACATTTAACCCTCATTTATTTACTCCAACCGAACCTCACCCCATTTAATAAATAATTCACACGTAACTTTCAACCCTCCCTCACTTCAAACGGTTTACCCCACACTTTTACCCTGTACCCCCCACACTCTAACTCACCCCCTACACGTGTCTCCAAACATAATTCACTCCCACACGTTTTACTTAAAAACGTATATCTTACTCACCTCACATTTATTTTCACCTACCCCACTTTCATTTGATAGAAACAAAGTTTTACGTCCACTGTTTATCTTTTCCATCTCTCCCAAAACTTAACAGTCACCACCTCCCACAAACCCTAATTTTTACCCATAAAAAAATTAACCATAAAAAAGTAGGGGTTTTTACATATTTGATTAATTCACTCGAATCCATTAAGATCCCCCCAAGAATTGGAGAGTGTGGTCCTCTACTCTAATCTCACGTGGCAGGAACCCCTTCTTTTGATTGGAGGATATAAATCACTCCTCAAATCCTCCAATCACACCATTCCACGCTGGCAATCCAAGTCACAATTGAATTTCAGCCGCTAGATCAAGAGAGAGAAGAAAAGTGATGGATTATGCGGCCAAGATTGGATGCTTAAGGTTGAAGCTATGAAGAGGGTTTGAGGGTTTTCCCTATAAAAACCCCCATTTTCACATGTAATAGGGAGCACTTTTCTTTATTTAATTTTCAGCAATTAGGTTTAGATTTAATTCTGTATTTCTTTTAATTTTCAGCAAATTGTAATTCTCTTTTTAATTAATGAAAAGTTTATTTTATTTAATTTATCTCTCTTTTTAATTTCATGTCAAAATTTAATTTGCATCTTTAATTTCTTCTTTTTGGATACTGTTCGTTTCCTTATTTATTCGGTAAAAAAAATAAAATAAAAATAAAATAAAAAAATAAAAAAAAAACAATTAAAGGAAAGTGAAATACAAATATTTTCCCCCACTGGGAAAATAAAAGTTTACTGTTCGAAGTTCGTTTGGTTATTTTGTTCGAAGAAGTGAAGGATCGTTCGAGGCTGATTGTGACGTTACGGTGATTCGAAGACGGTGGTGTTTGTCGATTCAGTTTCGATAAGACAGCGCAGCGCTGCATCTTCTACCCGACAAGGTTCTAATCTCGATTTTCTTTTTCTAGTTAAGTTTTGTTTTAGTTTTATGTTATCTGCTTAATTGTTTTATTTTGCTATTGTTTGGTTCATTTTTGTCAAGTTTTTATTGCTTAGCTTATGAATCTGCTTTATGTTTTTTTAATTCAGTTAGCTTATATATGTTTGGTTTGGAGTGATTCGGAACTGCTTATGATTTAGTCTGTTTAAGCTTGTATGTTTGGATTTGCTTCTAGTTTCTGCTTATTGGTTTCTTCGGATAGCGTAGGATCTGCTTATTCGGTTTAGATAGTTTTGTTTGGTTTAATTTTGCTTATAGATTTTAGTAGTTTTGTTTGGTTTAATTTTGCTTATAGATTTTAGTATGCTTATCTGTTTCAGCTTATTTTCATCATAGCCTTTTATCTTATTTGTTTTATTTTTACTGCTTATTAATTAGCTTATACCGCTTATTTAGATTACTTGGCTTATTTGTTGCTCATAGGTTTTTTTTTTTAATGTTCCTTATCTGCTATTTTCTGCTGAATAGCTGATATAACAGACTCTATTGGTCTGCTATATATTTAATTTCCCAAAAAAACAAACAATTCCAAAAAATTCATAAAATATATTTAGCTAAAATTTGGTCTGGGTGGGAATCGAACCCAGGACCTCTCGCATAACTGACCAACGTCACACCCAACTCATCTAGCACCCTTTTTATGTTTAACTTTGCATACTTAAATTAATATAGTTTTTTTATAGTTGGTAGTTTTAATTAATTAGTTTAATTAGTTTTAAGTTTATTAAATTCTAGTTAAAAAGTTTTTAAATAGATTTTTTTATTCAGGTTCAGTTTTTATAAAAAATAAAAAAAAATAAAAAAATAAAAAGATAAAAAAATATTTTATTTTATTTACTTTTAAAAATTTACATTTTTATTTTGTTTATTTAAAATAGTTTTTGTTTAAAAGTCTTTAGTTTAAATTAGTTAGATTTCAATTAAAGTTTTTAGATTTACATTTTAAATAGATTTTATTTAAATTAGTTTAAAGTAGATTATTAAAACTAATTTTTATCATTAATTAGCTTTAGTTTAAAACACCAAAAATAGATTTTACCAAAAACAAAGTTTAGTCGATACGATAATTGGAAATCAAATTCGAGTCGAGTCGAGGAAAACGAACTTAATTGATACATACAAAAATCCTAGTATCAAAGCACCTCGTTTTTGATTACCAAGTCATGAGCTCGACTCGATCCCCTCAATACTAATTATCATTGGGGAAGGTAACTTGGTCGAGGTCATCCAAATAAGGGACTTCCCCACCAAAGTAGTGCTTAACCCTATGACCATTCACCTTGAAGTTAGGACCATCATTTTGAGCTAGCTCGATGATCCCACATGGATATACTTGGGTGATGGTGAACAGTCCGGACCAACGGGATTTCAACTTGCCGGAAAATATTTTCATTCTTGAGTTAAAAAGCAACACTTGATCTCCAATGTTAAAAACCCGGTTTTTAATTTCAGAATCATGAAACTTTTTAGTTTTTTCTTTGTAAATAAATGAATTTTCATAAGCACTATCCCTTAATTCATCCAATTCATTCAATTGCATTTTCTGATGTTTTCCCGCGGTCTCAATGTCATCATTACAATGCTTTAGGGCCCAATAAGCTTTGTGTTCGAGTTCAATTGGCAAGTGACAATTCTTCCCATACACGAGCTTATAAGGAGTGCACCCAATGGGCATCTTATGAGCGGTACGAAAGGTGTTGGGTCTAAATCGTTGATGTGGCAGAAACTCAAAACGAAGAAAACATGAGGGCATTTGTTTTAGCCGCTGACACATTGTGTCTAGCCGCTGACAAATGTAAACGAGACGCTGACAGCCTTCAACGCTGTTAGAAATCTATTTAGGATAAGTATTCAAAATATTGTTTATCAGTATTCTGTGAATAGTTTATTTAAATAGAAGATATACATGTTTATTTTGTTCTTATCTCTTGTAAACCCTATTCCTTACACTGTAAAAGGAACCAAGGGTATTAGGTTGTATTCATATCATTCATACAAAATGTAAACCTAAAGTGTGTGTCAACTAGGCGTGGGATTAAATACATACACGCATAGTGATTGTTTGTTATTAATATAATGAGCAATCCTTGGGAGAAATTCATCTTGTGTTATTGTGCCTAAACACCTTGTTAAACGTGTTTCATTCTATTCCGCCTTGATTCAATCAAGTGAATGAGATTCGTTCCTAGTAGCTAAAAGATCGAGGAAACTAATGGTTTCCACAGTTGGTAACAGAGCCTCGTGGCTCTCGATGCTAGGACCAACAAGGTGTTCGTGTTAGTTGTAATTAAGAAAAATCCGTATAGGGTTTTTTCTGGTCGTTTTTGTGTGCACAACAGCGGTAAAAAGGCCATATCTCCTTCGTTAACCGTTGGATCGTAGCAAAATTCGAACTGAAGGTTCTCGACATATGTGTCTACGATCACACTGGAGGGATCTTCAATATGAGCTCTTTTGAAAGAGTTATAGGTTGGCGAATATGGCTGCAGAATGAAGCATCTGATTTTTCTGTTTTTTTATTGTTATGAAACTAGGGTTTCTCAAACCCTATAATTGATTCTGTTAATGCAATGATGCCTAAAAACGTTACTTGCATTTTTCGGTCTCGCTTTGTTTTGATTACGACAATATGCAAAAACAAGCATTTACGAAAACAACGAAAAACGAATTCTTGAGTTCAAGTATTTTTCATTTCAACCATTATCACTTAAGGTATGAACAAACAAGTAATTATCCTAATTAAGTGATCAAGGATTTAATCTTTTCTTAAAGCTCACTTTTTATTAAGTGTGACAAAGTTTTATTATTAAACTTTCTTTTTAAGAATATGTTTTATTAAATTAATTATTTGAAAATTTGAAATTTGAAAATGGCATTTTCTATCTCGGTTTGGAATATCCTTTTAGGATATTTTAATCCCCAGATTCGAACCAATCCACTAAAAGACAAAAGGGATCGGACTCTACGCCGGCGGTTCCTTAGCGCCTATGGCGTTTCCTTATCGATAAGGAACCGGGGGCTCCAATAAGGAACCGCGGGCAGATATAGCCGTTGGATGTTTGTCTTATAAATAGTGGACCATTCTCAGACTTTCAATTCACCTCTTTTGCACATACATTTCCAGATTCTTTCATACTTCTTAAATCAACCAAATCCTTGATCATTTGTTTGATTACTACTTGTTTAGAAGTGAATCTTTCTCCTCTCATCTTTTCCTCTCAAAGTGCAAAGAAAAGAACACTATCATTCTTGAAGTGTTGTGTCTACCTCAAAGATCCGTTGGAGATTCAAACTTATTTATTCACTGTTGTGTCATTGTTGTAAAGATCCATAGTTGTGTCTATTTGGAAGTTGTGTATGTATTAAGGTTAATACTTAGTACTCAAAGTATATTGGTGTAGATTGGTCCTAACTAAGATTAGGGCTCGACTTTTAGCTTAGAGTTGGAAATTGGTTAAGCGACGTTGTGTACGGTTTCTCCACCTTAAGGAGTTTGTTGATTAGTGAACTCTCGAGTAAGGAGTACTCGAGGAGTGGAGTAGGAACGAGGAGTGAGATTCATTGCTGAACCACTATAAATCCTTGGTGTTTGGTTTGATCTTTCCTTCCCTTATCTCTTTACATTCTTTATTCTTTATTCTTGTGATTATTAGTTTAGTTGCTCTTATACTTGTAATTATTAGTTTAGTTGCCTATACCTTGTTCATATTGTGTATAAGAAGGTTTCACATAAATACTCAAGCTTAAGTTTTTGAAAAAGGATTTTTAAACCAATCTTTAACAAGTAAATTTAAGAAACTATTTGATGAGATGGCATTTATACATGATCTCATCGTTCTTTTCAGACTTTAAATGCATAAAATGTCATCAAAATACCATATATATGCTTGTTTTTGTTTACTTGTGTATTTTAGGTATGTATATCGTGAAAAAGACAAAAGATGTAGAATCATATAATCTTAGGATTGTAGATGTATTTGTATTATCTAAAGAAGAGATGAAAAGGAAGAACTTAGAGAGAGAAAGCTAGAGAGAGAAAGGAGAGAATTAGAGAAAGAAAGGTTTATTGAGTGAAAGTGTCAAATGAAACAAAATGAGCAACCCCTCCTAACATGCTAGGAGGGGGTATATATAGCCTACCGTACATATGGGCTATATGGACTATATGTTTACATAATAGATCACGAGCCCAATACTTGAATATATCGTTGGAGTGACCGATCCTTTCTAAATACGTAAAAACGTATTTCCAACAAAAGATCACAAGAAACAAGGAAAAACGAACACGAGAAACGAAGCCGCACAATGAACCGGGCCCTAGTCTATGATTTCTCAAAGAAAAGTCCTTGAAGTATTGAAGATGTTCAAGAATGATCCCTCATCAATGAAGAAATGACACTTAGTACCCATGTATATTCATAATTACAATTTTGGTCCCTTAAGTTTGTCAAAATGACAAAGAGGTCCCTCAACTTCGAAGAATTGGCATGTTTAGTCCTCCAAGAATGCAAGACTTGTCACTTTCTACCCTCCTTAATGACAAAAATACAAGAAAGGTCCTTCATCCATAAGGAAAGTTTAAGTTCAATCCTCAAAGAATCAAGAAAATGACAAAACAACCCCTTGAAATCTTTTTGGAAAAGTTTTGTGCCAAAAGTATAAAAACCAAAACTTCTTTAACAAAGGAAATGGAAGTTGGTCGTTTTTATTTACCAAGTGAACAAAAAATGAACAACCAAGGACCAAAACTGCCACACTCCAAAGTTCAAACGAGAAATTTAGACGCTAAACATTTATTGTAGTAATTTCTACTACTATTCACCGTCTTCTTTACCCAGGTGCGAATTGAAGCAAAACAAAGGGTTAAATGAAATTGGGAGTACCCACGTGTGATTCACATCACGTCTATAAAATCCCAACAACAAAAACCTCAATCCCACTACCAGTGAGACCCCACAAGGCCTACCCTGCTCCAATATCTAGATGACACATGGCAAGAATCATTGACATGGCCAAATCAAGGGTATATATCAACTCCTTGGTCCCCAAGAAGTAAATGGACGTCCAAGATTTCTCCAAACAGGCTGTCAACAACAAGATATGATTCTGGAAGCTTCACTAGGGTTATTTCAGGGATTTTCATAGATTAGGGTTTGTGAATAGTGCTCATATCATGGCCTACAAAAAGAGCCCCAACATGTGGATGCGCCTCTTGTTCCAGTTTTTAGATAAAATCCATGTAATCCCTTTTTATAAATATAAAGTTGGTATTTTCTCAAAATCGAATTGTAATTGCTTTTATCTTTTTATGAAAGTTGGTATTTGATTAGCTAAATTCCGAGTTCCACTCTTATTTGTTGTGTTTGTTCAAGTTTTCAAAAGAGAAAAAATATTTTAAGAAAAGGAAAATATTTTTGGTGTGTTATTGATATTATCCTACTGTTTTATATTTGTTCATCTTAGCAGGGTTGGAAGCTAGTGGTTGTTCTGCTACCACTTGAGCTCTAACAATCCAAGGCATGGATGTATGCCTTGGAGGTGCACGTTTCTAGTCCCTTTTACTTTTCTGCATATTATTATGTTATGTGGTGAATTTGAGATTGTGTTCTTGAATCAGTGTTTTCTTGGTTAAAACTTGTTATTTGACTGATACTTGGTGTTATTAGTTAAAGTAATCTTAGTTTGTGGTGTTTATAAAACAAATCCTTTGAAAAAGATTGTTAATTAGTCATAAAGGGGTGTTTGAGTTTGGGTGTGTCAAGGTATGGGTGACACAACCTTTGGGCATAAACTGTCTAGAATCGTCTTATATGTTGGTTTAAAGTGATTTCAGTCCTTGTTTTAAGTGTGGTGGTATAAAACCAAGTTTTCAAGTGATATAGCATAAAAACAGTCAATTTTTTCAGTCAAGCAAAACTAGTTTGTTTTAGTTCATTTTGATCTTAAACTTTGAAATCTGTGAGATAATCTGATAAATTAGGATTGCTGATAGTTAGTTTGTGGTTTGGTGGTTATTTGAGTAAGATCTGGTGGTTTGAAATCCATTTGGTGACCAATCATATCAGCAAAAACATTGCCAGACCTGTATGCATATCAGTAACCCTTGATTGCCTGATTTTGTGTGATTTATGTGAAGGACCTTGTGTTTTTCTTGTTTCTATTGACTCCCAATAAGCCAAAGCTTATTAGGGTGTTGTTGTTCCCAAAAATATTCAACAAGCAAGGCTTGAACTCAAGCCAAAACAG
This sequence comes from Glebionis coronaria, assembly GCA_025667525.1. Classification (NCBI taxonomy): domain Eukaryota; kingdom Viridiplantae; phylum Streptophyta; class Magnoliopsida; order Asterales; family Asteraceae; genus Glebionis; species Glebionis coronaria. The sequence continues at coordinate 234,329,924 of CM046879.1, forward strand.
ATTTGTTCAAGCAGCAGTGGGAACTCCTTTCCCACTGCTTGTTACCACTCTTAGTGTTAAACTTGTTCCACCTTATTATTAAGCCATTTCAGCTTATTGAAACGTGCAATAACCTGGATTTGGTAATCAGTCTTCCTCATTTGACCCATTTAATCATTCTGGAGCTTTTGGGCTTTTGACTTTAGGATTTGACTAGAAAACCAACTTATTTGACTTTTTCATAAGTGCTTATTACTTATTCAACTTATTTGGCTTTGCTTATTAGATTTTTCTTGATTGATTTGTCTTAATTAAGTCATTTAGAGTCTTTTGCAAGTTAAATCAAGTTCTGAAGTGGTCTAAATCTCTAAGTCGACTATTTTGTCTTTTAGTGAAATCATACTTGGCTTATTTCTGACTTATTGGTTAAGCTTTTTCAAAATTTCTTTCTACAGATCTCTTTAGTATCCCAAAATAAGGTTGTGTGTCAAATTAGAGCCTATGGCATTATCTTATGACTTAATGGGCCAAAAAACCCATTAAGAATAAGTTGTTGACTTATTAAGTTGTGATAAGCATATTTTCAGCTTTTGGACCTGTAGACTTTTGTGCTTAAAATTAAATATTGAGTCAGACTGGTGATTTTGGGCTTATTTGGTTGAGTTTGATTTTATTGGGTCAAAAAGCCCATTTTTTTGAACGGCTAGTTAGTAGTTAGTGATTCGAGTTACAGTGACATCCAATTGGGCAGTATGCAAGCCTTGAACCTTTCGCCTTAGGAGTTAAACCCTACTCCTGCTTCTATTTTATTTCGCCCCTGAAGGTACATGGTGAGACTTGAACCCAAGACCTCTCCAAAGATACCTCCCCAAGGATTCCTTGGTGGCCAACTGTGCTAAGACAGTTGGTTATCAAAAAGCCCATTTAGTTGGACTGTTTTGTTTTTAGCCCATTTGGGGGCCCAATAGGGGTATTTTGGTAATTTCACTTTCATTTTCTGTTTATTTAGGTTAAAATAAACTAGTTTGCAAGTTTTTAGAAATTTTTATAATTTTTGAATTTTTAATATTATTTTAATATTTAATTTTAGTTTTTAATCATTTTAAATAGTTTTAATTGGTTTTAAATTTTATAAAAATATTTTTTAGTTTAATTAAGTCATTTTAGAGTTTTACAAATTGAAAAATCCTAATCTGGGCTTTTTATTAATTATTTTGATTTTTAGGGCTTTAATTAGCATTTAAAAATAAATATTTAATAATATAAAAGGTTTGAAAAAGTTTTGATCATTTGTAAACTCTAATTACATTTTTAGTTATTTTTGGTAATTTTTTGGGAAGTTTTAGATTTAATTTTTATTTTGTCATATTTTACGGTTTTACGTTTTATCGTCGTAGTGTAATTTTAACGTATCCGTCATTCTCATTCCTCATCTTTTTTTTCTTTAATATTAATCCAAAATAATTACGAATTATTCACACACAATAAACCTCCTTGGGGAAAAGAACTTATTTAGGTTATTAGTGCACGGTTTTCCTAAACCGTCGTACTTAATACTTACCGCTTTTACGCCTTTTTCCTAAAAGGTCGTATTTTACCACAATCATTTTGGCGCCATTGCCGGGGAGGTGTGTCGTGATTAATTTGCCATTTTTTTTGAATATCTAACCATAAATAGTATTTGTGTTAAATAGAAATCTATTAACACGTATTATCGGTTTTTTTTCGTTTTTGTTATTATTATTATTACTATATTGTATATGTATCATAACAAATATAAAATATCTCCAAAAGTGTGAAAACACAACCTTAATTGGGATTTGATCTCCTAATTATTGTATTCAAATCTCAAACAAAAAGAAAAAAAAGACAAAAATAGATAAATACTTTCGTGAAGCTCGATTTTTAAAAATACGAACTTTAAAGTGAATAGATAGGCAACATGCTATAAAAGGACGTTAAAGGGAAGATAGGTACTTAAGTGCTTCGCGCCACCTCATTCCCCCCGTTCACTTTTGAGTATTTGATATTGAAGTCTAATCGAGGGTTTTGTCGCCCAAAGTATTATTACGTATCATATATATTTGCTTGGTTTCTTTGTGATTAAACCCTCTTGAACAATTTGGTTTTCACCAAAGTTCTAAAGTCAATTGAAGGCGTTCACTCCACGTGATCGTTTTCATTCTTTGAGGCTTCTTTAATCAAGCGTTTGATTCGAGGATAGATTTGGTAAACAGTCTACAAATACACACAAAATCCAAAAAAATTAAAAACAATAAAAAACACAAAAAAAATCGAGAATCAACAAAACACCCAAAAGAATATTCTTTGCTCACCTCCACGTTCTATGTCACATTTATGCAAACTCGTAATCAAGAAAAACGAGCTCGCAAACGTCGTCAAAACCAAGGAAATCAAGAATCTTTGATTGAAGAAGAAACTCCAATTGTCGAACCCGTTGTAGGTCCAATAGTCACTATGGCTAATCGTACTATGATGGAGTTGCTTCTAGCACCCACCGAGGGTTTTTGAGATGCTATTGTGATTCCCGGCATCCTTGCGGGAATTTCGAGATCAAGACGGGTTTAATGTCGATGCTACAAGCAAACAAGTTTCGAGGACATCAAAAAGACAACCCGCATTATCACATACGGAATTTCAATCGTCTCACCGCAACAAGCAAATTTAAGGATGTTCCACATGACGCCATTAAGATGATGTTTTTTTCCATACTCGTTAGATGGACCCTCTAAAATTTGGCTCGAGAAAGAACCGCCAAGTTCGATTTTGACATGGGGTGATCTCGTCTCTAAGTTTGTGAACCAATTTTTTCCGCCATCTAAGACGACACATTTGAAAAATGAGATTTCAAGGTTTACATAACGTTCTAATGAAAGTTTTTAAATGGCATGGGAACAATTTAAGGAAATGTTACATGAATGTCCTCACCATGATTTTTCAGAATTGCATCAAATTGATACTTTTTATAATGGGCTTAACGATCATGAACGAGACTATTTTAATACCGTCGCGGGTGGTAAAGTTTTGTGCAAAACGACCGATGAAGCTTTAAAGATTATCGAGAATAGATCTAAGGTTTATAACCTCGTAACACACCAAGTGTTGCCACTGTGGGTTCATCGTCATCGTCATCGTCTCGTAACATGAATGCCTTACATGATGAAGCAAATGAGGAAAATCGTTTTTTCGATAGATTTTCGACGCTTATGACACATTGGAAAGCATAAGATGCTTTGAATTCTGCATCGGTTAAAGCGGTTGAAAAGAGTTGTATATCCTGTGGTGGAGCTCATGATTTTTCGGAGTGCATTACCGCCGGTGTTAACACTTCCAGTGCTTACGTAGCAACGAGGACTTACAACCAAAACGGCCAAGGTTCCCGCCCAAATCAAGCTCCCCAAAATCAAAATGTTAAAAACTATCGAAACAACAATCAAAGTGGTGGTTATCAAGGCAATCAAAGTAACATAACAAGGATAAATACCAAAATAGGAACAATGGGAAAGTTTAAAATCAAAACCAAAACCGTGATTTTCAAAATACTACACAAGGTTTTCAAAATGCTCACACTAAAAATCTTCAAGGAGAATTTTTGGATTATGCTAAAGCAAATGATGCTATGTTTGATAACATGCAACGTGAGATGATTAGCTTAAGACCCGAGTTGAAAAACGAGCTTAAAAACGAACTTGCTAATGAACTAAAAACTCATGCTAATAAGATGGAAGGAAACGTTCAACGTCTTCAACAAAATCAACAAAAGATGGAACAAGGTCAACATGAGATTAAGTAAGAGTTGTTAAAAGCGGATATAAGACATTCAAAATTTGAAGATCGAATGGCTAAAATGTTTGAAGCAATCATGTGTAAACCCTCTTCCTCGGGTGGTCTTCCTAGTGATACCATTGCAAACCCGAACGGAGAAATGAAGGTTATTACTACTCGTAGTGGTAAAACTTTCAAGGAACCAATCTCTCGACCTAGTACTTCTACGGAGAAGGAAATCGAGAAAGAACCCGAGGTGATGGTTGGAAAGGAGCATTTTACAAGCCCACGAAGTACTGCTCATACCACACCTACGGTTGAACCAATACCAATTTTGGAACCCGAGATTCCAAGGCCGATACCTATGCCCCAACCCACACCACCCTTACCTTACCCATCGAGACGAAACAAGGAAAAGTCACAAGAAAGTAACAACTATCAATTTGAGCTTTTTATGAAAATGTTTCGTGATATGCATTTTAACATAAGTTTTGCCGACGCTTTAATCATGATGCCTCGATTTGCCGCCAACTTCAAAAGTATGTTGAATAAAAAAGAGATATTACAACAATTGTCTAGTTGTTCATCGATGTTTCTTAACCGCATACCTCAAAAAACGGTGATCCCAATAAATTTTTAATTCCGTGTGGTATTCAAGATATGAAGGAATGCTACGCCTTGGCCGATCTTGGTGCTAGTATTAATTTATTGCCTCTTGCGATAGTAAAGTCGCTATCACTTCCGGCTCTTACTCCATCGAAAATGTCAATCGAGATGGGCGATCATTCTACGATTCTCACATGTGGAGTAGGCGACGACATTTTCGTAAAAGTTGGAAAGTTTTACTATCCCGTGGATTTAATCCTTGTAGACATTCCTATGGATCCTAAAGTTCCTCTCATTTTGGGTTCATTTTTTGATACGTCGAGAGCACTAATTGATGTACATGCTAGGAAAATCACTCTACGTTTCAATGAGGAGGAACTTGTCATAAATGCAACCCAATACTCCAAGCTTTCTCATGTTTATTCTATCGCGACTTTGAACCTTGTTGATTCAATCGATGTCGTTTGCTAAGAATTTTCACAAAGAGTTTTAGGAATTTTCAATAAAAACGATTCACCATTTCCTCCGCCGGTGGAGGTTATGAGTGTTAAACCTACATCTTCAAATGAACCACCACACCTCAAATTAAAAGATCTTTCGCCTCACCTCGAACACACATTCTTGAAAGGTGTCGATAAGTTGTCGGATATTACGGAAGATCTTTCGGATGACGAATATGTTGACCCCGATGCGGCGGTGTTCTTTATTGATAAACGTTTTGACAACTTACCACCACCTAAACGCAAGTTAAATGTGAGAATTTTTAGTGTGCCTATGATACAAGGCTTTTGCCTAGTATAAAAATTATTTAAGTTCGTTGTTCTGGTCTAATCGAATTGATCCTGGTTAACTATGCGACTCAGTCGTTCTTTGGTGGAAACAAAATTTGTGTTGTTGTAGTATATTAAATGTGCAAGACGTAAATGAAAATGACGTTAATTTAAATCTAAACCTAATTTAAAATAAATGACAAGAATTTAAAAGCGTGACGAAAATTAAAAGGCACTAAAAGTAAATGGGCAATTAAAGTAAATAACGCAAACTTAAAACTATCTAAGGCAAACTTAAAACGCAACTAAAACTTAAAATAAGGCAAAGCTAAAATAAATCTAAGGCAAGTAAACTTAAAGTGCGACTAAGTAAAAAGGCGGGAAAAGTAAAGCTTAAAAATCAAAAATTAAAAACTAGAATTAAAAAGAACCTGAAAACAGCTCACTCGGAATAATCCTTCGTTCGGAATAATCACTCATCCGGAATGTCACCTTCGTTCGGAATGATTCTTCTTCACTCGGAATATTTACCAAATCCTTGATCCGGAATAAAATGCTCACTCGGAATAATGGTTCATCCGGAATATGTCACTTATCCGGAATATTCACTATTCCAAATGAACACCTTGGTTCGAAACAATTGTTGATCCGGAATGTTGCTGATCCGGAATAAATGAGATAAAAGCTTGATTCGGAATATTCCTAATCAAATCCTTCGTTCGGAATATATTCCGGATGAACTCCCTTGATTCGGAACTTCACTGATTCGGAATATTATTCCGAATAAACTTCTTCACTCAGAATGTTCCGAATGAACACCCAAAATCCTTCGTTCGGAATGTTTTTGCTGATCCGGAACAATGTCTTGATTCGGAATTTTCCGAATAAACTCCTTCACTCGGAATGTTCCGAATGAACTCGTTGATCCGGAATACTTTCTCAAAACCTTCGTTCGGAATGTTCCGAATGAACCAAACTGATTCGGAATAATAAATGTTACGAATGAACACTTTGATCCAGGATATGTCACTTATCCGGAATGTTTGCTTTGTTCGGAACAATCACTACACCACCTTGATTCGGAACAACTTGTTTGAAACCCTTGATCCGGAATAAACCTGGGAATCAGTAACAAGCAGCGAAGAACAAGGAACAAAGAGAAACACGAATCTAAACAAAATTAATCAAAATCAAACAAAGGATTAAATCAAACTAACCAAATAACATCTACTAATCATAAACCAACAATCCAAAACAATCAAACTAACAATAATAATCAAGATAATCAAAACCACTTTAATCAAATCAATAAATCATCAAAAACATAAACATGAACAATAAAGCACAAAGATTAAACATAAACCAAGAAAGGTAGATAAGAGATGAACAATAAAAGTAAAGATTGACAAGAATTAAAAGGAAACTTACTTCAATTAAAGGTATTTAAAGGTGCAAGACAATGTATTTAAATGACATGTAATTAAAGTGCAAGGAAAATAAAATGGAAGAACTAATTGTCACTATTAGCCAACAAGAGAAAATGAAATGAAATCCTAATCTATTTATAGGAGAGGATTAGGGAGGTGCTTAGGAAGCTTCCTCCCTTCTTTCTCCTTTCTTTAATTGCACGATTAAGCCCTTGTCTTCTTAAACTTTTGACTTTAATGACTTTGTCTCGGGATTTCTTTAAACTCGTCTTGCAATTCTTCAATAAATTAGACTTGAGTTCATCGGCTTTTAGTAAACTTCCGTCTTTTGACTTTTTCTTCGATAAATCTTCAGAATTGGTCTTGGACTTCCGTTCTTTTTGCACTCTTGATTTCTTGACTTCGTCTTTTGTCTTTTTCTTCGATAAAAGCCCGTGAATGCCCGCGTTTTCTTCCCTTTTCACAATTTCGTCCTAAATCACAACAAAAACACAAACCACGCATAATTTCGACATTTACGACATAAAATACACGTTTTGGCTCGGTTATTATTGTAATTAAGTGGTAAAAAGGATGGGTGTTTACACACCTATCAGCCTAACATCATCTTAGAAACACCAAATGTTTTCGACATAATCAAAACGAGTTTTCATAAAGAGACTTTAAACGATAAAAATCGGAAAAGATTTTGAATTTGATTTAAAAGACTTTTCTACAAGTCTAACTCCGTCATCACCACGTGTTTTGAGTGATACCAGCTCGTCTACTCCTTTTGACGATGCTTTGTGTGGGGGAAGCCCCTTATGTTCCCTCACCTTTCTCCAACGAGGACGAGATATTCGATCCTAGAATTTCTTGTAAAGGGAAATCTCGGTCTTCCACCGATGAAATAAATGGAAAATACTTTCGTTTGCTTGGTGTGAGTCTTCCTCGAGTAGCTCATTATGTTGCCCTACCATTTGTCCCACCCTTCTACTTCTCATCTATTTTCTTCTACCTCTTTGAGGTTTTGCCACGCGTTGAAGTGGCGTTGGTTTGTTTATCTAATGAAAACGAAGACGCCATCTTCGATCCCGGTATTTTGCATCATCAAAGGACCTAGTCCTTAATATCGGTTGCTTTTGGGCATTGTTCATCATGTAAGCCCCACCAAAAATGACCATACCATAATTATCCCTAAAAGATCACATTTGAGGGGATCGAGTCGAGCTCATAACTCGGTAATAAAAAACGAGGTGCCTCGTGGGGGAGATCCCATGCTTATCCATTGTACATATTATCGCTTTTTAATGTAGTTAATGAGAGGGGATTTGTGCCCTTCCAACTCATTTTCTCGTGATTGTTTGTGAATGTGTTATCTAGATCATCATCATTGCCCGATTAAAGACTCTCGTGTTTGTTTACGTGAGCCTCGATCGTTTGCTTGAAGAGTTCTTCACGAATCCATGACGTATCCTTTATTGTTCTGACAATTATCTTTTAGCATAATTCATAAACGGCTTTAGATATATTGTTGATCACCCTTTCCATGCTAGATCCTAAGCATTCGACTCTTTGTCTCTAGTATGGGGGTGCTCCACCTTTAAACTCGAAACATTGAGGACAATGTTTAATTTTGGTATGGAGGGGGGGGGGGGGGTGAATAGATACTTGCCTTGCTACGCCCTCACGTTTTCCAACTTTCATCGTCTTGTTTTGTTTTGTTGCAAATAAGGCTAATAATGGACAAATTTTAAAATTTTTCTTAATTTTCATAAGTGTTTTTAAGACACGAATGTATAGTTTCTGATGGGTAGAATAAGAGTTAATTTTTGACTTGATGGGCATTTGGAGCCCTTTACATTCCTTAACCCGCTTGATCAAGTTTTGCTAGACTTTTATATAGGGAACTTTAAAACGCGAAAGTCTTAGCTCATACGGGTTAAGAACAAGAACTTTTCGCAAGTTCCTATAATTGATCCTAGAAAGTCACTTATCAAGGGAACTTTAAAATGCATTCTCTAAACTTGAAAAAGTATAAGAAAGAGCAAGATCCTATAGGTGGCTTGAAAACCCAAAACTTCGATTTAATATAGTCTTAATGAAGCTAATCCAAATTTGGCTTAATTTTGACTTGCATGGCTAAGTATTCACGAGTCTCTTTAATTAGAGGTCTTTAAATAGTGAAGAACGAGAAGTGATAGAGTTAGACAAGTGATCATGCTAAACGTAGAACATGAAAATGTTCTTTCAAAAACTCATATGTTTTTAATTGTGGCTTTTTCTCCCATAAGATCAATGCATTAGGAATAAAATAATTGCAATAAGTAAGGTCGTACGATTTGAAAGGTTACTTATCCTCTAGCCCAAGATCATTTGAAAGTTGCTCGTGGTTGAATAGAGTTCATAGCCAAGGCATAACTTATTGAAGCGGGACGCGAAGATTGGTGAAGATCCAAAAAGGCCCTAACAAGGCATGAGGAGCTCTATTTTGTTGCTAAAGATCCAAGATGATGTGAAGAATCATGATTCCAAAATCAATATGAAGGAACGAGACACACGAAGAAAAGCAATTACTCCCCTAAAGATCATGGAGAAAGTCTATCCAAAAAGGCCCTAACAAGGTATGAGGATAAACATATCCAAGTCCTAAAAGGAGGCGGATCGTTGTATATCAAAATCCAAAATAGAGATTGAAAAAAATGATGAAGTCGTGGTCCAAGTATGAAGAATCTCTCAAAAAAGTCAAATGAAGAAATTCCAAAATATGAAGAGAAGACCATAATTTCAAGAACGTCTTCCGAAGATTCGAAGTATGACGTACATGCCAAATATCGGTCCGAGAAGGGTCTCAAATCGTGAAACGAGTTATGCCAAGATATGAACTTAAGAGATACACGAGAAGCCGTTTTAAAAGATTTTGTCCTTTAGCTAACTATCGATTAAATCGTGCTACTTTATTTTCGGACTAATAAATACTCAAATAAGTCAATATGAATCACTTGTGATTCATGACAAATAGTTAAAAAAACTCTAGATACCTTTCTTAATAACTAGTATTGCGGGGAGAAAAAGTATTACACAATTTGGACGTATGAGTAGTGTTAGCATTGTGACTTGTAACAACAATGATCTCGTTTTTGCACTTAGCATGGAATGTATGAAAATCAAGGATGACGAACTTTACTCTATGAGACCTTCACTTGTTTTTATTCATTGACCCTAAAAGTCACATTCGTGATGAAAATCATACATTATGTCTTTACACGTATTCGTAGTATTATAGCAAGTCTACTTTTCAATAAAGGTTAATAAAATTGAATTTTGCAGATGCTTAGATACTTTATTCTAACATTGCGTGAGGGCACGACAATGGTTTAGTATGGGGAATGATGAGATGGAATTTATACATGATCTCATCGTTCTTTTCGGATTTTAAATGCATAAAATGTCATCAAAATACCATATATATGCTTGTGTTTGTTTAATTGTGTATTTGGTGAAAAAGACAAAATATCACAAGAAACAAGGAAAAACGAACACGAGAAACGAAGCCGCATAATGAACCGGGCCCTAGTCTATGATTTCTCAAAGAAAAGTCCTTTTATATTCATAATTACAAGTTTGGTCCCTTAAGTTTTCCAAAATGACAAAGAGGTCCCTCAACTTTGAAGAATTGGCAAGTTTAGTCCTCCAAGAATGCAAGACTTGTCACTTTCTACCCTCCTTAATGAAAAACATACAAGAAAGGTCCTTCATCTATCAAGAAAGTTCAAGTTTAGTCCTCAAATAATCAAGAAAATGACAAAACAAACCCTTGAAATCTTTTTGGAAAAGTTTTGTGCCAAAAGTTTAAAAACCAAAACTTCTTTAACAAAGGAAATGGAAGTTGGTCGTTTTTATTTACCAAGTGAACACAACATGAACAACCAAGGACCAAAACTGCCACACTCTAAAGTTCAAACGAGAAATTAGGCGCTAAACATTTACTGTAGTAATTTATACTACTATTCACCGTCTTCTTTACCCAGGTGCGAATTGAAGCAAAACAAAGGGTTAAATGAAATTGGGAGTACGCACGTGTGATTCACATCACGTCTATCAAATCTCAACAACAAAAACCTCAACCCCACTACCAGTGAGACCCCACAAGGCCTCCCATGCTCCAATATCTAGACGACACATGGCAAGAATCACTGACATGGCCAAATCAATGGTATACATCAACTCCTTGGTCCCCAAGAAGTAAATGGACGTCCAAGATTTCTCCAAACAGGCTGTCAACAACAAGATGCGATTCTGGAAGCTTCATTAGGGTTATTTCAGGGATTTTCATAGATTAAGGTTTGTGAATAGTGCTCATATCATGGCCTATAAAGAGAGCCCAAACATGTGGATGCGCCTCTTGTTCCAGTTTTTAGCTAAATCCATGTAATACCTTTTTATAAATATAAAGTTGGTATTTGATAACTGGGTTTTGCCAAGTATGAAAATTTGTTTGTCTCGATTCAATTCGAATTGATTACCAGTTAAATGTGTGACTCAGTCATTTTTGGTTAACAAAAGAAGGTTTGGTTATCTATTTCTACTTAAAAGGTAAAAGCGAAACGTAATAAAAATAAGCGAAAAACAATTAACTAATAATAACGAAACAATACAAAATAATAAAACGTAAATTAAAACAAAACAATTAATAAAAATAAAACTAAACGAAGAAATTAACTTTCGACTGAAAAATAAAATTAACTTAATGAAAAAGGAGAAAATAAAACTAAGAGGGTACTTTAAAGCTAAACGAGACAAAACTAAAGCGGGTACTAAATAAAAGATAAAACTTAAACTTTAGGAAAAAATACTAATACTAAAAATCGACGAAAAATATAACTAAAAATACGTGACTTTCAGAATAAAAATCGGAACAACTTTTAGATAAAACTAAACGATTACGGAACAATACTAATAAATAAGCAAGCTAGCAAGCAGCTAGCTCAAGCTACCAGGGTGGACAAATTGGTGGGAAAAAATTGGCAAGCACACAAGTAAGCATGTCATTTGGTCGGAATATTATGTATATAATTCTATCGGAATGTTGAAGCAAATGGTTGTGTCGGAATATAGAATTGCAAAATATCAGAATATAAAAAGAAACAAAAACCATCAGAATGTTTAATATACTATGTGTCGGAATATTGTGTTGCAAAACTATCGGAATAAGCATCGGAAAAGGTAAACCCTTTTCCGATGGAATGTAAAAGGCTTTAAGCAAACCGAATAAGCTCTTATCTAAAAACTTAATCAAATAAAATTTAAGAAAAAGCTAATAGACCAAAATTTAAAAACTTTTAAAAACACTAAATAATAAAAATATTTAAAAACAACTTTTTATAAAAATTAACTAAAAAGCACTTAATTAAAAATAAGAAAATTAACACAATAAGCACTAAAACACTTTAAGCTATAAAAATCAAACACTAAAAGATCAATAAGCACAATCAAACACAAACATCAATAAATCAAAGAACATGATCAATTAAACTACATGATTATCAAAATTGAACAAGGTTAAAAAGATTAAGAAAGGAAGAATGAGAACGATTAATTGAAAAAGCTTGAAATTAAAATGATTAAAGATTCAAATTACAAGATTAATGAAAAAGCTTGAAAAACATTTAAGAAAAGCTAGAGAGAGAAAGTAAATTACACTACTCCTACTCCTAAAACTAATCTACTCCTAAAATGACTAACCATTCAAAATGAAGGAGTAAATGACTATTTATAGGAGGAGGGGAAGTTGTTGTTGTTTCCTCTCTTTCATTCTTTGTCTTTTCGTCTTTTAATTTCTTCGACTTTGTCGACGTTGTCTCGGGATTTGTCGAAATAAAATGAACTCGTCTTCTAATTTTCTTCTATTATTAGACTTGGTTCTTCGACTTCGTTAAATTTTCGTCTTTAGTCTTTTTCTTAGATAAATCTTCAGAATAAGATTTTGACTTCCGTTCTTTTTGCACTCTTGATCTTTTGACTCCGTCTTTCGTCTTTTTATTCGATAAAATCCTGTGAAAGCCCGTGTTTTCTTCCTTTTTCATATTTTGGTCCTAAAACACAATAAAAACACAAACCACGCATAATTCCGACTTTTACGACATAAAATACACGTTTTGGTCTTGTTATTATTGGAAATAAGTGGTAAAAGGATAAGTGTTTTCACACTTATTAAATCCCCTACACTTGACCATTGCAATGCCCTCATGCAATGCATTAATTTCAAAGCACAGTTTACATTTTTCATCATAAATAACCCACCTTGGCCTTTATTAAAAAGATAGAAATATATACACAACAAGTAAAGAAATCATAGACTTACATTGGGGTTTTGGCTGTCATGAATGTTTATCATCCTCAAGTTTCACGTTCCCCATACCAAGCTTAAAAACGAGATCATTGTTATTATAAGTTAGCAAACTATCAATCACTCATGTGGCCCAATTATTCACTTGGACTCCCTTATTCCTAGGTGTATCTCTTATATTTTATAATTGTCTTGAATGATCTCGAGGATGCATTGTTGACTTATTTCGATAGTTATTTAGGCTGAAAATAAAGTGGGACAATTTAATCAATGGTTAGCGAAAGGACAAAATCTTTTAAAACTGCTTCTCGGGACCTCTTATAGTTCATATCTTGGCATAACTCGCTTCACGATTTGAGACCTTTCTCGGACTGATATTTCGTAGCGACTTCATACTTCGAATCTTGAGAGACGTTCATGAAATAATGGTCTTCTCTTCATAATAGGAATTTCTTCACTTGAACTTTTTGAGAGATTCTTCATATTTGGACCACGACTTCTTCATTTTTCTCCAATCTTTATTTTGGACTTTGATATACAACGACCCGCCTCCTTTTAGGACATGGATCTATTTATCCTCATACCTTGTTAGGGTCTTTTCGGATAGATTTCTCAATGATCTTTTGGGGAGTATTTGCTTTTCGTCGTGTGTCTCGATCCTTCATATTGATTTTTGATAAATGATTCTTCACATCACTTTGGATCTTTAGCAACAAAATGTAGCCCTCATGCCTTGTTAGGGCCTTTTCGGACTCGCCAATCTTCGCATCCCGCTTCAATAAGTTATGCCTCGACTATGAACTCTAATTAATACCGAGCAACTTTTAAACGATCTTGGGCTAGAAGCTAAGTAACTTTTCAAATCATACAACCTTATTTATTGCAATTAAATTTATTAACATAGCGATGGGAGAAAAAGCTCATAATCAACTCACATAAATTCATGAAAGAATACCAAACTTATAATTGACTCTATCATCTCTCGTCCTCCGTAATTTAAAATATCAAGGAATGAGAATCGTGGATGCTTAGCCAATTAAATCAAAGTTTTGGGTTTTCAAGTCATCTATAGGATCTTGCAACTTCTTAAACTTTTTCAAGTTTAGAATTCGCATTTTAAAGTTCCCTTGATAAACGACTTTCTAGGATCAATTATACGAACTTGCGAAAAGTTCTCGTTCTTAACCCGTAAGAGTTAAGACTTTCGCGTTTTAAAGTCCCCTATATAAAAGCCTAGCAAAACTTGACTTAAACACGTTAAGGATACTAGCTAGAGTAAACTTAGATAAGTAAACTCGGGTTGAGTCAAAAGATTCATGACTTTGAAAAATACATAAAAGAAATCTAAACTTATTAAAAGCATTTTATTAAAATTTATTCTAGCAATGAAAAATAACGATAACAAAGGAAAAACTACTAGGCCAAAATAGATTAAATTTTTTGAAAAATGTCGAAAAATCCATTTTTCGGTTAAAATGAGGACAAATTCATGGAAAAGCCCACTTAACTTCGATAGAAGTCCCCCTACACTTGATATAAACATTGTCCTTAATGTTTAATCATGTGGGAGTAAACTCCCCTACACTTAGGACATTGTGCACGTTGTTTAAATCTTGCTAAGGAAGAGACAACTAAAGTGATTCCTATTTTAATATTGAAGAATATAGAATAGTGAATCAAAAGAGTTTAGGATAGAACCAGGAAGACGGGAACACGGAATCATGGGTCGTCAAAAGTCATCAAGAATGGATCTTTAAAAGCTCGAATCCCTGCACATCATAAGAAAGAAAACAACAAACACATACTAGGGTCTCCCCTACACTTATTATAAAAATGGATAAAAAGGATAGATACTCGGGTTGCCTCCCAAAAAGCGCTTGTTTTTGTTAACCGAGTCACGAGCCTGACTCGTCCCCGAATTAACTGGTCCATGGGGAAGCCTTTAATATAATACCGGGATAAAAAATCTTGTCCTCGGTCCCGGAGGAACATAATAGTTGAGAGGCAGGAGGATAAGTCTTGAAGGGTAGAAAAGTCCTTTCAACATACGAAAAGTATGTGAAATCATGATCCACGGGAGGTGGGGTGGGTAAAGGATCAAAATGTCATTCCCAAAAGACATATGATTATCACTAAGCGGCAAAGCCGTAAAGGTGTGATTCACCTTGAGGGTACGGCTCTTGGTGTGACACATCAAATCCGTTGATGGTTGCCAGGTTACCCAAAACTGGATGGTTTTCACTTGCCATGGTCCTAGACTGAAAAGTGGCTAATCCAAGGGGGTACGGCTCTTGGTAAAGATTTTATCAAATCCGTTGATAGCTGTAATAGCTTGCTTAAAGCTATAGGGTGTTCAATTCACCGATGCTTCATTGCTAAGAATTGGCGAGTCCAGAAGGGTACGGCTTCTGGTAAAGACATATCAAATCCGTTGACGGCTGTGATGGTTTGCCTAAAATCATCAGGGTACCCCCACTCACCATTGATTCACGTTCTAAGAGTTGGGCTGGGTTCTAGTCTCCCAGGGTGATGCTTATTCCACCAGAAAGACTGGCTAGCCCAAGAGCGAGCAGCTACTTGGTAAAGGCTCATCAAATCTGCTCATGTTGCTGTAAAGATTTGGGACCAAAATGGGCAAAGCAAAAGTTTTACACCCAAATCAGTTCAGCCTCGGATCAAGAGTTGCGCCGCAGGACATACCTGTTGCGGCGCAACAGAAGTTGCTACAGATCATGGTTTCTCGGATCGCCAATTGCGGCGCAAGACTCAAGAGTTGCGGCGCAACTAAAGAAGCTACAGGACTAGGCACTTGCGGAACAAGAGTTGCGGCGCAAGACCATTCAGTTGCGGCGCAACTGGTCTTTTTGCAGTTACAAACTCTGTTTTTATTCCTCATTAAGGGGGAAGCTAAAGAGTTAGTGGACATCATGGGACATTATTGCTAGACGTTTTTTGATGTCCCAGGAGGAGTATTTAAGGAACACAACATCCACACAAGAAAAAAATCGATTCATATCATCATACACTCAACATCCATATTACACACATCCATTCTTGAAGATATAATTCAAGAATCATCATCATCAAGCTTTAGCATAATTTTCATTATCATCATAAGTTTCTATTGAACAATTGTTACTTCAAGTTTTTACTTTGTTACTTTGAAGATCATTGGAACCTCTTTCTCAATTTGGTATTCATCTTCTATCATTTTAATAGCAAGATTAAAGTATGTCTTTTACATATTCAATTGTGTTTGTTACAATCATGAGTAGCTAATTTCTTTATACGTTTGCTTGGATTATGTGATGTTTATGTGTTAGATTTTGGGTTGGAAATTCGATTGATTTGTTGAGATTAATTGGGGATCCGTTTGGGTTAATAACTTAATTATCTTGTCAAAATTGTTTATACTCTTGTTTGGTAATCTAAAAACGGGTATTCGAAAGGAATCCGTAATTTTTACTAAAATAGGAACGAATTAATCGGCCTGTCTTTAGTTGATTATAAGTGAATGATATTCGAAAGGAGTCATTAACAACAATTTTCATAAGTAGATATTCACACAAACGCTAGCTACTAAATTAAGAGAAATCGGTTTAGGAGTTAGTAAGCTATTCGAAAGGAAGCTTATAAATTAATTCTCACTTATCAGCTTGAAACTTTATGCACTATTACTTGAGGTGTTAACGGTATTCGAAAGGAATCGTTGCATGGTTAGGTAATTGGAGAAATCCGGTATTCGAAAGGAACTTAGGATTTTACATTAGAAGTTTATCGATATTTTCATACCTAAGGAATAACTCATAGTCATTCACGGTCCAAGCAAGCGTATCTTTTATCCATATTTGAAATCTTGAATATTTTCACTGTTTTTATAAGCAAGTCTTCACTAAGACTAAAACCAATTTGTTACTCGTTACGCATTTTTACTAACTAATATTTCAACTATAAATAGTCCCTGTGTTCGAACCCGATATTTGCTAATACTATTTTACAATTGACAAGGGTACACTGCCCGTGTTATAATCTAGTAAAGGTTAATTTTGGGAAAACTAGATTTTACGCATCAAGTTTTTGGCGCCGCTGCCGGGGACTTGATTTAGTTGAAGTTTTTAGTTTATTGTTTGATTACTTGTTTGAATATTTTTCACGGGTATTTTTTGTTTGTGTTGTGATTTTCAGGATTATTGATTGTGTATGTACACGAGATCCCAAGGGAAACAAGTGCAAAGTCCTCTTTCGGATCCGGAAAAACTTTTGAGGAAACGGGGTTTAGGAGCAGCCGCTTCGGTAGTTTATAGTGAAAGCATATCCTCCGAGGATAAAGTTGAACTAGTTTTTGAAGAAGAAATGACAGACCACTAAGACGATGATATTAGACTAGACAACCCACCCAATCCTTTTGACATACCGATGATCGATAGGAATAGGATAGTACCACAGACGAATGGGTCGGCCATTGTGGTACCGGATTTGGGGGATGACTTTTCCGTTAAAGGTCATCACTTAAAGATGATTCAAGATAGTACTTTTGACGGACATTTCAAGTCCGACCCGCACAAGCATGTGGCGAGTTTCATGGAGACATGTAGAATGTTTCGATATGGAGCGGGTCACGAGGAAAGCGTTATGCTAAGTTTGTTTCCATCGTCTCTCACGGGAGAGGCGAAAACGTGGTTTAATGAATTAGAGCCGGGTACGATTGCAACTTGGGAAGAAATGAGGGAGCTTTTTGTAACAAGATTTTTTCCACCCATCTTGCGCAGGAAGCTATTGAACCAAATCCGTTCTTTTCAACAATGGGACAACGAGACCATAACAAGTGCTTGGATTAGGCTTAAGGAATTGTTAAGGAACTGCCATGGGCACGAGTTAGATAAAGATGAAGTTATTGATATCTTCTACTATAGTTTGGATAGTCGTTCTCAACACGACTTGGATTTGGCGGGTGGTGGCAGTTTCCTATACAAGTCACCAAACGAGGCTCACCGAATGATGGAAGACCAAGTTCAAGCTCATATTGCTAGGGATCGGGTTAATAAGAATAGGAGAGTTAGAGGAACGGTGAACCAAGTTGAAGAAGGAGGTAGTAGTGGTAGCAACAAAGAAGTGGTGAACGAGATTAAAGCCTTGGGTAATGAAATGAAAAACAGAATGGATCGTTTGGAAAAAGATGTACACTTAGTGAAAAACGGTTGTGGGAAATGCGGGGGACCTCACTACACGGATGATTGTGAGCCGAAATCTGAGGAGGCTAACTATGCCAACTATGGGTATCAAAACCGGGGAAATAGTGGGTATGGAAATAAGAATCAGGGAAACAGAAATGAGGCGAGATTTCAACCCAACCAATCGAAACAAAAGGAGGAGCATACCGAACAGAATTTTGAGGAAATGATGAAAGATTTTGTCTACTCCCAAAAGGCAGCTAATGATATGATGGCTAACTCCATGAAAGGATTCACCGCAAAATGGGAGCAAAACCAACGGAACACCCAAGCTAACATGCAAGACTTGGAGCGAAAATTTGAAAGATTAAGTGAAAAGTTCTCGAACCGACCAACGGGTCAAATGCCAAGTTCAACCCAACCAAATCCGAGGCAAAATCAAAACAACACCGGAGGATCATCGAACCAAGGGTCGAAGTATGTACCACCAAATAATCGTGATGAGCATGTGAACGTTGTGGAGACTAGGTCTGGACCTAAGTATGGGGGGAACCGAGAATTGGTGCTAAATAAAGACAAAACAGGAAAAACAGCTGAAACAGACAAGCTGCGCCGCAATAGTAGGGACTTGCGCCGCAACTCGTCATCCGAAGGAAACCCAATTGTCAATGACCAACCACTTGCGCCGCAAGAGGACGTAGCTGCGCCGCAACTCGAGGTCCGAGATTTCAAAATGAGCCAGGAACCCATAGATAGTGATTCGGACGACGAGGAAGAGATAGAAATGGAGTCGAGACCTGGGAAGGAACCAAAGGGTGATAATAAAGGAAAAGAGCCGGAAATCGAACAAAAAGGGCCATATAAGCCACATATCCCATATCCGCATAGACTTCGAAAAGAAAAGAAAAAGGAACAATACGGGAAATTCATCGAGTTAATGAAGACTGTTAAGATTAACGTTCCTTTAGTTGATCTTATTGCGGGTATGCCAAATTATGCAAAGTTCATGAAGGAACTTGTGAGTGGGAAAGGTGATTACATGGAGAAAACCACCGCGTTCTTAAATGCCGAATGTTCAGCAATTGTGAAGAGATCTATTCCACCGAAACTTGAAGATCCCGGAAGTTTTCTCTTAACTTGCACTTTTAATGATAAACTTACTTTTAGTGCATTAGCGGATTTAGGGGCAAGCATTAACTTAATGCCCTACTCTATTTACACTAAATTGTCTTCAAGTGTTTTAACCCCAACACGTATGAGTATAAGATTGGCCGATCGATCTTATCAATATCCATTGGGTATTGCCGAAAATATGCTCATACGGGTCGGAGAATTTTTATATCCCGTGGATTTTGTTATTCTTGAAATGGAGGAGGATGAAAAAGTTCCTCTCATTTTGGGTAGACCATTTTTAAACACCGCGGATGCTATCATACGGGTTCGGGATACCGAAATTTCTTTGGGTTTGGGTAATGAAAGGGCAACATTTTCTTTGAAGCAAGCAATGAAACATTCATATTCTACAGATGAATCTTGTTTTAGAATAGATGTTCTAGATGAAGCAGCTTATGACCTTGATTGGGAAGGCATTTTGGAAGCAGAGGCGGAAATGGAAAGGCTGAATTCCATTGTTAAAGAAGAGGCGAATGAAGAGGGAAGCTCGAATGAAGTGAAGGAGTTGGTAGTTAACGACGGGGAGAGGATCAAGACTTCTATTGAGGATCCTCCGAAGGATTTGGAACTTAAGCAATTGCCAGCACATCTCGAGTATGCATTCTTAGATGGTAATTCTAGTCTCCCAATTATTATTTCGTCTTCACTTTTGGAAGACGAAAAGATTAAATTACTAACGGTCCTTAAAAGCCATAAAAAGGCTTTCGCTTGGCGTATTTCTGATATTCCGGGTATAAGTTCTGATTTTTGTAAACATAAAATTAACTTTTTAGATGATGTAAAACCTGTTGTCCAAAGACAACGGAGACTTAACCCGAATATGCAGGATGTGGTCAAGAAGGAAATTGTTAAACTTTTGGATGCAGGTATAATTTACCCGATAGCGGATAGCCCCTGGGTTAGTCCGGTACATTGTGTACCCAAGAAAGGTGGAATGACTGTGGTGTTGAACGAAAAGAATGAATTGGTACCGACAAGAACAGTGACGGGCTGGAGGGTTTGTATCGATTATAGGAAGTTAAATGAGGCGACTCGAAAGGATCATTTTCCATTGCCATTTATGGATCAAATGATAGAAAGGTTGGCGGGGAACGAGTTTTATTGTTTCCTTGATGGTTTCTCGGGTTATTTTCAAATTCCAATTGACCCCGAGGACCAAGAGAAAACAACATTTACTTGTCCTTTCGGCACCTTTGCTTATAGACGGATGCCATTCGGGTTATGTAATGCACCGGGAACATTTCAGAGGTGTATGATGGCGATTTTTCAGAATATGATTGAGAATTCCATGGAGGTTTTTATGGACGATTTTTCGGTTTATGGGAGTTCATTTGATGGTTGTTTAGAAAGTTTAGATAAGATGCTGGCACGGTGCGAAGAAACAAATTTGGTGCTTAATTGGGAAAAATGCCATTTCATGGTGAAGGAAGGAATAGTATTGGGGCACAAAATTTCTAAGGCGGGAATTGAGGTTGATAGAGCAAAGATTGAAGTTATAGCAAAGTTACCACCTCCAACGAATGAGAAATCAGTTAGAAGCTTTCTAGGACACGCGGGGTTTTATAGGCGGTTTATTAAGGATTTTTCAAAGATAACTAGGCCGATGACTCGTTTGTTAGAGAAGGATACAAAGTTCGAATTTTCGGAGGATTGTATGAAGGCATTTGAATTGTTGAAGGAAAGATTAACGAACACACCCATTCTAATCTCGCCAAATTGGGATTTACCTTTTGAGTTGATGTGTGACGCGAGCAATTTTGCGGTAGGGGCGGTATTGGGTCAAAGGATTGAGAAACATTTTAGGCCGATTTATTTTGCAAGCAAGACATTGAACGAAGCTCAGCAAAATTATACCACTACCGAGAAGGAGTTACTAGCTGTTGTGTTCGCGTTCGATAAATTTCGGTCTTATTTGGTATTGAGTAAAACGGTAGTGTTCACGGATCACTCGGCCTTGAAGTTTCTGTTTTCAAAGTTAGATGCGAAGCCGAGATTGATTAGGTGGATCTTACTTTTGCAAGAATTTGATGTGGAGATCCAAGATAAGCGGGGTAGAGAAAATGTGGCGGCGGATCATTTGAGCCGTTTGGAGAATCCGAGTCTTGGAGCTTTGAATGAAGAGGATATTCGAGACACCTTTCCGGATGAAAGATTGGCATTTGTTGGAAAAGCAGTTGGTGAACGAGGTCCTTGGTACGCCGACATAGCCAATTATTTAGCGGGTGGAGTCGTTAGTAGATTGCTTACTTATCAACAACGGAAAAAGCTATACTCGGATGCCAAGTATTACTTTTGGGAGGAGCCGTTTCTATTTAGAATGTGTGCCGATGGAATGGTGAGAAGGTGTGTTTCTGGAGCCGACACAAGGCGAATTCTCGATGAATGTCACCATGGTCCAACGGGAGGACATTATGGTCCAACCGTGACGGGAAAGAAGGTGTTTGATGCAGGTTTCTATTGGCCTACTATTTTTCAGGAAGCACGCACCTTAGTGAGGACATGTGATTCGTGTCAAAGGCAAGGAACGGTTACAAAACGAGACGAGATGCCGCAACAAAGTATACAAGTGTGCGAAGTGTTTGATATTTGGGGAATTGATTTCATGGGGCCGTTTAAACCGTCAAACAAAAATGTCTACATCTTGGTGGCGGTGGATTATGTATCTAAATGGGTCGAGGCAAAGGCACTACCTACTAATAATGCTAACGTTGTTATTGATTTTTTACGAAGTTTGTTTTGTAGGTTTGGCATGCCAAAAGCTTTGATAAGTGATCGGGGAACCCATTTTGCAAACACCCAAATGGAGAAAGTTTTGAAAAGATATGGGGTACAACACCGGTTTTCGACTTCCTACCACCCTCAAACAAGTGGGCAAGTCGAAAATACCAATCGGGCGATTAAAAGGATTTTGGAAAAGACGGTCAACAATAATCCGTCTTTATGGTCAAAGAAATTGGATGAAGCATTATGGGCATTTAGGACAGCTTACAAAACTCCGATTGGGACCACCCCGTTCAAGATGCTATATGGGAAAACGTGTCATTTACCCATGGAGATAGAGCATAAGGCGTATTGGGCGCTTAAAGAATGTAGCATGGATTTACTAGCTAGTGGCGAAACTAGATTTTTACAACTCCATGAGCTAGACGAGTTAAGATGGAACGCATACGAGAATTCCGCTCTTTATAAGGCAAGAACTAAGATGGTCCATGATTTGAAAATTAGGCGGAAAGAGTTTAAGGAAGGGGACAAGGTGCTTTTGTTTCAATCGAAGTACAAATTTAAAGCACCTAAGTTGAGATCAAAGTGGACGGGTCCGTATTTGGTGAGACGGGTCTTTTCGAGTGGATATGTGGAGTTAGAAACGGATGAGGGCGGATCATTTATTGTTAATGGTCAAAGAGTCAAGCTATATCATGAGGAAGATGAGGAGAACGGTATGACGATGGAGGATGGGTTTTACCCGTTCTAGATTCTCGGCACAACGAGGAGTCAAGCTCATGACTCGAGGAAAAAAAACGAGCATTTCCGGATTAAACCCCGGTTTGTTGTATCATTTCTTTTTTAACTTCTCTTATTTTGATTATTTTTACTGACTTTAGTTATTTTAGTAACTTAGGAGTTTTTATAGTATGTTTTAGAAGGAAAACATCTCGGATCAAGAGTTGCACCGCAACTCCTCTGTCTTGCGCCGCAAGTTAGGATACGAAAATAGTTGTAATTTTGGTGTTTATTTAGCTGCGCCGCAACCCATGGTCTTGCCCCGCAAGTCCGGATTCGAGGGTGGTTGATAAATTGCGTGTATACAGTTGCGCCGCAACTAGTTGTCTTGCGCCGCAAGACATTCATGTGTGGATAAACATCAGTTTCTTATCTTTTAAAAACCCTCACACATATTATTTCTCTCACACAATCTTAGCGCCGCAGCAAACACACAAAAACACACACTAATCTCCATCTTCGAATTTTCATCAAATCTTTTCTTAAAAATCAATCAATTCATTCATGAGGAGATCGGTATGTTGTATATTCCTTTTAAATTCTTAATTTTAGTTTTAATTAGGGTTCTTGATGTACAATTAATTTGGGGGAAAGTTTTTAATTAGGGTTCTTTAGTATTAAGATTAGTTAATTAGTAACATAAGTTAATTAGGCCTAATATCGTTTAGTGTTAGGATTTTTAGGTTTAGATTTGGTCTTTTTGGGGTTCCTTGTTGCTGCAGTTTTTGCCCAGAAAACACCCAGTTGCGCCGCAAGAGGGAATAGCTGCGGCGCAAGAAAGAGCCCGAGACAGAATAATAGGATTCTAACAATGTAGTTTTGTTTCGTTGTTGTTGTTGTTTGTTTTTGTAGGGCAAACGTCAAGCTGTTGAGGAGCCAGAGATGGGAGAATCATCCAGAGCACCTCGAGTGACCCACTCATCGGTTCCATCCGCTGAATCCATGCTCATGAGACAAGAAGTGCACCCTTGGCTAAAATGGCCGGGATGCACAGCTGATGAAAAGATCCGGTTTAATAACAATTTGGCCTTGCTTCAGAATAAAGCGGTTCATCCCCCGAAGTTCTTAGATTGGGGTATGCTAGATAACTTGGGAATAACTGCTGAGTTGAATCCGTTTTTGACTACTCAGTTTATAAGCAGGGCAGGGGCGCCACCTTTTGAGGTGGACGTTTGGAGGAGAGCATTTAGTGTCCGGGAGAAAATTTATCGAGAACTCTGTCTCGAATTTTACTCTACTTTGACAGTTGACCCGGTTCCGGATCATAGTCATGAAGTTTATGGTGCCGAGATAATTCAGTTTAGGTTAGGGGGCGAGCTCATGAGGTCACCCTACCACAGTTTGGGTATTTGGCGGGTTTATTCACGGAAGCTGAATATATGGATAAATCCAATATGCCAAATTATATTTGTGAGGGAAGTTGGGACTGGAATGCAATTCGGGGTAGGAAAGATGAGGTATGGTTTGATTTGTCCGGACATAGGCCTCACGCACGCACCAACAAAGCAAACAATCTGACGGATCCGATACTTAGAGTGATTGAAAAAGGTATCTCTAATTCATTCTTGCACCGATTTCAGCATCAGGACAAGGTGTATCTTGATGATTTGTGGCTTTTGTTTTTCTTCGCAAAGAGGGACCCGAATCAGTTTGTGAATGTCCCGTGGGCATTGGTTGAGTATATGAGCGATAAAGGGTCAGGACGACAAGCTGCAGGGCCTATGGTTTGTGGCCACTTTATTACGAGGATTGCAAGGAATTTGGGTATTCTAAATCAGGCGGGGATTCAAAGGTGCGGTACACCGGTGGGATGGAAGACGTTTACAATGAATGATTTGCAACGAGCAAATATTGTAACCGCAAACCGAGTGTATGTTGGTCATGTGCAAGAGGAGGAGGGTGACGATGCTGAGGAAGAGTATGAGGAAGAAGCGGGTAATGCAAACGCAGCGGGAGCAGTTCCCCCACAACCTGGGCAGTTTGATTTTAATCCTATGATGCAGGAATTGTATAGGATTGGGCACCGAGTGGATGAGACATATGCGGAGGTTCATCAGCTCAGAACAGAGGTCGAGAGGACCAGCTCAGATTTGCACCAGTTTGGGGATTACACGCAGTACCACATGCAGCGATACCAGCCCATGTGGGATTATATGGCCACTTCCCAGTATCATGTGCAGAATTCCGAGGCAGTAAGTGGGTGGACTGAATACAACCCACCTCCCATGTGGTACCAACCACCACCTACGGATGATGAGTGAAGAAGTTGAAGCCGTTTGTGGGGCTTCTTTGATTGTTGTTGTACTTTTTCTTTTTCAGTTGTGTTTAAGACTGGCATTAAGTTCAGCACGTGCGGAGTAGACTCGGAATTCAGACCTCATCAATCGGAACTCGCACGGTGTTATTTTTTCTTTTCCCTTTTATTTTTCTAATTTTATTTTAATTTCCCTTTTAGTTAGATTTTCTTTTGATGGAACACATTAGGGACAATGTGTTAGTCAAGTATGGGGGGGTGAGTCGGGAAATTAGTTAGTTTTGTCCCTTATAACGTTTATTTTAGTCCCATTTGAGTCATTTAGAGTCTTTCAAAAAAAAAAAAAAAAAAAAAAAAAAAAAAAAAAAAAAAAAAAACATTACGGTTTGAGTCGGATTTGCTTAGGGACAAGCAAATGCTTAAGTATGGGGGGTTTGATATCGCTCATTTATACGAGTTTTTCATAGCGATATTTGTTATGTTTTGTGTCCTAAACGTAATGGATAGACCCCGTATTGCTTATATTTTGTGTAAAGTGTGTTTTGTAGGTTCTCAACTCACCATGTCTTACCGACAAGAAAGAGTTGATTCACCTTGAGGGTACGGCTCTTGGTGTGACACATCAAATCCGTTGATGGTTGCCAGGTTACCCAAAACTGGATGGTTTTCACTTGCCATGGTCCTAGACTGAAAAGTGGCTAATCCAAGGGGGTACGGCTCTTGGTAAAGATTTTATCAAATCCGTTGATAGCTGTAATAGCTTGCTTAAAGCTATAGGGTGTTCAATTCACCGATGCTTCATTGCTAAGAATTGGCGAGTCCAGAAGGGTACGGCTTCTGGTAAAGACATATCAAATCCGTTGACGGATGTGATGGTTTGCCTAAAATCATCAGGGTACCCCCACTCACCATTGATTCACGTTCTAAGAGTTGGGCTGGGTTCTAGTCTCCCAGGGTGATGCTTATTCCACCAGAAAGACTGGCTAGCCCAAGAGCGAGCAGCTACTTGGTAAAGGCTCATCAAATCTGCTCATGTTGCTGTAAAGATTTGGGACCAAAAGGGGCAAAGCAAAAGTTTTACACCCAAATCAGTTCAGCCTCGGATCAAGAGTTGCGCCGCAGGACATACCTGTTGCGGCGCAACAGAAGTTGCTACAGATCATGGTTTCTCGGATCGCCAATTGCGGCGCAAGACTCAAGAGTTGCGGCGCAACTAAAGAAGCTACAGGACTTGGCACTTGCGGAACAAGAGTTGCGGCGCAAGACCATTCAGTTGCGGCGCAACTGGTCTTTTTGCAGTTACAAACTCTGTTTTTATTCCTCATTAAGGGGGAAGCTAAAGAGTTAGTGGACATCATGGGACATTATTGCTAGACGTTTTTTGATGTCCCAGGAGGAGTATTTAAGGAACACAACATCCACACAAGAAAAAAATCGATTCATATCATCATACACTCAACATCCATATTACACACATCCATTCTTGAAGATATAATTCAAGAATCATCATCATCAAGCTTTAGCATAATTTTCATTATCATCATAAGTTTCTATTGAACAATTGTTACTTCAAGTTTTTACTTTGTTACTTTGAAGATCATTGGAACCTCTTTCTCAATTTGGTATTCATCTTCTATCATTTTAATAGCAAGATTAAAGTATGTCTTTTACATATTCAATTGTGTTTGTTACAATCATGAGTAGCTAATTTCTTTATACGTTTGCTTGGATTATGTGATGTTTATGTGTTAGATTTTGGGTTGGAAATTCGATTGATTTGTTGAGATTAATTGGGGATCCGTTTGGGTTAATAACTTAATTATCTTGTCAAAATTGTTTATACTCTTGTTTGGTAATCTAAAAACGGGTATTCGAAAGGAATCCGTAATTTTTACTAAAATAGGAACGAATTAATCGGCCTGTCTTTAGTTGATTATAAGTGAATGATATTCGAAAGGAGTCATTAACAACAATTTTCATAAGTAGATATTCACACAAACGCTAGCTACTAAATTAAGAGAAATCGGTTTAGGAGTTAGTAAGCTATTCGAAAGGAAGCTTATAAATTAATTCTCACTTATCAGCTTGAAACTTTATGCACTATTACTTGAGGTGTTAACGGTATTCGAAAGGAATCGTTGCATGGTTAGGTAATTGGAGAAATCCGGTATTCGAAAGGAACTTAGGATTTTACATTAGAAGTTTATCGATATTTTCATACCTAAGGAATAACTCATAGTCATTCACGGTCCAAGCAAGCGTATCTTTTATCCATATTTGAAATCTTGAATATTTTCACTGTTTTTATAAGCAAGTCTTCACTAAGACTAAAACCAATTTGTTACTCGTTACGCATTTTTACTAACTAATATTTCAACTATAAATAGTCCCTGTGTTCGAACCCGATATTTGCTAATACTATTTTACAATTGACAAGGGTACACTGCCCGTGTTATAATCTAGTAAAGGTTAATTTTGGGAAAACTAGATTTTACGCATCAAGGTGTCAATCATGGAATGGTCAATGTCACCTCCCGGGTCAAAGCACTCATCCTCCGTAATGGTGTCTAAAGGAGTGGATGAAAGGTGCTCGGGAGGGGGACTTGGGACAATATCTTCATGCAGCAAATTATACAAAATAATATCCCCCTCCGTATCATCATCATCAATACCCGGAGGTATTGAGAGAATGTCGATTTCCTCCATAGTTTTATCATTATTGTCAACTGAAGTAATAGACGGAGGTAAAGACTCAGAAATAGGAGCATAATTCAACGTGTGACAACCCTAGGTTTTGGATTTGTCACTTGGTCTTACTTTTAGGTTATTTTATGTGTGCTTACTTGAATTGTGTGTTTACGTGTTTATTTTATGTGAACGAGGTTGGTGTGGTTATCGTTTATGAGTATAGAGTACTCATAAGTAAATCGAGGAACGGTTATTTCATGTTCATGAGCTCACAAGTGGTGACTATGAAATGAAAATGGTGATATTGTGGTGTTTACGTATACGTATAAGTATTATAGTAATTGTATTTTTTAGGATTTACGATTTAGCATTTAGAGGTCTCGGGTGAGGTAATTATCCATATGAATATTTTTCGGGATGGTTTTAAGTCATTTAGGACTTAGTTATAAAGTTTATTTCAAAATTTGAGATTTTTTATAAAAGTGTATATTTTACGTCTTTTATGGTAAAACGCGTAAATTTGACTAGTTTTACGGTTTCGAGGCTTTGGAGGCTTTAGGAGCTGAAATAAATTAAGGAAAATTAAGGTAATATTATTAATACATATATTAATAATAAATAGAAAAAAAAAAACGAATTTAAAGGGGGTTTAGGTCGGTTTGGAAAAAAGAAAAGAAAGAAAAAAGGAAAAAAAAGAGGAAAAAGGAAAGTTGGGTTTTATATTTGGACTAGGATTCTTGTTACATTATATAAGGATTTTAAAGAGAAAAAAAACATAAAATACCTGGAGAAAAAGAATGGTCGACGGTTTATGGAGAATTTTTAGGGTTCTTCATCAAAATTTAAGGTTTTCATAAATCAAAGGTAAACTTTCGTAATCCCTTTTTAATTTAATTGTTTTTAATGTTTACATAATCATCTTATGATGGATTTAGGTTAGGGTTTTAATAAAAATCTGATGTTAATGATATTATAATGATTAGATGGTTTAGGGTTTGTAATTAATTAGGTTAAATTAATTAAACCCGTTTTAAAAAACTGGGCAGAATTTTGAGTCAATTGTTTTGATCATATCAGGAGTTCTAGGAACATTTAAGATGCGATCCAAGTAACCCTGAAAAGGTAATTGAAGTGACTTTCCAATGCAAGAAACGAGAACTAAATTGGAGGTCGGGAAGTGGGTCAAAAACAGGTTACAACAGTCGGAGGTCAAAACAGTTTTGTAATCAGCCTGTTTTCTTTTTAAGTTTTTGGTTGTTTGGGGTACTTAGGGTTGCATTGAGATCTTCTCACGAACATGAGAGATGGTTTATATATTGTAATAAGGATCTGCACTTGGGCTAAGATTGTGGTTTAGGGTAAGACCCTCTAATGGTAATGAACTTTTCATATGTTTAAAATCAGTTAATTCTGGATAGGTAGCAATATATACACATATATTTGGGCCTTAACAGTAGCTTTAAGGTTAGGGCAAGTGGGAGGTTTTAGCTAACATGTATAAAGTGTGAATATTCCTTTTACAGAAACCATGGGTATGTTTAAGTGGACGTTTGACTTAAAGTTTTGAGACCTAAAACTGGGACTGTTTTGTGTAAAATTATGAACGAGATAGCTATTAAACTTAAACAAGTTAGGGACTTGTTAAGGAAGGGTAATGGGGTGATTAGAGCTTAAAAATGAGGTAATTATAGAGGAATAGGCTAGATGTCCATCATAGGTTGATGAGCCATCTTAGTGATTGGTTTGTGTATTGATTGCGTGTTTTTGGTTTGTTAGCTTGTTGCTAGTGCGAGGACTTGTGAAGAAGCTATCAGGTGAGTTTCATAGTCCCATGTTTATTATTGATTTTGACTTCCAGATGGGATGGAAGAGACACTGTGTTGAGTTATTTTCTAAATTGATGCTGTGAATGTTTTTGTGATTTGAGATGGACTTGTGTGTACATTGTGTGATTAACTGCTATGTGATTCTTGATTGTGTATGATTTGGATCGGGGGACACGTGCCGTCTCAGTTATTGTGGTTTGACAAGGTAGGGGCCTTAGGATAGGTACATAGCGAGATCGTCTATGGGACCAATGGAAAATGACAAGGTAGTGGCCTTGGGATAGGTACATAGGTGTATGGGCGCCTATGGTACCATGGTTGTTGGTAAGGCGTGATGCCTTGGTAATTGTGGTTGTTGGTAAGGCGTGATGCCTTGGAATTGTGATGATTGATTTATCTTGAATGCTAGTTGTTAATGCATACTTGTAACACATTGTCCATATGTTATTGTGTTGATGGTTGTTATTCACAGCTTGTAATTGATTTAGCGTTGGAGTCTAAACCTATGACTCTCACCAACTTTATATTGACGTGTTTTAGTGTCTCTTTCAGGTGATACTATGGTTAAGCATGAGAACATAAGTGGCTAGGATTGGAGAAGCTTAGGAATGCATATAGAAGGAGAATCCCCGTTTCCTTCTTAGTTTTTATTTGTTCTTTTAATAAGTGATACTGTGGCACACATATATTTGTTTGGTTATGTTATTTGTTTGTCTTGGGTAAGCGGTAGGACTGTTACCTACTTACCTAGACTCCTGAGTCTGATGAGATATTGTCATGACTTTGTGTCTCCATTTTATGACATTTCTTATTTCATATAGTTATCTCTATAGACACGCCATGTTGTGATGATATCTATACGTCGCGCCCAATATTCCGCCATGGTGGGGTGTGACAGAATGGTATCAGAGACAATGGTTATAGAGAATTAGGTTGCCTAGTCGCGTAGCCTAGTCTACAACTTAAGGGTCCCTGCATATAGGCGTCATAGGAGTATGTGTGCATTTTATATTAATTAATGTGTTTGGATGTTATTTATTGTGATGTTTTGACTAGTATGAATTGGACCATAGTAAGTTCATACTTAGCTACATGTTATTTTCTTTTCGAGTTTTGAATAATGCGGGTTGAACTATAGTCATATACACTAGTCATTGTTGGATTTCGTTTAATTATGTTTTCATGTTCTTATTACATTTTGAAATTTTTTCTACGCTGGTTCAGTTGGACTATGAGTTTATGTGTTTCATGCATTGGTTATGTTATTTTAATACATGGATTTTGGACCTTATTTTATGTTGTGGTTATGTGCTTATATGAGTTGTAGGATCTATGTGCTTATTTGAGTTGGTAGACCGATGTGTTATGTGTAGTATTAATTCTTATAAGTGTCATCATAGGAGGGAGTACATTGGTGAAAGGGTACTTGTATAATTATGGTGGCCAACATAGTTATACAAGTACCAAGACATCAATGGATTCC
The DNA here is from genome assembly GCA_025667525.1 of Glebionis coronaria. NCBI lineage: Eukaryota > Viridiplantae > Streptophyta > Magnoliopsida > Asterales > Asteraceae > Glebionis > Glebionis coronaria. The sequence continues at coordinate 234,360,916 of CM046879.1, forward strand.
TAAATATGGTTGCATGAAAAAGGGTTAATACATGCTTGTTTATAGTATATGCTGGATGAATTTGAGTGTACGTATGCATATGCCTATGAATAATTCCCTTCTACGTATCGGTTGTATTCTTAGGTTAGTTTGCTAGTTCTTTTCTCTTTGGGATGTTCAACTTCTGTAGTAGTGCATTTATCGAGACCTCATTTCACGTGTTTGTTTGTACGGTATTTTTGGTGTAGAGACTATAGATTGATTTTCGTTAGATGATTACATAAATTACTAATGTGATACCATGGTTTTAGAACAACTAATATACAATTTCAGTACAAAATCCATTCTGGGGTAAAATTTGGTTTTCCACAAGGTTTTAATTGTAACACCCCATTTTGATAATGGAATGTCACACGTAATTATGGCGTGTCATCAAAGCATACAAGGATAAATGCATAAAACATTACATGACCATAGGGATAACCGAAATCAAACATCGGTTCCCAACATAAGCCTAAAACATAATAAAGCAAAGGAAAAATGAACGAAGACTACACAAGCATAAATATATGAAGGCAAAAGGAAAAGAAGTCTCTAGCAGCTTCCATCCTATGCACATCCTCCAACTGCTCAAGTCTCTCCTAGGGTACCTGCCGTTTTGGGACATGGAAAAGAAAGTAACGGCTGAGCAAAACGCTCAGTGCACGGATATAGACATAGTATTAATGACTAAGCATAATTAAGACTTAATAGCAGCGGAAATGTATAAGTCCTGGAAAACCTGGAACATGTTCATAAAACTGGTTTTATAGTTTGAAAAGCCTTATGTTTATCTTATGAAAATTGTTTAACATATTTTACCATTAGCCAATATAGGTCATGAAAATTCACCGTGCATGAATACTTGGAGGGGTGACCTCATCATGTAAATTAGAGGGGTTGCCTCTAATTTAATATACTGGTTTTTGGGTAGGAGAGATCAGCTCCTTGTGAAGGATGCAAGGCACACACCACATTCACCATGTAATCCTGAATAAAAACGTGTAACTAGGATGCACCCATACGCCCCACATGATAAATATAAATAAATGGCCAAAAGCTGAAGGGACGCCACGAGCAATCACTCCGCCGTGGTGAAGTCATAACATCAGTGCCTCTAATGTTATGGTTATGGTACCTCCATAACTAGGTGAAACTGGTCATGCATGTATATGGCTATAGGTAATTCATATTTAAACATAAGCAATTAAACTCATACTTATACTACGGGAAAACAGTTGGCTGCATACGGGGAATCCTAACAAGGAAAGAATGTCCATACTGAAAGGACGGGAATCCGTACCTTATGTCCAGTGAACGAAGAAGACGAACGGAAAAGAGTCCTACTCCGGTATCACTAATGCTACATAAATACATACGTGTATAAGTATAAGATCACTGAGTACGTAACTGGTTAAATGTTATGTCCTTGCTTATTTTATATGTTCATGTCATGTTTTACTGATTTTAACGTTATACTGTATTTATCGTGTATTCTGGATATTCTGTTTAAGTATTACTTGAATTTCTTGTATTATTATACTTGCTGTGTAATAATAAGTAACTTCCTAAAAATAGCAGGTTTCCTAAAATAGAAAGTTTCCAAAAATAGAATTACTGCTTAAAATAGATAAGTTTCTACAAATAGAAAGTTTCCATAAATAGAAATAAGCTGGTTAATTAAGCTAATAATATAAGCCAAGTGTTTTCCGGATTATTTTCTAAGTCATAATGATCTAATGTATAGTTTATGAATTATTACATGTAACTTAAATAAACTATAGGTTAAAAGTATTTAATTAAATAAAATGTGATTTAAATAAATAAGGATATAATTACTTAGGTTAAAACATGTATTATTAATTATATTAATATAACCTAAGTCATGAGAATTAATTAATTATAGGTCATGGTTTTAATAATTAATTAATTACTTAGTCTAATTTAATAACTAATTATTTAGGTTAAAATCATGTATTATTAGTTAAAAATAATAAACCTAAGTCCATGTTTTAATTAAATTAATTATCTAACATGTTAAATTAATTTAATTAACTTGTAAATAAATAATCTTGTAATTACAAGTCGTATTGTAATAATTTAATTTAACTTGTAAAATAAATAAACATGTACAGCTGATACAAGGTTTTTGGCCTAATTAAAAAGAATTCGTTTAAGTTTGTCTAATCGAATTGATCTTAGTTCTCTATGTGTGACTCTATTGTTTTTGGTGGAACAAAGATGTGTCGTTGTAGTGTTTAAAGTAAAAGGTATGCAAAACAATTAAAGTAAAAATGCTCTTAAAGTAAATCTAAGTCTAAGTAAAATAAAAGTGCAAGTATTTAAAAACGTGACTTAAATTAATGGGCACTAAAGTAAATAACGCAAACTTAAATCTATCTAAGGCAAACTTAAACCCGGCAGCGGCGCCATTTGATACAAGGTTTTTGGCCTAATTAAAAAGAATTCGTTTAAGTTTGTCTAATCGAATTGATCTTAGTTCTCTATGTGTGACTCTATTGTTTTTGGTGGAACAAAGATGTGTCGTTGTAGTGTTTAAAGTAAAAGGTATGCAAAACAATTAAAGTAAAAATGCTTTTAAAGTAAATCTATGTCTAAGTAAAATAAAAGTGCAAGTATTTAAAAACGTGACTTAAATTAAAGGGCACTAAAGTAAATCACGCAAACTTAAATCTATCTAAGGCAAACTTAAAATGCAACTAAAACTTAAACTAAGGCAGGACTAAAATAAATCTAAAACAAATAATCTTACAGTTCAATTAAGTAAAAGGCAGGAAAAATAAAGCTTGAAAATAAAAATCAAAACAAAAACTAAAAAAAACCTGAATACAGCTCATTCAGAATAAACCTTCGTTTGGAATAATCACTCGTCCTAAATGTCACCTTCGGTTGAAATGATTCTTCTTCTCTTGGAATATTACCAAAATCCTTGATCCGGAACTAATTGATCTGAATATGTCACTTATCCAAAACAATCCTTCGTTCGGAACTTTACTGATTCGGAACTTGTAAAATCTGCCTTGATTCGGAAGTATTTTGTCACCCTTGATTCGGAAGTTTCCGAATGAAGCCCCTTGATTCGGAAGTTTAGAACTTCCGAATGAACCTTTCTTGAGTCGGAACTTACCCCTTGATCCGGAAGTTTATGACTTCCGAATGAAAAGCCTTGATTCGGAACTTGGTCCTTGATTCGGAACTTTGATTTGATTCGGAACTTTTGAGAAGTTCCGGATGAAACACTTGGTTCGGAACTTTGGAGTTCCGAACGAATACCTTTGGTTCGGAAGTTTTCGCTTCGTCCGGAACTTTGAAAGTTCCGGATGAACAAGTTTGGTTCGGAAGTTTTTCTAATCCCAAATCTTCCGGATGAAGCCTTGATTCGGAACTTTAGAAGTTCCGAATGAACACTTTCCCTCCTTCTTGGTTTGGAACTTTTCCTGGAAAGATCAGAAACAAAGCTGTAGAATTTTGATAATCAATGAATCTATGAAGGGGTTTGTTGATTTCTAGAGAGAGAAAGTTAGAGAGAGAAAGTGAGAGAAACTATGTGTATTTTATTAATATGGAAACAAGGAAATGACAACAACCAACCCCTTTCCATGGTGGAAAGGGGTATTTATAGTTCCAAGCATAACATGGGCTTGGGCCGGTCCATGACAAGCCCATGGACCGGTTCTTACTTAAGTTAATAAGCAACTAATAACTAATTACTAACTACGAGCTATTACAACATAAATCATATTGTGGAGTGACCGATACTTCTAATATACGTTAAAACGTATTTCTAACAATCTCCCCCTAAGGGAGGTCACTCCACGTTACAAAGTTCTAAACCTAGCATACTATACTAAGTCTTCGTTCTTTAGCTCGTAGTCCTTTCTTCTTTTCTTTCTTTTGTTGTGAATATGTTGGTTTGATCTTTTTGGCTTTGACTTGAGAGCATTGTTCTTTGGCCTTTCACGTGCGATCTTTGCCTTTCTTGTGAAATTTGCCTCCTCGTGACTTCATGTTCCACACACTTACGTCTTTTTGTTGAATTCTCGAAAGCTTCAGAGTTTGGTACAGCGGAAGACTTCATCTTGTACTTTCTTGAATTTTTGCTGAACTTTGTTGCAAAAGACATAAGCATGTGGGAACGACTTTTACAGGTACACCGCAACACCACCGTCTTCATTGGTACACAGCAACGCCACCGTCTTCAACAGGTACACAGCAACGCCACCGTCTTTAACAGGTACACAGCAACGACACGAATAAAATGGCTTTGAACATTTTATTCTAATTCGGTAGCATTTTACCTCCGGTCGGTGAAGACCGTTGGACGATATTAGATATCGTACCCGTGACGGATAGTTTCAATTAAGTAACTTCCTGACAGGATTTCGCGGGTGAACCCGTTCTCTTTATTCGACCGTCCAAAGATGACTGCGAACATAAAGAGTGAATCACTTGGATAAATTATCCTTGTGATTAAGAGCCGTCAATTCATGAAACCTGGAACAAGTGAATTTCAATTAAGATTTTCACCATCGTTGCTTTCCAGTTGTCACGAGCTCAATTCATAAAGAATCTTGCACGTTACCTACCAAGTGCTGTTTGATGTTGACACTAGAAGGATTTCCACTCGTCACTGTGGTCAATAAAGAGTCACTCTGAGTGTTCTGGCAAGATCATATGATAATGCGAAGAGGCCTGGAACGAGTTTAAGTTCAATTAAGAATTAAACCACTGTTACCTTCCAGTTTTTCACAAGATTGGTTCTAAAAGAACCGCACGTGTAACCTACCATGAGCTTGTTTGATGTTGGCTCAAGCAGGATTTCCATCTTCATTGTAATACTTGCGTATTACTCGGATGTTCTGGCAATATTACAAGAATACTGCGTAGGACTCATGAAAATCTCTTACTTTTCACAGTGTGTGAGAAAGCAAGGAATAAATGGAAAGTGTCCTAATGAGACTTTTGATGATCTCTTGGCTCTAGACTCGATTGTGCGTTTTGATTTAGTGAGCGATGGCTGGAGAGGAGTGCCACCTTTTCAATACCAGTTTATTCGGAGTGAATAAACCAATAGATAACATGTTGATCTCCGTGTGATTAAAACAAATACCTTTTGAGAGATATTTGAGTTAGCTGGGGAAGGGTTGTGCATTGCATCACTGGGTCCATGATGTCTTTCTTCAATACCGAGAATCATTAACAAAAATGACCTCAATAGCATATGTATTGACCCGGTTTCTGCCTAAAGTTGTAAGGAGGGCTTCTTTCTTTACACCCTTTATCTTTACATTTCTTTTTCATTCTTCAACCCCTTCAATGCTTACCAATACGTCATCACTAGCACCTTGTTGTGATTGTTCCAGTGCTAGCTTAAGTACTTGGTCGGCATTCAGCTACGTTCACATTCTTTCTCCATCTTTCCTAGGACTTCTAATTCTATCTAGGGAATTGTCCTTGGGAAGATTCCATCGGTTCTGATGAATCATTGGACTAAACCTATTCCTACCACCCTTTTGTCACCACATTCGTCGTGAATTAAGCGTGTTTTGGGAAGGAATTGCCACCATGAAAAATCATTGAAAATCACCTAAAGTACTTGTGATATTGAAATCAAAAGTTTTGTACCTTAGGTGTTTTGTTCATCAAAAACGCTCCCCCTTAACACGTGCTTTACACATATTAAGTTGGATAATTCTTTAAGTCTTTTTCATCTTTTAGCCAAGTATCACTTACGTCTCCTTAATCCCATTTTCTCCCCTTATCCAAAATGTTAACCATTAATATTTGGGATATTGAATGGATTAACCGGTCTTTGGGTAAAAATGAAATCGATGTTTTGGCCATAGAACAAGTTATTGCTCCCCCTTAATTCAATAAGGGATAGTTGTAGTGCTTTGGTATGACATATTTTGAAAGATTTAGAATCTCGTGAGAAATTCTTGAAAAATTATCATACCTTAACACTACACCAAGCCATTCAAGCACATTATTCACAAATATACACATTCACTTTTGAAAATCAATTTAATGACGAAGATGATTTGAATATTTTCTCCCCCTTAAACGATGACCCGTTTTCTATTTAAAGAGCTGTAGTCATTGTTTAAAGAGTCAAATATTGATGAAAGCATTTCCAATTTATATCTTGAAAAATTTTGATTCGTGGTGTCAATAAGATTTCTCTTATATTAACAAATTTATGCACTGAGACGTACACAAATTCGTGTTAGACCAAGTTAGAAAGTAAACTTGATCCCTTTGCATGATTTGGCTTGTAAATCACGCCCGAGAAAATTAATTCCCGTTCTGAGCCAACGTTTTCCAAGGAAATACGTGACTTTAATATGAAAACCGGGTTGCAGTCTGAAATAACTACAAGCCATAATGGGCATGTTTTAAAAATGTACAACTTTTATATGGACTCTATTTATAGCACCGTGTCAATATTGATCGACATTTCTAAGGCCGTAAATATTACCGTACTAAAAGACATGCCCGATTTAAAACGAAAAATATTTTTGGTTTTTCTTGGTTTTATATTTTTTATGGTTTTTCTAGGTTTTATATTTTTTATGGTTTTTGTTGGTTTTATATTTTTGTATTTTCTTTTTGTGGTTTATATATTTACGATAATATACATGATCACAACCAAAGGATACTCTGAATAGTTTACCACGACTATTCAGCTGATTCTTCTGCCAACTCTTTGAGAGTCGCTGGAGTGAATGATTTCATGCCAAGCTTGTCGATCAAAAACTCGATTCGTCCTCGATCTAAGGCTTTGGTGAACATATCCGCCAGCTGATACTCAGTAGTGACAAAATACAGCTCGATCACTCCGTTCTCCACCTGCTCCTTAATGAAATGGTAGCGAATGTCTATGTGCTTGGCCCGGGAGTGTTGAACATAGTTGCAGCAAAGGGCAATGGCGCTCTTGTTGTCACAATACATCGGGATTTTGTTGAATCCCAAACCGTAGTCAGTTAATTGTGATCTCATCCAAAGGACTTGAGCACAACAACCGGACATGGCGATGTATTCAGCCTCCGTGCTTGATATTGCAGCGCTTTTCTGCCTTTTTGAAGACCAACTGATCAATCTATCTCCTAGGAGTTGCACAGATCCAGAAGTGCTACGCCTCGTGTCTTGACATCCAGCATGATTGGCATCTGCGTATGATATTAAAGCAATCGAGGAATCTTTCGGATACCATAGACCACGATGAAGTGTTCCTTTTAGATACCGAAAGATCCTTTTAACTACATGTAGGTGCTTTTCGGTAGGCCGAGCCTGATACCGGGCACACATGCATACAGCAAATTGCAAATCAGGCCTGCTAGCAGTCAGATATAGAAGAGTGCCGATCATCCCACGGTAAAGTTTTGGATCGAAAATAGTCCCATTCCTATCTTCATCTAACTTGGATTTCTCCACCATTGGAGTGTCTACGGGGTCACAATTCTCAAAGTTATATTTCTTAAGTGATTCTAGAGCATATTTGGATTGATTTATAAAGATGCCTCTGGGATTCTGAGAAATCTGTAATCCTAAGAAAAATGAAAATTTTCCCATCATCGACATCTGAAAGCGTGTGGACATTATCTTCTCAAATTGTTTAGACAATTCTATGTTAGAGGCAGCAAATATTATATCATCAACATAAATTTGTACCAGAAGCATGTCGTTGCCGTCCTTGAGAGTGAATAGAGTGGGGTCCACTTTGCCTTTGGAGAAGCCTTCCGACATGAGATATGTTGACAGGAGATCATACCACGCGCGTGGAGCTTGTTTCAACCCATAGAGAGCCTTCTTAAGCTTGTACACATGATTAGGAGACTCCGTACTGACGAACCCATCCGGTTGACTAACATAAACTTCTTCCCTTAGTTCACCGTTCAAAAATGCCGTCTTTACATCCATTTGATAGACGATCATGTTCATATGAGCAGCAAACGCAAGGAATAGTCTAATCGCCTCCAATCTAGCCACAGGAGCAAAAGATTCTTCAAAGTCTATACCCAAGGCTTGTTTATATCCTCTAGCGACCAATCTAGCTTTATTCTTCAATACCGCACCCATCTCATCAAGTTTAACCTTATAAACCCATAACAAAGTAAGGATGTTAACCTTGTCAGGGCGAGGAACCAATTCCCATACTTCAAGTCGTTGGAATTCGTTTAGTTCCTCCTGCATAGCTTCAATCCAAGATGATTGGGTCATAGCCTGCTGCCAATTTTTGGGTTCAACTTCAGAGAGAAATGCATCAAAGTAAAAATATAGTGCACTCTCTTGTAATTGATGGCGTGTAGAGACTGGTCGATCTAGATCTCCAATAACATTCCTAATTGGGTGATCTTTTGTCCATTTAGTGCTATGGTTTTCAATCCTAGGTGGTCTGGAGTGAACAATAGAAGGAGCTTCTTCTGAGGTAGACGCGGCTGAAGGGTTTTCAGGGATCGCTACACCAAAGAAAGGAAGCTCTTGCAAGTGAGCATATTCCAAGTCGTGATCAGTAGTATCCTCTTCCACATCATTAGGCACAAGTGGGGGTGATGATTCAGGTGTAGTTTGAGAATCACTTGGTGAAGGTGCATCCGGTTCAATGTGAATTGTAGATGCATTAGATAAAGGTTCATTAGCTTGAGCAACCACTTCAGGTATTGGAGCAATTACTACAGGTGCTGGAACTTCATCAGTCGGGGGATCGAAGAATTCATCAAACAATGGTTGAAACAGTTTATCCCACTCGGGCCTTGATGGTGGTAAAAATGATGTAGAAGTAGGATTGTTGGGAACTAATCCGGAACTAATAGCACCGGTTCCCATCTCATGAAGTGCGGGTTCAGAGCTGTGTTGCTCAGAAGCCATCGCTGTCAGCTCGTCGAAATCTGCGTCCATAGTTTCTACAATCTTGCCAAGACGACGGTTATAGATTCGGTATGCTCTTTTGGACGGTGAGTAACCAATGAAAATACCTATATCGGCTTTTGGTTGAAGCTTACCCAAGTTCTCACTATTGATGTTTGGATAACACAGGGCACCAAACACATGGAAAAATGAAACATCGGGTTTGCGGTCATGTAGAAGCTCATAAGGTGTTTTTCCATGGCGTTTCCGAATGATAGAACGGTTTTGGGTAAAACATGCAGTAGAAATAGCCTCTGCCCACAAGAACAATGGAGCGTTCGCATAAATAAGCATGGTCCTAGCAGCTTCCATAAGTGTACGATTCCGTCTTTCAACGACACCGTTTTGTTGTGGAGTGTGTGCAGCGGATGTTTCATGTGATATACCAACTCCTTCATAATAATCACGAAGAGTCTGGTTGACGAACTCTGTACCATTGTTTGTACGAATACGGCGGACAGTGGTATTCAAACGTACCTGGATGAACTTCAGAAAAGTGATGATAGCCTTCGGTGCTTCATCCTTTGTACGTAAAAATCTAACCCATGTGAACCTTGAGAAATCATCCACAATAACCAGAATGAATTTCTTACCGCTCACACTTTCAGTTCTCATCGGCCCACAAAGATCCATATGCAAAAGATGAAGTTTTTCTTGATTGGAGTCTTCAGCTTTGGGCTTGTAAGATTTCTTGGTACTTTTCCCCCTTGAACACGCAGAACATAAATGGTCCTTGTGAAATTTAAGCTTTGGAAGACCACGAACTAACTCGTTTTTAGCCAGATGATTAATAGCATCAAAGTTAAGATGAGATAATCTGCGATGCCATAACCATGACTTGGTCTTAGAAGCTTTAGAGAGAAGACATACTGGAGAGGCGGCCATCATGTCTTGTAAGGACAAGGTATATAGATTTGCACCACGAGATCCCTTCAACAAATCTTTTCCTTCCAAGTTGCGGATGAAACAAGTGTGTTGTCGAAAAGCAACCTCAAGGTTGGAATCACAAAACTGTCCTACTGAGAATAAGTTATGACCAAGACCTTCTACATAGTATACCCTAGAAATCGTCACGTTTCCAATCTGATATTCACCATACCCCATAATCTTTGCTATATGATCATTCCCGAATTTAACCGTACCAAGAAACTTGCTGACGAAATTTCGGAGCATCGAGCGATTTCCGGTCATATGTTTTGAACAACCGGAGTCCAAATACCACAAGATGATTTGGACCACCTGAAAATATCACCACACAAAGACAATGTAGAGGTATCGGAATCTGAGTGTTCCTTGTTATTAGCAGGTACAGATTTAATAATCTTAGATTTGCTAACTCTAGGTTTCTTAGATTTCCTAGCCTTCTTCTTCTTAATAGGTGGTGTAGATTCTAGTTGGCTCAAATCCTGAGGTATTTCTTCACTGATAGGCACTATAGTGGGGGCTGACCTAATTAAAGGGCGCTGTTTCCATACTTGAGTGCGAGTGTTCCTAACTAAAGGACGCTCATACCTAACCTCAATGGATGCATTCCTAGTTAAAGGACACATTTTTCCATCTAATGTAAAGGTCCTACCAGTGGGACGCCATTGCCAGCCAACTTGGGCACGAGTTCTACCCGTTGGCTTCCATTCAAGACCATTCTTAATAGCATTCATTTCATTAACATGATCAATCAGACACAAATCATGACGCTGGGAAAACATACATTCATTACAATTCCAACAATTTAAATCAGAATTCACGAATGGTTTAGGCTGCTGCACAGGCGCAGAGCTTTTAGTCTTAACATGATTCTTGTTATTTAAAACTGAACTAGCATTCCTATTGTGAACTTCTACTTTCTTCTTTGTGGCACTACTAGTGGAGGGCTTGATCTTAGCTTTCTTGAGTGGCGATCCTTTAGCCTTAGTAGTCGCTTTTAATCCTGTAGAAGGCAAAGTGGGAACATTAGCAACAGATTTTAAAGGTGTCTTACTTGATTGTGCCAATGACGGTTTCGCTCCTGGAGTCTTATTAAATAGAGTGACAGCAATGGGCCTATTATTAAGTAGTGCAGAACCTGGTGTACCTATGTATTGCAAATAAGCCAAGCAATATTAAACTCGCTTAACATATTCATGAGCCGAATAATAGTCGCTACTTGAGGGATCTAAGGCATAAAGGTCGTCTAAAATATCCCTAAGAAGATCGACATGCTTAATGGCATTCCTCATATAATCATCGTAGGTAACCGGGTTTCTCTTATGAAGCGGATTCTTATAAAGCACTACTGACTTGGTTGTTGGAGCACTAGTGGACGGTGCAGAGTCGGTAGCTAAGTTATCAACAACTTCTTGTCGGGTGAGAAGAAATGTCTCCTTTAACTCAGCCAAAACCATATTTTTGTCTATGAGCAGGATGTTCAAATCAGAGATTTCCTCGCACTTTTGGTTCAGTTGTTCAACATAATATTGTTGCTGTGCCGCATTAAAAGCGAAGCGTTCTTCTAGTGAACCATAAAGAGCGGATAGTCCCTGTCTTGTCCGATCCATCTCCCCTAGAACAGACGAAAGTCTAATTTCTAAGACTTGGTTTTTAGACTTTGCAGCCTCTAGTTCCAATTTTAATGTTTCCTTTGATGATACCTCTCTCTTCAATCTCATGATTTCTTCCTCTAATGTCTTAACAATTGCAATCATCTTGTCACTTGTCTCAACACCGTTTTCACAAACATTTGATATCAAAAGATTCTCATTTTGAGTTTGTTGTTTTGATTCTAAAGATATACAATGTTGTTCTAGTTGATTAAAGCGTTTTGAAAGTAAATTGTAAGAATCTTGTAGCTTTAAAAACTCAGCGTTAGATTCGTGACAAGAATGATTATCTACCTCATTTACAGTATCAGCAACATTTACAGAAGGATCACAAACATCATCACAAATATCATTACAAATATTCACAGCATCACAATTAATCATAGCGGATGTAAGCTCATTCGAATAATTAACATTTACAGTAGTAAGCACATCACACGAGATTACTGCAGACAAGAATCGGTCATATTCGGTTAAAATCTTTTCTTTTTCAACTAGTTGTAGTTCGTAAGCGGTGTCCATTTCATAAAACACTTTTTGAACTTCACCAATTTCAAAAACAAGATTTTCTTTAAGAGATGCAAAAATTCCTTTTAGACTTTCGACAAACGGATTGATCTCAGTTTTAAACACCTCGTTCATATGTTCGAAAGCCCATTCTCCGGCGTTTAAGCCATTTGAAGTCGTACGTTCCAAAATGACCTTGTCAAAATTAGTAAAGTATTGATTAATCTCTTGCAAGTTTAACCATACAGTGCTAACCGGTGGAAGATCCTTTGGAATTTCCTTAGGACCTTCCATATTGACAAGTGTAGGAAAATTACTAGGGTTTTCTTCATGTAATATGTAGGTTGGTGCTGTTATGAGATCTTTGTCCATATGGAATCGAATTCTAAAATCCGTTTTTGCAAGCTCCTTATTCAATTTAAAATAATCACACTCGGGATATTTTGCAGAATTGTATGACCGATCCTCATCAACTAGATCCTTACTTGTTTGATCATTGGGAAAAACAATCGGGTCTAAAGCCAATCCTAATTGAGTTGCATTATAAAGTCTAGGACTATGTCTTAAAGCTTGTTTTGCATACCGTGGATTAGGGGGAAGGCCTTTTTGACGTGATAAGTTAAATTCTCTAAATGAAGCATCAAATAAGTGAACTAGTTGTGAAGCAGCGTATTGTCTTAACAGCAAGTAATCTAGACTTCTAATCTTATTAGTGGCATTAATCTCCATTTCATTCTTCTTAGACTCTAGTGATTCAAAATCCGTTTGAAGTTTTTGAAAATTAGTGACCACTAACTCTTTTTCTTGAAGTTCATTAGACAGATTTGCTCTTAAGTTTTCGATTTCTTGCAAGTGACCCATTTGTTTGTTTCTAAAGTGATCATATTCGAGATTAGTGAGAACACTAGACGAAGGCACTAGTTCCAAGGTTTGAACTTTCTCATTGCTTAAGGCAAGCTCATCAGACAAATTCTTATTCTTAGCTAAGGTTTCTAAGAGTGCAGCATTCATTTGGCTAAGTAATGTAGCAGGAACCATGACCAAATCTTGTTGAGCAGGAGTAGGCGTATGCGAACTGGGTCCCGGTTGTGATTCACTCAAAGTCTGGGGACTCACATTGATATTGCTATCATTGTTTGTCTCCTCGTTTGAAGGACTCACCACCGAAGATTCATTCGAGTCAGCACTCTCTTGCACAACTTGATGTGGTTGAATACTAGCATTAGTGGTATTATCGGTGGTATTAATAAGTACCTCAGATCTCTTTTCTGGCCCTAAGCTGGAGATAGTTGCCATGAGAGCAGCCTTTGCAGATTGAAAGTCATCACAGTCGGAGTCATACGCATCAAGATCATCGGCTTGGTAAGCAGCATTTTGCGTAGTGACAACGTCTTGTTCAGCAATCCCTGGGTCAGCAAGAAATGCAAGCTCCTCTTCATCAAGTTCCCTTCCTTGCGCCTGAGCATTTACCAGATAGATCTTTTCTGCAAACCACTGTCCATCCCTTCTCCTCTTGGGTTTCTTACAATCCTTGGACATATGACCCTCTTCCTTGCAGTTGTAGCATGTAATCATTCTCAACTTGCCTGTATTAGCCCGTGGAGGATTGTTGACCATTGGAGCAGGAGCAGGATTGATCGTGCGAGCATTGGTTGAAGTGGAAAGTCTCCCCTGATATGGTTGAATTGGCTGAACCATGACCCTGCCATTCTCAATTGTAGCATGTTGGCGAGAATTGGATGAATTCCTCAACTGATTGTTGGTAGGAGCTGATCCTCTGTATCCTCGTTTGCTTAAAGTTCTTGTGAGATAAGCAGACATAGTAGTTAGCACTTCAACTGGGTCAGCTCCTTGTTGGAATACAGGAACAGGGACTTCCTTATCATCACAATACAGTGCTTGATCTGGATGAGCTGCATAATCAGTAGAAGGAATACTCATTTGATCAGGGTAGCTTGTTGGATATACTGCATTCTCTTGATAAGAAGAATATGAAGGCTGAGCATAAGGTGCAACATTTGCTGGATGAAGTTGTGAAGCATACTGTGGTGAAGGTGCATTGAACCGATATTGTTGCTGATGTGAGGTGGGTGGTTGTGGTAGAATCGAGTATTGTGGGAAGGTCGGTGTCATGTAAGGTGATGGATGATAGGCTTGATGTCCCAAGATATAAGGTGTGTTGTTGTGTGACAAGCTTGGTTGATTCGCCATCAAAGCTAAGGAATCTGGGTACATACCGCGAGGAGAACGGTGCATAATCACATGCTTCTCATGTTGCTGAAGAAAAGCATAGATTTGATCTAAGTTGCACTTATGCAAATCTCGGGTTAACTTCACATCGGTAATATACTCACCCCATTCAGCTTGAGGTAAAGTATTCAAGAACTTGGTGTTAACCTGGAATGGAGCAATTACAAGATTGTATACATTTAGATCATTCATTAGAGTAGTGAATCTGAAGTAATAATCGTGTAGTGTTTCCCCTGGGCTGTACGTGAATCTATCAAACAAATCATACAGCTGACACTCCCTTTCTTGTTTGGTGAGAGACGTGCCTTGTAGCAACACCTTTAACCGTTCCCATAAATCTTTGGCAACCGTATATTGACTAACCATACGATAAATATCATGCGGAAGAGCTTGGAGAAGTGTCTGTAGAGCCTTTTCATCAGCATCAGCAATGAGTTGTTGTGCCGGTGTGAGTTCTTCATATTCTCTTGGTCGAGACACATTATTTGCCACAATGGTACCATAGTCGAGTGGACCATTCAAAATCGATTTGACCATAAGCCTTCCGTATGTTGGTTTGCCCTTCAAGTATTGCATCATACGGCCCTGCCATGCCTCAAACACCTCTTTGATAAGCATCGGTGGACGACTATCAGTCCCCGTTATAATCGAGATATCCGTAAGAGATGTCATCTGAGGCATTAATGAACTTGGATTCATTTTGTTTTTCTTCAAAGAAACAGAGATTATCGGTTGATCGAGCAGTGAAGTAAAGCTTTGTGAATTGTGTTGTGTTTTTGTTGTAAGAAACCAAGATTAAATCCTCTAAAAAATCGTCGAAAAAACAAGCAAAATGACCCTTGATTCGGAACTTTTTGTTGATTCGGAAGTTTGATTCGGAAGATTACCTTGATTCGGAACTTTTTGTTGATTCGGAAGATTACCTTGATTCGGAACTTTTTGTTGATTCGGAAGATTACCTTGATTCGGAACTTTTTGGCTTGATCCGGAACTTCTTGATTCGGAAGTTCTTGGTTCGGAACTTTGGCTTGATCCGGAACTTCTTGATTCGGAAGTTCTTGGTTCGGAACTTTGGCTTGATCCGGAACTTCTTGACTCAGAAGTTCTTGGTTCGGAACTTGGGCTTGATCCGGAACTTCTTGATTCGGAAGTTCTTGGTTCGGAAGTTTCTTGATCCGGAACTTCTTGATCCGGAACTTCTTGATCCGGAACTTCTTGACTCGGAAGTTCTTGGTTCGGAACTCCTTGATCCGGAACTCCTTGATCCGGAACTCCTTGATCCGGAACTTTTGCTGAATGAACAGAAACTTTTTCCGATGAACAGTCGAACAGTAACAATGAAGATTAAGCCCAGATTTTGACCAAATAACCCAAAAAGTTTTGTGCTTTCGACTAAAATAAGTAACAACTAATACTTATCCACTAATCCCAATCACAAAAACACCAAAAACACCAAGAATCAAGATGATTTCTCTTAAAGAACACTAATACAATCAAAAACTAAAAAACCACACAAATCACCACCTTAAATCACCCCATAGCTCTTGATACCAAATGTAGAATTTTGATAATCAATGAATCTATGAAGGGGTTTGTTGATTTCTAGAGAGAGAAAGTTAGAGAGAGAAAGTGAGAGAAACTATGTGTATTTTATTAATATGGAAACAAGGAAATGACAACAACCAACCCCTTTCCATGGTGGAAAGGGGTATTTATAGTTCCAAGCATAACATGGGCTTGGGCCGGTCCATGACAAGCCCATGGACCGGTTCTTACTTAAGTTAATAAGCAACTAATAACTAATTACTAACTACGAGCTATTACAACATAAATCATATTGTGGAGTGACCGATACTTCTAATATACGTTAAAACGTATTTCTAACAAAAGCAAACACCCCCGAAGAACAAGGAGATACAAAAATAGCAGATATAACCAAAAATTAATCAAAATAACACAAACGATTTAAACTAAACAGTAACGAGATCAATAGATAACATAAACAAACAATTTAAAACACGAAATCAAACAACTTTAACCAAAATAATCAAACACCACTTGGATCAAAATAAAAGCATGAACATGAACATAACATAAACACATGAATCAAAGAATAAGAAAGGTAGATAAGAGATTGACAAGATAAAATAAAGATTTGACAAGAATTAAAATGAAAACTTACTTGGAATTAAATGGTAATTAAGGTGCATAACATGAATTTAAATTGACAAGTAATGTAAATGACAAGATAAGTAAATGGTGGAAGGTCTAATTGTCACTATTAGCCAACAAGAAGGAAATGAACACAATCCTAATCTATTTATAGGGGAGGATTAAGGAAGCTTCCTCCCCTCCTTCCTTTCTTGTTAATTGCAAGATTAAGTCCCTTTCTTCTTAATTCTTTATTAATTGCGTCATTAGTCCTTTTCTTCTAATCTTCTTTAAACTTGGACTTAAGGGACTTTTGGCTTCGGGATTTCTTTTGAACTCGTCTTTAATTTCTTCAATAAAATAGACTTGAATTCTTCGGCTTTTGATAAACTTCCGTCTTTTGACTTTTTCTTCGATAAATCTTCAGAATTGGTCGTGGACTTCCGTTCTTTTTGCACTCTTGACTTCTTGACTTCGTCTTTCATTCTTTTCTTCAATAAAAGTCCGTAAATGCCCGTGAATGTCCGTGTTTTCTCCACTTTTTACCTTTTCATCCTAAATCACAACAAAAACACAAACCACGCATAATTTCGACATAAAAGACATAAAATACACGTTTTGGTCCGGTTATTATTGTAATTAAGTGGTAGACAAGATGGGTGTTTACACACCTATCAACAGCTAATTAATTTGTAAAAATAATAGCACATACTCATGTATTATTTTATTAAAAATGCGTTGAAAACCAAACCCGTGTCTTATTAATTTTAAACGTGAAACCCGTGTTATGTAATTTAAATAAGCCGAACCAAACAGCCCTCTAATTGTTTTTACAAATCTGACTGCCAAACACACCGTTAGCCTGTTCTAAAACGGTTTGCCAAACACCCCTTTTCCTGCCCAAAATCCCACCGACAGTGGTGATCTTTCCCTTGCCAGTTTTGAGTTTCCACCGAGAGCATAAGCTCTCGGTTTCCACTGCTAGACCAAAACACCCCCCGCGGTTTCACACTGGTAGCACAACCAAGCCCAAAACCCTAATTAGGGTTGCGGCTGGTGCATTTAACCCATCACCGAGACTCATATGAGTCTCGGTTTGTGTGCTTTTCGAACCCAACAACAAGCAAACGAACCCCCCCATCAATATTACTGTCCGAACATGTTTAAAGACCCATGAACTCGGATTAAAAGAAAAGGAATATAACGAATTAGGGTTTCTTTTTACTTACCAATCGTTTAGGGTTTAGAATAACACACGTATCCCTTGTTCTTCTAGGGTAAAACCTCGATCCATTCTTCTTGTTTCATTGGTGTAGGTCACGGCATAGAAGAAAGAACAGAGGGGACAAAACTTGCGGCTTAATATTGATTTTAGGGTTTCTGTATTTGTGTTATTGTGTCGACTAAAGCAAAACAAAAACCCCTCCCGTCTGTTTTTATTCACACGCATCATAACACACTTGGGCTTTGAGCCCAAGTCCTTCTCTTTTCTACTTTGTCAAAAACAGCCCCAAATAATATTATGCTTTCTTTCTTTTATTATTTCGCGCCACGAACACATTATGCGTAAACATGTTTTAATGTCGTAAGTTTCTTAGTTATCATTACCCGTGTTAAACGTAATTATTACGTATATAATTACTTGTCGTGTTAGATTAAATATACATAATAATTATACTCGTTTAAATGTCCGTGATTATGTGTTACGTAGTTTACGTAATTTAATTAGTTTCCAATCGTGACTCAATATATTTATTTGTGTTCATAATAAATATATATATACGTAATTAATATTAGTTCGTGTTTAAATTACGTTCGTGATTAATTATTGTTAAATACTTATCATGTGTTCGTACGTAATCGATACTTATCGTGTTCATACACGTATGTAATACTTAAAATGCTAGCACGTGAATGTGACCATACTATAAAAGGAAAGTTTTAATCTAGGACGTACGATCTAATGGGTATATTCATGGTAAAAGCATGCGGGTTATACAACTCTTCCCCCCTAAAAAGAATAATTCGTCCCCGAATTATAGATAACGTAACTGAAAGAGAAACATACCCGAATCAAACTAAGATAAATGAACGTGCAGGTGAGCTGGCAGAAGGAACGCGGAACGTGACATGTCTTGGAAGGACATGGAACGTGACGTGACTGAAAGAACATATCTAATTGATAAGAGAAAAACGGATAAAAGTCCGGATGAACTTGTCAGTTTCCAAGTGGCTTCCCTCTTGGAAAGGTTCCTTATAAGATCTTGACACGAATGATAAGTCTTGGTCCTCCTGACCTTGACTTGGAATACGAAGAAATTCTTGGTTATCAACGGAAGGTAGATCCCCTAATTTCGATCGAGGGAATAAGAATTAATCGTGTAAGCGTAACTGAAATGTTACGATGAAAGACAATCTGACTTAACTGTTAACCAGAAACCATGCGCGAGACATAAAGAAACGTAGTACGTGAAAATTTTTGAACGTGATACGTGAAATATTTTGAACGTGCTACGTGGAGATATGGCGAGTGTAATATGAGTAAACATATCGTGATCCATGATACGTGTAACATATCTTGATCATGATATGAGGAACGTGGAATGATCATGACATGTGAAACATATCGTGATCATAGAATATAATGGCGGTAACGCCAAACGCTACAAGGTGAGACGTAGAATACGACGTGAAACGTCTATCTGATGATGGAGAGTTATACTAAACTTGGGTCTGGTCTCTCAAGTTCTTGCAAAACTTCCCAGATGAGAAAAATGAACGTAAAATCGTAAGCCAAGATACGATCATGAACGTAAATAGTGTCATGAACGCGAGCGCGAAAGCAAGTCGTGGAATTAGAACAAGGACGTGAAGTAAATTAGAAGCATAATTATGAATATTTGTCTGACCCGATAACTGAGGGATTGCCAAGTGATCGGATGAGCCTTGGCTGGAACATGTCCGATCAATCTATTAGTTCTGAAATCCATACGGATGTAAGGATTCTACAGACTTGATCAAACTGTTGACAATAATCCAGATAGCATCATGCTTCTTCTAAGTTTGCGTTGATCTGGTAACCAAAATCCGTGGTGATCTTGTCACATTTCAATTTACAATTTCAGATGATGAAAACATCCCAGTTTGTTGGTGTCCTATCTTTAACCTGTTGGTATGTCAGGTACCTAGATATGAACGTAACTGTATCTTGTATCGTAGAACTTGATACATAGGAGTTTGCGAAATTCTGAGTCTTTGAATCTAGACTTCTCCTAGCGTAGGAATGTCTAGAACACCTAATGTAGTGTAGGGTTCTCTCCTTTACGCATAAGCTGAGTCATGGTTAGATTAACCATAGAAACCCATGTGATTCAGTGTGTTACTGTAATCAAACATAATTGATATTGGAAAGAAAATTTCCAGGGTAGAATTTCTCTTGTCATAGAATTTGTAACATAGTGCAGATAGGGTCTTCCTGTTCTTCTCTAGGCTTAGAGGAAATCAGGTTATCCTCAATTAAAACAATGATGAATTTGCTATGAGTTCATTGAAACTCATTTTTATAATGCCGTTGGAGCATAGATGAGACTAATTCCAACATCATAAATCTAGCATGACCAAGTCGTGCACGAATAGCAGTCACGGACATGTCCTGCTTTTTCACTCGTCACTGTTGGCAGCATGATCATGAGTTCAATCTTGGAAAAGTGATTAACACTATACGGTTGATTGAACATGTCGTCAATACGTGGAGGAGAATAACGGTCATGAATGGTGATTTGTATTAGTCAACGGTAGTCGACACATAATCTCATGGTACCATCCTTCTCCATGTAGATTCTTCTGGAATGTGTAGGAAGACTTTGGAATAATCAACTGGCTATGCGTAAAAGAATTAAGTGGTCGTGTCTTACTGACAGCTAGAAAATTTTAGCGACCATGGCTAACAACGCACATGCTTGTAAGCATAGATAATTTGTACAGATTTTCTCGAGGGAAAATCAAGCTGAATGTATTCAGGAGCCTGAACATTACTGCACATAATTATGAATCATAGCATGGTGTGCTGTTCATAGTCCATAATCAGGATAATCTTTAACTCGTGTCTGTCCGAGGAAATGCGTTAGCAGCTTGGATCTCATCATTAAGCTGAAGGAAAACCTTCGTATACGTGGGAATACGAAAGGCTTCCTTCATGGTCATGAATATATGAACCATGGTGAAAGAATGAAAGTGACATCGGCAATGTGACAGTTCTCATTGATACGCCGATAATGGTATTGAAATTCTTGTGGCCTGATTTATACATGGCACAACAAAATGGATATACCCTTGGAGGGTACCCTGAATTTCTTAGAAATGTCCCATAGTTGGACGTGAGTCATGTGTCTTGACTCATGTCTTGGAACTATAAGCATGACATATGTCTTGACTGGTGTCTTGACATGTGTCTTCAGAAAGTATACGTGAGACATGTGTCTCGAGATGTGAAACAAATATAACAACAATATAAGGTTATTATGCCAGAATTGGCGGATCGGTTGGACTACTGATCATTTGTATGTCTGATCACGTCCGCGGCCGGAGCCTCGGTTGCGATTTCTAGGATAGTTTCTGTCATAGTAGTGGTTACTATCGTCCTGTCTGTCAGTTCCATGACGGTCATTCTCGTGACCGTGATTCATGTAACTATTCAGCTGAGTGACCGGCTGGTACCGGTTTGCACTCATATGGCTGAAATGACAGCGAATGACGTATGACATGTAACTAAGAATTAGGGACAATGATTGATGGAAATCGTCTAATGGTGAAGCATCTTCTCGTCCAATTGCTATGCTCCGACGCCTTAGTCTTCGTCTTGTAGGATCTCCAGGTTGTGAACAGCATCCGCATCTCGTAGCGTCTCCGAACGTCAGCAGCATCAACCTTTAGTAACATCTCCCAGTTATGAGCGGCATCAGCAATCTTGTAGAACATCAGCAATTGAAAA
The DNA here is from genome assembly GCA_025667525.1 of Glebionis coronaria. Classification (NCBI taxonomy): domain Eukaryota; kingdom Viridiplantae; phylum Streptophyta; class Magnoliopsida; order Asterales; family Asteraceae; genus Glebionis; species Glebionis coronaria. The sequence continues at coordinate 234,382,336 of CM046879.1, forward strand.
TACGCCTGAGGTGATTCAGAATCGACTAGCGAATACTCGTGCAGTATTGCAAGTGAAATACACATGGATTATGGTACGTGTAATACACATGGAATACGGTACATGGAGTACACGTTGAATGCACATGAAATAATCGGTATGGGGTCGATCATTTATCATGATCTAAAGAAAGTATATCATTTAAACGGTTAGGAAAACCATCATGATAACCTGGCAATGCCAGTATATACCTCATTCTGGTTGCATAGAGAAACGCTAAAGTGTGGTTACTCAAAATTCAACGATGATTTGCCTGACAGCATGATCAATGAAAACCACCCATGACTATCATGAAAGCAGAATTCAATGAAATCCAACAATGTCTTGCGGGACAACGTAAATAACAAAAGAGGCGTAAAACATAATCAACATGAAGACGGAATTATCATGAAGAAACATGAAACCATCTATCACGAAGAAATGTATAACATAATCAGCGTGAAACTGAAGTTAACCATGACAGTATGAAACATACTTGACATAAAACATAATAACTTATGAGGGGACATGAAAAAAATTTTATGCCAATTTAAATCATGAGAAAAATTTTATGCATGAAAAACAGTGCATGAATGCGTACTATAGTTTATAAAAACCTTTATATGTGCGAGGGGACGCCTATGGGCCGTTCCCAAAACAAAAGACATGGCGAGGGGACGCCTATGGGTCGGTCCCAAAATTAAAAGTTTCGATAAAAGCACATGCGACTAAATAGGGCCAGTCCTGTACCAACCATTACTTAGTCATAATCCCTGCAACAATGATACATGAATCATAAATAAATGAAACTCATATGTCAAAACTTATCAGAAAATTTTATGTGACTAATTATGAACTACTAGGGTTCAGTTCACATAGCCACAGTTCACGAGGAACATTATGCATGAAACAATGACACATAACTAAATATGAATGATGGTTGTCCATCCATATTAGCAAAACAATATCGATGAAAACATCAAGGTTAAAACCTCAAGTTGCTGAAAACATCATGGTTAAAACAATAATACACTGAAAACATCAATACGTAGAATAACAGACGTTGGCTTAGGAAGCTCCTGGTGACTACCCACTAGTCACAGGTCGAGTTTTAGAGCCTACAGGTCGAAGCCTTGGCTCTGATACCATAATTGTAACACCCCATTTTGATAATGGAATGTCACACGTAATTATGGCGTGTCATCAAAGCATACAAGGATAAATGCATAAAACATTACATGACCATAGGGATAACCGGAATCAAACATCGGTTCCCAACATAAGCCTAAAACATAATAAAGCAAAGGAAAAATGAATGAAGACTACACAAGCATAAATATATGAAGGCAAAAGGAAAAGAAGTCTCTAACAGCTTCCATCCTATGCACATCCTTCAAATGCTCGAGTCTCTCCTAGGGTACCTGCCGTTTTGGGACATGGAAAAGAAAGTAACGGCTGAGCAAAATGCTCAGTGCACGGATATAGACATAGTATTAATGACTAAGCATAATTAAGACTTAATAGCAGTGGAAATGTATAAGTCCTGGAAAACCTGGAACATGTTCATAAAACTGGTTTTATAGTTTGAAAAGCCTTATGTTTATCTTATGAAAACTGTTTAACATATTTTACCATTAGCCAATATAGGTCATGAAAATCCACCGTGCATGAATACTTGGAGGGGTGACCTCATCATACAAATTAGAGGGGCTGCCTCTAATTTAATATACTGGTTTTTGGGTAGGAGGGATCAGCTCCTTGTGAAGGATGCAAGGCACACACCACATTCACCATGTAATCCTAAATAAAAACGTGTAACTAGGATGCACCCATACGCCCCACATGATAAATATAAATAAATGGCCAAAAGATGAAGGGACGCCACGAGCAATCACTCCGCCGTGGTGAAGTCATAACATCAGTGCCTCTAATGTTATGGTTATGGTACCTCCATAACTAGGTGAAACTGGTCATGCATGTATATGGCTATAGGTAATTCATATTTAAACATAAGCAATCAAACTCATACTTATATTACGGGAAAACAGTTGGCTGCATACGGGTAATCCTAACAAGGAAAGAATGTCCATACTGAAAGGACGGGAATCCGTACCTTATGTCCAGTGAACGAAGAAGACGAACGGAAAAGAGTCCTACTCCGGTATCACTAATGCTACATAAATACATACGTGTATAAGTATAAGATCACTGAGTATGTAACTGGTTAAATGTTATGTCCTTGCTTATTTTATATGTTCATGTCATGTTTTACTGATTTTAACGTTATACTATATTTATCGTGTATTTTGGATATTCTGTTTAAGTATTACTTGCATTTCTTGTATTATTATACTTGTTGTGTAATAATAAGTAACTTCCTAAAAATAGCAGGTTTCCTAAAATAGAAAGTTTCCAAAAACAGAATTACTGCTTAAAATAGATAAGTTTCTACAAATAGAAAGTTTCCATAAATAGAAATAAGCTGGTTAATTAAGCTAATAATATAAGCTAAGTGTTTTCCGGATTATTTTCTAAGTCATAATGATCTAATGTATAGTTTATGAATTATTACATGTAACTTAAATAAACTATAGGTTAAAAGTATTTAATTAAATAAAATGTGATTTAATTAAATAAGGATATAATTACTTAGGTTAAAACATGTATTATTAATTATATTAATATAACCTAAGTCATGAGAATTAATTAATTATAGGTCATGGTTTTAATAATTAATTAATTACTTAGTCTAATTTAATAACTAATTACTTAGGTTAAAATCATGTATTATTAGTTAAAAATAATAAACCTAAGTCCATGTTTTAATTAAATTAATTATCTAACATGTTAAATTAATTTAATTAACTTGTAAATAAATAATCTTGTAATTACAAGTCGTATTGTAATAATTTAATTTACCTTGTAAATTAAATAAACATGTACAGCTAATTAATTTGTAAAAATAATAGCACATACTCATGTATTATTTTATTAAAAATGCGTTGAAAACCAAACCCGTGTCTTATTAATTTTAAACGTGAAACCCGTGTTATGTAATTTAAATAAGCCGAACCAAACAGCCCTCTAATTGTTTTTATAAATCTGACTGCCCAACACACCCTTAGCCTGTTCTAAAACGGTTTGCCAAACACCCCTTTTCCTGCCCAAAATCCCACCGACAGTGGTGATCTTTCCCCTGCCAGTTTTGAGTTTCCACCGAGAGCATAAGCTCTCGGTTTCCACTGCTAGACCAAAACACCCCCCGCGGTTTCCCACTGGTAGCACAACCAAGCCCAAAACCCTAATTAGGGTTGCGGCTGGTGCATTTAACCCATCACCGAGACTCATGTGAGTCTCGGTTTGTGTGCTTTTCGAACCCAACAACAAGCAAACGAACCCCCCATCAATATTACTGTCCGAACATGTTTAAAGACCCATGAACTCGGATTAAAAGAAAAGGAATATAACGAATTAGGGTTTCTTTTTACTTACCAATCGTTTAGGGTTTAGAATAACACACGTATCCCTTGTTCTTCTAGGGTAAAACCTCGATCCATTCTTCTTGTTTCATTGGTGTAGGTCACGGCATAGAAGAAAGAACAGAGGGGACAAAACTTGCGGCTTAATATTGATTTTAGGGTTTCTGTATTTGTGTTATTGTGTCGACTAAAGCAAAACAAAAACCCCTCCAGTCTGTTTTTATTCACACGCATCATAACACACTTGGGCTTTGAGCCCAAGTCCTTCTCTTTTCTACTTTGTCAAAAACAGCCCCAAATAATATTATGCTTTCTTTCTTTTATTATTTCGCGCCACGAACACATTATGCGTAAACATGTTATAATGTCGTAAGTTTCTTAGTTATCATTACCCGTGTTAAAAGTAATTATTACGTATATAATTACTTGTCGTGTTAGATTAAATATACATAATAATTATACTCGTTTAAATGTCCGTGATTACGTGTTACGTAGTTTATGTAATTTAATTAGTTTCCAATCGTGACTCAATATATTTGTTTGTGTTCATAATAAATATATATATACGTAATTAATATTAGTTCGTGTTTAAATTACGTTCGTGATTAATTATTGTTAAATACTTATCATGTGTTCGTACGTAATCGATACTTATCGTGTTCATACACGTATGTAATACTTAAAATGCTAGCACGTGAATGTGACCATACTATAAAAGGAAAGTTTTAATCTAGGACGTACGATCTAATGGGTATATTCATGGTAAAAGCATGCGGGTTTTACATTAATAGTATGTCGCTGATCGTAACACATTTCAGTTGTCGTTGGGTGCTTGTTGTCATTGGTCCGTTTCCATGGTTCATTGGGAGTCGATACATGTTTTATGTTGAGTATCTTTTGGAGTCTCATGGTTTTGGTTCATTCTTTTAAATTCGTTCACGTAAACGTCCGTTAGCTGTCCATGGGTTTGATCCGTTATCCGAAGTTGGGGGTCCTAAAATTTGTCGTGAGATTATATTCATTGAGAGTGTTGTTGTAGTCATAAGCCGGTTACGTTCTTATGAGAGAGATAGTGTGTTGGCTGTGAAATGAATTTATTGAGCTTATGGAGTAAATCTCGGGACGAGACTTCTATTAGGAGGGAGTGATGTGACAACCCTAGGTTTTAGATTTGTCACTTGGTCTTACTTTTAGGTTATTTTATGTGTGCTTACTTGAATTGTGTGTTTACGTGTTTATTTTGTGTGAACGAGGTTGGTGTGGTTATCGTTTATGAGTATAGAATACTCATAAGTAAATCGAGGAACGGTTATTTCATGTTCATGAGCTCACAAGAGGTGACTATGAAATGAAAATGGTGATATTGTGGTGTTTACGTATACGTATAAGTATTATAGTAATAGTATTTTTTTAGGATTTACGGTTTAGAATTTAGAGGTCTCGGGTGAGGTAATTATCCATATGAATATTTTTCGGGATGGTTTTAAGTCATTTAGGACTTAGTTATAAAGTTTATTTCAAAATTTGAGATTTTTTATAAAAGTGTATATTTTACGTCTTTTACGGTAAAACGCGTAAATTTGACTAGTTTTACGGTTTCGAGGCTTTGGAGGCTTTAGGAGCTGAAATAAATTAAGGAAAATTAAGGTAATGTTATTAATACATATATTAATAATAAATAGAAAAAAAACCAATTTAAAGGGGGTTTAGGTCGGTTTGGAAAAAAGAAAAGAAGGAAAAAAGGAAAAAAAAAGAGGAAAAAGGAAAGTTGGGTTTTATATTTGGACTAGGATTCTTGTTACATTATATAAGGATTTTAAAGAGAAAAAAAAACATAAAATCCCTGGAGAAAAATAATGGTCGACGGTTTATGGAGAATTTTTAGGGTTCTTCATCAAAATTAAGATAAACTTTCGTAATCCCTTTTTAATTTAATTGTTTTTAATGTTTACATAATCATATTATGATGGATTTAGGTTAGGGTTTTAATAAGAATCTGTATTTTAATGATATTATAATGATTAGATGGTTTAGGGTTTGTAATTAATTAGGTTAAATTAATTAAACCCGTTTTTAAAAACTGGGTAGAATTTTGAGTCAATTGTTTTGATCATATCGGGAGTTATAGGAACATTTAAGATGCGATTCAAGTATCCCTGAAAAGGTAATTGAAGTGGCTTTCCAATGCAAGAAACGAGAACTAAATTGGAGGTAGGGAAGTGGGTCAAAAACAGGTTACAATAGTCGGAGGTCAAAACAGTTTTGTAATCAGCCTGTTTTCTTTTTAAGTTTTTGGTTGTTTGGGGTACTTAGGGTTGCATTGGGATCTTCTCACGAACATGAGAGATGGTTTATATATTGTAATAAGGATCTGTACTTGGGCTAAGATTGTGGTTTAGGGTAAGACCCTCTAATGGTAATGAACTTTTCATACGTTTAAAATCAGTGAATACTGGATAGGTAGCAATATATACACATATATCTGGGCCTTAACAGTAGCTTTAAGGTTAGGGCAAGTGGGAGGTTTTATCTAACATGTATAAAAGTGTGAATATTCCTTTTATAGAAACCATGGGTATGTTTAAGTGGACGTTTGACTTAAAGTTTTGAGACCTAAAACTGGGACTGTTTTGTGTAAAATTATGAACGAGATAGCTATTAAACTTAACCAAGTTAGGGACTTGTTAAGGAAGGTTAATGGGGTGATTAGAGCTTAACAATGAGGTAATTATACGGGAATAGGCTAGATGTCCATCATAGGTTGATGAGCCATCTTAGTGATTGGTTTGTGTATTGATTGCGTGTTTTTGGTTTGTTAGCTTGTTGCTAGTGCGAGGACTTGTGAAGAAGCTATAAGGTGAGTTTCATAGTCCCATGTTTATTATTGATTTTGACTTCCAGATGGGATGGAAGAGACACTGTGTTGAGTTATTTTCTAAATTGATGTTGTGAATGTTTTTGTGATTTGAGATGGACTTGTGTGTACATTGTGTGATTAACTGCTATGTGATTCTTGATTGTGTATGATTTGGATCGGGGGACACGTGCCGTCTCAGTTATTGTGGTTTGACAAGGTAGGGGCCTTGGGATAGGTACATAGCGTGATCTTCTATGGGACCAATGGAAAATGACAAGGTAGTGGCCTTGGGATAGGTACATAGGTGTATGGGCGCCTATGGTACCATGGTTGTTGGTAAGGCGTGATGCCTTGGTAATTGTGGTTGTTGGTAAGGCGTGATGCCTTGGAATTGTGATGATTGATTTATCTTGAATGCTAGTTGTTAATGCATACTTGTAACACATTGTCCATATGTTATTGTGTTGATGGTTGTTATTCACAGCTTGTAATTGATTTAGCGTTGGAGTCTAAACCTATGGCTCTCAAGTGATACTATGGTTAAGCATGAGAACATAAGTGGCTAGGATTGGAGAAGCTTAGGAATGCATATAGAAGGAGAATCCCCGTTTCCTTCTTAGTTTTTATTTGTTTTTTTAATAAGTGATACTGTGGCACACATATATTTGTTTGGTTATGTTATTTGTTTGTCTTGGGTAAGCGGTAGGACTGTTACCTACTTACCTAGACTCCTGAGTCTGATGAGATATTGTCATGAATTTTTGTCTCCATTTTATGACATTTCTTATTTCATATAGTTATCTCAATAGACACGCCATGTTGTGATGATATCCATACGTCGCGCCCCATATTCCGCCATGGTGGGGTGTGACACAACGCTTCAATTTTAGCAATAAGAAGATGAACTTTTAGTAATTTTTCGCGAAGAATAACGTTTTCCACCTCATCTACAAGACCAAGTTCAGTGGTGAAATTCTCGTATGTCGGAGAGAATAAATCAACATCGCCTTCATCGCCCGGAGGAGAGGGAGAAATTTCAAAAGTGAAATTCTCATAGCATGGATAAAAATCATCATTAAGAGGGACCTCGTCCGTAGGCTCCATAAAATTCGGTGCATCACAAACCTCATCAAAGAATTTATCGAGACCAAAATCACTAATCTCACTCGATGTATCACTATCCTTAGACGTATTAGGGATATCAAGAGTAGGAGTAGTAATCTCAGAAGATGGGTTGAGATTATTGATATCATCCTCGTCATCATCATAATAGTAGTATGGATGCACAAGAGGAGGACTATAAGCACTAAGATTAAATACTTTCTCTTGTCATCGTTGCTCCACCCTTGCTTCGCGTATGCTATCTAATTCTTGTTGAACGTATTGAAGTGTATTCAAAAAATGGCTCGTTCTTCTTCACTCACTCCAACAGAAGGTTGATGATCGAGGGTGTATTGTGGGGCTCAAAATTATAAAAAGCGGAATCATAGCACGGATTTGGTTCAAAGTAATTCATCGGTTGACAATAAGAAGTATCGTGAGGCCCCCCCCCCCCCCCACAATGATTACAACACGGGTATTGAGAAAAACCCGGTGCGTCTTGTGGATAGCTATTACCATTGTCATAACTGTAACCCGGTTCTTGCCCGTCATGAGACGAGTATCGAATCGGACACGAAACATGCCAATGAGAATCTGTTCCACAATATATGCAAGAGGGGGGAGTAAGTGCATGAGAAGCAAAGGATGAATTAGTCGAATTGCACGATGGACAAAATCCAAATTGTGAATCGGTTGAAACGGGTGGAAGATCTTTTCCGGATTGCTCGCATGAACACCATTGACATGATTCGCACCCATATAATCGTCTCCCACACCCTACGCAATGGACATAAGAATCCATGAAGAATTAAAAATTAGAGGGGTTGAGAAAAAGAATTAAACACAATAGAGGATGAAGAGGAATATTTTTGGTGCAAAACTCTTGGAAAAAGAAATGTTTTTTATGATTTTTTAAATGTTTTTGTATTTTTGAAATTTTTGATTTTTAGGATTTTTTTGAATTTTTTTGAAACTTTTGACAAGAAAAATAACGTTCAAAAATGAACGGATCCCAAAATCCAACGCGTCTCTCACAATAACCGTTAATCTTCACGAAAAGAGCCGGCAGCGGCGCCATTTGATAACTGGGTTTTGCCAAGTATGAAAATTTGTTCTTCTCGATTCAATTCGAATTGATTACCTGTTAAATGTGTGACTCAGTCGTTTTTGGTTAACAAAAGAAGGTTTGGTTATCTATTTCTACTTAAAAGGTAAAAGCGAAACGTAATAAAAATAAGCGAAAACAATTAACTAATAATAACGAAACAATACAAAATAATAAAATATAAATTAAAACAAAACAATTAATAAAAATAAAACTAAACGAAGAAATTAACTTTCGACTGAAAAATAAAATTAACTTAATGAAAAAGGAGAAAATAAAACTAAGAGGGTACTTTAAAGCTAAACGAGACAAAAACTAAAGCGGGTACTAAATAAAAGATAAAACTTAAACTTTAGGAAAAAATACTAATACTAAAAATCGACGAAAAATATAACTAAAAATACGTGACTTTCAGAATAAAAATCGGAACAACTTTCAGATAAAACTAAACGATTACGGAAAAATACTAATAAATAAGCAAGCTAGCGAGCAGCTAGCTCAAGCTACCAAGTTACCAAGCAGGTTGGACAAATTGGCGGGAAAAAAATGGCAAGCACACAAGTAAGCCTGTCATTTGGTCGGAATAATATGTATATAATTCTATCGGAATGTTGAAGCAAATGGTTGTATCGGAATATAGAATTGAAAACTATCGGAATATAAAAAGAAACAAAAACCATCGGAATGTTTAATATAGTATGTGTCGGAATATTGAGTTGCAAAACTATCGGAATAACCATCGGAAAAGGTAAACCCTTTTCCGATGGAATGTAAAAGGCAATAAACAAACCGAATAAGCTCTTATCTAAAAACTTAACCAAATCAAATTTAAGAAAAAGCTAATAGACCAAAATTTAAAAACTTTTAAAAACACTAAATAATAAAAATATTTAAAAACAACTTTTTATACAAATTAACTAAAAAGCACTTAATTAAAAATAAGAAAATTAACACAATAAGCACTAAAACACTTTAATCTATAAAAATCAAACGCTAAAAGATGAATAAGCACAATCAAACACAAACATCAATAAATCAAAGAACATGATTAATTAAACTACATGATTATCAAAATTGAACAAGATTAAAAAGATTAAGAAAGGAAGAATGAGAACGATTAATTGAAAAAGCTTGAAATTAAAATGATTAAAGATTCAAATTACAAGATTAATGAAAAACCTTGAAAAACATTTAAGAAAAGCTAGACAGAGAAAGTAAATTACACTATTCCTACTCCTAAAACTAATCTACTCCTAAAATGACTAACCATTCAAAATGAAGGAGTAAATGACTATTTATAGGAGGAGGGGAAGTTGTTGTTTCCTCTCTTTATTTCTTTGTCTTTTCGTCTTTTAATTTCTTCGACTTTGTCGACGTTGTCTCGGGATTTGTCGATATAAAATGAACTCGTCTTCTAATTTTCTTCTATTATTAGACTTGGTTCTTAAACTTTGTTAAATTTCCGTCTTTAGTCTTTTTCTTCGATAAATCTTCAGAATAAGATTTTGACTTCCGTTCTTTTTGCACTCTTTATCTTTTGACTCCGCCTTTTGTCTTTTTATTCGATAAAAGCCCGTGAAAGCCCGTGTTTTCTTCCTTTTTCATATTTTGGTCCTAAAACACAATAAAAACACAAACCACGCATAATTCCGAGTTTTATGACATAAAATACACGCTTTGGTCTTGTTATTATTGGAAATAAGTGGTAAAAGGATAAGTGTTTTCACACTTATTAGTATTTTCTCAAAATCAAATTGTAATTCCTTTTATCTTTTTATTAAAGTTGGTATTTGATAAGCTAAATTCTGAGTTCCAATCTTATCAGTTGTGCTTGTTCAAGTTTTCAAAAGAGAAAAAATATTTTAAGAAAAGGAAAATAGTTTTGGTGTGTTATTGATATTATCCTACTATTTTATATTTGTTCATTTTAGCATGGTTGGAAGCTAGTGGTTGTTCTGCTACCACTTGAGCTCTAACAATCCAAGGCATGGATGTATGCCTTCGAGGTGCACGTTTCTAGTCCCTTTTACTTTTCTGCATATTATTATGTTATGTGATGAATTTGAGATTGTGTTCTTGAATCAGTGTTTTCTTGGTTAAAACTTGTTATTTGACTGATACTTGGTGTTATTAGTTGAAGTAATCTTAGTTTATGGTGTTTATAAAACAAATCCTTTGAAAAAGCTTGTTAATCAGTCATAAAGGGGTGTTTGGGTTTGGGTGTGTCAAGGTTTGGGTGACACAACCCTTGGGCATAAACTGTCTAGACTCATCTTATATGTTGGTTTAAAGTGATTTCAGTCCTTGTTTTAAGTGTGGTGGTATAAAACCAAGTTTCAAGTGATAGCATAAAAATAGTCAAGTTTTTCAGTCAAGCAAAACTACTCTGTTTTAGTTCATTTTGATCTTAAACTTTGAAATCTGTGAGATAATCTGATAAATTAGGATTGCTAATAGTTAGTTTGTGGTTTGGTGGTTATTTGACTAAGATCTGGTGGTTTGAAATCCATTTGGTGACCAATCATATCAGCAAAACATTGCCAGACCTGTATACATATCAGTAACCCTTGATTGCCTGATTTTGTATGATTTGTGTGAAGGACCTTGTGTTTTTCTTGTTTCTATTGACTCCCAATAAGCCAAAGCTTATTGGGGTGCCCTTGCTCCCAAAAATATTCAACAAGCAAGGCTTGAACTCAAGCCAAAACAGATTTGTTCAAGCAACAGTGGGAACTCCTTTCCCACTGCTTGTTACCACTGTTAGTGTTAAACTTGTTCCAGCTTATTATTAAGCCATTTCAGCTTATTGAAACATGCAATAACTTGGATTTGGTAATCAGTCTTCCTCATATGACCCATTTAATCATTCTGGAGCTTTTGGGCTTTTGACTTTAGGGTTTGACTAGAAAACCAACTTATTTGACTTTTTCATAAGTGCTTATTGATGAGATGGCATTTATACATGATCTCATCGTTCTTTTCGGGCTTTAAATGCATAAAATGTCATCAAAATACCATATATATGCTTGTGTTTGTTTACTTGTGTATTTTAGGTATGGATATCATGAAAAAGACAAAAGATCACAAGAAACAAGGAAAAACGGACACGAGAAACGAAGCCGCACAATGAACCGGGCCCTAGTTTGTGATTTATCAAAGAAATAACCTTGAAGACTTGAAGATGTACAAGATTGATCCTTCATTTATGAATAAATGACACTTAATACCCTTGTATATTCATAATTACAAGTTTAGTCCTTAAGATTGTCAAAATGACAAAAAGGTCCTTCATCTTTGAAGATTTGGCAAGTTTAGTCCCTCAACAAATCCAGATTGTCAACCATGGTCCCTCACGAAGTCAAAGATCAAACGAAGACCCTTGAAGTTCAAGAATATTACACATTTGGTCCTTGGTTTATGATTTAAAACACAAAAGGACTGAAATTGTAATTAGACCAAAGTAATAAAAGCCCTAAAACCCTTTTCCTAAACTTTTTATGGCCAAAATAGGAATTCTGAAACTTATTTAACAAAGGGGAATGAGTTTGAAGGGATAGAAGACTTTGTATACATATTTGGCCAAAGACTGAGGACTAATGTTGTACAAACCAAACATTCAAACCAAATTTACGCCAAACACTTAACCAATCCACCAAAACCGGATCAAAAGGAGTTATTATTCACCCCAAGAACCCAATTTTACCTTCCACTTAAACAAAGGGTAAAATGAAATTACCCATACCCACGCTTGATTCACCTCAAACCAAACTCATCCCACACCAAAAATCCTAAATCCCACTACCCAAATGACCCCACCATTCAACCCGTTAGCCAATGAAATGCCATCTTCCTCTCCAAGGAATCCTATGTGGCAAGATCAACGCTTTAAGGTTACTACTTGGTCCTGAAGCACAAAATGAACGTCCAAGATCAAATTTGACAACTCATCAACAACAAACGTGTCTAGAAGATCAAGGGCATATTTGAGATTTCATAGCTAGGGTTTTGATGTATTTTGCATTCTAGAATCGTCCATAATGGTCTATTAAAGGAGCCTCAACATGTGAGTAGCCCTTTGTTCCAGATTTTAGCTTAAATCTTAGTAATTCCTTTTTATGAAATAAAAGATGGATTTTCTAAAAATTGTGATTTCCTTTTATGTTTTATAAAAGTTTGGTGTCTGATAAGCTAAGATCTGAGTTCCATTTATCTTGTTGTTGAGTTTTGAGGAAAGGATTTTATGGTTTAAAACCCTTGTTTTCAAAAATCAGATTTCATTTTTCTTGGTTCGCTTTTGTGTTTGTTGAATCTTAGCAGGTACAAGGAAGTTGGTGCTTGTTTAGCTAGCACCTAAGCTCACACATCCCAAAGCATGGATGTATGTTTTGGAGGTTCTCATCTCTAAACCCCTTTTCATTTTATGAATATTTTGTGGTTTAGGATTGAATATATGATTTGCTCTATGATTGTGTGTTTTTTTGGTTGATTCATGTTTATTTGTGGTTGCTTGTTGTTATTAGGTTGATTTGATCTAGATTTGTGGGTTAAATCTAACAATCCTTTGAAAAAATGTTAAATCAGTGATCAAAGGGGTGTTTGGGTTAACTGCATAAGTTAAGTTTGGGTTGAATTGAGTGGTTGCTATTTGGTTTATTGTGTTTGTTCATGTTTTATATGTGTGTTAAGGTGTTTATCTACAAGTTTTGAGGTTCTAAACACCATAATCCAACATAAGGCTATAAAATCTGTTTAACTAGTTGTTTTTGACTAAAATTTTGGGGAAACCTAGATCTAAGGGCAGATTAGGGTTAACAAGTGCTAAATATTAGTTAATACAACCAGGGTAAGGGATTTAAGGGTTTGAAATTGGATCTGTGGTCATTTAGATCACCAAAAGGATTTTTGGATATCACTTTGTTCATTAGTAATATGCATATGCTTGAATCTGCTTCTAATTTTTGAATCATTGTGTTAAACAAGTTTATTTGTGCTTATTAGAGTTTATTATAGCTTGTGTATGCATATGGTTCATTTTGGTTGGCTTATTTATGCTTAAACTGCTTATTTGTTTGTAATCTGCTTATTTGCAAGTCTGTGCAATATCTGGTGACTGTTTGCTTATTCTGTATCATTTGGCTGGATCAAGTGTGATTTCTTGCTTGATATTGACTCCTTACAACTCACTAGTTGTAAGGGTGCCCTTGTTATCCATTGAATCCAAGTGAAACTCTCACAAATCAACAGTCAAATAGTCAAAGTAGTAGGAACTCCTTTCCCCTGCTGCTAGCCACTGCTAGTGTTATTTTGCATTAAACTTATCAATAAGTTGTTCTAGCTTATTTTAACCTGCAACAACTTTAATTTTGTAATGGTGTTCCTTATTTGACCCATTTGTTCATACTAGAGCATTTTGGTGGTTGACTTTAAGCTTTGACTAGAAAACCAACTCCTTTGACTTTTACATAAGTGCTTATCAACTTATTCTCCTTATCAGACTTGGCTTATTGAACTTTTCTTGATTGATTTTTCTTACTTAAGTCATTTAGAGTCTTTTGCAAGTTGAATCAAGGTTTGAGGTGTTCTAGAACTCCAAGTCGACTATTTTGTCTTTTAGTGGAATTTTACTTTGCTTATTTCTGGCTTATTGGTTGAGCTTTTTGAAAATTTCTTTTCACAGATCTCTTAGGCATCTAAAAAGAAGGTTGTGTGTCAAATTAGAGCTTATGGCATTGGCTTATAGCTTAATGGGCCAAAAAGCCCATTAAGAATAAGCTGTTGTACATTTAAGCTGTGATAAGCTCACATTCAGCTTTTGGGCCTTCATGCTTTTGTGCTAAGAATTGAATTTTAAGCTGTACTAGTAGTTTTCAGCTTATTTGGTTAAGTTTGAACTTTTTGGGCCAAAAAGCCCATTTCACCTAGACTGTTTTGTTTTTAGCCCATTTGGGGGCCCAATAGGGGTATTTTGGTAATTTCAATTTCATTTTCTGATTATTTAGGTTAAAATAAACTAGTTCGCAAGTTTTTACAAATTTTTATAATTTTTGGATTTTTAATATTATTTTAATATTATTTTATTATTAAATTTCATTTTTAATATTTTGCAACTTTTACATTTTTCTTAGGTCAAATACATTAAGCTAGGATTTTTAAAACTCTTAGATTAATTTTCTCATCATTTTATTAATTTATAGCATTATTTTAATATTTTAATAGTTTTTAATCATTTAAAAATAGTTTTCCTTAGTTTAAAATTTCATAAAAATAGTTTTTTGTCTTTTTAAGTCATTTTAGAGTTTTACAAAGTAAAAAAATCTTTTTTTGGGCTTTTTGTTAATTATTTGGATTTTTAGGGCTTTAATTAGCATTTAAAAATTAATAATTAATTAATTAAAAGGTTTGAAAAAGTTTTGATCATTTGTAAACTCTTAGTTTATTTTTATTGCTTTTTGATAATTTTTTGGGAATTTTTAGAATTAATTTTTATTTTGTCACTTTTTACGGTTTTTCGTTTTGTTGTCGTAGTATAATTTTAACGTATCCGTCATTCTTTTTTCTCATCCCTTCTTCCTTTCATATTAATCCAAAATCATTACGAATTATTCAGACACATATACCTCCTTGGGAAACGAACTTTGAACTTCATTTGGTCATTAGTGTTTGATTTTTCTAAATCGACACTTAATACTTACCGCTCATATACGCTCTTTTGTGTTCTCAAACAAGAGACGTATTTTTACCATAATCATTTTGACGCCGCTACCGGGGAGGTGTGTCGTGATTAATTAGTTCATTTCGTTTTTAATATCTAACATAAATAGTATTTGTATTAGTAGAACTCTACTAATACGTATAATCGGTTTTTTCGTTTTTCTTGTGAAATATTATTACTATAATGTATAAGTATCACAACAAATTCAAAATATCTCCAAAAGTGTGAAAGCACAACCCTGATTCGGGATTTCATCCCTCGATCATTGTATTCGAATCTCAAACAAAAAGAAAAAGGCAAAAATAGATAAATACTTTCGTGAAGCTCGATTTTGAAAAATACAAACTATAAGGTGGGTGTTATAAAATACACCCTAAAGAAAAAGGCTCTTAAGTGCTTCGCGCCGCCTCGTTTCTCCGCTTGCTTGTGAGTATTTTGAGATTGAAGGCTAATCGAGGGTTTTGCCGCCCCAAGTATTATTACGTATCATATATTTGCTTGGTTTCTTTGTGATTAAACCCTCTTGAACAATTTGGTTTTCCCCAAAGTTTTAAAGTCAATCGAAGGCGTTAACTCCACGTGATCGTTTTCATTCCTTTGAGGCTTCTTTAATTAAGAGTTTGATTCGAGGAGAGATTTGGTAGATTGTTGTCTACGAATACACACAAAATCCAAAAAAAAAATTAAAAACAATCAAAAACACAAAAAAAATTGAAAATTCACAAAACACCCAAAAGAATCTTCTTTGCTCACCTCTACATTCTTCGTCACGTTTATGAAAACTCGTAATCAAGCAAAACGAGCTCGCAAACGTCGTCAAAACGAAGGAAATTTGATTGAGGAAGAAACTCCAATTGTCGAACCCGTTGTAGAAACAATAGTCACCATGGCTAATCGTACTATGATGGAGTTGCTTCAAGCACCCACCGAGGGTTTTGGAGAAGCTATTGTGATTCCCGCCATCCTTGCGTAGACTTTCGAGATTAAGACGGATTTAATGTCGATGTTATAAGCGAACAGGTTTCAAGGTCATGAGAAAGACAACCCGCATTGTCACATAAGGAATTTCAATCATCTCACCGCAACAAGCAAGTTTAAGGATGTTCCGGATGACGCCTTTAAGATGATGTTGTTTCCATACTCGTTGGATGGACCCGCAAAAATTTGGCTCGAGAAAGAACCACCAAATTCGATTTTGACATGGGGTGATCTCGTTTCTAAGTTTGTGAACCAATTTTTTCCACCATCTAAAACAACACATTTGAAAAATGAGATTTCAAGGTTTACACAACGTAATAATGAAAGTTTTTCAATGACATGGGAACGATTTAAGGAAATGTTACATGAATGTCCACACCATGATTTTTCGGAATTGCATCAAATTGATACTTTTTTTATAATGGGCTTAATGATCATGAACGATATTATTTGAATGCCGCCGCGGGTGGTAATTTTTTGTGCAAAACGACCGATGAGGCTTTAAAGATCATCGATAATAGATCTAAGGTTTATAAACCTCGTAACACACAGAGTGTTGCCAATATGGGTTCATCATCATCGTCATCGTCTGATAGGTGTGTAAACACCCATCTTTTCTACCACTTAACTACAATAATAACCGGACCAAAACGTGTATTTTATGTCTTTTATGTCGGAATTATGCGTAGTTTGTGTTTTTGTTGTGATTTAGGATGAAAAGGTGAAAAATGGATAAAACACAGACATTCACGGGCATTTATGGACTTTTATTGAAGAAAAGGATAAAAGACGAAGTCAAGAAGTCAAGAGTGCAAAAATAACGGAATTCCACGACCAATTCTGAAGATTTATCAAAGAAAAAGTCAAAAGACGGAAGTTTATCAAAAGCCGAAGAATTCAAGTCTATTTTATTGAAGAATTTAAAGACGAGTTCAAAAGAAATCCCGAAGTCAAAAGTCCCTTAAAGTCCAAGATTAAAGAAGATTAGAAGAAAAGGACTAAGTACGCAATTAATGAAGATTAATAAAAGGAGGGACTTAAACTTGTAATTAAGAAGAAAGGAAAGAGGGGAGGAAGCTTCCTTAATCCTCCCCTATAAATAGATTAGGCTTGATTACTTTTCTTTCTTGTTGGCTAGGGTGACACTAGTTCTTCCACCATTTTAATTACTTGTCATTTACTTAATTGTCAATTTAATTACCTTGTCTCGCACCTTAAATTCATTTAATTTCAAGTAAGTGTTTCTTTAATTTCTTGCACCTTTATTTTATCTTGTTGATCTTAATCTTCTTCTACCTTTCTTTGATTCACACGTTTTTAATCTTGTTAACTTGTTTAAAGATTTCATTTTTATGCTTTTGATTGTTTTAAATCTCTTAATTTCATAGCTTATTTGATTTATTTTCAAGTTTATATAGTTTTTACAAAAGTTATTTTTATATAAAAAGTTGTTTTTCTTAAAGTTTATTAATTTTGTGTCTTAAAAGTTTTTAACTTTCAGTTTCGTAGCTTATTTTTACACCTTTTACCTTTGGATTTCGTCTAGAGCTTATTTAGGATTTTAGCTTAATTGTTAAGCTTATTTTTGGTACTTTTCCCCGTTTTCCGATCGTGACAATCGGAAAAGGGTTTTACTTTCCGATCTATATTCCGATTGGTGGGGGGCTCTGGTATTCCGATCGTAGCTAGGTAAGAGGTATTCCGATCTGGGGTTGTAACATAATTCCGATCTGAATCCATCTTTAAACATTCCGATCGAGGTGTCATTTTGGATATTCCGATTGGGTAAGGTGACAGCTATTCCGATCGTGGGTTCCGATCTACATTCCGACCAAGTCCATTCCAATATTCCGATCAAAGGAGGTCTCATCATTCCGATCTGAGGTTCGTTGGTCATTCTGATTGGTGTAAGTGACATATTCCGATTGGACATCTTTTGAACAACATTCCGACAGGTTTGGTTATATTCCGATCGGGTTGATCGGAATATATTCCGATTGGGGTAGTTATTTGCCATGTTTTGTCTTGTTTAATTTTTAGTTTACGTTTTTAATACTTGTTCATTTTTAATTCGTATCACGCT
Source organism: Glebionis coronaria (assembly GCA_025667525.1). Classification (NCBI taxonomy): domain Eukaryota; kingdom Viridiplantae; phylum Streptophyta; class Magnoliopsida; order Asterales; family Asteraceae; genus Glebionis; species Glebionis coronaria. The sequence continues at coordinate 234,400,669 of CM046879.1, forward strand.
TTTATTTTTAATCATTTTAATTAATTTACTTTCCGTCAAGCTTTTAAATATCGCACCTTTCTTTTTAATTAGACTTAGATTTATTTTCACACATTTTACTTTAACGCCACTTTACTTACAACGACATTTACTTTTAAGTTTTGCACATTTAAATTTAAAAACAACCAAAAATATTTGTGTTCACCAAAATAAAACTGAGTCACATAGAAAACCTAGATCAATTCGATTAGACACACATCAACGAACATAACTTTAACTTTTTAACTTGAGTAAAAGCTAGTTATTAAATGGCGCCGCTGCCGTCTATCGAAGTTAAGTGGTCTTTTCCTTGTATTTGTCCTCATTTTAACCGGAAAATCAATTTTTCGACATTTTTCAAAATTTTTGATCTATTTTGGCCTATTAGTTTCTCCCTTTTGTATAATTATTTTCTTTCTTTGCTAGAATAAATGTTTTATAAGTGGTTTTAGTTTTCAAACGTTGTGAATCTTTTGACTTAATCCGAGTTTACTCTAGCTAGTATCCTTAACGTGTTTAAGTCAAGTTTTGCTAGGCTTTTATATGGGGAGCTATAAAACGCGAAAGTCTTAACTCTCACGGGTTAAGAACAAGAACTTTTCGCAAGTTCCTATAATTGATCCTAGAGAGTTGTTTATCAAGGGAACTTTAAGATGCGATTTCTAAACTTGAAAAAGTCTAAGAATTTGCAAGATCCTATAGGCGACTCGAAAAACCCAAAACGTTGATTTAATAGGCTAAGTATCCACGAGTCTCATTACTTAAGATTTTAAACTGTGGAGAACGAGAGATGATAGAGCCAATTATAAGTTCGGTATTCTTTCGTGAATTTATGTGAGTTGATTATAAGCCTATTCTCCCATCGCTTGCTAATAAATTTATCTGCTAATAAATAAGGTTGTACGATTTGAAAAGTTACTTAGCTTCTAGCCCCAGATCGTTTAAAAGTTGCTCGGTAATGACGAGAGTTCATAGCCAAGGCATAACTTATGAAGCGGGGCGCGAAGATTGGCGAGTCCAAAAGGCCCTAACAAGGCATGAGGGCTATGTTTTGTTGCTAAAGATCCAAAGTGATGTGAAGAATCATTTATCGAAAATCAATATGAAGGATCGAGACACACGACGTAAAGCAAAACTCCCCAAAAGTCATGGAGAAGTGTATCCGAAAAGACCCTAACAAGGTATGAGGATAAATAGATCCAAGTCATAAAAGGAGGCGGATCGTTGTATATCAAAGTCCAAAATAAAGATTGGAGAAAAATGAAGAAGTCGTGGTCCATATATGAAGAATCTCTCAAAATTTTCAAGTGAAGAAATTCTAATTATGAAGAGAAGACCATTATTTCATGAACGTCTCTCAAGATTTGAAGTATGAAGTCGCTGCCAAATATCGGCCCGAGAAAGGTCTCAAATCGCGAACCAAGTTATGCCAAGATATGAACTTTCTGATATCCCGAGAAGCAGTTTTAAAAGATTTGGTCCTTTAGCTAACTATTGATTAAATCATGCACTTTATTTTCAGACTAAATAACTATCGAAATAAGTCAAACAATGCATCTTTGTGATCATTCAAGACAAATAATAAAATATAAGAGATACCCATAGGAATAAGGGAGTCTAAGTGAATAATTGGCCCACATGAGTTCGTGTTAGTTTACTAACTTATAATAACAATGATGTCGTTTTTAAGCTTGGTTTGGAGAAAGTGAAAACTTGAGGATGATGATTATTAATAACATTTTCAAAACCAAGGTATGCTTTTGATTTCTTTATTTTGTATGTTTTCAATTTTCTATCTCTTTAATAAAGGCCAACGTGGATTGATTATGATGAAAAGTGTAATCTTGCTTTGTAACTAATGCATTGCATGAGGACATTGCAATGGTCAAGTGTAGGGGATTTGATAGGTGTGTAAACACCCATCTTTTCTTCCACTTAACTACAATAATAACCGGACCAAAACGTGCATTTTATGTCTTTTATGTCGGAATTATGCGTGGTTTGTGTTTTTGTTGTGATTTAGGATGAAAAGGTGAAAAATGGATAAAACACGGACATTCACGGGCATTTATGGACTTTTATTGAAGAAAAGGATAAAAGACGAAGTCAAGAAGTCAAGAGTGCAAAAAGAACGGAAGTCCACGACCAATTCTGAAGATTTATCGAAGAAAAAGTCAAAAGACGGAAGTTTATCAAAAGCCGAAGAATTCAAGTCTATTTTATTGAAGAATTTAAAGACGAGTTCAAAAGAAATCCCGAAGTCAAAAGTCCCTTAAAGCCCAAGATTAAAGAAGATTAGAAGAAAAGGACTAAGTACGCAATTAATGAAGATTAATAAAAGGAGGGACTTAAACTTGTAATTAAGAAGAAAGGAAAGAGGGGAGGAAGCTTCCTTAATCCTCCCCTATAAATAGATTAGGCTTGATTACTTTTCTTTCTTGTTGGCTAGGGTGACACTAGTTCTTCCACCATTTTAATTACTTGTCATTTACTTAATTGTCAATTTAATTACCTTGTCTCGCACCTTAAATTCATTTAATTTCAAGTAAGTGTTTCTTTAATTTCTTGCACCTTTATTTTATCTTGTTGATCTTAATCTTCTTCTACCTTTCTTTGATTCACACGTTTTTAATCTTGTTAACTTGTTTAAAGATTTCATTTTTATGCTTTTGATTGTTTTAAATCTCTTAAATAGCTTATTTGATTTATTTTCAAGTTTATATAGTTTTTACAAAAGTTATTTTTATATAAAAAGTTGTTTTTCTTAAAGTTTATTAATTTTCTGTCTTAAAAGTTTTTAACTTTCAGTTTCTTAGCTTATTTTTACACGTTTTACCTTTGGTTATTTAGGATTTTAGCTTAATTGTTAAGCTTATTTTTGGTACTTTTCTCCGTTTTCCGATCGTGACAATCGGAAAAGGGTTTTACTTTCCGATCTATATTCCGATTGGTGGGGGGCTCTAGTATTCCGATCGTAGCTAGGTAAGAGGTATTCCGATCTGGGGTTGTAACATAATTCCGATCTGAATCCATCTTTAAACATTCCGATCGAGGTGTCATTTTGGATATTCCGATTGGGTAAGGTGACAGCTATTCCGATCGTGGGTTCCGATCTACATTCCGACCAAGTCCATTCCAATATTCCGATCAAAGGAGGTCTCATCATTCCGATCTGAGGTTCGTTGGTCATTCCGATTGGTGTAAGTGACATATTCCGATTGGACATCTTTTGAACAACATTCCGACAGGTTTGGTTATATTCCGATCGGGTTGATCGGAATATATTCCGATTGGGGTAGTTATTTGCCATGTTTTGTCTTGTTTAATTTTTAGTTTACGTTTTTAATACTTGTTCATTTTTAATTCGTATCACGCTTATATTTTTAATCATTTTAATTAATTTACTTTCCGTCAAGCTTTTAAATATCGCACCTTTCTTTTTAATTAGACTTAGATTTATTTTCACACATTTTACTTTAACGCCACTTTACTTACAACGACATTTACTTTTAAGTTTTGCACATTTAAATTTAAAAACAACCAAAAATATTTGTGTTCACCAAAATAAAACTGAGTCACATAGAAAACCTAGATCAATTCGATTAGACACACATCAACGAACATAACTTTAACTTTTTAACTTGAGTAAAAGCTAGTTATTATCGTCTCGTAACATTAATGCCTTACATGATGAAGCAAATGAGGAAAATCGGTTTTTCGATAGATTTTCAATGCTTGTGACACATTGGAAAGCACAACATGCTTTGAATTCCGCATCGGTTAAAGCGGTTGAAAAGAGTTGTTTATCTTGTGGTGGAGCTCATGATCTTTCCGAGTGCATTACCGCCGGTGGTAACACTTCGAGTGCTTACGTAGCAACGGGAACTTACAACCAAAACGGCCAAGGTTCACGCCCAAATCAAGCTCCCCAAAATCAAATGCTAACAACTATCGAAACAACAATCAAAATGGTGGTTATCAAGGCAATTCACGTAACTACAACAAAGGGAATTACCAAAGTGGGAATGGGAAAGTTTCAAATCAAAACCAAAACCGTGATTTTCAAAACACTACACAAGGTTTTCAAAATGCTCACACTAAAAATCTTAATGGAGAATTTTTGGACTATGCAAAAGCAAACGATGCTAAGTTTGATAAAATGCAACGTGAGATGATTACCTTAAGATCTGAGTTAAAAAACGAGCTTAAAAACGAATTTGCTAATGAATTGAAAACTCATGCTAATAAAATGGAAGGAAACGTTCAACGTCTTCAACAAAATCAACAAAATATGGAACAAGGTCAACATGAGATTAAGCAAGAATTGTTAAAAGCGAATTTAAGGCAATCAAAATTTGAAGATTGAACGGCAAAACTATTTGAAGCAATCATGTGTAAACCCTCTTCCTCGGGTGGTCTTCCTAGTGATACCATTGCAAACCCGAAGGGAGAAATGAAGGTTATTACTACTCGTAGTGGTAAAACTTTCAAGGAACCAATCTCTCGTCCTAGTACTTCTACGGAGAAGGAAATCGAGAAAGAGCCCGAGGTGATGGTCGAAAAGGAGCATATCACAAGCCCACAAAGTATCGCTCATACCACACCTACGGTTGAACCAATACCAATTATGGAACCCGAGATTCCAAGGCCGTTGCCTATGCCCCAACCCACACCACCCTTACCTTACCCATCGAGACGACACAAAGAGAAAATGCAAGAACGTAACAAACAATAAATCGAGCTTTTTATAAAAATGTTTCAACAATTTCATTTTGATGTAAGTTTAGCCGACGCGTTGTTATACATGCCTCGTTTCGCTTCCACTTTAAAAGGTATGATGAACGATAAGGAAAAGCTTTCAAAACTATCTAATTGTTCTTTGGTTTATCTAAATCAAATACCGGAAAAAGTTGGTGACCCCGGGAAGTTTCTCATTCATTGTGATATACAAGATATGAAAGAATGCCTCTCCTTGGCCGATCTTGGTGCGAGCATTAATTTGATGCCATTTTCCATTTGGAAATCGCTTTCGCTTCCGGCTCTTACTCCTTCGAACATGTCTATCGAGATAGCCGATCATTCTATGATTTTAGCATGTGGAGTAGCCGAGGATGTTTTCATGTAAGTGGGGAAGTTCTACTATCCCGTTGATTTTATAGTAGTTGATATCCCCGCGGATCCTCAAGTTCCTCTAATTTTAGGTCATCCATTTTTGGACACCTCGAGATCGCTTATCGACGTTCATGCCAGAACTATTACTTTGAGATTCAACGAAGAGGAACTTGTTATAAACGCTACTCAAAACTCGACACCTTCTCATGTTTTTGCAATCGCTACCATCAATCACATTGACTTAGTTGATGTGGTTTGCGATGAGTTTTCACAAGAAGTGTTAGGTTTTTCCGATAGTTCGTCAAGTGGCATTCCCACTATTTTGGATCCGATTCTTTCTAATTCTACACCAAATCTCACTCCATTCCAAGGAGGCGTTTTTACTTCAAATGAAATTGACAATGAAGATGAGGTGATTATTGGTAATGATACTCTTATTCCACCATTTCTTCCGCTGATGGAAGTTATGAGTGTTGAACAAAAATCTTCAATCGAGGAACCACCTATCCTTGAATTTAAAGATCTTCCATCTCACCTTGAATACGCATTCTTGGAAGGTGATGACAATTTTCCGGTTATTATTGCAAAATATCTTGCTAATGATAAAAAAACCGCACTTTTGAAAGTTCTTAAAGGTCATACAGGGGCAATTGCGTGGAAAACTTTCGACATTGATGGTATTGACCCAAAATTTTGTACTCACAAGATTTTAATGGAGGAGGACTACAAACCGGCAATTCAAAGTCAAAGAAGGGTAAACCCCAAAAATCACAATGTCATCAAAAAGGAAGTCTTAAAACTTCTTGACGCGGGAATGATTTATCCTATCTCCGATAGCCCATGGGTGAGCCCAATCCATTGTGTCCCTAAGAAGGTAGGAATGACCGTTGTGCCCAACGAAGCAACGAGTTAATTCTCACTCGTGTTGTGACCGGTTGGAGGGTGTGTATTGACTACCGAAAGTTAAATGACGCCACTCGTAAAGACCACTTTCCCTTGCCCTTCATAGATCAAATGTTGGAGCGACTCGCGGGAAATGAATTCTATTGCTTTTTAGATGGTTTTTCCGGTTACTTTCAAATCCCTATCGACCCTCGTGATCAATAGAAAACTACGTTTACGTGTCCTTATGGAACGTTTGCTTATCGTAGAATGCCTTTCGGACTTTGCAATGCACCGGGTACGTTTCAACGGTGTATGATGGCTATTTTTCATGATATGATCGAGAAGTCGATGGAAGTATTCATGGATGACTTTTCGGTGTTTGGTAATTCGTTCACGTCGTGTTTATCTAATCCAGAGCAAATGTTAAAACTTTGTGAAGAAACCAACCTTGTGCTTAATTGGGAAAAATGTCATTTTATGTGTAAACAAGGAATCGTCTTAGGGCACAAGGTCTCGAAAGCAGGGATTGAGGTCGATAAAGCTAAGATAGACGTCATCGCCAGGTTACCTCATCCCAAAACCGTTAAGGGAGTTAGGAGTTTCCTAGGCCACGCGGGCTTTTATCGTTGTTTCATCAAAGACTTTTCGAAAATCTCTCGACCTATGACACACCTTCTCGAGAAGGATGCTCCTTTTAACTTCAATGAGGATTGTGTTAGAGTTTTCGAAACTCTTAAAAGGAAACTTACCGAAGCTCCCATTCTTGTTGCTCCTAATTGCGATCTACCCTTTGAAATCATGTGCGATGCAAGTGATTATGCAATAGGGGCCGTCTTAGGACAATGTATGAAAAGCACTTCCGTCCTTTCCATTATGCTAGTAAGATGATGACCGAGGCTCAACTAAAGTACACCACAATGGAAAAGGAATTCCTTATCGTGGTCTATGCTTTTGAGAAATTCCGACCTTATCTCGTCTTGCCTAAAAGCATCGTGTATACGGACCATTTGGCTATCAAGTATCTCTTAGCTAAGCAAGATGCTAATCCGAGATTGCTTCGTTGGATGCTCCTCCTCCAAGAATTTGATGTCACCGTGCTTGACAAAAAAGGAGCCGAGAATCTAGCGACTGATCATCTCTCTCGTCTAGAAGATCCTCACAAAGATGTTTTCGAGAACAAGGAAATTACCGAAACATTTCCTCTTGAGACTCTCGGTGTAGTGAATTCTAAAGACACCACCCCATGGTTTGCCGACATTGCAAATTACCATGCGGGGAACTTCATAATCAAAGGTATGACGACACAACAAAAGAGAAAATTCTTTCGTGACGTCAAGTTCTATTTTTGGGACGACCCTTATCTCTTTCGGGTTTGTGCGGATCAAATCGTTCGACGTTGTGTATTTGGTACCGAAGCTTCTAGCATCCTTAGAGCTAGTCACGAGGGACCCACGGGTGGTCACCATGGTGCTAATCTCACGGCTAAGAAAGTGTTCGATGCCGGCTTCTTTTGGCCTACGATATATCGTGATAAACACACACTTGTGAATTTGTTCGATTCTTGCCAACGCCAAGGAAAATCGTTGCTAAAGGATGAAATGCCGCAAAACATAATTCAAGTGTGTGAAATTTTTGGCATTTGAGGCATTGACTTTATGGGGCCGTTCCCATCGTCTCATGGAAACAAGTATATCCTCGTCGCCGTCGACTACCTTTATAAGTGGGTGGAAGCTAAGGCTTTACCTACGAATGATGCTCGTGTGGTAGTGAAGTTTTTGAAACAACTATTCTCTCTGTTTGGAACCCCTCGTGCTATTATAAGCGATTGTGGAACCCATTTTTGTAATGACCAATTTGAAAAGGTTTTAAAGAAATATGGAGTTACACATCGTCTTTCTACGGCTTATCACCCGCAAACGAGTGGGCAAGTCGAGGTTTCAAACCAAGCTTTAGAAAGGACTTTGGAAAGGTTGATTGTAGAAAACCGTGCTTCATGGTCCGACAAACTCGATGACGCTTTATGGGCCTTTTGGACCGCTTATAAGACACATATCGGTTGCACTCCTTATAAGTTGGTTTATGGAAATAATTGTCATTTGAAGACCGCGAGAGATCGCCAGAAAGTACAATTAAATGAATTGGATGAATTAAAAGACAATGCTTATGAAAATTCATTGATTTTTAAAGAAAAGACTAAAAAATTTCATGATTCAAAGAGTAAAAACCGGGTTTTTAACGTTGGTGATCAAGTGTTACTTTTTAACTATCGTTTGAAGATATTTTCTGAGAAATTGAAATCTCGTTGGTCGGGTCCATTCACCATAACAAAAGTTTTTCCTTATGGGACCATCGAGCTAGCTCAAAATGATGGTCCTAACTTCAAGGTGAATGGACATAGGCTTAAGCACTACTTCGGTGGGGAAGTTCCTTCGTTGGACGACCTCGACCAAAACACCTTCCCCAATGATAATTAGCATTGAGGGGATCGAGTCGAGCTCATGACTCGGTAATCAAAAACGAGGTGCCTCGTGGGGGAGATCCCATGCTTATCCTTTTTATCTCTTTCTAATGTAGTTAATGAGAGGGGATTTGTGCCCTTCCAACTCATTGTCTCGTGGTTGTTTGTGAATGTGTTATCTAGATCATCATCATCACCACGATTGAAGACTCTCGTGTTCGTTTATGTGAGCCTAGATCGTTTGCTTGAAGAGTTTTTCACGAATCCATGACATATCCTTTATTATTCTAACAATTATATTTTAGCATAATTCATAAACGGCTTTAGATATATTGTTGATCACCCTTTCCATGCTAGATCCTAATCATTCGACACTTCGTCTTTATTATGTGGGTGCTCCACCTTTAGACTCGAAACATTGACAATGTTTAATTTTAGTATGGGGGGGGGGTTAATAGATATGTTGGGAATAAAATATAGCCAGTCTACTTGAGCGCTGACAAGAGGAAAACAAGCGTTGATAGGAAGAAAACAAACGCTGACAGATCAAGCGTTGACAAGAAGAAGTCAAGCATTGATAGGTTGAAGACAAGCACTGATGGAAAGATTTAGTATACGCGTATATTGTTACTAGTTTGTTTCTAGTAAAGATAAGTTCAACATTGTATTTTCTATAATTATCTTTACCTAGAATAGTTGATACGTAGACTCTTGTACAAGGCTTCTTATGTCTATAAAAGAAGACCTTTAGGTTATTGTTCAAGATAAGTTTTCATACGTTAAACACTTTCATTGTAAGCAAGTTTGTTATCATTAATCAAGTGAAAGTTTGTTTACATCTTTGTGTGTTCTTGTTTAAGTGTTAATTCCGCATAACACCTAGATTACTATATAAATATACAAAGGTTTCTCTACGTGTATAACTTGATCTAATCTCGTACATAAAGCTAAATCGATCTAAGTTTGGGATCAACAAGTGGTATCAGAGCTTGTTGAGAAACTTTTGATCTTAAAGAACATAAGAACCCTAAAATCACCCAAACCCTAATTTTCACAAAACCCTAAAAACATCATGTCAAATCCAGAAGTAACCTCCTCCTCCTCACCTTTACCAAACATCAAGATTCCCATGCTTGATGAAACCAACTTCGAGTTGTGGAAATTCAACTTTGAGCAATATCTAGGGATCTATGACTACACTCTCTGGGAGATAATTGAATATGGAAACACATTCAATAAAGCTGAAAAGGTTGCTGCTGCCATTGCTACAAGAACTGCTGTTTCTGGATGTCCAGAAGCAGATAAGAAAGAAAAACCTGGTGATGGTAGAGCTGTGTCTGCTGAAGACATAGCAAAGAGAAGGGTTGATATGAAAACCCTAAACATTCTGAAACTCTCTTTAGGACAAGAGAACCAACATAAATACAGAGGTTGTGATTCTGCAAAAGACCTTTGGGCAGCTCTTGAAGTTGCATATGGTGGCAATGATGATACTAGGGAAGAGAAGAAGAAGCAACTCATGCATGAGTATGCTGTTTTCAAGGCTCAACCTAATGAGAAGCTTAGAAGTGTGAGAAGCAGACTGTTTGACATTACAAGCAAGCTGTCCTTCATGGGGACACATTGGTGATGTTGACATTAATGCCACTTTTCTTAAAAGTCTTGGTGATGCGTGGAAGATTGATGCAATATCTATACTTGCCAATAACACTCACAAAAGTTCTACTTTGATGATATCTACAACAAACTAAGGCTGTTGGAGAATGAAACTCTTTTGGAGCATGGAAGTAAGTCTACCAATAGTAACATGGCCTTCTTCTCACGCAGTGAAGGTCAATTTGATCAGAAGGACTCTTACATGCACCCAGTTACTGGATCAACATGTGTCAACACTGGATCATGTCCTGCCAATGCCTCATATTCAGACACTGACACATACAAAAGTGATTCTTCAAGAGTTAAGCCTGCTGGTTTGGATCTGGATATTGTGTGTGCATACATTGCTTCTTTGCCCAATGGTTCAGTGATTACATATGAGGACCTTGAGCAAATAAGTGATGAGCACTTGGAAGAGATGGATATTAAGTGGAACATGGCTCTTGCTAGTATAAGAGCAAACAGGTGGAATAGAAGGTTTAAGAAGAAGATGACCTTTAATGCAAAGGACACTGCTGGATTTGATAAATCCAAAGTTGAGTGCTACAATTGTCATCGTATGGGGCACTTCATGAGGGAATGTAGATCTCCAAGAAGATCTGATGCTGGCAAACCCTCAAGCCAAATTGTTAAGGCTCAGGATCCTAAGGCCATGGTTGCAGTGCAAGAAATAGATGGTATGGGATTGGATTGGAGCTATTTGGCTAAGGATGGGGAAGAAGATAATGCTTTGGTTGCTGAGATAGAAGAAGAGCATGTTCAATATGCTCTCATGGCACACTCCTCCTCTTCATCAGATAATGAGGTATACGATGATGCTTTTTGTAGTAAGGGTTGTAGGTTAAACACTGAGAAACTTAACAAAGAGGTGTTAAGGTTGTTAGATGATGTGAGTACTGAAAGATGTAAACTTTCTAACTATCAAATTTCTCTCACTCAAACTGAGAAGACAGTTTCTGAGTACAAGAAAATGGAATTTGACTTAAAAGATAAAATAAATATCTTAAAACATGAGTTAAATGCTAGTAATGATGTTAGGAACATCATGGAAAGGGTTAATGGTGAGTTACAGGCTAAGTTAGATTAGGCCATTAAGAATAAGGATAATGTTGGCCTTAAAATTCGGAGATTTGATAAGGCCACACAAACCCTAGGAGAATGTGTTAATAAACAAAGGGATCCCAAGGACATGACTGGGATTGGGATGAAAGACTATACTGTGGTTCCACCACCAGCTGGGGACTTCTATGGTGTCTAAAGAAAGGACATATCTTGGACTGGTCTACCAGAACTCCAAGAGGAGGAATTTATTCCTCCACCAAGAGTCATTACCCCAGTTGAAGAGTATCAACAGAAGTTGACTGACTTGAATGAATGGAAGAAATCCAACCCTACCTTGTTTGTTAAGAGTGGCTTGTTATGTGAAAGTCCAAATGAGTCAACCCCTATTAAGGTAACAAACCCAATCACTGGTAAGACTGTTGACCTTAGCTCAAACTCTGTTAGAAAACCTAGCATCAAGTATGCACAAATGTATAGGAATACTAGGTCACCTAAAAGCCAAGTTAGTAATGATAGAACAGGCTTCTTTGGAAACCTTGGTTTCCGGATCTTTAAAGCTACTAGGAATGATCATTGTTCATATGATTAACATAATCAAAGCGGAATTAGAACAACAACCATTAACAAGGTGTTTGGACACAATAACATGAATTAAAACAATTGGATTGCTAATTATATTGATAATCAACAATCACTAGACGTGTATACATTGAATCCCACGTCTAGTCGACACACGCTTTAGGTTTACATTGTGAATGAACTTATGAAAAACCTAATAACCCTTGGTTCCTTTTATAGTGTAAGGACTAGGGTTTTACAAGAGATAATAATGAATAAACAAGTAAATCTTCTATTTAGATAAACATATACAGAATATCTCCTGCATATATATCCAAATAGAAGCTTCTAAAGGCTTCTTGTCTACGTTTCTAACAATGCTTACATTGTACATGACAATGCTTGGATTCTACATGACAATGCTTGCTTTGTCAACCTTGGATTTGCTCTTGTCAACGCTTAGATTTCTCTTGACAACGCTTAGACAGAATCTTCATGTTTTCTTCGTTTTTGAGTTTCTGCCACATCAACTTTTTGACACAATAATCTTCCCCTAGTTGATGTCGGCAAAACTCTATGTGTATCTCTTGTAAGTTGTACATGATCTTCAAATTGCTTCCCCTCTAGTGTAGCATGTATGTCTTCCACTTTTTGTCACATCAACAGGGAAGTTCACAATGTATGCAATCTTGAAGATTCTCCAAATGTAGCTCTAAGTAATGATCTTGAAGAAAAATAAATATAATATTTTTGAGGTAGAAGTAGAATTACCCAAACCTATGTTCCATATCTTGTAGAATGTAATGAAGTGTGTAATGCATACAAAAATCCTCATCCTTTGTGAGACACTGAGCACGATAATGTAACTCCTTCAAGTGATAGAAAATATATGCATAGAGAACCATAAGAAAAATCACATATTCCTAGATCTTGTATCACTTCACCAGTAACCATGTAAGCACAAACAAGTTACCTTAAAAGTCAGTGGCTGGAAGTGCATGACTTTAAGATATGATAGAACACAAACTCACAAAAATCTTCTTCAATCATCAAACTTACCATAAGAATTCTTCCCCTTAAGCCAACACCTCTTCATGACAAGTCTTAATGAACCAATATCTTCATATGTAAAAGATGTTAGCGAATAACTCTTTCACAAGGCTATCCCGATTACATATTTTAATATCAATCAAAGTCTTCATGAATTATTGCTAACTTACTTAAAAATCATTTACTCCTTGTAAAAATACCCGAGCCATAAATATCAACTTGATATTCTATATAAAAACGGAGATTCCATGTACCTTTGCGTGTAAATACCTCCTTTTTGTGTGCTAAAAACGTACCAATTTTCTCAAACAGCAGCCATTCTTTTGTTTTCCAATATCCTTCACTGTCCAAGATATCAACACTATGTGTTTTCCAATATCAGACAACACTTATCAGCGTTGAAAAATGTATATATCGGACAACAAGTGTCAGCGCTTCCCAACAGCGCTTAACTTATTCCTGTCAGCGCCAACTTTGTACCTGTCAGCGCCTGACCATCAGCGTCTCATCCATGCCTTGTCATTGTTACACCAACATCTGTCAGCGTCACACCAACATCTATCAGCGTCTAAATAACACATGTCAGCGGGTAATAGATCTAGGGTTTTATAAACCCTAAATCATGATTTTATGTGAAAACCATAAACTGCAGTGAACTTTGACATCGAATATCTTCTTCATGAGAGCTCAGATCGAAGATCCCTTCAGTGAGATCCTAGACACAAGTGTCAAGAACCTACAGATCGAATTTCACGACGATCCAACGGTTAACAAAGGAGAAATCGCGTTTTTACTATTACTGTTCATAGAAAACAGCATATAACCCCTGCTGACTTTGACGCTTAATAACTTTTTCTTGGGGATAGAACTCGACAATCCCTCTGGTGGATATCTAGATATATGTGTGTAGAACACACAAAAAAAAAAAATCGTGGTGATCCAACGGTTCAATAAAAAGTTATGGCCTTCTGAATACTGCTGCACACACAAAAATGTCCAGAAAAACCCTAGACGGATTTTTCTTTTCTTCTCGATACACGAACACCTTGTTGGTCCAAGCATCACGAGCCACGAGGCTCTGATACCAATTGTGGAAACCTTGGTTTCCGGATCTTTAAAGCTACTAGGAATGATCATTGTTCATATGATTAACATAATCAAAGCGGAATTAGAACAACAACCATTAACAAGGTGTTTGGACACAATAACATGAATTAAAACAATTGGATTGCTAATTATATTGATAATCAATAATCACTAGACGTGTATACATTGAATCCCACGTCTAGTCGATACACGCTTTAGGTTTACATTGTGAATGAACTTATGAAAAACCTAATAACCCTTGGTTCCTTTTATAGTGTAAGGACTAGGGTTTTACAAGAGATAATAATGAATAAACAAGTAAATCTTCTATTTAGATAAACATATACAGAATATCTCCTACATATATATCCAAATAGAAGCTTTTAAAGGCTTCTTGTCTACGTTTCTAACAATGCTTACATTGTACATGACAATGCTTGGATTCTACATGACAATGCTTGCTTTGTCAAGCTTGGATTTGCTCTTGTCAACGCTTAGATTGTTCTTGACAACGCTTAGACAGAATCTTCATGTTTTCTTCGTTTTTGAGTTTCTGCCACATCAACGTTTTGACCCAACAGAGGACTGTTATGTCTATCTTGCATAAGCAAGTGTGCATAATTGGACAGTGCTTGCCGCCCTATAATAATTATCAACTTATAGGTTATCTTCTCTAGGATAAATTACTTTGTTAAGGTCATTTTTCATTTTTATAAACTTTTATTTTTGGACGCTGACAAGTATTTTTCCAAGCGTTGTTGTGACCAATTTAGACGCTGACATGGCTTTGGCAAACGTTGACAAGAATTTAGCCGTTGGGCGTTGATGGGTTATTTTTGACCGTTGACACTCAATGGGACCTACCCAGTTGTTACTTTTTGACGAATTTTTGGGCCGTAATTTTGGGAGCAGATAACTTTCATTTAATGCATGAGATAAACTTATTTCTTTTCAATATTTTCATGATTGTATTTTTGAAAATAGTTGCCTAATTTTTGACCAATAACATGCATATTTCTCTCCTATATATTTGGATCCTATTTTTAAACAGGGTACCTATCATTCTTGTCTAACAATATTTTCTCCTATACTTCATCTTTATCAATCATTCAAACAACTTTCAACAATGGCAACAAAATTTAAACCAAGTGATTTGGAATTGGGATTCAGGAGTCAACACAACATGATAGCATATTTGGACGCTGATGCTACTCTGTTTCCCCAATACACACAGATGGTGGCGTATTTGAATGCATCCCCAATTAGGTATGCTCTTTCTCATGCTCCTCTCATCCCTGTCACACATATTAAACAGTTTTGGAACACTGTAAGTTCCACAACAGTTAATAATGTGACTACATTATCATCTATTGTTCATGGGTGCACATGGGTGGTTACTGAAGCCTTGGTTCGCTAGGCTTTGCATCTTAATGATGCAGATTGTATAACCACCCTCCCCATTCATGAAATAGAACAAGGACTAAGGGATTTGGGTTATCCTTTCCCTGATGAGGGAACTTTAAACAAATATCATAAACAGGAGTTTCCTGCAACCTGGAAGTACCTCATACATGTCCTCTTACAATGTTTGAGTCCCAAGTGTACTGCACACAATGAGATCAATAGATCTATTGCTAGTGCTATTGTGTGCATTGCTACTGGGCAAAAGTTTAATTATTCTAAAATGATTTTTGAGGGCATGTGTAAAAACAAAGGGAATAAGATGACATTAGCTTATCCCATATTTTTACAAATGGTTTTTAATGTCCAAAATTACTGCACAAGGGATCATGATGATTTTTATGAGATCCCTTTTCAAAAGAAAGCTATTTTTACAAAGATGAACTCACCCCCTCACCGTGACTTACCCCTAACCCCAGCTATGATTGCTGTCATTGAAGCAGCACAACCACAACCAGACCCACAACCCCAACTTGACCCAATACCTGAACCTTTACCTTCACCACAACATATGAAAATTGACCAAGAACCCTTCGACGCTGACACTTTAAATGTTGGTGTTGACATGAGTAATCTAAACGTTGACACCAATCCTTCACAGACCCAAACACCCCTTAACCAACCCACATCCACCCAATCCACATCATCTTCTCCCCAACACAATGTAGGTTGCAAAAACGCCAAAGGACTACTGGAGTGTTCTCCTCTAGTGGTCCTAGCCATGTAGCAGAGAGAACCACCATCACAAGTGTGGTTGGTGCTATGGATGAGGCTGAGACTATTGGTTCTGGCTTAGATGCTGGCCAAGACAGTCCTAACATCTTTAATACCTCATCCATGCCCCATGAGTCTGACTTGGGAGGTCAATACCTATTTTAGAGGAGGGCAGATTGGAACCAATGACATTAATGGAATTAACGGCTGTCTGCATTAGCTTGCAAAAGCAAAATGCAGACTTGGTACAAATTGTCAGTACACAAGGCCTTGAGCTCAAGCAATTGAGGGAGAGGATTGTTATCTTGGAGAATGCTAGCACAAGGCGTGGGATGGAGGAATCTTCCAAAGGGGAGGATGAGCAGATTAATGTGAGTGATAAGGGCTCACATGATGGTGAATCTTTGGGTGTTGCTGAGGCCCTAACTAGTTTGAAGAAAAAACCAGGTTTTGATACGTCTCTAGTTACTCCTATAAACTTAAACTTGTCATTTACAGCCATGTTGGAAGAAATTACAAGAGGCGCTGAGACAGGTAATTTGGGCGTTGACAAGCAAGATTTGAACGCTGACATGAGTAAATTTGGCGCTGACAAAGCAAATTTGAGCGTTGACAGACCTGCAGATGAGGTTGATGTATTCCAGTCATCATTCATCATCAAAGAAGTTTCTTCACAGGTATTACCATCTACCTTACCCATAATTGATCCATTAGATAAGGGTAAGGGAATCATGGTAGAAGTAGATGTTCCAAAGGATGCAGCACAGGTTGAGTTTGATAGAAGGTTGGCTGCACAAATTGTGGAACAAGAAAGAAAGAAGGTTGGTGAATCACCTTTTGTTGTCACTTCAGAAGAACAAGAAGGGAGTGATGAAGCTAGTTCAGACTCAAGTGTAATGATAATAGAACAACCAAAAAGACTTGAGTATGGTGATGAATTGGCAAGAGAGAAGTTGAATGAGTTGAAATTGCAAGTAGATTTTGACATGCCAGAAGTTGTTCAGATGTACCATGCTTGGGAAGATAGGTGTATGGAGAATCCACATTTGACTATTTCAGACCAGATATGGGGTTTGGAGATTCTTCTAAGAGTACAAAAAGACTGCAAGGTAATTCTGAAACACAAAGATAGCAATATTCTCTCATTGCTGAAAAGGGATAGAAGGGAGTTGTACTACATGCTGCTCAGATCTCATGGAACAGGATGGACTTATAAGAAACTGATTGGATTAACATTTGAAGAGTTGGAGTTCAAAGCTTATCCCATTTGGCCAAGAGTGCAGGAAGAAAACACTCTAAGACTTCTTTCTGATGAAAGGAAAGAAGAACTTGCAAAAGAGATGGAGCTTAAGAAGGCAATGATTATTCCCAGACCATTGAAGAAGGGAGTCCCTCTTAAGTTTCCCAAAGATATGGATAGGTTAAATCCAAGTGAAGCTGTTATAAGAAGGAGCCTCAAGCTCTCACCATTGGAAGCTTCAGATATGGTACAAGTGTTACCTCTTGATTCCAGAAACCCTATTATAAGCTATGCAGAAGATGAATGTGGGTTTTGGAAGATTGGCAGGTATGGGAAAGAGGTTCACACTTTTACCACTCTTATATCTTTGTTTGCAAGTTTTGATAGAGAAGACTTGGTAGACCTTTGGAGGTTGTTAGAAGCCAAGTATGAGACTGAAGCTCCTACTTCATTCAATGCAATAAAACCGTGGTCAACATTCAAGAGAATGTGTGGACCAAGAGATGAAGATCCTGCTATTTGGAAGGATCTTGAAGATGACCTCAGTGGTCTTCAATGGCGTTTGTATTCAGCTGCTGGTGTATATTACTTGAGTTCTACAAAGTTTGCTGAGTATCTTCTTGTAGATGCTCAGTATTCCATGTCCAAGGAAGTCTTGGAGAAGATGAAGACAACACAGCTGGAGATTGATTATTCAAGTGACGAGGCCAAAGATTTGATCAGACATATTTATTACCAATATGAACAAGTTTGTAAGATTCCTCCTAGTTCTTAATGTTTATTCAGAAACTTGATTACTAGAGTAGATATCAAGTTTAGGAGAGGATTGTTGGGAATAAAATATAGCCAGTCTACTTGAGCGCTGACAAGAGGAAAACAAGCGTTGATAGGAAGAAAACAAACGCTGACAGATCAAGCGTTGACAAGAAGAAGTCAAGCGTTGATAGGTTAAAGACAAGCACTGATGGAAAGATTTAGTCTACGCGTATATTGTTTCTAGTTTGTTTCTAGTAAAGATAAGTTCAACATTGTATTTTCTATAATTATCTTTACCTAGAATAGTTGATACGTAGACTCTTGTACAAGGCTTCTTATGTCTATAAAAGAAGACCTTTAGGTTATTGTTCAAGATAAGTTTTCATACGTTAAACACTTTCATTGTAAGCAAGTTTGTTATCATTAATCAAGTGAAAGTTTGTTTACATCTTTGTGTGTTCTTGTTTTAGTGTTAATTCCGCATAACACTTAGATTACTATATACATATACAAAGGTTTCTCTACGGTTATAACTTGATCTAATCTCGTATACATAAAGCTAAATCGATCTAAGTTTAGGATCAACAAGATACTTGCCTTGCTACGCCCTCACGTTTTCCTACTTTCAACGTTTTGTTTTGTTTTGTTGCTAATAAGGCTAAAATGGCCAAATTTTAAATTTTTTCTTAGTTTTTCATAAGTGTTTTTAAGACAGGAATGTATATTTTTCGATCGATAGAATAAGAGTTAATTTTTGACTTGATGGGCATTTGGAGCACTTTACATTCCTTAACCCGCTCGAATCAAGTTTTTCTAGACTTTTATATAGGGAACTTTAAAATGCGAAATTCTTATCTCATTCGGGTTAAGAACAAGAACTTTTCGCAAGTTCCTATAATTGATCCTAGAAAGTCAATTATCAAGGGAACTTTAAAATGCATTCTCTAAACTTGAAAAAGTCCAAGAAAGTGCGGTGGCTTGAAAACCCAAAACTTCGATTTGATATAGTCTTAATGAACGCTAATCCAAATTTGGCTTAATTTTGACTTGCATGGCTAAGTATTCACGAGTCTCTTTAATTAGACGTCTTTAAATAGTGAAGAACGAGAAGTGATAGAGTTAGACAAGTGATCATGCTAAACGTAGAACATGAAAATGTTCATTCAAATACTCATATGTTTTTAATTGTGGCTTTTTCTCCCATAAGATCAATGCATTAGGAATAAAATAAATTGCCATAAGTAAGGTCGTACGATTTGAAAGGTTACTTAGCTTCTAGCCAAAGATCGTTTAAAAGTTTCTCGGGGTTGAATAGAGTTCATAGCCAAGGCTAACTTATTGAAGCGGGATGCGAAGATTGGTGAAGATCCAAAAAGGCCCTAACAAGGCATGAGGACTCTATTTTGTTACTAAAGATCCAAGATGATGTAAAGTTTCATTATTCTAAAATCAATATGAAGGATCAAGACACACGACGAAAAGCAATTACTCCCCTAAAGATCATGGAGAAAGTCTATCCAAAAAGACCCTAACAAGGTATGAGGATAAATATATCCAAGTCCTAAAAGGAGGCGGATTGTTGTATATCAAAATCTAAAATAAAGATTGAAGAAAAATGATGAAGTCGTGGTCCAAGTATGAAAAATCTCTCAAAAACGTCAAGTGAAGAAATTCCAAAATATGAAGAGAAGACCATAATTTCAAGAACGTCTTCTGAAGATTCGAAGTATGAAGTACATGCCAAATATCTGTCCGAGAAAGGTCTCAAATCGTGAAACGAGTTATGCCAAGATATGAACTTAAGGAGATACACGAGAAGCGTTTTAAAAGATTTTGTCCTTTAGCTAACTATCGATTAAATCGTGCTACTTTATTTTCGAACTAATAAATACTCAAATAAGTCAATATGAATCAATTGTGATCCGTGACAACAAGTTAAAATTCTAGAAACCTTTTCATTTTTTAATAACTAGGATTGCGGGGAGAAAAAGTATTACACAATTTGGACATATGAGTAGTGTTAGCATTGTGACTTGTACCAACAATGATCTCGTTTTTGCAGTTAGCATGGAATGTATGACAATCAAGGATGACGAACTTTACTCTATGAGACATCCACTTGTTTCTATTCATTGACCCTAAAAGTCTCTCACGTGATGAAAATCATACATTATGTCTTTGCACATCTTTGTAGTATTGTAGCAAGTTTTACTTTTCAATAAAGGCTAATAAAATTGAATTTTGGAGATGCTTAGATACTTTATTCTAGCATTGCGTGAGGGCACGACATTGGTTCAGTATGGGAGAGTGATGAGATGGCATTTTTACATGATCTCATCGTTCTTTTCGGGCTTTAAATGCATAAAATGTCATCAAAATACCATATATATGCTTGTGTTTGTTTACATGTGTATTTTAGGTATGGATATCGTGAAAAAGACAAAAGATCACAAGAAACAAGGAAAACGGACACGAGAAACGAAGTCGCACAATGAACCGGGCCCTAGTTTGTGATTTATCAAAGAAAAACCCTTGAAGATGTACAACATTGATCCCTCATTTATAAAGAAATGACACATAATACCCTCATATATTCATAATTACAAGTTTGGTCCCTTAAGTTTGTCAAAATGACAAAAAGGTCCTTCATCTTTGAAGATTTGGCAAGTTTAGCCCCTTAACAAATCCAGATTGTCAACATGGTCCCTCATGAAGTCAAATATCCAATGAAGAACCTTGAAGTTCAAGAATATTACACATTTGGTCCTTGGTTTATGATTTAAAATACAAAAGGACTGAAATTGTAATTAGACCAAAGTAATAAAAGCCCTAAAACCCTTTTCCTAAACTTTTTGTGGCCAAAATAGGAATTCTAAAACTTATTTAACAAAGGGGAACGATTCTGAAGGGCTAGAAGACTTTGTATACATATTTGGCCAAAGACTGAGGAGAAATGTTGTACAAACCAAACATTCTAACCAAATTTACGCCAAAAACTTAACCAATCCACCAAAACTGGATCAAAAGGAGTTACTATTCACCCCAAGAACCCAGTTTTACCTTCCACTAAAACAAAGGGTAAAATGACATTACCCATACCCACGCTTGATTCACCTCAAACCAAACTCATCCTACACAAAAATCCCAAATCCCACTACCCAAATGACCCCAGCATTTAACCCGTTAGCCAATGAAATGCCAACTTCCTCTCCAAGGAATCCTATGTAGCAAGATCAACGCTTTAAGGTTACTACTTGCTCTCCAAGCACAAAATGAACGTCCAAGATCAAATATGACAACTCATCAACAACAAACGCGTCTAGAAGATCAAGGGCATATTTGAGATTTCATAGCTAGGGTTTTGATGTATTTTTCATTCTAGAATCATCCATAGTGGTCTATAAAAGGAGCCTCAACATGTGAGTAGCCATTTGTTCCATATTTTAGCTTAAATCTTTGTAATTCCTTTTTATGAAATAAAAGTTGGATTTTCTGAAAATTGTGATTTCCTTTTAGGTTTTATAAAAGTTTGGTGTCTGATAAGCTAAGATCTGAGTTCTATTTATCTTGTTGTTGAGTTTTGAGGAAAGGATTTTATGGTTTAAAACCCTTGTTTTCAAAAATCAGATTTCATTGTTCTTGGTTAACTTTTGTGTTTGTTGAATCTTAGCAGGTATAAGGAAGTTGGTGCTTGTTTAGCTAGCACCTAAGCTCACACATCCCAAAGCATGGATGTATGTTTTGGAGGCGCTCATCTCTAAACCCCTTTTCATTTTCTAAATATTTTGTGGATTAGGATTGAATCTGAGATTTGGTCTGTGATGTGTGTTTTTGTGGTTGATTCTTGTTTATTTGTGGTTGCCTATTGTTATTAGGTTGATTTGATCTGGATTTGCGGGTTAAATCTAACAATCCTTTGAAAAAAATGTTAAATCAGTGATCAAAGGGGTGTTTGGGTTAACTGCATAAGTTAAGTTTGGGTTGACTTGAGTGGTTGCCATTTGGTGTATTGTGTTTGTTCATGTTTTATATGTGTGTTAAGGTGTTTATCTGCAAGTTTTGAGGTTCTAAACACCATAATCCAACATAAGGCTATAAAATCTGTTTAACTAGTTGTTTTTGACTAAAATTTTGGGGACACCTAGATCTAAGGGTAGACTAGGGTTAACAAGTGCTAAATATTATTTAATACAACCAGGGTAATGGATTTAAGGGTTTGAAATTGGATCTATGGTCATTTAGATCAGCAAAAGGAATTTTGGATATCACTTTGTTCATCAGTAATATGCATATGCTTGAATCTGCTTCTAATCATTGAATCATTTTGTTAAACAAGTTTATTTGTGCTTATTGGAGTTTATTATAGCTTGTGTATGCATATGGTTCATTTTGGTTGGCTTATTCATGCTTAAAATGCTTATTTGATTATAATCTGCTTATTTGCAAGTTTGTGCAATATCTGGTGACTGTTTGCTTATTCTGTATCATTTGGCTGAATCAATTTGTGATTTCTTGCTTGATATTGACTCCATACAACTCACTGGTTGTAAGGGTGCCCTTGTTATCCATTGAATCCAAGTGAAACTCTCACAAATCAACAGTCAAATAGTCAAAGCAGTGGGAACTCCTTTCCCCTACTGCTAGCCACTGCTAGTGTTATTTTGCATTAAGCTTATCAATAAGTTGTTCTAGCTTATTTTAACCTGCAACAACTTTAATTTTGTAATAGGTGTTCCTTATTTGACCCATTTGTTCACACTGGAGCATTTGGGTGGTTGACTTTAAGCTTTGACTAGAAAACCAACTCCTTTGACTTTTACATAAGTGCTTATCAGCTTATTCTACTTATTAGGCTTGGCTTATTGAACTTTTCTTGATTGATTTGTCTTATTTAAGTCATTTGGAGTCTTTTGCAAGTTGAATCAAGGTATGAGGTGGTCTAGAACTCCAAGTCGTCTATTTTGTCTTTTAGTGGAATTTTACTTTGCTTATTTCTGTCTTATTGGTTGAGCTTTTTGAAAATTTCTTTTCACAGATCTCTTAGGCATCTCAAAAGAAGGTTGTGTGTCAAATTCGAGCTTATGGCATTGGCTTATAGCTTAATGGGCCAAAAAGCCCATTAAGAATAAGCTGTTGTACATTTAAGCTATGATAAGCTCACATTCAGCTTTTGGGCCTTCATAATTTTGTGCTTAGAATTGAATTTTAAGTCGGACTAGTGATTTTCAGCTTATTTGGTTAAGTTTGAACATTTTGGGCCAAAAAGCCCATTTCACCTAGACTGTTTTGTTTTTAGCCCATTTGGGGGCCCAATAGGGGTATTTTGGTAATTTCACTTTCATTTTCTGATTGTTTAGGTTAAAATAAACTAGTTTGCAAGTTTTTAGAAATTTTTTATAATTTTTGGATTTCTAATATTATTTTAATATTATTTTATTATTAAATTTCGTTTTTAATATTTTTGCAACTTTTACATTTTTTTAGGTCAAATAAATTAAGTTAGGATTTTTAAAACTCTTAGATTAATTTTCTCATCATTTTATTAATTTTTAGCATTATTTGAATATTTTAATTGTTTTTAATCATTTAAAAATAGTTTTCCTTAGTTTAAAATTTCATAAAAATAGTTTTTAGTCTTATTAAGTCCTTTTATAGTTTTATAAAGTAAAAACTCTTTATTTGGGATTTTTATTATTTATTTGGATATTTAGGACTTTAATTAGCATTTAAATATTAATAGTTAATTAATTAAAAGGTTTGAAAAAGTTTTGATCATTTGTAAACTCTTAGTTTATTTTTATTGATTTTTGGTAATTTTTTGGGAATTTTTAGAATTAATTTTATTTTGTCACTTTTTATGGTTTTTCGTTTTGTCGTCGTAGTATAATTTTAACGTATCCGTCATAATCTTTTCTCATCCCTTCTTCCTTTCATATTAATCCAAAATCATTACGAATTATTCACACATATATACCTCCTTGGGAAACGAACTTTGAACGTCATTTGGTCATTAGTGTTTGATTTTCCTAAATCGACACTTAATACTTACCACTCATATACGCTATTTTGTTTTCCTAAACAAGAGACGTATTTTTACCATAATCACTTATCATCTTATTCAGCTTATTTTGCTTTGCTTATTGGATTTTTCTTAATTGATTTGTCTTAATTAAGTCATTTAGAGTCTTTTGCAAGTTAAATCAAATTCTGAAGTGGTCTAAATCTCTAAGTCGACTATTTTGTCTTTTAGTGAAATCATACTTGGCTTATTTCTGGCTTATTGGATAAGCTTTCAAAATTTCTTTTTACAGATCTCTTTAGTATCCCAAAAGAAGGTTGTGTGTCAAATTAGAGCTTATGGCATTAGCTTATGGCTTAATGGGCCAAAAAACCCATTAAGAATAGCTGTTGACTTGTTAAGCTGTGATAAGCAAATTTTCAGCTTTTGGGCCTTTAGACTTTTGTGTTTAAAATTAAATTTTGAGTCAGACTGGTGACTTTTTGCTTATTTGGTTAAGTTTGATTTACGGGGTCAAAAAGCCCATTTAGTTGGACTGTTTTTGTTTTTAGCCCATTTGGGGGCCCAATAGGGGTATTTTGGTAATTTCACTTTCATTTTCTATTTTTTAGGTTAAAATAAACTATTTTTCATGTTTTTAGAAATTTTTATAATTTTTGAATTTTTAATATTATTTTAATATTTAATTTTAGTTTTTAATCATTTTAAATAGTTTTAATTGGTTTTAAATTTTATTAAAAAAGTTTTTAGTTTAATTAAGTCATTTTAGAGTTTTACAGATTGAAAAATCCTAATTTTGGCTTTTTATTAATTATTTTGATTTTTAGGGCTTTAATTAGCATTTAAAAATTAATATTTAATTAGATAAAAGGTTGAAAATGTTTTGATCATTTTTAAACTCTAATTACATTTTTAGTTATTTTTGGTAATTTTTTGGGAATTTGTAGATTTAATTTTTATTTTGTCATATTTTACGGTTTTACGTTTTATCGTCGTAATGTAATTTTAACGTATCCGCCATTCTCATTCCTCATCTTTTCTTTCTTTAATATTAGTCCAAAATCATTACGAATTATTCACACACAATAAACCTCCTTGGGAAAACAAACTTATTTGGGTCATTAGTGCACGGTTTTCCTAAAAGGTCGTATTTTACCACAATCACTATTCAACCCCCCTTATAGTTTCTACAATTGGTATCAGAGCGTGGTTGCTCAAGATTTTTTAAAATATATTGTATTTTAAAACTTGAATCGATCTATGGATTCCAACAAGTATCTAGAAGGGCAATCCATGCAAAGACCACCTCTTTTTGAAACCGATAGTTTTATTTATTGGAAAAATAGGTTTGAGACTTATGTGAAATCAAAAGATTTAGATCTTTGGCATGTTATTACCAATGGTGATTTTTTACCATTCCAATATAATGAAGTTTCTAAAAGTAAAGAGATAGTCACTTTTGACAAAGCTAATGATGATACTAAAAGGAAACTTGCTAAACATAATGAGGCTAAAATGGTGATTTATAATGCTTTACCAAAGAAAGAGTACGAAAGGATTTTTATGTGTGAAATCGCTAAAGACATTTGGAACACTCTTTTAGTAACCCACCAAGGTAATAGCCAAGTCAAAGAAAGTAAAATCGATCTTCTTGTTCAACAATATGAACAATTTTTCATCTTCGAAGATGAAACAATTGATAGTGCATTTGCTAGATTTAACACTATTATTACTAGTCTAAAAGCACTTAATGAAGGTTTTTCTAGCAAGAACAATGTTAGGAAGTTTCTTAGGGCGTTGCATCCCAAATGGAGAGCTAAAGTCACGACGATTGAAGAACAAAAGGATCTCGCCAAATTATCACTCGATGAACTAATTGGTAACTTGAAGGTTCATGAGATGATAATTTTGAAGGACTCGAAAATTGTGAAAACTAAGAGTGAAAGAAAGTCTCTTGCACTCAAATCCAAGAAGGAAAAAAGTGACTATGAAAGCTCCTCGGATAGTGATGATGAGGAATATGCCTTGGCAGTTAGAGACTTTAAGAAGTTCTTCAAAAGATTAGGTCAATACGTGAGGCAACCTGATTTATAGTTTTTATGTGTTTGTTCGTTGTGTTGTTCGTACTCGATTCAATTCGAATTGATCACGGTTTAGGGTGGAAAAATTGATGTTGTTCACTAAAAGGGCGAGCTTGATTATCTATATCTACTAAATTGAGTTAAGACAAATAACAATTATAAAGAGATTAAACAAATTTAAGACTTAATAAAATAAACACGAAAGCTTTAAAGTAAAAGATAAAATAACAAAACTAAGATGAAACACTTAAACGAAATAAAAATGGAATTAAAGTAATTAAAAACTTAATTAAAAGTAAATTTAAAAATAAAATGAGATAAGACAATTTAAAATTAAACTAGATAAAAAGTGATGGGAAAGAAATAAGCTTTTAAAAACAACTAAGTAGAATAAAACAAAAACTGAAACAATCGAAACTATGATCGCAACGCGGATCGCACCAAGTGATCGCAGCCTATGATCGTAACAATCGATCGTAGCCTGGATCGTACCTTGGATCGTGACCTAGATCGCAGTCAGCGATCGCAGGCACCAATGATCACAACTTGGATCGTGTTATAAGATCGTAGCCAACAGATTGCGACCACAGATCGTGATGGACGATTGTAGTCCTCGATCGTGACCTACACTCACACCTTGGATCGCAGCTACAGATCGTAGCTTGGATCGTAGGATAGATCGCAAGTGGTGATCTCAATCATTGATCGCAGTAATGGATCGCAAGTAGAAACCCTAGGCTCATGCGATCACACTTACTCGATCGGAACAAATAAACCCTTAAAACTGTTACGATGGGGTATAAAGAGCAAATAAGCCGAACAGAATAAGCACTTTTTCAAATAAGCATTTACCGAAACTTAACCAAATCTGAATAAGCACGAATTTAAAAACATTTAAAACACTAAATAAGCAAGATTTTTAAAATAAAACTTTAGAAAGATTAAATTTTTGAATATACTCAAAAGGAAATAAGCTAAACACCAAATAAGCTAAAAGCACAAAAAGCTAAGACCATGAATAGCATGAAATTGATAGGAACAAAAAGATAAACTTTTTAATCAAATAAGCATCAAGATTTAACAAGATACATACTTAATCAGAATCATAATCAAAATCAAAAACAAGAAAGGTAGAATAAGATAGATGATGAAAAGTTTGAACTTGAACTTGTAGATTAAGGATTCAAATACAAGGTTAAATGAAAAGCTTAAAACTTAAAAGAAAAATGTAAGAAATCTAGAGAGAGAAAGTAGAATCACCTACTTCTCCCTAAAGATATGAAAACTAAAATAAAATGACTAACTAAAAAAACTAACTAACACCCTCCTAATGAAGCATTAGGAGGGTATTTATAGGAGAAGGGAGTTGGTAGGATGCTTCCTTCTTTCTTCCTTTTTTCTTCTCGTCTTTTTAAAAGACTCGTCTTTCTCGACTTTGTCTCGGGATTAGTCGAATGATAATATGAACTCGTCTTCTAATTTCTTCATTTAGTTGACTTGGTTCTTCGACTTCGTCAAACTTCCGTCTTTAGACTTTTTCTTCGATAAAACTTCAGAATAGGCCTTTGACTTCCGTTCTTCTTGCACTTTTGATCTTTTGACTTCGTCTTTTGTCTTTTTTCTTCGATAAAAGCCCGTGAAAGCCCGCGTTTTCTTCCTTTTTCATATTTTTGTCCTAAAACACAATAAAGACACAAACCACGCATAATTCCGACTTTTACGACATAAAATACACATTTTGGTCTTGTTTTTATTATAATTAAGTGGTAAAAGGATAAGTGTTTTCACACTTATTAAATCCCCTACACTTGGCCATTGTAATGCCCGCATGCAATGCATTAATTTCAAAGCACGGTTTACATTTTCCATCATATTTAACCTACCTTGGCCTTTATTAAATACTAAACACTAAGAAAACCAAAAAGATTAGAAAATTACAAAATGCAAGAAGGAATAACAAGTAAAGAGATTGATGAATTACATTAGGGCTTTGGTCATCATGAATTTTTATCACCCTCAAGTTTCACGTTCCCCATACCAAGCTTAAAAACGAGATCATTGTTATTATGAGTTAGTAAGCTAACACTCACTCATGTGGCTCAATTATTCACTTAGACTCCCTTATTACTAGGTGTATCTCTTATATTTTATTATTGTCTTGAATGATCACGAGGATGCATGGTTGACTTATTTCGATAATTTATTAGGCTGAAAATAAAGTAGGACGATTTAATCAATAGTTAGCTAAAGGACAAAATCTTTTAAAACTGCTTCTCGGGACCTCTTAAAGTTCATATCTTGGCATAACTCGCTTCACGATTTGAGACCTTTCTCGGACCGATATTTGGCATTGACTTCATACTTCGAATCTTGAGAGACGTTCTTGAAATAATGGTCTTCTCTTCATAATAGGAATATCTTCACTTGAAGTTTTTGAGAGATTCTTCAAACTTGGACCATGACTTCTTCATTTTTCTCCAATCTTTATTTGGGATTTTGATATACAACGATCCGCCTCCTTTTAGGACTTGGATCTATTTATCCTCATACCTTGCTAGGTTCTTTTCGGATAGACTTCTCCATGATCTTTAGGGGAGTATTTGATTTTCGTTGTGTGTCTCGATCCTTCATATTGATTTTTGATAAATGATTCTTCACATCACTTGGGATCTTTAGCAACAAAATGTAGCCCTCATGCCTTGTTAGGGCCTTTTCGGACTTGCCAATCTTCACATCCCGCTTCAATAAGTTATGCCTTGGCTATGAACTCTAACTAATACCGAGAAAACCTTTAAACAATCTTGTGCAAGAGGCTAAGTAACTTTTCAAATCGTACGACCTTACTTATTGCAAATATATTTATTAACAAGCGATGGGAGAAAAAGCTCATAATTAACTCACATAAGTTCATGAAAGAATACCAAACTTATAATTGACTCTATCATTTCTCGTTCTCCACAATTTAAAATCTCAAGGAATGAGACTCGTGGATGCTTATCCTATTAAATCAAAGTTTTGGGTTTTCAAGTCATCTATAGGATCTTGCATCTTTTTAGACTTTTTCAAGTTTAGAATTTGCATTTTAAATTTCCCTTGATAAACGACTTTCTAGGATCAATTATAGGAACTTGCGAAAAGTTCTTGTTCTTAACCCGTAAAAGTTAAGTCTTTCGCGTTTTAAAGTTCCCTATATAAAATCCTATCAAAACTTGACTTAAACACGTTAAGGATACTAGCTATAGTGAACTTGGATAAGTAAACTCGGGTTGAGTCAAAAGATTCATGACGGGCCTAATATATCAAAAACATCAAAACTTGTTAAAACTATTTTATTCCTTTATTTTTTTAATTTTTTTTGTGACTTTATTCTTGAAATGAAGTATATACATAAGATGTGATAACAAAAGGAAAGAACATAAATGATAAATACTACTAGGCCAAAATAGATCAAATTTTTTGAAAAAACGTCGAAAAATTAAATTTTCCGTTTAAAATGAGGACATATTCATGGAAAAGCCCACTTAACTTCGATAGAAGTCCCCATACACTTGATATAAACATTGTCCTCAATGTTTAAGCATGTGGGAGTAAACTCCCCTACACTTAGGACATTGTGCACGTTGTTTAAATCTTGCTAAGGAAAGGACAACTAATGTGATTTCAATGTCAACATATAAGATATGAAATATTGAATCACAAGAGTTTAGGATAGAACCAGGAAGACGGGTACACGGGATCACGGGTCGTAAAATATCATCAAAAGTGCTCTTTGAAGCTTTAATCCCTGCACATCATAAGAAACAAGACAACAAACACCTATGTAGCTCCCCCTACAATTATTAAGAAAAACGGGTAAAGGATAGATCATCGGGTTGCCCTCCGAGAAGCGCTTATTTTTGTTAACTGAGTCACGAGCCTGACTCGAACCATAACTAATTCAAGGGAAACGTGGTGAGGGATGGAATCATCTCATGAGAGATGTCCTCACCAAAGTACAACTTAACACGCTGACCTTTCACTTTAAAATTTGGCCCATTTGGTTGCGATAACTCAATGGTGCCATAAGGGAAGACTTTAGCAACGGTGAATGGACCAGACCAATGGCTCTTAAGCTTGCCCGAAAAGATTTTCAACCAAGAGTTAAAGAGTAAAACTTGATCACCTATGTTAAACTCTCGGTTCTTAATCCTAGAATCATGAATGAGCTTGGTTTTCTCCTTGTAGATCAAATAATTCTCATAAGCTTCATTCCTCAGTTCATTAAGTTCATTGAGTTGGATCTTCCTAAGATCACCGGTTTTGTTGATATCAAAATTAGCCCATTTCAAGGCCCAATAAGCCTTATGCTCTAACTCAATGGGGAGGTGGCATTCCTTTCCGTACACAAGACGATATGGAGTGCAACCAATAGGTGTCTTATATGCGGTACGAAAAGCCCACAAAGCATCATCTAACTTATCGACCCATGAGGCACGATGCTCTCCCACAGTACGCTCTAAGATTATCTTAAGACCACGGTTAGAAATCTCAGCTTGACCATTTGTTTGTGGATGATACGCAGTAGAAAGACGGTGATTGACACCATACTTAGCCATGACTCGTGCAAATTGATCATTGCAAAAATGAGTCCCACGATCATTGATGATAGCACGAGGAACACCGAATCGAGCAAATAATTGTTTTAGAAAGTTCACAACCACCCTCGCATCGTTAGTAGGTAAAGCCTTTGCTTCAACCCATTCGGATACGTAGTCAACGGCTACGAGGATGTACTTGTTCCCTTTACATGATGGAAATGGCCCCATAAAGTCGATGCCCCATACGTCAAAGATTTCACATTCTTGGATGAAATTTTGAGGCATCTCATCTTTATGTGTGATCTTGCCTTATCTTTGGCAAGCATCACAATGCTTAACCATTTCATGAGCGTCATGATAAATGATGGGCAAATAAAATCCAGAGTCGAAAACTTTCTTCGTGGTATAGTTAGGACCAAAGTGACCACCGGTGGGTCCTTTGTGGGATGCTTCTAGGATTGGTAAAGCTGTCGGCCCATCAACACACCGACGAATGACAAGATCCACACATTGCTTGAAAAGGTAAGGGTCATCCCAATAATAGTGCTTAATGTCCTTGAAGAACTTTTTCTTTTGTTGGGACGTTAACCCTTCCATGAGAACACCACCCGCTAAATAGTTTGCAATGTCCGCAAACCATGGGGTATCTTCAAGGTTGGAGTTAATAGACATTAAGGCCTCAAGGTGAAAAGATTCATTAATTTCTTGGTTTGGAAGTTCCCCTTGATAAGGATCCTCGAGTCTACTTAGATGATCCGCGGCTAGGTTTTCGGCTCCCTTTTTATCACGAATTTCAATTTTGAATTCTTGAAGGAGTAAAACACAATGAAGAAGTCTTGGTTTAGAATATTGTTTTGTTAACAAGTACTTCAACGTGGAATGATCGGTATACACAATGGTGGTAGAAAGGACAAGATAGGGGCGAAATTTCTCAAAAGCATATATAACGGCTAAAAGCTCTTTTTCGGTTATAGTATAATGCAATTGAGCCCCCGTCATTGTCTTGCTAGCGTAATGGATTGGTTGGAAATGTTTGTTGATTCTTTTTCCCCAAAACCGCTCCAATAGCAAAGTCGCTAGCATCACAAATCAATTTAAAAGGTAACTCCCAATTAGGGGTAACTAAGACCGGTGCCTTAGTTAATTTATCCTTAAGAAGATTGAAAGATTCGATACACTCTTTAGAAAAGATAAAAGGAGTATCTTTTTCCAAGAGGTGGGTCATCGGGCGAGCGATCTTAGAAAAATCTTAAATAAATCGTCGATAGAAGCCCGCATGACCAAGGAAACTTCTCACACCCTTCAAGGTTGAAGGAGGAGGTAATTTAGCAATCACGTCGACTTTAGCACGGTCGACTTCAAGACCGGCTTTGGAAATTTTATGTCCAAGAACAATGCCTTCTTTTACCATGAAATGAAATTTTTCCCAATTTATAACAAGACGAGTGTCTTCACACCGTTTAAGCATACATTCTAAATTGGTAAGGCACGATGAGAAAGAATCACCATAGACTGAGAAATCATCCATAAAGACTTCCATAGTTTCTTCAACCATGTCATGGAATATAGCCATTATACACCTTTGGAAAGTCCCAGGAGCATTGCATAAGCCGAAAGGCATTCTTTTGTAAGCAAATGTTCCATAAGGACAAGTGAATGTGGTTTTTTCTTGGTCTTTTGGATCGATAGGAATTTGAAAGTACTCGGAGAAACCGTCTAAGAAGAAATAATAGTCATTACCCGCTAAACGCTCAAGCATTTGATCCATGAAAGGAGAGGAAAATGATCCTTACAAGTGGCATCATTGAGCTTGCGATAGTCTATGCAAACTCGCAAACCCGTGACAAGTCGAGTAGGAATCAACTTGTTGTTTTGTTTGGGAACAACGGTTATTCCCCCTTTCTTAGGCACACAATGGATGGGACTAACCCATGGCGTATCCGAAATAGGGTAAATGAATCCGACATCTAGAAGTTTGATAACTTCTTTCTTGACGACGTCATGAATTTTAGATTAACCCTTCTTTGGCTTTGGATTACGGGTTTAAAGTCATCTTCCATGATAATTTTATGAGTACAAAAGTTAGGATCAATTCCGCGGATATCGGAAATTTTCCAAGCAATTGCTTTCTTATGATTTTTGAGCACATCGATAAGTCGAGATTTTTCATCCTCTTGTAAGTCCTTTGCAATGATGACAGGTAACTTCTTATTGTCTTCTAAGAAAACGTATTCAAGATGAGACGATAATTCCTTAAACTCTAAATCCGGAGGATTGTCAGTGGAAGGCTTAGTAAAATTTGGATCATCGGTGGTAACTTCCTTAGGAGAAGATGGAGAAATATGGTCCTCATTGAGAAGTTTCTCAATGGTAGGAATGTCTTCATCCCAATCGGAGGGAGAATCGTCATATTTTAAGTCCACATCCCCTAAAGTTGCTTCAAATTCTTTCAATAGAAAATCACTTTCTCCAAATATAGTCAATGAGGGAGTAATAGAGGCAACGGTCTCAACAATGGGTAGAGAGGAAAAATCACTTTTACAAGCGTCTTTGAAATATTCTTCACAAGCCTCATCAAGTACGTCAATGAAATTAACGCTCTCGTGTTCATAAGGTTGCTTAGAAAGCTTACCCATGTTAAAGACAATTTCGTCGTCACCAACTCTCATGATTAATTTGCTCGCGGCTACATCAATGAGAGTGCGACCGGTCCTCAAGAATGGACGTCCAACGATTAATAGAACACGGGATCCATTTCATAGTCAACGACAACAAAATCCGCCGGAAAGGTGAATTTGTCGACACCGACGAAGACATCTTCGACTATCCCCACCGGATAAGCAACCATACGATTAGCTAATTCCAATGTCATTCGTGTGGGGACTAGCTCAGGTAGAGATAGTTTTTTCCAAACACTTAATGGCATTAAGTTGATACTAGCACCTAGATCGGCTAGGGCCATACAATTCTCTACCCTGGGGAAGTTGTAAGGAACGAGAAAGTGACCCAGATCACCAAGTTTGGTTGGTAATTTCCTTAAGAGAACCGCGGAGCAATTCTTATTAAGTTGGGTTTGAGAGATATAAAGGAGTTTTTCCTTATCACTTAGAAGATCTTTGAACATTTTAGAATATTTAGGCATGTGAGCGAGCGCCTCGGCAAAGGAGATATTGAAATTTAATTTTTTAAACATTTTAAGAAGGTTTGAAACTTGAATATCATCCTTGTTATTCAACTTCTCTTTCCTCAACCTTGAAGGATAAGGTATGTTGGGTTGAGATGAAGGCGTTGGAATGGAATGCTCACTCACATCCTTGGGTGGTGGAGGGGTGGGGTTGGAAGGTGAAGGAATTGGGGAAGGTTGCTCGTTATCCTTTGTCACAATCACTGGAGTAGGTGTAGGAATCTCGGGTTCCTTATAGCTTTTTC
The DNA here is from genome assembly GCA_025667525.1 of Glebionis coronaria. Classification (NCBI taxonomy): domain Eukaryota; kingdom Viridiplantae; phylum Streptophyta; class Magnoliopsida; order Asterales; family Asteraceae; genus Glebionis; species Glebionis coronaria. Next base: position 234,434,831 of record CM046879.1, read on the forward strand.
CACTTCGGGTGGTGATTGATTTCATCTCCCCTCTTGGATTTGCAATGGTGTTACTCGGAAGAGAACCCGAACCAGAGGTTTGATTACTTGGGAAGAAACTAGCCATCATATCCCTTAAGTCATTTGTTTGACTGCTAAAAGAGTTTTGCATGTCATTACTAAGCTCGGCTCGGAGATCATTCCCTTGTTTCGCCATGTCACCTTTCAAGTTAATAATTTGACTCTGAAGATTCTTCACCAGCGCGTCATTAGTCCTCATGTAAGTTTCAACCTCGTGAATAAATGTCGTGGGTTGGTTGGGAGGAGGAGCTTGGTAAGCGGGTGGTTGATAAGTGGGTTGTTGGTAAACTTGATAATTTCCTTGAGGTGGATATGGATTTCTTTGGGTTTGATATTGATTAGGAGCTCAAGGTTGGTTTTGATTGTTGCGATTGAAGTTATTTTGGTTTTGAGGAGGAAAACCGGGTGGTGAAAGAAAGTTGTTTGAACGATAACTTACCAAATTGCGGTGACCTTGAGGACGAGCTTAATAGCCTCCCGTGGAAAAGTTACCGTTAGCCGCATACACGTTTTCCGGATTGTCATGAATAGAAGGACAATCGGTGTATGAATGAGGACCACCGCAAGTCTCACAAGAAATTGCTACAACTTTAGCTTGTTGATACTGGTTCGTAGCCATGGTTATGATATTTTTGTTCATTTCGGCTAGTTGGCGGGTGATTTCGGTAATCGCGGGGTTGGTTGAAGTAGAAGAAACATTGACTCTCGGGTTATTTCTTGAAGATGCGGATGAATCCCAATTTTTGTGATGAGTGGTCATGTTCTCTATAAGCTCTCTACACTCCTCAGGTCTTCTCTTCATAAATGTACCACCGGCGGCAACATTAATCGTATCACGATCACAAAAAGTTAAACCATTGTAGAAAGTATCAATTAAAGTGACGGGGAGCATATTATGGTTAGGAGAACGATCGATCAAGACATTATAATGTTCCCAATCATCAAAAAGCGACTCATCAGGTTCTTGAGTGAAACCACTGATTTGATTACGAAGACTAGTTACCATGGATGGTGGAAAGTATCTTGACAGAAATTTGTGAGTCATCTCGTCCCATGTATGAATTGAGTTTTTAGGAAGACGATCAAACCATTTTTCAGCATGGTGGGATAAAGTGTGTGGAAAAAGGTGAAGGCGAAGAAAATCCATGGTAACACTGGGCAATTTCATGCTTTGAGTGACGGTTATGAATTTATCGAGGTGTTTGTTGGCATCATCATCCGGTAATCCGCGAAATGGACAAGCATTTTGAACTTGTTGGATCATGTGATGCTTCAACGAAAATTCGGGAGCCGTTATTTGCATCGGCGCAATCGGTCCTCCACGTCTATTAATAGTTGGTTGGCATAGCTCCTCCATTGTACGAAGGTCGGGTTGAGGGATGCACACCGGCCATATCTAAGTCTCTACGAGTCTCGGGCTCAGAATAAGACGAAGATCGAGTACGCATACACTAAAAATGAGAAACAATATTTTTGATTTTTTATCTTTTTTATTTTTTTTGGATTTTTAAAATTTTTATATTTTTAGGATTTTTCTGTAAATTTTTATGCTTGAAAATAACGTTCCCAAAACAACGGATCCCAAAATCCAATTTCTCACTAAAAAACGTTAATCCTTACGAAAAGAGACGACATCGGCGCCGTTTGATTTATAGCTTTTATGTGTTTGTTCGTACTTGATTCAATTCGAATTGATCACGGTTTAGGGTGGAATAATTGATGTTGGTCACTAAAAGGGGGAGCTTGATTATCTATATCTACTAAATTGAGTTAAGACAAATAATACTTGTAAAGAGATTAAAGAAATTTAAGACTTAATAAAATAAACACGAAAGCTTTAAAGTAAAAGACAAAATAACAAAACTAAGATGAAAGACTTAAACGAAATAAAAAGGGAATTAAAGTAATTAAAAACTTAATTAAAAGTAAATTTTAAAATAAAATGAGATAAGACAATTTAAAATTAAACTAGACAAAAAGTGGCAGGAAAGAAATAAGCTTTTAAAAACAACTAAGTAGAATAAAACAAAAACTGAAAACCTAACTTGTTTTGGTTCACTAGTTGATGCTTCATTAGTGTTATATCCTAGCCCAAGTCTTTCCTTAGAATGAATTTGTTTGTTTAACATATCATCAAGAGCATTAGTACCTCTCATGAACTTTTCAAGTTTAATGGAGGTGCTCTTAAGGTTTTCATTTTCTTGTCTAAGGTTTTCACATTTTAACATCCTAGATCTATTTCTTAATTTTTCTCAAGCTTAGCTAATTTCTCTTTTAGCTCACTAATCTCGTTTTCAAGCTTAGTTCTAGTTGATTTTAGCACTTTGTTCTTTTCAGTGAATTTAAGACTAAGCTTATGCAAGTTACTGCATTGACCTTCTAATTCACTATCATCTTGAGAAGAACTATTATTGCTATAATACTCGGTTTCGGAATGTACCTCTTTAGAAGTGTGAGCCATGAGACACTTCTCATCTTTGGGGTTGTCATCAACATCTTCACCGCTATCGCTCCATGAACCTCCAACAAACGCCGTGTGGTTCTTGTCGCGTGAAGGCTTAGGACAATCACCGATGGAATGATTTGGATAACCACTTCTAAAGCATTTCCTATCACCTTTATCATCTTTGACAAATCGGTTTTTGGAGAAGGATCTCTTGTCGTTGTTTGGTTGTAATAAGTGTGAAAACACTTATCTTTATACAACTTAATTATAATAAAAACAAGACCAAAACGTGTATTTTATGTCGTAAAAGTCGGAATTATGCGTGTTTTGTGTTTTTATTGTGTTTTAGGACAAAAATATGAAAAAGGAAGAAAACACGGGCTTTCACGGGCTTTTATCGAATAAAAAAAGACAAAATACGAAGTCAAAAGATCAAAAGTGCAAGAAAAACGGAAGTCAAAGGCCTATTCTAAAGATTTATCGAAGAAAAAGTCTAAAGACGGAAGTTTGACGAAGTCGAAGAACCAAGTCAACTAAATGAAGAAATTAAAAGACGAGTTCATATTATCATTCGACTAATCCCGAGACAAAGTCGAGAAAGACGAGTCATTTAAAAAGACGAGAAGACAAAAGGAAGAAAGAAAGAAGCATCCTACAACTTCATTCTCCTATAAATACCCTCCTAATGCTTCATTAGGAGGGTGTTAGTTAGTTTTTTTAGTTAGTCATTTTATTCTAGTTTTCATATCTTTAGAGAGAAGTAGGTGATTCTACTTTCTCTCTCTAGATTTATTCCATTTTTCTTTCAAGTTTTAAGCATTTCATTTAATCTTGTATTTGAATCCTTAATCTACAAGTTCAAGTTCAAACTTTTCATCATCTATCTTATTCTACCTTTCTTGTTTTTGATTTTGATTTTGATTCGGATTAAGTATGTATCTTGTTAAATCTTGATGCTTATTTGATTAAAAAGTTTATCTTTTTGTTCCTATCAGTTTCATGCTATTCATGGTCTTAGCTTTTTGTGCTTTTAGCTTATTTGTTGTTTAGCTTATTTCCTTTTAAGAATTTTCAAAAATTTAATCTTTCTAAAGTTTTATTTTAAAAATATTGCTTATTTAGTGTTTTAAATGTTTTTAAATTCGTGCTTATTTAGATTTGGTTAAGTTTCGGTAAATGCTTATTTGAAAACGTGCTTATTCGGTTCGGCTTATTTGCTCTTTCTATCCCATCGTAACAGTTTTAAGGGTTTATTTGTTCCGATCGAGTAAGTGTGATCGCATAAGCCTAGGGTTTCTACTTGCGATCCATTAATGCGATCAAAGATTGAGATCACCACTTGTGATCTATCCTGCGATCCAAGCTATGATCTATAGCTGCGATCCAAGGTGTTATTGTGGGTTACGATCGAGGACTACGTACGTCCATCACGATCTGTGGTTTCGATCTGTTGGATGTGATCCCATAACACGATCCAAGCTGTGATCATTGGTGGATGCGATCACTGACTACGATCCAGGTCACGATCCAGGGTATGACCCAGGCTACGATCGATTATTACGATCATAGGCTGCGATCACTTGGTGCAATCCGTGTTGCGATCATAGTTTTGAGGTTTTCAGAAAAAGTCTCCCCTGTACGCGGTTCTCCAACATATGGGGCGGTTCCTTATCGTTATGGAACCGCTGATGGAGCTAAAGAATCGTGGCCAGAAGAAGATTTTTGTGAAAATCTTGAACTTTCTGAAAAGTCAATTTTAGGTGAAGGACCAAAACATATTCTTATTAACAAGGTCAAAGTACCTATAATTGAAAAGTCTACTCTAGATAAATTCTACAAGCCCTTGAGTAAACCTCTAATGGGAACTAGAAACTTATCTAGACAAACATTTACTCCTCCAAGAGTACGAAATGAATCTAAACCTAGAAATAGAACACCTACGCCAAAAAGAGATGATCAAGCTAAACCACGACCTAGAAGTAAAAATCCAACACCTAGGAGGAATAATAATAATTCTAGATCAAGATCAAAGACACCTATGAGAAACAATGGACAACAAAATGGCCATATGAATTGGAATATTTTTCAACAACAATACTTTTCCCCATGGGGAATGTCTCATTCATTCATGCATCCCAACCAAATGCAAGGGATGTTTGGAACTAACAATTTTGGACCCATGAGATATTGGGGACCAAATGTTTGATCTTGTGTGTTGTTACCTAGATATGCTTGGGAATCGATTTAGAGCCCGACGAGTGGATTAATGATAGTGGTTGTTCTAAACACATAACGGGTAATCGAAGTTTGTTCTCACACTACAAAGCATATGATGGAGGTAACGTTACATTCGTAAGTAACCGACGTGGTAATATCATTGGCAAAGGTACTGTCTCTCTTGACTCTATGACTATAGAAAACGTAGAGCACGTAGATAACTTAGGTTTTAACCTTCTAAGTATAGGTCAAATTTGTGAGAATAAGTGTAAGGTCATCTTTTCGGAATATGATAAAAGATGGAAAAGTCACTGGAAAAGGTGTTAGAAAGCATGGGCTTTATGTCATGAAGGTTAATAGTAATTCAAAGGACAACTTATGTCTAGCGACTTTAGATGATAGTTCTACTCTTTGCCATAGGAGATTAGGTCATGCTAATATGCGTTTAATTCAATCTTTAGTCTCTAAGGAGTTGGTAAGACATCTCCCCAAGATGAAGTTTGATAGTCACTTTTGTGATGCTTGCAAAATTGGGAAGCAAGTTCACTCAAGTCACAAAGCCAAGAATTTGGTTTCGAACTCTCGGTGCTTAGAGCTCTTACATATGGATCTCTTTGGACCTTCCGCCATACAGAGTTATGGAGGAAAACTTTATACCCTAGTTATAGTTGACGACTACTCTAGATTCACTTGGACTAGATTCTTGGCGTCTAAGAATGAAGCTTTCGATCACTTCGAAACCTTTAGTCAAAGAATTCAAAATCTACTAGGTTGTTCAATTGTATCTATTAGGACGGATCATGGTAGGGAATTTGATAATGAAGTGCAATTCGGTGCCTTTTGTAAAGCTCATGGTATTACCCATAACTTCTCGGCTCCTCGCACTCTACAATTAAATGGGGTAGTTGAAAGGAACAATAGCACCATCCAAGAGATGAGTAGGACGATGTTAAATGAGCAATCTTTGCCTCAAAAATTTCGGTGCAATGCCGTGGACACATCAACCTACATTCTCAACTGAATTCTTATTCGACCTTTTCTAGGAATGACCCCCTATGAGATTCTTAAAGGTAAGAAGCCCTCATTGGAATACTTTAGGGTGTTTGGAAGCAAGTGATTCATTCTCAACACCAAATATTACCTTACAAAGTTTGACCCAAAGTCTTACGAAGGTATCTTTTTAGGTTATTCTCAAACTAGCAAAGCCTACATAGTCCTCACTAGAACCTCGGGTGTAATTGAAGAATCACTTAACGTGACATTTGATGAAACCCCTCCTTCATCTAAGACACCACCTTTGGTAGATGATGACTTAGATGAAATAGACATAGTTAATGCCAAAGATGTTAGAAACCTAGGAGTTGAAGACCTTAGTGTTGAAAAGGGAGTAAACATTAAAGAGTCTAAGGATCATGCTCTCGATAACGTCATAGTCGAATTAAATCAAAGGGCCCTAAGATCTCAAGTCCAAAATCAAAGTAAGTTCTTTTGTTTCATCTCCTTGATTAAACCAAAGAATGTTAAAGAAGCTTTGATGGATGAGAGTTGGGTCATGCTATCCAAGAATAATTGAATAAATTCATTGCTAATGACGTTTTGGAACTTGTTCCTCCACCTAGAAGTTCGACCATCATAGGAACCAAATAGGTATATAGGAATAATTTAGATGAGAATGGTGTTGTATCTCGTAACAAGGCTAGACTTGTAGCTCAAGGCTATAATAAACAAGAAGGTATTGATTATGACGAGACATACACACCCGTATCTAGATTAGAATCCATTAGAATCCTTTTAGCTTACGCTTGTGCTTTAGACTTTAAGCTTCAACAAATGGATGTAAAGAGTGCATTTCTTAACGGTATGATCAATGAGGAGGTATATGTGGCTCAACCTCCCGGCTTCATTGATTTTGAGAAATAGGATCATGTTTACAAGCTTAAGAAATCTCTTTATGGTCTCAAACAAGCACCCAAAGCTTGGTATGATAGACTTAAAGCGTTTCTTGTAAAACATGAGTATACAATGGGGATGGTAGACAATACACTCTTTACAAAGAAGAAAAGTTCTCACCTCATTATCGTACAAATATATGTCGATGACATTATATTTGGTTCAAATTGTCAATCATTGTGTGATGACTTTGACAAAATCATGCATGACGAGTTTGAAATGAGTATGATGGGAGAACTTAACTTCTTTTTTGGACTCCAAATTAAACAAATGGACGATGGTATTTTCTTTAATCAATCCAAGTATGTTAAAGAAATGCTAAAGAAATTTGGATTAGAAGACTCTAGACCAATGAAGACCCCTATGGCCTCGGATACTAAACTCACCGTAGATGATGATTGTGAGTCGGTAGACAACACCAAATATTGAGATATGATTGTTGTTTGTTTTACCTAACGACAAGTCGACCGGATATCAACGTTGTTTGTGCTCACTTCCAAGAGGCTCCCAAAACCTCTCACCTTGAACCGGTTAAGCGTATCTTCCGATACATTAAGGGCACTATACATTTAGGATTATGGTATCCTAAAGGGACCAACGTAGAATCCATTGTCTACGCGGACTCAGATCATGCGGGAGACTATGTGGACCAGAAAAGCACTAGTGGAGTTTGTACCTTAATGGGTTGTTGTTTAACTTCTTGGTTCTCCAAGAAACAAACCGCTCTTGCTATATCCACCACGGAAGCCGAGTATGTGAGTGCCGGTAAAGCTTGTCAACAAGCTCTATGGATGAAGCAAGTGCTTGTTGATTACGGGATTTCTCTTGATGATGTTCCCATCATGTGCGACAACAAGGGTGCAATAGACCTTAGCAAGAATCCCATGCAACATTCGCGAACTAAGCACATAGAGATTCACCACCATTTTCTTAGGGATAATGTTCAAAAGGGGAACATTTCGATAGAGAAGGTACCCTCGGTAGAAAACTTAGCCGATATCTTCACTAACCACTTAAGAAGGAACCTTTTAATTACTTACGTGTAGGTCTAGGTTTAATGGAACATATTCGTTAATTATGCATTCTAATTAATCGAGTATCTTTTCTATTTTGAGTCTTTTCTTTTTTTGAGCTTTTGAGTATAGTAAACTCTTTTTGGAAAATTTCTTCCCCTTTTTCAAATCTCTCAAAGTTCTTTCGAAAATGGTCGAGAAATGTTTTTGCATTGTTAATTTAATCTAAAAAACGTTTTTCATAGATTCTTGCTATTCATAATAAGCTTACATAATTCATATGTATGGGTCTCTCAAATATAGCAAGAACAAAAGAGATCTATGGAGGATCATTGTGTCATGACCTTGTGTCTAGTTCTTCACACCTCCTACATCGATTTTTGTATAAATCCATGTATTTTGGGCAAAACCTTTTTTGGTGAGCTCTTGTGTGTTTTCTTTGTCTATCTTTGCTTCTTAGCATATTTCCATGATTAGTTAGACTAGAAAAATAGGATTTGTTGAATTGGAAAATCCTCCCTCATCACCAAATTTAACCCACTGTGGGCATGTCTCCATTGAGAATGTGGTTCCCCAGTGATAAGGAACCGCCAGCTGAGGTAAGGGACCGCGCCCAGTACTCTCTTTTTCGGGTATTACTGAAACTCTAAATTTGTTCCAACACTTTTTGGAATCTTTACTTCAACCCTTTGACCACCCCCAAATTATCTTGGGCTTTCTCTATTTAACCTGAGGCATTTTGCATTCTTTCTCAAATCAAAATGTCTTATTCCCCAAATGAAAGCTTTGATTCTCCTCCATTATCTCCAATTGCTTTCAACACCATTTCACCCAAGAACACTCAAAATCACATCTTTTCTTCTTCTAAGAATGTTGATTGTGGAACTTCTTATCTTCCACCACTAGCCTTTAGTGTTCTACCTCCTTCACATGATAATGTCATGCATCATGGAACATATTGTCATTGTTGTCAATATCAACATCTTGCTATGGCTCATATCTATGAAGAGTTGAATTACATCAAGAGTCTCTTAGTCAAACCTCCTCTTTACTATAACTATGAGATCTCTACCAAGCCACCACCACCTCCTTCTGCCAATACCTTGTCTTTTATCTAAGCATTGGTTGCTTATCTTCAAGACATCTATTTCAAGCAAATCTTAGGGTTCTAGTTTAACTACGATAAGATTTTTGCTTTTTCTTTTGGCTTGTGTTTGTGTCTCATTCATCTTTGTATGATTTATTTCCTTGTATCTTTTATCATGTTCTCTTTTAACATGACTTATCTTGGATCTTTTTTTTCTTCTCTTTTTTTTTGTGACCTTTGCTATATCTTGTTGGGTGTATCTTATCTACTACTAACCCTTATATGTAGCTTGTCACCATATATCGATTCCTTGGTTCCCCAAGCAAGGGGGAGTAAGCACCAAGGGGAGCATTTGCAAAGTCCGGTTCTTTTCTTCTTCAAAGACTTTTGCAACCGTTTTGCTTCGAAAAAGGGGGAGAAATGATAAACTCGTCTTCGAAAATCTTGTTTTATTAGATGATTGAGTTTATGTATTGTCGGAATCAAAAAGGGGGAGATTGTTAATGCATTGATGCCTAAAAACGTTACTTGCATTTTTCGGTCTCGCTTTGTTTTGACTACGACAATATGCAAAAACAAGCATTTACGAAAACAACGAAAAACGAATTCTTGAGTTCAAGTATTTTTCATTTCAACCATTATCACTTAAGGTATGAACAAACAAGTACTTATCCTAATTAAGTGATCAAGGCTTTAATCTTTTCTTAAAACTCACTTTTTATAAAGTGTGGCAAAGATTTATTATTAAACTTTCTTTTTAAGAAAATGTTTTATTAAATTAATTATTTGAAAATTTGAAATTTGAAAATGGCATATTCTATCTTGGTTTAGAATATCCTTTCAGGATATTTTAATCCCCAGATTCGAACCAATCCACTAAAAGACAAAAGGGAGCAGACTCTACGCTGGCGGTTCCTTAGCGCATATGGCGGTTCCTTATCGATAAGGAACCGCAGGCTCCAATAAGGAACCGCGGGCAGATATAGCCGTTGGATGTTTGTCTTATAAATAGTGGATCATTCTCCGACTTTCAATTCACCTCTTTTGCACATACATTTCCAGATTCTTTTATACTTCTTAAATCACTCAAATCCTTGATCATTTGTTTGATTACTACTTGTTTATAAGTGAATCTTTCTCCTCTTATCTTTTCCTCTCAAAGTGCAAAGAGAAGAACACTATCATTCTTGAAGTGTTATGTCTACCTCAAAGATCCATTGAAGATCCAAAATTATTTATTCATTGTTGTGAAGATCCAAGTAGTTGTGTCTATTTGGAAGTTGTGTATGTATTAAGGTTAGTACTTAGTCCTCAAAGTATATTGGTGTAGATTGGTCCTAGCTAAGATTAGGGCTCGACTTTTAGCTTAGAGTCGGAAATTGGTTAAGCGACGTTGTGTACGGTTTCTCCACCTTAAGGAGCTTGTTGATTAGTGAACTCTCGAGTAAGGAGTACTCGAGGAGTGGAGTAGGAACGAGGAGTGAGCTTCATTGCCGAACCACTATAAATCCTTGGTGTTTGGTTTGAAATTTCCTTCCCTTATCTCTTCACATTCTTTATTCTTTATACTTGTGATTATTAGTTTAGTTTCTCTTATACTTGTGATTATTAGTTTAGTTGCCTATACCTTGTTCATATTGTGTATAAGAAGGTTTCACATAAATACTCATGCTTAAGTTTTTGAAAAAGGATTTTTTAAACCAATCTTTAACAAGTAAATTTAAGAAATTATTCAACCCCCCCTTCTAGTTTCTACAGATTATATAACAGAAAAGAAGATGTTTTGTGGCAAGTTTGGATGTGATTCAGTATTTGTGGTTCGTCCAAAATCCTAGATCGAAGTGAAGCTGTGGTGATTCTCTTTTTTTAGGGTTTTTATAAACCCTAGATCTGTCATATTAAAACATCGTAGCATGTCTGATTTTTAAGGCAAGGAACAGTATTATTCACGTGATGCATGTGGTCCAAGAAAGTTGTTGATTTGTAGGAAGATAGTTTTGGGTAAAATATTTTTTTCTATTCGATTGTGATCGTGTTTCATAGAAAATATTATTGATACGACTCAGTCAGTATCTCCTACATAAAAGGAGTATGGTCGCCTCTATTTCTGGATGTAATTATATGGTTTATTTATGTCTTAGATCTTTTGAGAATGATACAGATTTGTTGCTGATTCTTAGGGGTATATTAATATATCTCTCACATGATCTGGACGTGGTGATTGCTCATGAATAGTTTATGATATTGGTCGCAATGTGATATTGACATGAGGTTTATTAAACAAAGATATGCTTGATATCATCAAGTGTGCTCCACAAGGTTAGTACTTTTGATACTTACAAAAGAAAGGGACGTAGCTCATACACTTTTGTGTGGACCAGTACTTCAAGAAAAGAAAAAGTACTATATAATATTTGCTTTAAACTGCTTATGCTCGGATTCATGTGGGTCAATGAAGATATTCGTATGTTACTTCTTGTACTCAATTATAAAGTTAGTGACTTAAAGCAGAACAAATAAAAGGGAGCACGTGAGAGTTTAGTAAAGAATGGCAGATTTGATTGCGTCTGTTCTTAAGGTTGTAGCCACAGATGTTGTCAGCGTTTGAATGAGCCGCTGACAAGAATAAATTAGGCGCTGACAGAAGTGTTGACAAGTGTTGTCCGAGATATTGTTTTTGGTCCACTGACAAGTATTGTCCAATATTGGACAACATATTTTGTAAGGTTATTGGACAATGAAGGATCTTGGATGACAAAGGAAATGCTGCTGTTTGGATTTTTGGTTAAGTTTTGGCACACAAAACGAGGAGATTATACATACAGGTACATGTGATCTCTGTTATTATTCAGAATATCATTTTGATATTTATGGCTTGGATATTTTTAGAAGAAGTATATGATTAAGGGGAAGAATTCGTATGATAAGTTTGATATTCGAATAAGATTTTCGCGGGTTTGTGTTTTATCTTTAAACAGTGGATAACAGACATTGGTTTGAAGATCATCTTTGGTTGTGACAACGGACTTGATAAAAAGTTATCAAAGGTATGAGATTTCTCTTAAGATGCTCTATGCTCATATTTGCTATCCTTATTTTGTCAGTGTGAGGATTATTTTTATCAAGAGACTACTCATTATAGCCGTGAGTTTTAAAGTCTGCTCATTATAGACGTGTGTTTTGGAGTCGCATGTTTACTATGAGATATGGAAACACAGGCTTGGGTTATTCTACTTCTACATCAAAATTATTGTATTTACTTTTCTTCGAAGATCATTACATCGAGCCTACATTTGGATAATCTTCGATTGCATACATTGTTTCATTCCCTATTTGATGTGACAAAAAGGGGAAGATATAAATGCTAAACTTAAGGGGAAGAAATTTGAAGATGATGTACCACTTACAAGAGATACACAAAGAGTTTTGCCGACATCAACTATGGGAAGATTGTTGGGTCTAAAAAGTTGATGTGACAGAAACTCAAAACGAAGAAAACATGAAGGCATTTGTTTTAGCCGCTGACACATTGTGTCTAGCCGCTGTCAAATGTAAACGAGACGCTAACAACCTTCAACGCTGTTAGAAATCTATTTAGGATAAGTATTCAGAATATTGTTTATCAATATTCTGTGAATAGTTTATTTAAATAGAAGATATACATGTTTATTTTGTTCTTATCTCTTGTAAACCCTATTCCTTACACTATAAAAGGAACCAAGGGTATTAGGTTTTATTCATATCATTCATACAAAATGTAAACCTAAAGTGTGTGTCGACTAGGCGTGGGATTAAATGCATACACGCCTAGTGATTGTTTGTTATTAATATAATGAGCAATCCTTGGGAGAAATTCATCTTGTGTTATTGTGCCTAAACACCTTGTTAAACGTTTTTCATTCTACGCCGCCTTGATTCAATCAAGTGAATTAGATTCGTTCCTAGTAGCTAAAAGATCGAGGAAACTAATGGTTTCCACAAAAGGCCCATAAAGCATCGTCGAGCTTGTCCAACCAACATTGTCGGTTCTCTCCTATCGACCTCTCTAAAATCCTTTTCAAGGCTCGGTTTGAAACCTCGACTTGTTCACTCATTTGTGGGTGATAAGCCATAGAAAGACGATGTGTAACCCCATATTTCTTTACAACTTTCTCAAATTGGTTATTGCAAAAATAGGTTCCATGATCGCTTATGATAGCACGAGGGGTTCCAAACCGAGAAAACAATTGGGTTAAAAACTTGACTACCACACGAGCATCATTGGTGGGCAAATCTTTGGCTTCCACCCACTTAGATAGGTAGTCAACGGCGACAATGATGTACTTATTACCACGAGATGATTGGAACAACCCCATAAAATCAATGCCCCACACGTCAAAGATCTCACATACTTGGATGATATTTTTTGGCATTTCAACGTTTTGTGAGGCTTTTCCTTGACGTTGGCACGAGTCACACGACTTAATTAGTGCGTGCGCATCTCGGTAAATAGTAGGCGAAAAGAAATTGGCATCAAAGACCTTCTTCGCCGTGAGATTAGCACCATGGTGACCACCCGTGGGTCCCTCGTGACAAGCTCTAAGGAATTTAGTAGCTTCAGTGCCAAATACACAGCGTCGAATGATTTGATCCACACAAGTCCGAAAGAGATAAGGGTCGTCCCAAAAATAGAACTTGACGTCACTAAAGAATTTTCATTTTTGTTGAGTCGTCATACCCTTAATGATGAAGTTGCCTGCATGGTAATTTGCGATGTCCGCAAATCATGGGCAAGAAGAATCTTCCTCAGAATTCACTACACCAAGTGTCTTGATAAAGCCTCATTTATACATGTTTGTAATGATGCATTTATCCTCGTTTGATATGTAAATAAATAAATTATGTGTTAAATTGTTACTAATAATGAGTATTGTTTTGATTGTAGTGAAGGAATGAAAATATGAAGCAAAGAAGCGAAGAAATAAAAAGAAAAGGACTAGAAAATAAATGGTGCTAAAAAAGAGCCAAAGTGCGCGCACAACTGAAAAGTGCGGCGCACATTCAATGAACTACGATTTTGGAGAACTATCCAAAGTGCGGCGAACAAAAGGAAAAGTGTGGTGCACATTTTCATCTCAGAAGTGCGGCACACATTTGAAAAAGTGCGGCGCACATTTTGCTGCAGTTACACATATTAAGTGTCATTATGCATGGCAATAATGTGGAGACTCTTGCTATACTTCCAGGTCTCCTTGGCTATGTTTTTGAGGTTATAAATTGGACCTGAAGCAGGCATTGGGAGATATCCAACTTCATTCCATAAAACTCCATTGTTACAAAGTTTTGAGGAATTAAGGATTTTCTAATCCTTCATTATTGTTACTAGTGAACCTTAGTTGGTTCATGATCATTGTACCTGTGGAATAGAATCTGAGTCAGAATCATTGTATGCTTGCAATAACTTGATCAAAACTTATAAACACTTTGGAGCAATATATTGAATTCACTCTTGTTGGTATAACTCTCATTTCAATTATGTTATTTGTTTCCTTTGATTTGCATATTTTTGAGATGATTATTTTAACTTTATTATGGAGTAGTTTTTTGTGCAAATGGTTAAGGATTTACATTCTTATTATTAGATAGATTTTATTGCTTTGCGAGGGAAAAGTACGACGCATAATTAGTTTTGTGCGCTGCACTTTCATCCTTGGTTCGTGACTATGAGTATGATTTAGATGCTTTTGTATTATATGCTATTATGTAAGACCATTTTTATATGTTAGATTTATTCATGATCATGACTAGTACTCATGTGAATGGATGAATTTCATGTCATCTAGTAAATAAATCTTGTTATTCACTTTTGTGACAATCCGTCAAATTATGGTTGATATTTTATTCTCAATTATTATTTGAAAACATTATATTAATGTTATATTATGAACTCACTCGTTTTTGGGAAGAAATTTGGATTTACGTCTTGAAGTAGCATCGACTACGTATAAACCGGAGGATTATACGTTACGTGCTTACGTTTACATACACCGTTTTTGGTGACAGTCTGACATTTCAGGAAATAAATTTATCCGTGAATATTATTTTGGAATTTTAAATTTATGTTGGTTCATAAACTCACAAATTTACGAGAAGAGATTAGGACTTACGTGCATAATTTAACGTCCTTTACGACTAAACCGGAAACCCTAGGATTACATATTTATGTTTTTTAACTCCGTTTTTGATGAGACAGTTTTTATTAGATTCGTTTTGTTCCGTTGATTCATAATTTATAAAAACATTTTTCGTAAAACGACCCGAGGGCACGCAAATCGAGGAAACTAGAATCGAGGAGTACCCGTAAATTAGTGGGATGAGACAAGTTTACACTTGCCTCACCCCACTATGGGATGACCAACACACCACCACCACATCAAAGATGTGGCAAGTTTATAGTATAAACTAGGACACTTGTCCTAGTTTACACATCAAAACCATCTTTCACAAAAACCACCAACACTAAACTAGTTCCTCCATTTCTCTCATGCAACTCATACATTTTCTCTCTTCCTCTCTCCCTATGAACGTCCCATATCACCCAAAAACACCCCATTAGATCAAAAATTCAACCATAAATCATATGTATAATTTACATATGATGAAAATCCATTAAAGTTATGAAGATTGGAGGTGATTTTAACAACTAAAAAGGAGTTTATATGGAGATCAAGGGATGATTTTTGGAGGAGTCTACAAATACTTGGTGATCCTAGAAGTGGTGTTGATATCTCATAAGATTGGTTACCCAAAACCAAGTCTTGTTCATCCAAAAACACATCATTTCATCACTTTGGTGGTATAGAGATTGTTTCTTCCTATCCTCTTGTTATTTTTAATATGTAATCTTGTATTTTCTTTATTTATGTATATGTATATGATGATGAATGATGATTATAAATATTATGTGGGGATTTGGTGTTGATAGATGTAACACCCCCAAATTTTTACAATTTAATACAACGGAAGACTCGTTAGTGTTACGGGATAGCACATTACTCACATCATAGACAACGCTTAAAAATCGCGTCGTTTAATAATAAAGCATTTCCATTCATGAATGTCAAATTTACATAGGTCCCAAGTCATAGTATTTCATACAAGTTTTTCAAAGCATTTGAATGGAAATTATTATTTAAATGCGGGCCATGAATTCTTGTTGTCTTCCCGAGAATTACCTTCAAGTACCTGAGACAAAACATGTTAAAAGAAAAGGTCAGCGATAACGCCGAGTGAATTCATAGAGTTTAATGAAACCATTAATATATCATCGGTATATAATTATTACCGAAAATCATTTTGTACAAATCCTTGTAGTAGGCCATAAAATAGGCCAAAAACATTTTATACAAATCCTTGTCAAAATCATAATATAGGATGTTGCCTTCAAAACCATTATACGAACCAATGTCGTTAAAAACATCATACAATACGTTTTATAACGTTGTATAGAGTTCAATAAAAACCGTTATATTAATATGATTATATAAAACCAAAACACGAACATAAAATCAATAATAAGACCCCGTATTGCTAGTCAGGCAATTCATTGTAATTCAGTGCGTACAACAGTATTTTGTTATTTGGATTATTATAAGCCGCATGACATTGTTACCTGACTACAACAAACAACGGGTAGCTAACCCGAAACTCAATTTGCCCATCTAAATTAGCGTGTCGTCACAAAAATCACGCTATGGAAATCTTCTCATACATAAATTCGCTTACAAATCAATGTGGCACGACGGGGATCAACCGTCAAGGTGCGAACTGGGGTGATCGTCCCCAAATAGTACTATTATATGCATAAGCGTCTACCAAATCCCAGTAGTTCACAATTCATGCTAATGGGACTTTTAGTGACATAACCTAACTTTAATAATCCATTTCATTTCATTTATCGCGTAATATATTCATTCATCGGGTCATACAATCATTCGGGTCCAAATCAATAAACAAACAATCGGGACAACTAGTGTCCTATTTCATAAAACCTAACATGTTATCTCCCTCGCGGGTTTATAAAACATTTTATAAAAACATTTAAAAGAGTGTGAGGCTATGAACTCACATTGATGTGGGAAAGCGGGTTATCGGCAATTCTGATGTACGGTACGTGCTTCAATCACGGAAACCTATATAAATAATAATCGGTCTTAGACGTTTGTCCAATGAGTTTATCAAAATAACAATTATGTATACATATGATAATTTTATAAATATGATGATGATCAGGTGGGATTGTACATCTTTACTCATTCATTATAGTGTTTATGTGTTGGTAACATTTTTATACTAGTTTTACTAGTTTTACTTATTTACATGTTTTAGATCCAATAATCCTTTTATAAGTCCATTAACTTGTATTAATCCATTTTATGCTTTTGTTATCAGTATTATACTTTACATGCTGGGCCCAAGTGGGTTAAAAGCCCAATAAGTAAATTTATAAGTGTTTAGCCCATTTCGTTGGATTAATAGTCCAATAATGCTAACTTAGCCCATTAATGTCCATATGTTATATAGTTCGGGTTTTATCGGTTTTTACTTGTTATATAAGTTCTTATATCAGTATGTGAGTATATAAAAGTTTATATTAGACGGGTCCGACCGTCTAAGTTTTATTTGACAAAAACGTTAATCTTTCGGTTTTAGCCAATAAGACGTAAAACTTAGTATATAGTTCTATAACTTGGAAAAACATTTATACTTGTAATTTATATAACATGTCCTATTTTAATATCAATATATATATACCTCTTCATTTATATTTATTATCAACTAGTGGGTTTTATATATGTATATTTTATAAATACAAAATTTTGAGTGCTTATATTATATACTATTTATTTTACCAAATATGTCCTAAATTTTCAATCCATTAAAATGTCCATATCTAGAGTTCTATATGGAGATAGGAACTCAAACTTTTATCACAGAAACTACATGATATGTGCTTCAATTTGTTCCTGTATAGCTACTGATGAATCAACCTCTAAATATTTTAATAAATTCGTCCAAAATAGTGTAGGCAGATTTGCACTCTAAACATGTTTTGATCATATCTCACTCATTTTTATGATTTCATTGCATGGCCAACTCTCACATGTGTATAACACCTAATACTTACTGTATATTGATTCCACTTTACCATTTTATCAGTTTATCATTTGGTTACTTACTGTTTTTATACAACCATCTTATTAAGCAAGATTTAACCATTTTTACATGTGGTTTTTCCATCTTTTTACCCATGTTTATCAAATCTATCAACACCAAATCCCTACATAATATTTTTGATCATCATTCATCATCATATACATATACATAAATAAAGAAATTACAAGATTACATAATCAAAATAACAAGAGGATAGGAAGAACAATCTTTATACCACCAAGGTTGTGTAGTTTATGATCAAGGCTTGGATTTTGATGGAAGAACTTGTGATAGATCAACACCAACTTTAAAGACCACCAATCTTTGTAAACTTCTTGTAGAAATAAGCCCTTGGATATCACCAAATCTTCTCCTTGGATATTAAAATCACCACCAGTCAATAGAGCTTGAAAAGGGCTTCATCATATGTGTGAATAACATATGATTTCATGGTTAAATTTGATAAAATGAGGGTGATTAGGGGTGGTTCTTGGACGAATTTTAGAGAGAGGGAGGAGAGAGTTGTGAGTTTTTGGTGGTATTGCATGTATGAAAATGGAGAAATGGTTTTGGCTAGATGGTTTTGTGTTTTGGTAGCTTATAAGCTAAGCTAGTTACAAGTGTAACATTTACTTGTTAAATGTTGACACATAAGGTGTGTTGTAGCTAAGAGTTGCCATCCCATACTAGTGGGGTGGGGCAAAACTTGTTTTGTCTCATCCCATTAATTTACGGGTATTCCTCGATTCTAGTTTCCTCGATTTTCGTACCCTCGGGTCGTTTTATGAAAAACATTTTTATAAATTATGAATCAACGGCACAAAACGAATCTAATAAAAATTGTCTCGTAAAAAACGGAGTTCGAAAACGTAAATACGTAATCCTAAGGTTTCCGGTTTAGTCGTAAAGGACGTTAAATTATAATCGTAAGTCCTAATCTCTTCTCGTAAATTTGTGAGTTTATGAACCAACACAAATTTAAAATATCAAAATAATATTCACGGATAAATTTGTTTTCTGAAATGTCGGACTGTCACCAAAACGGTGTATGTAAACGTAAGCACGTAACGTTGAATCCTCCGGTTTAGACGTAGTCGATGCTACTTCAAGACGTAAATCCAAAATTCTTCCCATAAATAAGTGAGTTCATAATATAACATTAAAATAATATGTTTAAATAATATGTGAGAATAAAATATCAACCATAAATTGACGAATTGTCACAGCATTTAACCCTAAACAGGATCTTTGTCCTCAAAGATCATCTTATCTTACTACTCGCTTCTTATAGAGTTAAAGCCATGTGGGTATTTCCTCCACATTCGGTCTTCTCTCACAAGTGTAATTCATTACAATACGCGAGTTTTATCAAACATAACTACGGGAATAAGATCAGGCTTAATGTTGACTTACTTTCTCTATCCATGATGTTCACGGGTTTTTGATGAATGCAACTTTTCGCCGATCTAAGCTTTATCAAGAAGAATTCAGATTTTCAATTGATAGGCATTTTATCAAGTTCGATATACGAAACATAATTCACGCAGCTCTTGAAGTCCTAGGGTAGATCCAGCTTATATGCCTTTCAAACAAATCTTTTACATCATCTCAATGGTCCCATACAACGGGGACTTATATCCCATGATCTTTCAGATCATCAATTCATTTTTCCATGGTTAAAATTTTTGGCATAACTTCGCTACTCATCTGGCACTTCAAGATCTACATTTCATATTCACATAACCTCCTGCCGACTAATGGCAGTCAATAATCAGATCCTAATTTCAACAATCATTTCAGGTCTCGCGAGTCGAGTATCTTGTAAGGTTAGGTTCGCCATCATAGGAAACCTTAAACCTAAAAGACATGTCCAACTCACAACGGGTGTATGTCGGGTGTCTTCATCCCAACTCCTGCTTACCGATGCTCTAATATATATCCTCACAAGATTCGATCTCGATCCTAATACGATAGTTTTCAATGATAATCTCTCCAAATGAAAACGATTTTACAGTTTATTACCAAAGGCCAATCATTCAAACGTAAAACATCACTTATAGTATTTTGTATCGTTACTTTACCTCGTCCCTTCGATTGGGGTGGTACACAGTACTCTCATCAAGATTCGTTCTCAATGACCTCTGAGAAAATCTCTAGAAATTCGATGCGAAGCGAGGATCTTGATAGAGATGATCGATACAGGCACACCATGTTTACACAACTCCTTTAAATACAAAAGAGTCAATTTCTTTCATCAAGAATCTATCATTAACAGGAATGATATTAGCAGATTTGGTCAGTCTGTCGACGATGACCCAAATCGAATCAAATTCAGATGATGACCTTTGCAATAGCTAGACGTTTACTAATGTATGAGTCAATGTCTGCCTTCATAATTTTCCATCAGTACAACTTCTTCAGATAAAGATACATTCAGTCAGAAATGACATGAATAGAATACTTAATCTTATAAGATTCCAACATAACTAAATCTCAAAATCTCCATATTTAGGCAACCTCAAGTGGCCTTTTATACATTTACCGCCATCGGCTTCTTAATTCTAATGGTTCACATTAGCCGCGAACCCCTTTATTATCTATATTATCCTTTTTATAAGCATCGGTTATATTTTAAATTGCTCGGCATTTTATTTGCACAGTCATCACTTAAGGAACACATTCTAATTGATTCTTTATCCTTTTTACATAATGCGTCAGTATTTATATACATCTTTCCTGATGAAATAATTATCATGTCCACAATTTACTTAGAAATTCTTTCTTTATATTTTCCATGTTTTAGTTTCGACTCAAGTATCATTTTTTTATCAGTTTTGCTCGATTCGACGTTTAAAGCGTCGATAAGTATTACAAGTAATTAAATAATAAATATTTAATTTAATTTTTATGAAACGTAAACGTAAAAATTTAAAATTTCTTAGTTCGACCCATTATATAAAAATGTTCAAAATAAATTTTATTTTTAATTAACACGATTTTTGTTGATTACCGGAAATAATTAATAAGATTCGTAAATGTTTGAAAAATCTTTGGTTATACTTTGGTCAAAATTTTCTTAGTTGAAAAGCAAAAAAAAGTGTCGTCTCAAATTTCAAGTCCTGGTTTAAATGGTTTCCTCAATCCTTCTTAAGTTGTCTTAAGGTATGCAAAAACATTTACCCCTAAACAGGAGTTTAGTTAAATGTTCTGGGTATAAGGGAATAATCCGTCAAAAGCTCTTTTCGATAAAACATTTGTAAAAACACATTTGCACTTTCTTTTTGGTAAAACCCAAAGTCTTAAAAGGGCTCTAAATTTTTGAAGAGTCAATATAGATTCCATTATCTTATTAATCACACGGTCAAATAATGTAAAGGATTAAGTCTTTAATCACATGTTAGATACTTAAAGTACAGGTTTTCATTGTTCGGCCAATTCAGGGCAATCTATAAATAATTACTACCTCATTCTTATTCTTATAAACAAATAAATGGTCCTTAAAAGATCACAAGCATGAATTTATCAAATTACAGCCTACACACGTGATTCACCAAATTTATGAATGCTAAATGTGCATTGGTCAATCCAAACGACATCACGTGAAACTCATAATGTTCATTACAAGTTCTGGATGTAGTGATTGGAATAGATAATCTTTTTCGCATATGCGAAGTTGATGATAACCATGTCGTGGATCAAATCTTTGAATATACACTAGAACCTTGTAAATGATCGAACAAATCTATCATCTTAGGTAGTGGATATAGATTTTTAATCGTCAATTTACCTAGTTCACGGTAATTCAACAAATATAAGGAATAATAACACCATAGCTCTTCGTGATGACGAGCTTGGTAGAATAAAAGCTTTCTCCGACAACTCTCTCAGTTGTACGGTAATTCCTTTAATTCAGATGGTGCTGTCGTACAGTGCACAAGCCACAGCTGCAGCACCGGGAATATAATCAATACCAAATTCAACTTGCCTTAATGGCGAAAGTCTAGGTAAGTCATCAACAAATACCTCCTAAAGTTTCAGATAACGGAAACATCTTTTAATACATTCATTTTTAAGTTGTTTCTAGATTATAATATCTATGACTAATTCACAACCCTTCACGGTATAATTTCAAGTCTAAATGCAGGATATGGTCACCCATCAAGAAATTTTTTTTAGATCACTTTTGATAATCAACAACTTATCTTTTAGGGGAATTCTACTCGAGTTCCCATCAATTAAGACAATGTCGTCATGTCATAATCAATCAATCCACTTTACTGACACTACCGACTTTCCAGTTTTATTGCCGTCGATAAGATGTGAACTTCTCAAAAGACTAATAATAACTCATAATCCTTCATAATTCAAGGATATCTGGAGACATAACTAACCTAAAAAGAGTAAGGTCAACGCATAGCTTACGCGAGAGACTTTCAAATCAGATACAGACGAAAACATTTAACGAATGTGAATATATCCCATGTTTTCATAATTTGAGTACGCATTCGAAAGCTCCTCGGATCGTTACCCAGGTCATTCAAATGAAATCAAATCAAAAGAAATGATAGGAACGTCGATACATCCAATCGGGTATCAACACTCGGTAATCAAATACTTTTCCAAAGAATCTCACTACGGGAGAATTGGACAAGAAGGTAATATCAATTGTCAATTAAGACAAGTTCCACAGATGAGTAAATTCGACTCAGAAGAATAAATAGTACGGGCACATATGTAGGTGTCCCTAACAATATGTCCCTATTTTGCACTTCTTGCATATCTCATAAAATTTAATCTTTCACAATCTTCAAAGAAAATGTAGTGTTTATTCTTTAGTTTTATGGTGACTACTAATCAGCCTTGCATGATCCATTCCAAATTGTATGTAGGTGCGCAACTATATACAATTTCTAGATTAACGATGCAATACTCAGTTTGTCAAAATTTTATCATCATGTTTATAATAAAACCATTTTCATGCTTAATTCTTAAATAAGAATCAAGAATAAATTTACAAAGATTTTATTTGTTATGAAAACAATTAAGTTTTCTAAGGTGTTTTATAACAACTTTACTTCGATAAAGATTATTTATAAATCTCACTTTGAATAATCCTTATGGTGATGAAAGTTCAAATTTTCTCAAGGAATACTGTTTTATTTTATAAAAACAATGAGCGATCTACAAAAGAGGGATGAAAAGTTGTTCACCAAGAACTAACTACAATATGATAGGAAATGAGCTTAGCAAATTAATCATGAGGTTCATGACCTTGATGGCGCTCAAAAAGATTAATCCACAACGTAACTTAAATAGAGATGAGTACTTGCTCAATGGTTGCATCACTAATGCGAACATTAGGATAAAGCAAGAAAAGATAGATAACATCGACACATGTAGGATTTAGCAATCCATGGTAGTCTTTTCATTAATCACAAACAAGTTAAAATTGTACCGTAACACATTATGTACCACAATGAATACTAATCTACAAGAGTCATTAGGTGTCCCACCTGTCCCGGAAGATCCATCGGTCCCAATTCAGAAGAAGATTTCTTCAATTTATTTGTTGGACACTAGGCATCCTCGTCATTGGACAATGGCCTAGGAACAACCCTTAACACGAATCAACAATCAATTAAAACCTTATAATTCAATCACATGACTTAATGACTTCCTCTTAATAATCTCATATTCCATACGGGTTAAATTTTACTTTATTCAAGTTTTAACCAACTTATACTCAATGCGATATCCTACTTCATTCTCCAATACTTTCAACCTTATTCTTAGACCTTAATAGGGAAATAAAAGCTCGATATGAACAACACTTAATTTCCAATCCTATAGCTCTTACAACAATAGTTATCAAATAAGTCACTAGTATGAAATGACTCACACATTCAATTAGAATTCTCGGAAAGGTACTTGTGGTATGAGTCTTTTGGGTAATGGTTCCAATGACAGCCTCAAGTGCAACATTGTCACACCCCCAAATTCACTGTAGCGGAAGACTTGCTTTGGGGACTTGTGACTTCATGAGTATTCGAGAGCTTGATCCGAGAATGACCTCTACATGCCAAAAACCATAAAGTAGACTCCAAATAATCCACATAGTCAAGTACCTGAAATACATGCTTAAAAATGTCAACATAAAGTTGGTGAGTTCATAAGTTTTGTTTTAAGGTGTTATGAAAAATTAGAGTTTATATCAACCACTGCACCTTGCAGTAAAATATAAGAGTTTAAAAATTATAGTTTCTTAGTAAAATGCGTTTCTTGATGAAAACAGACTTTGTTAATAATAACAAGTTTATGATAAAACGGTGTTAAATAGTAAAGACAAAGTTTACGGATAAAACAAGAGTTTATTTTGTATAAGCAGAGTTTACTGATAATAATAGATGTTCTCGTTAATAACTGAATTCCCTGATGATAAAATATATTCCAGTTCATAAGTAAGATTCTTGATAATAAAGAAGTGTTTGATGAACAACAAGATTTTTCCCAAACTTTGGTGACAATATAACAAATACAAAGTCACCATAAAAAGCATTTATTATTGTCTAAGCTCATGACAACGAAGCGTTAACAACACCGGTAGTATAATCACATAATGCAGCCCCTACGGATGCCTAACCCACGAAATCCATCCACACACTCAAATGAAACTGTGCCCGCTTGTCCTCTGTTGGACCAAGCCGGACAGGGGCGTCAAACCCGATAGATCTATCCATAACATTCGCGCTTTTGACCGGTCATCCGGTCAGAAATTAACGGTTCATGATAACGGGCCAAAGTAATCGGGTTAAAGCGGGACTTAGACCGATACATAAACGAGTATATGCACTTGTGTTCATTCTTGCAACCATTGTCTCTACCCGAGAATCAGTGAAAAAAGCAGTTAAAGTTTTATGCTATGAAACCCACAATAGAAATTTAGTATCAGCATTAATAATTATAACAATTAATGGAGTTAACCACTCAGCACGTAACAATTAAGGCAGTTTATGACCAACCAAGCAAATTATAAATGGTTTGTGACCAAGCATGTACTTCCCCCAAAATAATTATAAAACATTTATAAATCAATTTAAAACTAGAAAGATGGGGTATGAACTCACCTCGACGATGCAGAGCAAACGCTAGTGATGCTAATAATACGCTTCGCACAAACACAAATCGAAACGGCTCGGTCATGGTGTTGTGGTTAACTAATCAACTAACTTAAAAATATGTATTTGAGTTCTCGATAGATACGTACATCAACGTGACCCGTTGATAAAATATTTAAGTTCCAAGTATAATAGTTCGGTGGTTGGTTAAATAAATTTATTAAGCACGCACCAAGTATATAATGTACTCCGTACACATTGTGTAAACCAGACGATTTTATAATTCTTATGTTGAATTATATAATAGCGATAACAATTTTTACAAAATAAACCAAAGTATATATATAAGTTTTGTATTTACAGTATATATATGGTAATAAAAATAATTAGACAACATAATTCAACACATTTTAAGAAAATCACCACTTAGTTAATAATTGTCACTCTTAGGTAAAATGTATAAATTTCATTGATTTATCAATACAATAAAATCTATTTAATTTATCGATTTACAAATATAATAGTATTTACTTATTTGCCGATTTACAAATATAATAGTAGTTTGTACCCAACAGAATATAAAGTATAGAATTTTATAAAAATTTCGACATGACCTATTCGTTTATACAACCTTTTCCATATTAATCAATTCTCAATATTATCCAAACAATCTATGTTATGTAAATCACGTTTTAACATATATCCAAACTAGACTTTATAATCACCATAATTAAATAGAACCAAACACAACCAATGTGTTATAATTTAAAAAAAAACAAAGCTATTTAAACACATATTTAAACGTATATCATTTTTGTAGTTCTCGTGATAATGATAGTGTTCGACATATTTATTTAGCCATATGTATATATTTATGTATATATATATGTATACCACCGCTTCTTACATTTTAATTAATTAATGAAGTTAGATACGTTATTAGCCGATTCCTAAACCACAACGAACCATGAGATCAATTCGTTCCCGACACTTTAAACTCTCGACGACCCGCGTCCCAACGTACTCGAACACTAAAAATCAGCAAACCCCAACGCCCCTTTATAGTCGGACTGTTTGCACGAAACGCGCCCCTATAAACCCTGCTCTAATCCCAAACGCACCCATAACTCCTGCTGCAAATCCCAGACACTCCCTGACAGCTTTTCTACTGAGCCAAGCGCCCCTGCTGCTGTTAAACAGCAAACCAAACACCCCCTGCTGTTTTAACGAACTCGCCTGCTGCACTGCTTCATGTAACAAAGCTGAGCCTGCTATGCTGCTGTTTGTAAGCCCAACCACCCCTGTGGTCATTCCTGCCCGCGCCAACCGCATCAAAGCTGACCCGAACGCGCCTCTTAGCGGGGTTTTCTACCCAAATAAACACTTAGCACGAACAACAACCACCCTGTTGATGAACAACATCATGACAGTGGTGATTTTGAGACGACATCTTAAAAAGGGTCGTGAAATAGGGGTCAAAAGCGATGGCAGCGATGGTGTTCACGTGTTTTATCACCATGGTTGTGGTAATGATGGTTGTGGTGGTCACGGTAAAGCAAGGTGATGATGTGGTGGTGGCTTCCAAAGGCGTATCTAAGGTGGTTCATGGCGGCAGGTGGTGTTTTTGTTTATGGGGGTGGCGATGTTTGACCAGACCACAACGGATATGTTGGTGGCTGGTGTTGATGGTCTCAAATATCAGGAGATGAGTAGCGGTTGTGATGATTTACGGTGGCGAAATCTGCCAATTAACGTCAGATCTGGTGGTAATAGCAATGGTGGCTGGCGGCTGGAGTGTTGGATCTAGACGGATCCAGTGCTGGTTATCAGTGGTTGTGAGTGACGGGAATGGTTCAAAGGTGATGGTTACACCGTGGAGCTGGTGGCGTCGAGTTGGTGTAGTGATAGCGGCGGTCAAACATGGTGCGGCTGCTCAATGGTAACGATGGTGGATGATGGTTATGATTATAGATCGGGTGGATTGGTTAGTATAGGTTGGTGTATCTTTATAGATCGAGGAGTGGATGTGATGTGGTGGTGGTCTGGTGATTCTTGAAGGTGGCGGCTGCTGGTGGTGCCAAGTATCGAACAAAGATGGTGGCTACGAGGTGAAATGATGATGATAATTGATGGGTTGAATAGTGCATAGCATAGATCTACCCGACCTATAAGGTCAAGGTGACGGCGGCAGTTTTTTGACGGCCGGAAAAGATGGAGGCGCCGGAAAGTTATAAGAGAGTATGTGTGTGTAAACTTTAGGGTTAGGTTTGAGGGGAAATGAGGAGAAACCCTAATTTGGGCTTTTTATATATACTAAAAAAAACTTTTAAACTCAAAATGTAAGATTTTAATAGTTAGGGGTTTAAGTTATAAATATTTCTACAAGGACTAAAACAAAATTTTTATCATGTCTTTTGTAAAAGTATCGGGACTCAATCGAGCTAGATAAAATTTGATTCGTTTTCTACAATCCGCACCGTTGATTTTAAAATGATTTTTCTAATAAGGTGGAGTATTTACTCGACCAATTTTTGTAATCGTTTAACTTTTTATTTAAAATAGTTATTATTTATCGGTTATCTCGAATAGTTCGCGTTCAAAGAAAATATAGTTCAATATAAATGTTCTCGTTTTCAACGTTCGTTATTAAAACTAAACTAAAAGTATCAGATATCAAATAATTTAATAAATCTTTTTATCAAATAATTCTGAATAATTAAATAAACATTTAATTTGTATCGCGTCAGTTCTCAGATTTGCGCAGTCTTTTACAAAATGTAAAATAAACTCCCGTTTTTGAATCAAATGACTTTGATATCTCTCGAAAACGAATTTCGATTAATAAATAATATAATTTATTATATTTAAAGTCTAGAAAATTCCCGGTTGTCACAGTACATCCGTGTTATTTGGAGTTCGTCCTCGAACTCAATCGTTGTTACCCTAATAAAAGTGTAGAGAAAATGATTTTGAAGTTATACCCTAATGTTACATCGAATTACTTATATTTATTCACAGATAAGTCTGTCCGAAGTTTTTTTTTTATTTTTTTTTTGGTTATCCACCAATAGTAGGAAGGGATATATCTGAGCGGTTCTACATGTCAATCTGACAAATCGGCCCTCCTTAATATAACGATAAAAGGAAACAATTCGAAACGAAGTGTCTAGAAGTTCGTCAGCTCTTAAAAGTTTACAATGGTTCACCACCACCAGCCCGTTAGGTTCACGTCGATCAGTATACGTTCAGAAAAGATTCTTGTAACAATTCGCGAATCAAACGAAGTTTAAAAATCACTCGTCAAAACGTCGTAATGATAACATAACAAGATGAAATGCGATTTATTCTTATGGACAAATCCTGAGTTAAAAAAAAATACACTCCAAACTGGAATACTGATATCATAAATATACAGGGTCACGTCGGTTATCCTTAAGCCCACTCATTTATAATCTCATATTTGCATACAAAAGCGTCCTAATCTATGCAAATATGTTATTATAAACTCATGGTTCGGCGATTCATGATTTCTTTATTCAAATGCAAAGGCGTCCCAATCCATTCCAATAAAGACTTCATAAATCATCCTACTTAAGTGTCACCGGCAAAATACCCAATTCAAAATCGTTAAAATCTGTAAAGGATATTTTCCAAAATTATCAAAAGCAAAGAGCATGAGTTGACAATAAGTCGTCTTCCATAAGTAGACGTTTCGAAAGTACCGGATCGAAGAACATAAGTGTCGATAGGCGATAAAGCGATCGTATATGTATATCAAGTAAAGAAACTCACGGTTATAAGTAGGATAACTATATAGTAATCGGTTCTAAATAACGATTATCCAATCACACAAATCTTCTCATCCTCGAGGAAGACTCATCAAACATTAAGCTGAATAATAACTTATCATAACCCAACCTCGAAACTCACTCACAAAGAATGGCTCGGGTTTTGTTATGAATTATTACACATCTCAACCTTTCGATGACTCAGCTCGACTCTGAAAATACAACACATTCTCAATTAACACGTAAGACTACGAGTCTTACCCACCCCCGAGGTAATTCATCAAAAATCATAGGCTGTGTAGCGTCCCATACTTAATTTCATCTGGCACTCAATCAAACAAGAGGCCCACTGAGGCATAGTTAAGTATTGTTACACCTCTCAACCTTTTTGAATGAATTAGCTCAAACCTGGAGATTACACACGACCAATTGTCAACAAAAATTCACATAATGTCTCTAGGGTTTTTTTTTTTATAAAAAAATCAATGGGACCACTGTGTAACTCATAATCCCCAATACATGTTCTACCGTTCATATATAAAAATATATTACATGTCTAAGTGCACTAATCAAGCAAGCGAACTCATGTAATCAAGTAATAACATGACAGGCAACAAGCAATAACAACCATGCATTGCAAAAATTCATATAGCAGCAGAATAAGTATGATGTGATGAGTGTTACTACTCGATAAAAAGATGAGAGCCGGTTATAGTCTAGAGTTACTAATGCAACCAAGTTCTCTATAACCAAGGCTCTGATACCAATCTGTCACACCCCCAAATTCACTGCAGCGGAAGACTTGCTTTGGGGACTTGTGACTTCATGAGTATTCAAGAGCTTGATCCGAGAACGACCTCTACATGCCAAAAACCATAAAGTAGACTCCAAATAATCCACATAGTCAAGTACCTGAAATACATGCTTAAAAATGTCAACATAAAGTTGGTGAGTTCATAATTTTGTTTTAAGGTGTTATGAAAAATTAGAGTTTATATCAACCACTGCACCTTGCAGTAAAATATAAGAGTTTAAAAATTATAGTTTCTTAGTAAAATGCGTTTCTTGATGAAAACAGACTTTGTTAATAATAACAAGTTTATGATAAAACGGTGTTAAATAGTAAAGACAAAGTTTACGGATAAAACAAGAGTTTATTTGTATAAGCAGAGTTTACTGATAATAATAGATGTTCTCGTTAATAATTGAATTCCCTGATGATAAAATATATTCCAGTTCATAAGTAAGATTCTTGATAATAAAGAAGTGTTTGATGAACCACAAGATTTTTCCCAAACTTTGGTGACAATATAACAAATACAAAGTCACCATAAAAAGCATTTATTATTGTCTAAGCTCATGACACCGAAGCGTTAACAACACCGGTAATATAATCACATAATGCAGCCCCTATGGATGCCTAACCCACGACATCCATCCACACACTCCAATGAAACTGTGCCCGCTTGTCCTCTGTTGGACCAAGCCGGACAGGGTCGTCAACCCCGATAGATCTATCCATAACATTCGCGCTTTCGACCGGTCATCCGGTCAGAAATTAACGGTTCATGATAACGGGCCAAAGTAATTGGGTTAAAGCGGGACTTAGACCAATACATAAACGAGTATATGCACTTGTGTTCATTCTTGCAACCATTGTCTCTTCCCGAGAATCAGTGAAAAAAGCAGTTAAAGTTTTATGCTATGAAACCCACAACAGAAATTTAGTATCAGCATTAATAATTATAACAATTAATGGAGTTAACCACTTAGCACGTAACAATTAAGACAGTTTATGAGCAACTAAGCAAATTATAAATGGTTTGTGACCAAGCATGTACTTCCCCCAAAATAATTATAAAACATTTATAAATCAATTTAAAACTAGAAAGATGGGGTATGAACTCACCTCGACGATGTAGAGCAAACGCTAGTGATGCTAATAATACGCTTCGCACAAACACAAATCGAAACGGCTCGGTCATGGTGTTGTGGTTTAACTAATCGGCTAACTTAAAAATATGTATTTGAGTTCTCGATAGATACGTACATCAACGTGACCCGTTGATAAAATATTTAAGTTTCAAGTATAATAGTTCGGTGGTTGGTTAAATAAATTTATTAAGCACGCACCAAGTATATAATGTACTCCGTACACATTGTGTAAACCAGACGATTTTATAATTCTTATGTTGAATTATATAATAGCGATAACAATTTTTACAAAATAAACCAAAGTATATATATAAGTTTTGTATTTCCAGTATATATATCGTAATAAAAATAATTAGACAACATAATTCAACACATTTTAAGAAAATCACCACTTAGTTAATAATTGTCACTCTTAGGTAAAATGTATAACTTTCATTGATTTATCAATACAATAAAATCTATTTAATTTATCAATTTGCAAATATAATAGTATTTACTTATTTGCCGATTTACAAATATAATAGTAGTTTGTACCTAACAGAATATAAAGTATAGAATTTTATAAAAATTTCGACATGACCTATTCGTTTATACAACCTTTTCCATATTAATCAATTCTCAATATTATCCAAACAATCTATGTTATGTAAATCACGTTTTAACATATATCCAAACTAGACTTTATAATCACCATAATTAAATAGAACCAAACACAACCAATGTGTTATAATTTAAAAAAAACAAAGCTATTTAAACACATATTTAAACATATATCATTTTTGTAGTTCTCGTGATAATGATAGTGTTCGACATATTTATTTAGCCATATGTTTATATATATATATATATATATATATATATATATATATATATATATATATATATATATATATATATATATATATATATATGTATACCACCGCTTCTTACATTTTAATTAATTAATGAAATTAGATACGTTATTAGCCGATTCCTAAACCACAACGAACCATGAGATCAATTCGTTCCCGACACTTTAAACTCTCGACGACCCGCGTCCCAACGTACTCGAACACTAAAAATCAGCAAACCCCAACGCCCCTTTATAGTCGGACTGTTTGCACGAAATGCGCCCCTATAAACCCTGCTGTTATCCCAAACGCACCTATAACTCCTGCTGCAAATCCCAGACACTCCCTGACAGCTTTTCTACTGAGCCAAGCGCCCCTGCTGCTGTTAAACAGCAAACCAAACACCCCCTGCTGTTTTAACGAACTCGCCTGCTGCACTGCTGCATGTAACAAAGCTGAGCCTGCTATGCTGCTGTTTGTAAGCCCAACCACCCCTGTGGTCATTCCTGCCCGCGCCAACCGCATCAAAGCTGACCCGAACGCGCCTCTTAGCGGGGTTTTCTGCCCAAATAAACACTTAGCACGAACAACAACCACCCCGTTGATGAACAACATCATGACAGTGGTGATTTTGAGACGACATCTTAAAAAGGGTCGTGAAATAGGGGTCAAAAGCGATGGCAGCAGTGGTGTTCACGTGGTTTATCACCATGGTTGTGGTAATGATGGTTGTGGTGGTCACGGTAAAGCAAGGTGATGATGTGGTGGTGGCTTCCAAAGGCGTATCTAAGGTGGTTCATGGCGGCAGGTGGTGTTTTTGTTTATGGGGGTGGCGATGTTTGACCAGACCACAACAGATATGTTGGTGGCTGGTGTTGATGGTCTCAAATATCAGGAGATGAGTAGCGGTTGTGATGATTTACGGTGGCGAAATCTACCAATTAACGTCAGATCTAGTGGTAATAGCAGTGGTGGCTGGCGGCTGGAGTGTTGGATCTAGACGGATCCAGTGCTGGTTATCAGTGGTTGTGAGTGACGGGAATGGTTCAAAGGTGATGGTTACACCGTGGAGCTGGTGGCGTCGAGTTGGTGTAGTGATAGCGGCGGTCAAACATGGTGCGGCTGCTTAATGATAACGATGGTGGATGATGGTTATGATTATAGATTGGGTGGATTGGTTAGTATAGGTTGGTGTATCTTTATAGATCGAGGAGTGGATGTGATGTGGTGGTGGTCTGGTGATTCTTGAAGGTGGCGGCTGCTGGTGGTGCCGAGTATCGAACAAAGATGGTGGCTACGAGGTGAAATGATGATGATAATTTATGGGTTGACTAGTGCATAGCATAGATCTACCCGACCTATAAGGTCAAGGTGACGGCGACAGTTTTCTGACGGCCGGAAAAGATGGAGGCGCCGGAAAGTTATAAGAGAGTATGTGTGTAAACTTTAGGGTTAGGTTTGAGGGGAAATGAGAAGAAACCCTAATTTGGGCTTTCTATATATACTAAAAAAAAACTTTTAAACTCAAAATGTAAGATTTTAATAGTTAGGGGTTTAAGTTTTAAATATTTCTACAAGGACTAAAACAAAATTTTTATCATGTCTTTTGTAAAACGGTTCGGGACTCAATCGAGCTAGATAAAATTTGATTAGTTTTCTACAATACGCACCGTTGATTTTAAAATGATTTTTCTAATAAGGTGGAGTATTTACTCGACCAATTTTTGTAATCGTTTACCTTTTTATTTAAAATAGTTATTATTTATCGGTTATTCGAATAGTTCGCGTTCAAAGAAAATATAGTTCAATATAAATGTTCTCGTTTTAAACGTTCGTTATTAAAACTAAACTAAAAGTATCAGATATCAAATAATTTAATAAATCTTTTTATCAAATAATTCTGAATAATTAAATAAACATTTAATTTGTATCGCGTCAGTTCTCAGATTTGCGCAGTCTTTTACAAAATGTAAAATAAACTCCTGTTTTTGAATCAAATGACTTTGATATCTCTCGAAAACGAATTTCGATTAATAAATAATATAATTTATTATATTTAAAGTCTAGAAAATTCCCGGTTGTCACAAACATTCACCCTTTCGATTTCAATTTAAGAATTGGATGACAATGAATAATATGACATCTTTCTAGGTGGTATCGTTTTGTCAAACTCCACTCTATAAGGAAAGATCGTCATGACATCGATATCAGTTTTAATCTTGCCAATTCTTCTTCAATATTACAATCAACTAATATCTACATTTCTACGAATATCAACCATTTGTTGGGATCATAAATATCCACAACTTGGTTTAGATCTAGAATAGCTAGATTTCCTACATGAATAGCTTAGATTAATTTACTAGGGGATTTAGGGTTTCTTGTGACGAACTACGTCGTACAAATACCTCGTATAAGTATTAATGTATGAGTTTTTACTAGTTGAAAAAGTTCGTTTTCTCAGAATCTTCTCGAATTGATCTCTGGTTAATTGTGCGACTCAGTTGTTCTTGGTGAATAAAATAAAAGAGTTGTCGTTGTCTAAAACTAATTAAAAATAAAGACTTGAAACAATTAAAAATAAAGTAAAGACGGTATTTGAAACAATGAAAGATAAAAACTTGGCGAAAAGTAAATTTCGAGAAAATTAAAAGGTAAATAAAGTAAATGACACGAAATAAAACTTAAATAAAAGGAAAGCAAGAAAAAGTGCAAATAAAGAAAAAGGCGGGAAAAATTAAGTTTAAAACTTAATACTGAAAAATACTCTACTCGGAATATAATTCCCTATGCGGAATAAAGGTCTATGCGGAATAAAAATGCTAAGCGGAATAAGTACCCTACTCGGAATAAACATTACCATGCGGAATAAAAAAACTATGCTGAATAAACATCCTATTCGGAATAAAATGCCATGCGGAATGTATCAAACATTCCGAATAAAGATCCTATCCGGAATGACTGAATATTCCGAGTAAGGGACTCCTATTCGGAATAATAAATATTCCGAATAAGAAACTCTACCCGGAATAATAAGTATTCCGTATAAGAAACCCTACCCGGAATAAACAAGCATTCCGAATAAGGGACAAAATAAGCTGATTATCCGGAATATCTGAATAGGATACAGTAACATGAACGAGAAACATGGTAAGAAGAATGAAGCTCGAATTTGATCAAATCTAACCAAAACAAACCAAAAGATTAAATCTAAACAACCAATAAGCATCAACTAACAATAATCAATCAGAACAAATCAACAAAATTAACAAACATAACCAAATTAATCAAAACCCACTTGATCAAAACTATAAAAACTCAAGAACATGAACAATGAAAATGAAGAACAAATCAAACAAGAAAGGTAGAAGGAGATTAGCAATAAGGTAAAGATTAACAACAATTAAAGGTAAACTTACTTGGGATTAAAAGAAAATTAAAGGTGCATTACATGAAGATTAAAGTGCATAAAATGAAAGAACAGGAAAATGAAAATGGGGAAGAGAGGCTTGTCAGGCCTTCAACAACTTGAAAAATGAAACTACCTAATATATATATAGGGGGATTAGGGAGGAGCTTAGGAAGCTTCCTCCCTCTTTCTTCTTTCTCTTAATTGCACGCTTAAGTCCTTGATCTTCTTAGTCTTTTGTTAATCTTCTTAATACTTGGACTTTGTCTTGGGATTTCTTCAAACTCGTCTTGTATTCTTTAATAAATTAGACTTGAGTTCTTCGGCTTTTGGTGAACTTCCGTCTTTTGACTTTTTCTTCGATAAATCTTCAGAATTGGTCTTGGACTTCCGTTCTTTTTCCACTCTTGATCTTTCGACTTCATCTTTCGTTTTTTTCTTCGATAAAAGCCCGTGAATGCCGTGTTTTCTCCACTTTTTACCTTTTCGTCCTAAATCACAACAAAAACACAAACCACGCATAATTTCGACATAAATGACATAAAATACACGTTTTGGCCCGGTTATTATTGTAATTAAGTGGTAAAAAGGATGGGTATTTTCACACCTATCAAATCCCCTACACTTAACCATTGCAATGTTCTCATGCAATGCCTTAGTTACAAAGCACGTTTACATTTTTCATCACAATCAATCCACGTTGGCCTTTATTAAAGAGATAGAAAATTATAAACTTTCAAAGTAAAGAAATCAAAATCATACCTTTGGGTTTTGGAAATGTCGTGAATGATCATCATCCTCAAGTTTTCACTTTCTCCAAACCAAGCTTAAAAACGAGATCATTGTTATTATAAGTTAGCAAACTAACACGAATTCATGCGGGCCAATTATTCACTTAGACTCCCTTATTCCTAGGTGTATCTCTTATATTTAATTATTGTCTTGAATGATCACGAGGATGCATTGTTGACTTATTTCGATAGTTATTTAGTCCGAAAATAAAGTGAACGATTTAATCAATAGTTAGCTAAAGGACACAATCTTTTAAAACTGCTTCTCGGGACCTCATAAAGTTCATATCTTGGCATAACTCGCTTCGCGATTTGAGACCTTTCTCGGACCGATATTTGGCAGCGACTTCATACTTCAAATCTTTGAGAAACGTTCTTGAAATTATGGCCTTCTCTTCACAATAGGAATTTCTTCACTTGAAGTTTTGAGAGATTCTTCTTATTTGGACCACGACTTCTTCATTTTTCTCCAATCTTTATTTTGGACTTTGAAATACAACGATCCGCCTCCTTTTAGGACTTGGATCTATTTATCCTCATACCTTGTTAGGGACTTTTTGGATAGACTTCTCTATGATCTTTAGGGGAGTATTTGCTTTTCGTCGTGTGTCTCGATCCTTCATATTGACTTTCGATAAATGATTCTTCACATCACTTTTGGATCTTTAGCAACAAAATGTAGCCCTCATGCCTTGTTAGGGCCTTTTCGGACTCGCCAATCTTCGCATCCCACTTCAAGAAGTTATGCCTTGGCTATGAACTCTAATCCATACCGAGCAACTTTTAAACGATCTTGGGATAGAAGCTAAGTAACTTTTCAAATCGTACAACCTTATTTATTGCAGATAAATTTATTAGCAAGCGATGGGAGAATAGGCTTATAATTAACTCACATAAATTCACGAAAGAATACCAAACTTATAATTGGCTCTATCATCTCTCGTTCTCCACAGTTTAAAATCTCAAGGAATGAGACTCGTGGATGCTTAGCCTATTAAATCAAAGTTTTGGGTTTTCGAGTCGCCTATAGGATCTTGCAATCTCTACGACTTTTTCAAGTTTAGAAATCGCATTTTAAAGTTCCCTTGATAAACGACTCTCTAGGATCAATTATAGGAACTTGCGAAAAGTTCTTGTTCTTAACCCGTGAGAGTTAAGACTTTCACGTTTTATAGCTCCCTATATAAAAGCCTAGCAAAACTTGACTTAAACACGTTAAGGATACTAGCTAGAGTAACTTAGATAAGTAAACTCGGGTTGAGTCAAAAGATTCACAACGTTTGAAAATTAAAACCACTTTATTAAACATTTATTCTAATAAGAAAAGAAAATAACTATACAAAAGGAAAAACTAATAGGCCAAAATAGATCAAAAATTTTGAAAAATGTCGAAAAAAATGATTATCTGGTTAAAATGAGGACAAATACAAGGAAAAGGCCACTTAACTTCGATAGAAGTCCCCCCTACACTTAACATAAACATTGTCCTCAATGTTTAAGCGTGTGGGAGGAAACTCCCGTGCACTTAGGACATTGTGCACTTTGTTTAAATCTCGCTAAGAAAGGGACAACTAAAGAGATTCCTATTTTAATATTGAGAAATATAAAATAGTGAATCGAAAAGAGTTTAGGATAGAACCGGGAAGAAGGGAACATGGAATCACGGTTCGTCAAAAGTCATCAAGAGTGTGTCTTTGAAGCTCTAATCCCTGCACATGATAAGAAAGAAAGAAAGAAGCACCATGGGGCTCCCCCTACACTTATGGTGAAAATAGATAGATAATTGGGTTGCCTCCCAAAAAGCGCTTGTTTTTGTTAACCGAGTCACGAGCCTGACTCGTCCCCGAATTAAATTGTCCATGGGGAGCCTCGAATGCAATACCGGGATCAAAGACCTTGTCCTCGTTCCCAGTTGACATCAACAAAGGAGAGGCGGGGGGATAAGTCTTGAATGGGAGAAAAACCCTTTCAACATACGAGAAGTATGTGAATTCAAGATCCACGGGAGGTGGGGTGGGTAAAGTAAGCACATTGTCCTCCCCCAAAGACAATGGATGCTGAACAAACGGCAAAGCCGTATGGGTATCAATCATAGCATAATCAATGTCACCTCCCGGGTCAAAGCACTCATCCTCCGTAATAGTGGCTAAAGGGGAGGATGAAAGGTGCTCGGGAGGGGGACTTGGGACAATACCTTCTTGCAGCAAATTATCAAAAATAATGTCCCCCTCCATGTCATCGTCATCATTACCTGGTGGTAGGGAGTGAATATCGGTTTCTTCCAGTAATGGGTCATTATCTTTAACGGGAGGAATAGATGGAGGCAAAGAATCGGAAAGAGAAGGAGAAGTCAACTCTTCGATTTGAGCAATAAGAAGCTGCACTTTCCGTAATCTATCGCGAAGAAGCACGTCTTCCACCTCATCCACCAGATCAAGTTCATCGGTGAACTTCTCGTAGGCCGAAGAGAATAAATCGTCATCACCCGCATCTCCTGGTGGAGATTGAGAAATTTCAAAAGTGAAATTCTCATAGCAGAGAGAAGAATCGTCATCACTAGGATCGACCTCTTCCGTAAGAGCAATGTCGTCCTCAGGCTCCATAGCAGGTAAGTCACAAACCTTATCATCCAATACTTTGTCGAGACCAACATCACTAAGCTCATTCAATGAATCTAGATCCTTAGATGCAGTAGGAACATCGACAGTAGGAGCAACAACTTCAGAAGATTGGTTGAAAGTGTAGACATCATCGTCGTCGTCATCATCATAATAGATGGGACGAGTCCAGTTAGGAGTGACGTAGTCGGCTAACTCTTCCTTGATAACCTCCACATCTTTAAGAAGCTTATGCAGCAACTTTTGTTGTTCATCGCCCCGAGTATGTACAATTTCACCAATTCTATCCCACGCTGTAATTAAACATTTTGGTGTAGAAAAGAAGGGAAAACGACTAAATTGGCTCAAAAAGGTGTCGCTGGTTTTCAAGGTTTCGTCCACATCAAGCAAAGGTTGTTGTTCCGGATGCAAGTCAGCTCGAAGTTGAGCTATAATTTCTAGAATGCCATTCAAAGAAGTTAGTTGTTGATCAAGATTAATTTGTTGAGAGGATTGATGATTGAGGGTGTGATGTGGGGGCTCAAAATGTTGAAAACCTGAATTATAGCATGGTTGTGGCTCATAGTAGTTCATCGGTTGGGAAGAATTAGAAACCGGGTTTGGTTCATAATAATCCATAGGTGAAGAAAACTGAGGACACGGATTTTGCTCATAATAATTCATTGGTTGACAATAGGAAGTATCGTGAGGACCCCCACAGTTGTGCAGAACGGTTGAGGAGAAAGACTGGGTGCGTCTTGTGGATAGCTATTATCATAGTCATAATTGTACCCTGGTTCTTGCCCGTGATCATACGGGTATTGAACCGGGCACGAAATATGCCAATGAGAATCGCTTCCACAATAGATGCACGTGGGAACAGGAGGTGGGTTAAAAAAGGACGAATTAGTCGAGTTGCACAAAGGACAAAATCCAAATTGTGTTGTGTCGATAACATTTCCGCACCGCTCACATGTACACCATTGACAAGAGTCGTTCCCGTACAATCGTCTCCCACACCCGACACAATGTACATAAAAATCCATAAAGAAAGATAGATAAGCAAGAAGAAAATTTTTGGTGCAAAACTTTAGAAAAAGAAATGCTTTTTATGATTTTTCAAATGTTTTTGGATTTTTGAAAATTTTTGGACACGAAAAATAACGTTCACAAGGGAACGGATCCCAAAAGCCAACGCGTCTCTCACAAAAAACCCTAGATCCCCACGAAAAGAGCCGGCAGCGGCGCCATTTTAATGTACGAGTTTTTACTAGTTGAAAAAGTTCGTTTTCTCGGAATCTTCTCGAATTGATCTCTGGTTAATTGTGCGACTCAGTTGTTCTTGGTGAATCAAATAAAAGAGTTGTCGTTGTCTAAAACTAATTAAAAATAAAGACTTGAAACAATTAAAAATAAAGTAAAGACGGTATTTGAAACAATGAAAGATAAAAACTTGGCGAAAAGTAAATTTCGAGAAAATTAAAAGGTAAATAAAGTAAATGACGCGAAATAAAACTTAAATAAAAGGAAAGCAAGAAAAAGTGCAAATAAAGAAAAAGGCGGGAAAAATTAAGTTTAAAACTTAATACTGAAAAATACTCTACTCGGAATATAATTCCCTATGCGGAATAAAGGTCTATGCGGAATAAAAATGCTAAGCGGAGTAAGTACCCTACTCGGAATAAACATTGCCATGCGGAATAAAAAAACTATGCTGAATAAACATCCTATTCGGAATAAAATGCCATGCGGAATGTATTAAACATTCCGAATAAAGATCCTATCCGGAATGACTGAATATTCCGAGTAAGGGACTCCTATTCGGAATAATAAATATTCCGAATAAGAAACTCTACCGGAATAATAAGTATTCCGTATAAGAAACCCTACCCGGAATAAACAAGCATTCCGAATAAGGGACAAAATAAGCTGATGATCCGGAATATCTGAATAGGATACAGTAACATGAACGAGAAACAGGGTAAGAAGAATGAAGCTCGAATTTGATCAAATCTAACCAAAACAAACCAAAAGATTAAATCTAAACAACCAATAAGCATCAACTAACAATAATCAATCAAAACAAATCAACAAAATTAACAAACATAACCAAATTAATCAAAACCCACTTGATCAAAACTATAAAAACTCAAGAACATGAACAATGAAAATGAAGAACAAATCAAACAAAAAAGGTAGAAGGAGATTAGCAATAAGGTAAAGATTAACAACAATTAAAGGTAAACTTACTTGGAATTAAAAGAAAATTAAAGGTGCATTACATGAAGATTAAAGTGCATAAAATGAAAGAACAGGAAAATGAAAATGGGGAAGAGAGGCTTGTCAGGCCTTCAACAACTTGAAAAATGAAACTACCTAATCTATATATAGGGGGATTAGGGAGGAGCTTAGGAAGCTTCCTCCCTCTTTCTTCTTTCTCTTAATTGCACGTTTAAGTCCTTGATCTTCTTAATCTTTTGTTAATCTTCTTAATACTTGGACTTTGTCTTGGGATTTCTTCAAACTCGTCTTGTAATCTTTAATAAATTAGACTTGAGTTCTTCGGCTTTTGGTGAACTTCCGTCTTTTGACTTTTTCTTCAATAAATCTTCAGAATTGGTCTTGGACTTCGGTTCTTTTTCCACTCTTGATCTTTCGACTTCATCTTTCATTTTTTTCTTCGATAAAAGCCCGTGAATGCCTTGTTTTCTCCACTTTTTACCTTTTCGTCCTAAATCACAACAAAAACACAAACCACGCATAATTTCGACATAAATGACATAAAATACACGTTTTGGCCCGGTTATTATTGTAATTAAGTGGTAAAAAAGATGGGTGTTTTCACACCTATCAAGTATTAAAACAATAATCGAACAATCATGTAATCAAATTACAACATATATATAATCCAAGTTATATATATATTAAAATAACATTTCTCAGTCTGGCCTTGTCGGTAACTCGGGAATTCTTCGGCACCGTTATAGTCAAAAGATTTTTAGACATTTTGTGAAAAATGTTTATAGTTAAAAGATTTTGAAATGTTTTATTCAAAACCTTGGTTTTATAAATCTTTCGTTCTCTATAACGAGAGCTCTGGTACCAAACTGTAACACCCTCAAATTTTTACAATTCAATACAGCGGAAGACTTGTTAGTGTTACGGGATAGCACATTACTCACATCATAGACAACGCTTAAAAATCGCGTCGTTTAATAATAAAGCATTTCCATTCATGAATGTCAAATTTACATAGGTCCCAAGTCATAGTATTTCATACAAGTTTTTCAAAGCATTTGAATGGAAATTATTATTTAAGTGCGGGCCATGAATTCTTGTTGTCTTCCCGAGAATTACCTTCAAGTACCTGAGACAAAACATGTTAAAAGAAAAGGTCAGCGATAACGCCGAGTGAATTCATAGAGTTTAATGAAACCATTAATATATCATCGGTATATAATTATTACCGAAAATCATTTTGTACAAATCCTTGTAGTAGGCCATAAAATAGGCCAAAAACATTTTATACAAATCCTTGTCAAAATCATAATATAGGCTGTTGCCTTCAAAACCATTATACGAACCAATGTCGTTAAAAACATCATACAATACGTTTTATAACGTTGTATAGAGTTTAATAAAAACCGTTATATTAATATGGTTATATAAAACCAAAACACGAACATAAAATCAATAATAAGACCCTGTATTGCTAGTCAGGCAATTCATTTTAATTCAGTGCGTACAACAGTATTTCGTTATTTGGATTATTATAATCCACATGACATTGTTACCTTACTACAACAAACAACGGGTAGC
Organism: Glebionis coronaria; assembly: GCA_025667525.1. Classification (NCBI taxonomy): domain Eukaryota; kingdom Viridiplantae; phylum Streptophyta; class Magnoliopsida; order Asterales; family Asteraceae; genus Glebionis; species Glebionis coronaria. The sequence goes on from CM046879.1 coordinate 234,477,083, forward strand.
TAACCCGAAACTCAATTTGCCCATCTAAATTAGCGTGTCGTCACAAAAATCACGCTATGGAAATCTTCTCATACATAAATTCGCTTACCAATCAATGTGGCACGACGAGGATCAACCGTCAAGGCGCGAACTGGGGTGATCGTCCCCAAATAGTACTATTATATGCATAAGCGTCTACCAAATCCCGGTAGTTCACAATTCATGCTAATTGGACTTTTAGTGACATAACCTAACTTTAATTATCCATTTCATTTCATTTATCGGGTAATATATTCATTCATCAGGTCATACAATCATTCGGGTCCAAATCAATAAACAAACAATCGGGACAACTAGTGTCCTATTTCATAAAACCCAACATGTTATCTCCCTCGCGGGTTTATAAAACATTTTATAAAAACATTTAAAAGAGTGCGAGGCTATGAACTCACGTTGATGTGGGAAAGCGGGTTATCGGCAATTCGGATGTACAGTACGTGCTTCAATCACGGAAACCTATATAAATAATAATCGGTCTTAGACGTTTGTGCAATGACTTTATCAAAATAACAATTATGTATACATATGATGATTTTATAAATACGATGATGATCAGGTGGGATTGTACATTTTTACTCATTCATTATAGTGTTTATGTGTTGGTAACATTTTTATACTAGTTTTACTAGTTTTACTTATTTACATGTTTTAGATCCAATAATCCTTTTATAAGTCCATTAACTTGTATTAATCCATTTTATGCTTTTGTTATCAGTATTATACTTTACATGTTGGGCCCAAGTGGGTTAAGCCCAATAAGTAAATTTATAAGTGTTTAGCCCATTTCGTTGGATTAATAGTCCAATAATGCTAACTTAGCCCGTTAATGTCCATATGTTATATAGTTCGGGTTTTATCGGTTTTTACTTGTTATATAAGTTCTTATATCAGTATGTGAGTTTATAAAAGTTTATATTAGACGTGTCCGACCATCTAAATTTTATTTGACAAAAACGTTAATCTTTCGGTTTTAGCCAATAAGACGTAAAACTTAGTATATAGTTTTATAACTTGGAAAAACATTTATACTTGTAATTTATATAACATGTACTATTTTAATATCAATATATATATACCTCTTCATTTATATTTATTATCAACTAGTGGGTTTTATATATGTATATTTTATAAATACAAAATTTTGAGTGCTTATATTATATACTATTTATTTTACCAAATCTGTCCTAAATTTTCAATCCACTAAAATGTCCATATCTAGAGTTCTATATGGAGATAGGACCTCAGAGTTTTATCACAGAAACTACGTGATATGTGCTTCAATTTATTCCTTTATAGCTACTGATGAATCAACCTCTAAATATTTTAATAAATTCGTCCAAAACAGTGTTGGCAGATTTGCACTCTAAACTTGTTTTGATCATATCTGACTCATTTTTATGATTTCATTGCATGGCCAACTCTCACATGTGTATAACACCTAATACTTACTGTATATTGATTGCACTTTACGATTTTATCAGTTTATCTTTTGGTTACTTACTGTTTTTATACAGCCATCTTATTAAGCAAGATTTAACCATTTTTACATGTGGTTTTTCCATCTTTTTACCCATGTTTATCAAATCTATCAACACCAAATCCCCGCATAATATTTTTAATCATCATTCATCATCATATACATATACATAAATAAAGAAATTACAAGATTACATAATCAAAATAACAAGAGGATAGGAAGAATAATCTTTATACCACCAAGGTTGTGTAGTTTATGATCAAGGCTTGGATTTTGATGGAAGAACTTGTGATAGATCAACACCAACTTTAAAGACCACCAATCTTTGTAAACTTCTTGTAGAAATCAGCCCTTGGACATCACCAAATCTTCTCCGTGGATGTTAAAATCACCACCAATCAATAGAGCTTGAAAAGGGCTTCATCATATGTGTGAATAACATATGATTTCATGGTTAAATTTGATCAAATGAGGGTGATTAGGGGTGGCTCTTAGACGAATTTTAGAGAGAGGGAGGAGAGAGTTGTGAGTTTTTGGTGGTATTGCATGTATGAAAATGGAGGAATGGTTTTGGCTAGATGGTTTTGTGTTTTGGTAGCTTATAAGCTAAGCTAGTTACAAGTGTAACATTTACTTGTTAAATGTTGACACATAAGGTGTGTTGTAGCTAAGAGTTGCCATCCCATACTAGTGGGGTGGGGCAAAACTTGTTTTGTCTCATCCCATTAATTTACGGGTATTCCTCGATTCTAGTTTCCTTGATTTGCGTGCCCTCGGGTCGTTTTACGAAAAACATTTTTAAATATTATGAATCAACGGCACAAAACGAATCTAATAAAAATTGTCTCGTAAAAAACGGAGTTCGAAAACGTAAATACGTAATCCTAAGGTTTCCGGTTTAGTCGTAAAGGACGTTAAATTATAATCGTAAGTCCTAATCTCTTCTCGTAAATTTGTGAGTTTATGAACCAACACAAATTTAAAATCTCAAAATAATATTCACGGATAAATTTATTTTCTGAAATGTCGGACTGTCACCAAAACGGTGTATGTAAACGTAAGCACATAACGTTGAATCCTCCGGTTTAGACGTAGTCGATGCTACTTCAAGACGTAAATCCAAATTTCTTCCCATAAATAAGTGAGTTCATAATATAACATGAAAATAATATTTTCAAATAATAATTGAGAATAAAATATCAACCATAAATTGACGGATTGTCACAGCATTTAACCCTAAACAAGATCTTTGTCCTCAAAGATTATCTTATCTTACTACTCGCTTCTTATAGAGTTAAAGCCATGTGGGTATTTCCTCCACATTCGGTCTTCTCTCACAAGTGTAATTCATTACAATACGCGAGTTTTATCAAACATAACTACGGGAATAAGATCAGGCTTAATGTTGACTTACTTTCTCTATCCATGATGTTCACGGGTTTTTGATGAATGCAACTTTTCGCCGACCTAAACTTTATCAAGAAGAATTCAGATTTTCACTTGATAGGCATTTTATCAAGTTCGATATACGAAACATAATTCACGCAGCACTTGAAGTCCTAGGGTAGATCCAGCTTATATGCCTTTCAAACCAATCTTTTACATCATCTCGATGGTCCCATACAACGGGGACTTATATCCCATTATCTTTCAGATCATCAATTCATTTTTCCATGGTTAAAATTTTTGGCATAACTTCGCTACTTATCTGGCACTTCAACATCTACATTTCATATTCACATAACCTCCTGCCCACTAATGGCAGTCAATAATCAGATCCTAATTTCAACAATCATTTCAGGTCTCGCGAGTCGAGTATCTTGTAAGGTTAGGTTCGCCATCATAGGAAACCTTAAACCTAAAAGACATGTCCAACTCACAACGGGTGTATGTCGGGTGTCTTCATCCCAACTCCTGCTTACCGATTCTCTAATATATATCCCCACAAGATTCGATCTCGATCCTAATACGATAGTTTTCAATTATAATCTCTCCAAATGAAAACAATTTTACAGTTTATTACCAAAGGTCAACCATTCAAACGTAAAACATCACTTATAGTATTTTGTATCGTTACTTTACCTCGTCCCTTCGATTGGGGTGGTACACAGTACTCTCATCAAGATTCGTTCTCAATGACCTCTGAGCAAATCTCTATAAATTCGATGTGAAGCGAGGATCTTGATAGAGATAATCGATACAGGCACACCATGTTTACACAACTCCTTTAAATACAAAAGAGTCAATTTCTTTCATCAAGAATCTATCATTAACAGGAATGATATTAGCTGATTTGGTCAGTCTGTCGACGATGACCTAAATCGAATCATATTCAGATGATGACCTTTGCAATAGCTAGACGTTTACTAATGTATGAGGCAATGTCTGCCTTCATAATTTTCCATCAGTACAACTTCTTCAGATAAAGATACATTCAGTCAGAAATGACATGAATAGAATACTTAATCTTATAAGATTCCAACATAACTAAATCTCAAAATCTCCATATTTAGGCAACCTCAAGTGGCTTTTATACATTTACCGCCATCGGCTTCTTAATTCTAATGGTTCACATTAGCCGCGAACCCCTTCTATTATCTATATTATCCTTTTTATAAGCATCGGCTATATTTTAAATTGCTCGGCAATTTATTTGCACAGTCATCACTTAAGGAACACATTCTAATTGATTCTTTATCCTTTTTACATAATGCGTCAGTATTTATATTCATCTTTCCTGATGAAATAATTATCATGTCCACAATTTACTCAGAAATTCTTTCTTTATATTTTCCATGTTTTAGTTTCGTCTCAATTATCATTTTTTTATCAGTTTTGCTCGATTCGACGTTTAAAGCGTCGATAAGTATTACAAGTAATTAAATAATAAATATTTAATTTTTATGAAAGGTAAACGTAAAAATTTTAAATTTCTTAGTTCGACCCATTATATAAAAATGTTCAAAATAAATTTTATTTTTAATTAACACGATCTTTGTTGATTACCGAAAATAATTAATAAGATTTGTAAATGTTTGAAAAATCTTTGGTTATACTTTGGTCAAAATATTCTTAGTTGAAAAGCAAAAAAAAGCGTCGTCTCAAATTTCAAGTCCTGGTTTAAATGGTTTCCTCAATCCTTCTTAAGTTTTCTTAATGTATGCAAAAACATTTACCCCTAAACAGGAGTTTAGTTAAATGTTCTGGGTATAAGGGAATAATCTCTCAAAAGTTCTTTTCGATAAAACATTTGTCAAAACACATTTGCACTTTCTTTTTGGTAAAACCCAAACTCTTAAAAGGGCTCTAAATTTTTGAAGAGTCAATATAGATTCCATTATCTTATTAATCACACGGTCAAATAATGTAAAGGATTAAGTCTTTAATCACATGTTAGATACTCAAAGTACAGGTTTTCATTGTTCGGCCAATTCAGGGCAATCTATAAATAATTACTAACTCATTCTTATTCTTATAAACAAATAAATGGTCCTTAATGATCACAATCATGAATTTATCAAATTACAGCCTACACACGTGATTCACAAAATTTATGAATGCTACATGTGCATTGGTCAATCCAAACGACATCACGTGAAACTCATAATGTTCATTACAAGTTCTGGATGTAGTGATTGGAATAGATAATCTTTTTCGCAGATGCGAAGTTGATGATAACCATGTCGTGGATCAAATCTTTGAATATACACTAGAACCTTGTAAATGATCGAACAAATCTATCATCTTGGGTAGTGGATATAGATTTTTAATCGTCAATTTACCTAGTTCACGGTAATTCAACAAATATAAGGAATAATAACACCATAGCTCTTCATGATGACGAGCTTGGTAGAATAAAAGCTTTCTCCGACAACTCTCTCAGTTGTATGGTAATTCCTTTAATTCAGATGGTGCTATCGTACAGTTCACAAGCCACAGGTGCAGCACCGGGAATATAATCAATACCAAATTCAACTTGCCTTAATGGCGAAAGTCTAGGTAATTCATCAACAAATACCTCCTAAAGTTTCAGATAACGGAAACATCTTTTAATACATTCATTTTTAAGTTGTTTCTAGATTATAATATCTATGACTAATTCACAATCCTTCACGGTATAATTTCAAGTCTAAATGCAGGATATGGTCACCTATCAAGAAATTTTTTTTAGATCACTTTTGATAATCAACATCTTATCTTTTAGGGGAATTCTACTCGAGTTCCCATCAATTAAGACAATGTCGTCATGTCATAATCAATCAATCCACTTCACTGGCACTACCAACTTTCCAGTTTTATTATCGTCGATAAGATGTGAACTTCTCAAAAGACTAATAATAACTCATAATCCTTCATAATTCAAGGATATCTGGAGACATAACTAACCTTAAAAGAGTAAGGTCAACGCATAGCTTACGCGAGAGAATTTCAAATCAGATACAGACGAAAACATTTAACGAATGTGAATATATCCCATGTTTTCATAATTTGAGTACGCATTCAAAAGCTCCTCGGATCGTTACCCAGGTCATTCAAATGAAATCAAATCAAAAGAAATGATAGGAACGTCGATACATCCAATCGGGTATCAACACTCGGTAATCAGATACTTTTCCTAAGAATATCACTACGGGAGAATTGGACAAGAAGGGAATATCAATTGTCAATTAAGACAAGTTCCACAGATGAGTAAATTCGACTCAGAAGAATAAATAGTACGGGCACATATGTAGGTGTCCCTAACAATATGTGCCTATTTTGCACTTCTTGCATATCTTATAAAATTTAATCTTTCACAATCTTCAAAGAAAATGTAATGTTTATTCATTAGTTTTATGGTGACTACTAATCAGCCTTGCATGGTCCATTCCAAATTGTATGTAGGCGCGCAACTATATACAATTTCAAGATTAACGATGCAATACTCAGTTTGTCAAAATTTTATCATCAGGTTTATAATAAAAACATTTTCATGCTTAATTCTTAAATAAGAATCAAGAATAAATTTACAAAGATTTCTTTGTTATGAAAACAATTAAGTTTTCCAAGGTTTTTTATAAACAACTTTACTTCGATAATGATTATTTATAAATCTCATTTGAATAATCCTTATGGTGATGAAAGTTCAAATTTTCTCAAGGAATACTGTTTTATCTTATAAAAACAATGAGCGATCTGCAAAAGAGGGATGAAAAGTTGTTCACCAAGAACTAACTTCAATATGATAGGAAATGAGCGTAGCCAATTAATCATGAGGTTCATGACTTTGATGGCGCTCAAAAAGATTAATCCACAACGTAACTTAAATAGAGATGAGTACTTGCTCAATGGTTGCATCACTAATGCGAACATTAGGATAAAGCAAGAAAAGATAGATAACATCGATACATGTAGGATTTAGCAATCCATGGTAGTCTTTTCATTAATCACAAACAAGTTAAAATTGTACCGTAACACATTATGTGTCACTATGTCATACAATTCCAAGAACTCATCCTACCAACTGATGTCTCAGTTAAGTTAGGGATTTTTAAAAGATACCACAATGAATACTAATCTACAAGAGTCATTAGGTGTCCCACCTGTCCCGAAAGATCCATCGGTCCTAATTCAGAAGAAGATTTCTTCAATTTATTTGTTGGACACTGGGCATCCTCGTCATTGGACAATGGCCTAGGAACAACCCTTAACACGAATTAACAATCAATTAAAACCTTATATGTCAATCACAGGACTTAATGACTTCCTTTTAATAATCTCATATTCCATACGGGTTAAATTTTACTTTATTCAAGTTTTAACCAACTTATACTCAATGCGATATCCTACTTCATTCTCCAATACTTTCAACCTTATTCTTAGACCTTAATAGGTAAATAAAAGCTCGATATGAACAACACTTTATTTCCAATCCTATAGCTCTTACAACAATAGTTATCAAATAAGTCACTAGTATGAAATGACTCACACATTCAATTTGACTTCTCGGAAAGGTACTTGTGGCATGAGTCTTTTGGGTAATGGTTCCAATGACAACCTCAAGTGCAACATTCACCCGTTCGATTTCAGTTTAAGAATTGGATGACAATGAATCAGATGACATCTTTCTAGGTGGTATCATTTTGTCAAACTCCACTCTATAAGGAAATATCGTCATGACATCGATATCAGTTATAATCTTGCCAATTCTTCTTCAATATTACAATCAACTAATATCTACATTTCTATGAATATCAACCATTTGCTGGGATCATAAATATCCACAACTTGGTTTAGATATAGAATAGCTAGATTTCCTACATGAATAGCTTAGATTAATTTATTAGGGGATTTAGGGTTTCTTGTGACAATCTACGTCGTATAAATACCTCGTATAAGTATTAAAACAATAATCGAACAATCATGTAATCAAATTACAACATATATATAATCCAAGTTATATATATATTAAAATAACACTTCTCAGTCTTGCCTTGTCTATAACTCGGGAATTCTTCGGCACCGTTATAGTCAAAAGATTTTTAGACATTTTGTGAAAAATGTTTATAGTTAAAAGATTTTGAAATGTTTTATTCAAAACCTTGGTTTTATAAATCTTTCGTTCTCTATAACGAGAGCTCTGTTACCAAACTGTAACACCCCCAAATTTTTACAATTCAATTCAGCGGAAGACTTGTTAGTGTTACGGGATAGCACATTACTCACATCATAGACAACGCTTAAAAATCGTGTCGTTTAATAATAAAGCATTTCCATTCATGAATGTCAAATTTACATAGGTCCCAAGTCATAGTATTTCATACAAGTTTTTCAAAGCATTTGAATGGAAATTATTATTTAAGTGCGGGCCATGAATTCTTGTTGTCTTCCCGAGAATTACCTTCAAGTACCTGAGACAAAACATGTTTAAAGAAAAGGTCAGCGATAACGCCGAGTGAATTCATAGAGTTTAATGAAACCATTAATATATCATCGGTATATAATTATTACCGAAAATCATTTTGTACAAATCCTTATAGTAGGCCATAAAATAGGCCAAAAACATTTTATACAAATCCTTGTCAAAATCATAATATAGGCTGTTGCCTTCAAAACCATTATACGAACCAATGTCGTTAAAAACATCATACAATACGTTTTATAACATTGTATAGAGTTCAATAAAAACCGTTATATTAATATGGTTATATAAAACCAAAACACGAACATAAAATCAATAATAAGACTCGTGGATGCTTAGCCTATTAAATCAAAGTTTTGGGTTTTCGAGTCGCCTATAGGATCTTGCAATCTCTTAGACTTTTTCAAGTTTAGAAATCGCATTTTAAAGTTCCCTTGATAAACGACTCTCTAGGATCAATTATAGGAACTTGCGAAAAGTTCTTGTTCTTAACCCGTGAGAGTTAAGACTTTCGCGTTTTATAGCTCCCTATATAAAAGCCTAGCAAAACTTGACTTAAACACGTTAAGGATACTAGCTAGAGTAACTTAGATAAGTAAACTCGGGTTGAGTCAAAAGATTCACAACATTTGAAAATTAAAACCACTTTATTAAACATTTATTCTAATAAGAAAAGAAAATAAATATACAAAAGGAAAAACTAATAGGCCAAAATAGATAAAAAATTTTGAAAAATGTCGAAAAAAATGATTATCCGGTTAAAATAAGGACAAATACAAGGAAAAGGCCACTTAACTTCGATAGAAGTCCCCCTACACTTAACATAAACATTGTCCTCAATGTTTAAGCGTGTGGGAGGAAACTCCCGTACACTTAGGACATTGTGCACTTTGTTTAAATCTCGCTAAGAAAGGGACAACTAAAGAGATTCCTATTTTAATGTTGAGAAATATAAAATAGTGAATCGAAAAGATTTTAGGATAGAACCGGGAAGAAGGGAACATGGAATCACGGTTCGTCAAAAGTCATCAAGAGTGTGTCTTTGAAGCTCTAATCCCTGCACATGATAAGAAAGAAAGCAAGAAGCACCACAGGGCTCCCCCTACACTTATGGTGAAAATAGATAGATAATTGGGTTGCCTCCCAAAAAGCGCTTGTTTTTGTTATCCGAGTCACGAGCCTGACTCGTCCCCGAATTAAATTGTCCATGGGGAGCCTCGAATGCAATACCGGGATCAAAGACCTTGTCCTCGTTCCCGGTTGACATCAACAAAGGAGAGGCGGGGGGATAAGTCTTGAATGGGAGAAAAACCCTTTCAACATACGAGAAGTATGTGAATTCAAGATCCACGGGAGGTGGGGTGGGTAAAGTAAGCACATTGTCCTCCCCCAAAGACAATGGATGCTGAACAAACGGCAAAGCCGTATGGGTATCAATCATAGCATAATCAATGTCACCTCCCGGGTCAAAGCACTCATCCTCCGTAATAGTGGCTAAAGGGGAGGATGAAAGGTGCTCGGGAGGGGGACTTGGGACAATACCTTCTTGCAGCAAATTATCAAAAATAATGTCCCCCTCCATGTCATCGTCATCATTACCTGGTGGTAGGGAGTGAATATCGATTTCTTCCAGTAATGGGTCATTATCTTCAACGGGAGGAATAGATGGAGGCAAAGAATCGGAAAGAGAAGGAGAAGTCAACTCTTCGATTTGAGCAATAAGAAGGTGCACTTTCCGTAATCTATCGCGAAGAAGCACGTCTTCCACCTCATCCACCAGATCAAGTTCATCGGTGAACTTTGATGACGTATAGTCCCCAACCGGGTCACGAACCCGGCCCACGGGTACTACCCGTATCTGGCCCGTCACAGATGGGTGGAATAATGTCATTCAGGCTTATGGGCTTAGATGAACAGTAACCGTACACATGTGTGCGGCCCACGGCCCGGTGCGGCCGATATAACCGACATAGGGTTAGACAGAATAATATTCTGTCTAGGAATATCTTTATCCCAATAGGAGGGGATATTCACTACCAGAATTAGAAGATAACAATCATTCTAATTCTGGTGGTTATCTCTTCCTTGGGGCCGAAGCATTAGTGAAAGTACACTAGGGTTTCACTGCCTATAAAAGGAACCCCCAAGGGTTCCACAAAGGTATTACGATTCATACTCTAAACTCACATAAACCCTAAATCGATTACTTACTCTCACGCCGGAGTCTAATCGTGGGAAACATTCCCACGGTAAGCCTAACGCGTGCTGTTTAGTGTGCAGGATCCCAACCAAACGATTCACTTGGTGAAGGAGCCGGAGCCCAGCCAACCCGAATAAAGTCTAATTCGGGTCTAGCAAGGATCAACCAACTTTTGCATCAACAAGTTGGCGCCATCCGTGGGACCCATAACACTAAGCTAGAACAAAACCTCATCTCGAATTTCCAATGACGAAGGGGCATCCGCAAGCTAACCCCAGGAACATGAATCCCGGGAACCGGAAGTCCCAAGGGGAAGGGATCCTCATCCCTAGCCAATCACCTAGCCGCCTCGCCGGCGGGCCGGGTAACCGTAGCGGTTTTCAGCCCGTGGGGGTGACGAGCATGATCTCGATGACACCCCCACCTACTTCAACCCTGGATAACCCTGATCCGGGGAGTACGCCAAACCCTCCTAACAAGGAACCGCGCAGACCCTCGACGGAGGAAGAAGTGGAAGTCCTACCACTCAGTGAGGAGGATCTTACTCGAGTTCTCACGCAGAACTTCGAAAGGATCGTCCCAGGGATCGCATCAAGGTTGAATCTGGGGAGGAACCTCCAAGCCAGACTCAACTTTGGTGACACCGGACCAACCACCTCCTCCCAAAATCAGAGGAAAAGGAGAGCTCGGCCTTAGGAGCAGGGTACCTTTGAGGAAACCCCTCAACCCCGGAATGTGTTTGAGCGCATAGGAGACCGCCTTATACAAGAATTAACGCAGTCTCGAGAAGGAGAAAGGTCGGATGGCTCACCCGAGCGACCAGATCGAGAGCTGACCAGAACCACACGTCGCCCGAGTGTATGGGACAGGATGAACACTGGGAAAAAGGCTCCTGGTTCATCCCAAAAAAGTGGTCCCTATGCAAAGGAGGGGGCACCACCACCGTCCCCGGACCCGTCCGGAGAGGACTCAGATGACCATCCGCCTAAGCGTCGCCGACCTAGGCGCACTCCTCCACCACCACCAAACAATGATGGGTATTATGGTGGTCCTTACTATCGAGATGCGGAAGCGGAGGATCTTTCGCGTCCATGGTGTGAACCATGGGATGACCCTAGGCTTACTCGGCCATGGGCGGATCCCAGGGAAGACCCGTTCACCCTCCGCATAAGGAACTATTCTGAGGACACCAAGCGCCGCATGCCGGCGTGTATCAAGACTTATGATGGGTCCGGTGATCCGGTGGATCATATTAAAATATTTGATACACAGGCTAAAAATTAGCGATGGCCCATGCCTATATGGTGCCAAATGTTCAATTCGACCTTGATCGGAAATGCCCGCGACTGGTTTGAGGCACTCCCTCCACGGAGCATTGATAGTTTCACGGAACTACGCACTGCCTTTGAGAACAATTATACTCAAAGGAAGAAGTATAATAGGGATCCGGTCTCATTAGCAACTGTCAAGCAACGGCCGGGGGAGTCCACAGAAGCCTTCACTGAACGCTTCAATGATGAGTGCACGCGCACGAGAACCATGCCGGAGCTCCTGAAGATCTCTGACTACATGCACGCCATAACAGACAGAGAATTGATCAGGCGCCTCAATGACAAGCGTCCAGAGAGATATGATGACCTCATGGAAAGGGTCAGAAATTTCATAGAAGGAGAAACAGTTGTTGCTGCGGCCTACCCATCACGAGGAAATGGGTACCGGTCAAATGATCAGTCCCGGAGGCAGTCGGGCGGTCAAGGTAATCAGAACAATAACAAGAGCTCAGACTATAAGAGCCAAAGCAAAGGAGGACGGTCGGACGATAAGTTCACCCCCCCTAAAGATGTCCTACCGGGAGATCTTGCTGACAGAAGGGGCGAACTTTCCGAGGCCTCCCCCAATGACCACTCCCCCGGAACGCCGGTAAGGAAATTGCTTCTGTGAGTTCCACAATGACAAAGGACACGCCACGGAGGAGTGTATCCAGCTCAAGAAGCATATCGAGTCGCTGATCAAATCAGGCAAACTCAAGAACCTAGTTAAGGATTGGAAGGATGGAAAAGACAACAACAAGAAGTATGATAAGAAGGATCCCCAAAAGGATAAACCTTCTACCATATACATGATCCAATCCAGACAGCACCGCACGAGGCAGAAAGTTGGCCAAAAATTTTCACGCGGCAGGGAAATCTCATTCCCTCCCATCACAGCAAGCGATGTGATTGATGCGCCTCTCACTATTGAGATAAGCATTGGAACACACAACGTTCGTCGCATGTATGTGGATGGAGGATCGTCAGCAAAGGTACTGTATGAACACTGTTTTGTGCAGTTATGCCCAGAAATAAGAAGCCAATTAGTTCCGGCCACGTCGCCGCTTACTGGCTTTAGTGGAGACACTATCTGGCCGATAGGGCAATTGCGTTTGCTTGTAACCATTGGGAATGAGGAACATTCCACTATGGCGTGGATGAACTTCATGGTGATACGCTTACACTCTCCGTATAATAGGATCATAGGCAGACCAGGCATTTTGGCTATCTGGGCAGTACCCTCTACGGCACACGGAATGATCAAATTCCCGTTGAGGGGGGAATCGTTACTATTTACAACACAGTCGTACCAACATCCGAGTGTCACACCGTGACAACACCGGCTCCACCGGTCCCACCCAAAGATGGATCACCACCTCCCAACTGGAAGGTAGCAATTCACCCTGACTATCTGGAACAGGAGGTATCCATAGGAGGGGCGCTCTCGGATAGTGGAAAAAGGGCCATGTGCTCTCTCTTGAGTGCAAACCTAGATATATTCGCATGGGAGCCAAAGCATATGACAGGCGTGCCACGTGCGATAGCAGAGCATAAGCTCCAGATCCGCCAAGGGTACCAACCCGTTAAGCAAAAGAAGCGCGGCCAGGCGCCCGAGCGCAGCCAAGTGATATTGGAGGAAGTACGGAAACTAGTGGATGCAGGCATCATGCGCGAAGTATACTACCACGAGTGGTTATCCAATCCGGTCATGGTCAAGAAACATGACGGAAGTTGGCGCATGTGTGTGGATTTCATGGATCTAAACAAGGCCTGCCCACAGGACTGTTACCCGTTACCGGAAATCGACTGGAAGGTGGAGTCCTTGTGTAGATATCCTTTCAAATGCTTCTTGGATGCATATAAAGGGTATCACCAAATCCAGATGGCGGAGGAGGATGCAGAAAAAACGGCGTTCCATACGAGCCAGGGCGTATATTGCTATACGAAAATGCCGTTTGGACTAAAGAACGCCGGCGCTACATATCAGCGGTTGGTGGACAAAGCTTTTGAATCACAAATAGGACGCAACCTGGAAGTCTATGTTGATGACTTGGTGATAAAAAGTCACACGGAGGAGGCACTTCTCCGGGATGTCCAAGAGACATTCGACACGCTGAGAAGGATAAACATGAAGTTAAATCCAAAGAAATGTACGTTTGGAGCAACTGAGGGAATGTTCCTTGGATATTTGATTGATCCAAATGGCATCAAACCTTGCCCAGAGAAGACAGACGCAGTGATACAACTGCCGTCCCCTCAGACACGGAAGGAGGTGCAGTCCCTGAATGGGAAGTTAGCCGGGCTGAATAGATTCCTATCTAAATCCGCAGAGAAGTCATTACCCCTATTTAAGACACTCAAGAAGTGTATTAGAAAGGGAGACTTCTGCTGGACGAAGGAAGCCGAGGAAGCTTTCGGCCAACTAAAGCAGCATCTTGCATCTCTCCCTATGCTAGTAGCTCCCCGGCCAAAGGAGGAACTTATTATGTATCTCTCAGCTACTCATGGCGTAATAAGCGCGGTACTTATGACAGATAGAGATACAGTACAAACTCCGGTCTACTTTATAAGTAGAACACTACCAGGGCCGGAGTTAAACTATTCCTCCATGGAAAAATTGGTGTTAGCACTAGTGTTTGCTACAAAGCGGTTGCGCTGGTACTTTCAGGCGCACCCAATTGTGGTCATTACGGATCAGCCAATCAAGCAGGTTATTTCTAGACCGGACGTGGCAGGGAGGCTACAGAAATGGAGCATCCTATTGGGGGAGCACAATATATCTTACAGACCAAGGACGGCTGTTAAAGGCCAGATCTTGGCAGATTTCCTGATCGAGAAGCCGGATGAGGAAGGACCAATCATTAAGCAAGACGAGATCCCAACGGAACCTTGGGTGTTATTCACGGATGGATCCTCGTGTACGGACGGGTCTGGAGCAGGTCTCATCCTCACAAACCCAGAAGGAATGGAATTCACGTACGCCCTCCGTTTTGAGTTCACGGCCACTAACAACGAAGCGGAATATGAAGCATTAATTGCGGGTTTAAAAATCGCCGCTAGAATGGGAGTCCGCAACCTTGAGGCCTACGTGGACTCACGGCTTGTCGCGAACCATATTCTAGGTGGGTATGTGGCTAAGGAGGACAACATGGTCAGGTACTTGGATAAAGTCAAGTCGCTAATCGCGACCTTCAGTAAGTTTTCCATCAAGCAGGTGCCAAGGGGCGAGAACAAGAAAGCGGACGCTCTTAGTAAGATCGCATCCACAAGCTTCGCTCACTTGTCTAAACAAGTTTTGGTGGAAATACTCAAGGAGAAATCTATAATGGAAGGGGAGGTTGTCGCTATAGTTGAAGAAGAGGGACCTACATGGATGACCCCAATCATCAACTATTTGACTAATGAGCTCCTTCCAGACGAGGAAAAAGCAGCAAGGCGCATTAAAAGGAAGTCGCAGCATTTCGAACTTCGAGAAGGCATCCTCTGCAAGCGCTCTTTCTTGCAGCCGTGGCTGCGGTGTGTAGGACCACGCCAGGCAGCTTACGTAATCAGTGACATACATGAAGGGTTGTGCGGCATGCATGCAGGCCCAAGATCCGTGGTAGCCAGAGCCTTACGAACATGATATTATTGGCCTACCATGCACAGAGACGCGCGCGACATGATTCACAAGTGTAATGATTGCCAAGTGCATAGGCCAGTGCCGCGATACCCGCAGCAGGAGCTTACACCTATCACGTCCCCATGGCCGTTTTATAAGTGGGGAGTTGACATTGCAGGACCATTTCCTGTAGCTGCGGGGGGGGGGGGGGGGAAGTTAAATTCTTGATTGTTGCAATGGACTACTTCACGCGATGGATATAAGCCAAGGCAGTCAAGTCTATCACAGGCAAGCAGGTCAAGAAGTTTGTGTGGGAACACATTGTGTGTCGTTTTGGTCTACCAGGAGAAATCATCTCGGACAACGGCAAGCAGTTCATGGACAACCCATTCAAAGATTGGTGTGCATCATTAAACATCAAACGACGCTTCGCATCTGTTAAGCATCCACAAACAAACGGCCTTGTCGAACGAGCAAATAGAAGCTTAGGGAATGGCATCAAGGCGCGTCTGGATGAACGAAGTGGCAAATGGGTCGATGAGTTATCACATGTGCTATGGGCGCATAGAACCATGATAAAAACAGCCAACTGGGATACTCCATTTGCATTGGCCTATGGAACTGAAGCTGTTATTCCAGCAGAAATAGGAATACCTACCATCCGCACAGCGGAAGTTAATGTCGTCACGAACGATGAACAGTTGCGAATCAACCTAGATTTGTTGGAAGAAAAAAGGGAAATAGCAGCCATCAATGAGGCTAAGTCCAAGGCTAAGATGAAGGCTTATTATGACGCCAAGGTCAAGGGTGTTTCTTTTCGACCGGGAGACTACGTCTATCGTGCTAACGAAGCAAGTCGAGCGGAAAACACAGGAAAGCTGGGCCCTAAGTGGGAAGGACCGTATGAGGTCATTGAAGCCTTAGGACGAGGCGTGTACAGGTTGCGTGATATGGATGGACGCGACCTAGAGCGCACATGGAATATTTCCAATCTCAAAAGGTGCTATCTTTGAATGCTACAGCTTCCGCATGGGTACTTTGCTATGTGCGATCTTAAAAGGTGCTATCTTTGAAGAACCATGCGGTTTCATCTGTTTTGTTTTGTCTTATGTTTGTTTAGATTCCTTTCTTGTTTCTTAGGACTTGTCATTATTGTTCAAACAAAGTGTAAACGTTCTAAATAAAATGTTGTGGTGCCTAGCTAGCTCCACGGCATGTTTCGTGCAAATCATTTTTTAGATTTTTTGTTAGTCGTATGAATTTTTTACTTGTGTTATAATATGCCATGTTTTATTCATATGCATTCTTTCAAATTACTGTACATGTACTATACGCCTCCAGGCGGGGTAAGAGGATTAAGTGAACCTACTAATTCAACTTGCCGCATAAGAGGGATGCAACCCCAGCCGCACGGATCATGTATCCTTACTAGACGCCTTACTCACAAGACGTTGTGATAAGTTTTTTGTGCTCTGTATCCACACGGTACTCTGCATAGTAAAGACGCATGTCGCATGTCTAGTAAATTATAGACTTGTATGTATTTTCCCTTTTTCATGTGTAAGACGTGATACATCATGCGGCATTGAAATACAATGAAATACACAAGTTTCAAAATTAACAATAAACAAAATAGCCGTGGTCGTCACGAACTTCTAAATAAAAAGACAAGTTACTACAAATATGTCTTAGCCGTGTACATACACGGACGAATATAATCACAAGTGTTTACAACAGATAAGTTACAAGAGGGTTAGGAATTCCCCTAAATCCTTCTTCCCTTCCTCAATTAAAGCACGAAGGGCCTCCCCACGAGCATCCTTCCCGTCCCGGGCTTTGACTGCGATAGCATCTAGAGCTTCTCCAAGCGGCTTCTCGCCTTTCATGACCTTGGATGCGGAATCGTAAGTGGCCAACGTCAAGGGAGTAGGATCAGCACTCAGCCGGGACATTATTGTTTCGTTTGGAGCATCTTTCATTGCCTCAAGCTCATCTAGGAGGGGGTGTTGGAGTTCTGCCAGGGCATCCATGGACGCAGTCATCTTACCCGCTGCGGAGGGGTTGTGATATGGATGCTGTGTGATATCTTCATTTTTTACGATCATCTCCGCAGCTTTGATCAGGCCTTCATGCCTACCACGGTCGATCCCATCGGATACGACCCCAGCAAACGCCTGCAGTAGGTGTAGAGCGTTCAGAGCCCCACTCACAGCACGCCGCAATCCTTGCCCGATAATCCACCTACGACCGACTATAGCGGTTAGTAGAGGGGGGGATACTCTCTCCGCGCAGCCTACAACCACCTTGCTTAACTCTTCATCAGCTGAGGCAACTTGATTTTCAAGATTGGTTTGGGTCTGCGTCAATTCTTCCTTCAGTGCGTCACGCTCCTGGGCAATGCTGAATGATTGCACGGTCACCGCTTTAGCAGCAGCCTCAGCCGCAGACACCTGCGTATGAAATTTGGAGTTATTACAAGGATATATACTTTTTGGGCTACATGCATACAAAAGGTAGGAGTGTATATACAACATTTCTGAAAGTTTACCTTCTCATTTGATGCGGCTACGAGGGCCTCCAACTCAGCAATACGCTTCTCTCTGGCGTCGGCGTGATGCGCTTGCTCCTTCACCGTTGCCTCGGCTGTCAATAATGCCGCCTGCAATGATGCGATGGTCTTCTCGTTCTTCACGACCATCGCCTCACGGCGGGCTATTCTCTTGTCTGCACGACTCACATTAGTGAGGGCCTGGATTAGACGGCGTCTTAACGCAGCACCCACCGTCACCTGGTGTGCGAACGACACGTCAAACTGCTCGATAAGGGCCTCGTGATCTAATTCATCCAGGTCTTGGGCGAGGACAGGTGGGGTGATGTGCTCGATAAATTCTGAACACTCGGATTCGGCCTCCAGCCGTGTCAAACTGGATAAGTTCCATGCTAAGCGTAGGCTTTCTTCGGGCCCCTCGGGGCGTGGCTCCTTGGCATGTGTGGTGGCAGGTGATGGGGGCTTGTTGGTTGGTGCGGAGGATGGATTTCTCCCCACTTCTTCTCCTTGCGCTGCCGCTGCTGGATTCACCCTGTTGTTTTAAATATTAGTCTATATATATCATACAAAGATGTGAATCATACTCACGAGGGGTACTTACGAGGTGCCAATAACAGGGTCTGGGCCGGTAGGAGCTACGGCGCTCACAGGGGCGACTCGCAGAACTGGCCCTTCCATGGTCGGGGTGGGATCGGCCTGGGCAGTCATGGTGCTATTTCCTTCTTGGTATTGTGGGTGGTCTTTTCGCAGCTTCTTGGGGGGAGCGTTTGCAACTCCGGCCTCCTCCCCAATTTTCTTCGCCACCCGCCTGGTTGTCTTTCTCTTTCTGGAGGTAAGTGGGGTGGATCCGGAAGCTTGCGTGGTGTCTTCATTGGGATCATGCTCTTCCTCCTGATTGGTGGTGCCTCCCTCTAGCAATGGGTCGTCGCCGTCTTCATTGAGGAAATCCAATGGGGATTTCTCGATAGCGGGTTCTTCTTCGTCCGAACTAGGCTCGGTTGTCTCTTCCAGCGGTATCGTGCGGTCGGCTAAAGCTTCTAGCAAGGGGAGCTCATTCGGCTTTAACGGCCGGAATCCCTCCGCCACCTTCATGGGGTCGCCCTGGCGGATTAATCCGTGATGGTTCATCTCTGCAAACAATTTCAGAAGTATATGGGTTAATCCTACACATGTGTGATAAATCAAATTTACAATATATATATTGGACCTACCCTCTCCCTGTTCCGTTAAGAAGCACGGGTATAAGTCATCCCTCCCAAAGTAACGGCGGCTTATCCCCACTAAGCACAGAAAGTGTTCCGGCAACCCTCTATGGAATTCTGTGCGATGGGTATCTAGTATTTTCAGGTCCCGGCTACTGTAATCTTTGGATTTGGGCGGATAGTCTTTTGGGGCTTTGGTTTTAAGTACGAAGGGGGTAGGGAACACCTTCTCATCTACAAAGAAGTAATGGTCGTACCAGTTCTTAAGGGAGTCAAGAGGTTTCCTATACGTCATAGGGGCGTTCCCGGGTCGTTTCTTGAACGACAACCACCCGTTCACTAACTGGGGATAGTAAAAAGCCCTAAACAGGTTCACAGTGGGGGTTACTCCGCAGGTATGGCATGTAATCTCAAACTGGTTGATTTTACACGCCCCTATGCAGTGGAGTTGGGTGATATGAAAGTCATAATACAAAAGAAGGTCTACCAAAAACTTGGATAAAAGGATACGGTAGTTGGCTGAGTCAAACAGGCGTGTATATATGCCTACTTTCCCCGCCGGTGCATCCGTAATCGCTTCACCATCACCCGGATAGGTGGGGTGTACGCTTTCGGGTACATAATACTTCGACAGAAAGTCGAGGTATTTTTCCGCAGACATCACGTTCAGGACATCCGTGATAAGGGGATTATCCTTTACCATGTTTTATAAAAAGGTTTTTAAGAGCGTGATGATCTAACTTGCGGCGACGAAAATCCGTGGAAAAGAAGGCAAAAATTTTGGGAGATAAAAGCTTGAGATTAACAATGGCGGAAGAAGGAGTGGGTTGTGTGTGTAACAAACACGCATATCCACTCTTATATAGGGTTGCCTCGGTTTCCGAGGTATCTTGGATCATTGACACGTGTCAGTCACATCGCCCATCCAATGGATAGGGTTTCTGACATTTCTGCAACGTCAGAGGGGGACCCACGGGTCACTTCTTCAACAGTTTTGCGTGGCTAGAGGGTGGGCATTAATGGTGCACTTTTGCAGACATGCGACTGGGTTGTTGACTATCATTAATGTCTTTTATTCTTGTCGGGTTATGCGGCTCTTACGTAAGACCGTATTTAATGTTACATTGTAAGTTGTCTCGACCGTTGTGTGCGGCTGAGGTAGTATTCATTCAAAGTTCCTACGAGGGGTCGTCACGTGCGGCCATAACAACAAAAAATTCAATGTTTCGTTTTCTTTATCTTTCCTTGGTATGTCCGGAGAGCACCTTAATAGTCTAGAGGTTACGCCTACGGCTGTAACAACTAGACTGGGGGGACATGATGACGTATAGTCCCCAACCGGGTCACGAACCCGACCCACGGGTACTACCCGTATCTGGCCCGTCACAGATGGGTGGAATAATGTCATTCAGGCTTATGGGCTTGGATGAACAGTAACCGTACACATGTGTGCGGCCCACGGCCCGGTGCGGCCGATATAACCGACATAGGGTTAGACAGAATAATATTCTGTCTAGAAATATCTTTATCCCAATAGGAGGGGATATTCACTACCAGAATTAGAAGATAACAATCATTCTAATTTTGGTGGTTATCTCTTCCTTGGGGCCGAAGCATCAGTGAAAGCCCACTAGGGTTTCACTGCCTATAAAAGGAACCCCCAAGGGTTCCACAAAGGTATTACGATTCATACTCTAAACTCACATAAACCCTAAATCGATTACTTACTCTCACGCCGGAGTCTAATCGTGGGAAACATTCCCACGGTAAGCCTAACGCGTGCTGTTTAGTGTGCAGGATCCCAACCAAACGATTCACTTGGTGCAGGAGCCGGAGCCCAGCCAACCCGAATAAAGTCTAATTCGGGTCTAGCAAGGATCAACCAACTTTTGGTCGAAGAGAATAAATCGTAGGCCGAAGAGAATAAATCGTCATCACCCGCATCTCCCGGTGGAGATTGAGAAATTTCAAAAGTTAAATTCTCATAGCAAAGAGAAGAATCGTCATCACTAGGATCGACCTCTTCCGTAAGAGAAATGTCGTCCTCAGGCTCCATAGCAGGTAAGTCACAAACCTCATCATCCTATACTTTGTCGAGACCAACATCACTAAGCTCATTCAACGAATCTAGATCCTTAGATGCAGTAGGAACATCGACAGTAGGAGCAGCAACTTCAGAAGATTGGTTGAAAGTGTAGACATCATCGTCGTCGTCATCATCATAATAGATGGGACGAGTCCAGTTAGGAGTGACGTATTCGGATAACTCTTCCTTGATAACCTCCACATCTTTAAGAAGCTTATGCAACAACTTTTGTTGTTCATCGCCCCGAGTATGTACAATTTCACCAATTCAATCCCACGCTGTAATTAAACATTTTGGTGTAGAAAAGAAGGGAAAACGACTAAATTGGCTCAAAAAGGTGTCGCTGGTTTTCAAGGTTTCGTCCACATCAAGCAAAGGTTGTTGTTCCGGATGCAAGTCAGCTCGAAGTTGAGCTATACTTTCTAGAATGCCATTCAAAGAAGTTAGTTGTTGATCAAGATTAATTTGTTGAGAGGATTGATGATTGAGGGTGTGATGTGGGGGCTCAAAATGTTGAAAACCTGAATTATAGCATGGTTGTGGCTCATAGTAGTTCATCGGTTGGGAAGAATTAGAAACCGGGTTTGGTTCATAATAATCCATAGGGAAGAAAACTGAGGACACGGATTTTGCTCATAATAATTCATTGGTTGACAATAGGAAGTATCGTAAGGACCCCCACAGTTGTTGCAGAACGGTTGAGGAGAAAGACTGGGTGCTTCTTGTGGATAGCTATTATCATAGTCATAATTGTACCCCGGTTCTTGCCCGTGATCATACGGGTATTGAACCGGGCACGAAATATGCCAATGAGAATCGCTTCCACAATAGATGCACGTGGGAACAGGAGGTGGGTTCAAAAAGGACGAATTAGTCGAGTTGCACAAAGGACAAAATCCGAATTGTGTTGTGTCGATATCGTTTCCGCACCGCTCACATGTACACCATTGACAAGAGTCGTTCCCGTACAATCGTCTCCCACACCCGACACAATGTACATAAAAATCCATAAAGAAAGATAGATAAGCAAGAAGAATATTTTTGGTGCAAAACTTTTGAAAAAGAAATGCTTTTTATGATTTTTCAAATGTTTTTGGATTTTTGAAAATTTTTGGACACGAAAAATAACTTTCACAAGGGAACGGATCCCAAAAACCAACGCGTCTCTCACAAAAAACCGTAGATCCTCACGAAAAGAGCCGGCAGCGGCGCCATTTTAATGTACGAGTTTTTACTAGTTGAAAAAGTTCGTTTTCTCGGAATCTTCTCGAATTGATATCTGGTTAATTGTGCGACTCAGTTGTTCTTGGTGAATCAAATAAAAGATTTGTCGTTGTCTAAAACTAATTAAAAATAAAGACTTGAAACAATTAAAAATAAAGTAAAGACGGTATTTGAAACAATGAAAGATAAAAACTTGGCGAAAAGTAAATTTCGAGAAAATTAAAAGGTAAATAAAGTAAATGACGCGAAATAAAACTTAAATAAAAGGAAAGCAAGAAAAAGTGCAAATAAAGAAAAAGGCGGGAAAAATTAAGTTTAAAACTTAATACTGAAAAATACTCTACTCAGAATATAATTCCCTATGCGGAATAAAAATGCTAAGCGGAGTAAGTACCCTACTCGGAATAAACATTGCCATGCGGAATAAAAAACTATGCTGAATAAACATCCTATTCGGAATTAAATGCCATGCGGAATGTATCAAACATTCCGAATAAAGATCCTATCCGGAATGACTGAATATTCCGAGTAAGGGACTCCTATTCGGAATAATAAATATTCCGAATAAGAAACTCTACCCGGAATAATAAGTATTCCGTATAAGAAACCCTACCCGGAATAAACAAGCATTCCGAATAAGGGACAAAATAAGCTGATGATCCGGAATATCTGAATAGGATACAGTAACATGAACGAGAAACAGGGTAAGAAGAATGAAGCTCGAATTTGATCAAATCTAACTAAAAAAACCAAAAGATTAAATCTAAACAACGAATAAGCATCAACTAACAATAATCAATCAAAACAAATCAACAAAATTAACAAACATAACCAAATTAATCAAAACCCACTTGATCAAAACTATAAAAACTCAAGAACATGAACAATGAAAATGAAGAACAAATCAAACAAGAAAGGTAGAAGGAGATTAGCAATAAGGTAAAGATTAACAACAATTAAAGGTAAACTTACTTGGAATTAAAAGAAAATTAAAGGTGCATTACATGAAGATTAAAGTGCATAAAATGAAAGAACAGGAAAATGAAAATGGGGAAGAGAGGCTTGTCAGGCCTTCAACAACTTGAAAAATGAAACTACCTAATCTATATATAGGGGGATTAGGGAGGAGCTTAGGAAGCTTCCTCCCTCTTTCTTCTTTCTCTTAATTGCACGCTTAAGTCCTTGATCTTCTTAATCTTTTGTTAATCTTCTTAATACTTGGACTTTGTCTTGGGATTTCTTCAAACTCGTCTTGTAATCTTTAATAAATTAGACTTGAGTTCTTCGGCTTTTGGTGAACTTCCGTCTTTTGACTTTTTCTTCGATAAATCTTCAGAATTGGTCTTGGACTTCCGTTCTTTTTCCACTCTTGATCTTTCGACTTCATCTTTCGTTTTTTTCTTCGATAAAAGCCCGTGAATGCCGTGTTTTCTCCACTTTTTACCTTTTCGTCCTAAATCACAACAAAAACACAAACCACGCATAATTTCGACATAAATGACATAAAATAAACGTTTTGGCCCGGTTATTATTGTAATTAAGTGGTAAAAAGGATGGGTGTTTTCACACCTATCAAGTATTAAAACAATAATCGAACAATCATGTAATCAAATTACAACATATATATAATCCAAGTTATATATATATATTAAAATAACATTTCTCAGTCTGGCCTTGTCGGTAACTCGGGAATTCTTCGGCACCGTTATAGTCAAAAGATTTTTAGACATTTTGTGAAAAATGTTTATAGTTAAAAGATTTTGAAATGTTTTATTCAAAACCTTGGTTTTATAAATCTTTCGTTCTCTATAACGAGAGCTCTGGTACCAAACTGTAACACCCCCAAATTTTTACAATTCAATACAGCGGAAGACTTGTTAGTGTTACGGGATAGCACATTACTCACATCATAGACAACGCTTAAAAATCGCGTCGTTTAATAATAAAGCATTTCCATTCATGAATGTCAAATTTACATAGGTCCCAAGTCATAGTATTTCATACAAGTTTTTCAAAGCATTTGAATGGAAATTATTATTTAAGTGCGGGCCATGAATTCTTGTTGTCTTTCCGAGAATTACCTTCAAGTACCTGAGACAAAACATGTTAAAAGAAAAGGTCAGCGATAACGCCGAGTGAATTCAAGAGTTTAATGAAACCATTAATATATCATCGGTATATAATTATTACCGAAAATCATTTTGTACAAATCCTTGTAGTAGGCCATAAAATAGGCCAAAAACATTTTATACAAATCCTTGTCAAAATCATAATATAGGCTGTTGCCTTCAAAACCATTATACGAACCAATGTCGTTAAAAACATCATACAATACGTTTTATAACGTTGTATATAGTTTAATAAAAACCGTTATATTAATATGGTTATATAAAACCAAAACACGAACATAAAATCAATAATAAGACCCCGTATTGCTAGTCAGGCAATTCATTGTAATTCAGTGCGTACAACAGTATTTCGTTATTTGGATTATTATAAGCCGCATGACATTGTTACCTTACTACAACAAACAACGGGTAGCTAACCCGAAACTCAATTTTCCCATCTAAATTAGCGTGTCGTCACAAAAATCACGCTATGGAAATCTTCTCATACATAAATTCGCTTACCAATCAATGTGGCACGTCGGGGATCAACCGTCAAGGCGCGAACTGGGGTGATCGTCCCCAAATAGTACTATTATATGCATAAGCTTCTACCAAATCCCAGTAGTTCAAAATTCATGCTAATTGGACTTTTAGTGACATAACCTAACTTTAATTATCCATTTCATTTCATTTATCAGGTAATATATTCATTCATCGGGTCATACAATCATTCGGGTCCAAATCAATAAACAAACAATCGGGACAACTAGTGTCCTATTTTATAAAACCTAACATGTTATCTCCCTCGCGGGTTTATAAAACATTTTATAAAAACATTTAAAAGAGTGCGAGGCTATGAACTCACGTTGATGTGGGAAAGCGGGTTATCGGCAGTTCGGATGTATGGTACGTGCTTCAATCACGAAAACCTATATAAATAATAATCGGTCTTAGACGTTTGTGCAATGACTTTATCAAAATAACAATTATGTATACATATGATGATTTTATAAATATGATGATGATCAGGTGGGATTGTACATTTTTACTAATTCATTATAGTGTTTATGTGTTGGTAACATTTTTATACTAGTTTTACTAGTTTTACTTATTTACATGTTTTAGATCCAATAATCCTTTTATAAGTCCATTAACTTGTATTAATCCATTTTATGCTTTTGTTATCAGTATTATACTTTACATGTTGGGCCCAAGTGGGTTAAGCCCAATAAGTAAATTTATAAGTGTTTAGCCCATTTCGTTGGATTAATAGTCCAATAATGCTAACTTAGCCCGTTAATGTCCATATGTTATATAGTTCGGGTTTTGTCGGTTTTTACTTGTTATATAAGTTCTTATATCAGTATGTGAGTTTATAAAAGTTTATATTAGACGGGTCCGACCATCTAAGTTTTATTTGACAAAAACGTTAATCTTTCGGTTTTAGCCAATAAGACGTAAAACTTAGTATATAGTTTTATAACTTGGAAAAACATTTATACTTGTAATTTATATAACATGTCCTATTTTAATATCAATATATATATACCTCTTCATTTATATTTATTATCAACTAGTGGGTTTTATATATGTATATTTTATAAATACAAAATTTTGAGTGCTTATATTATATATACTATTTATTTTACCAAATTTGTCCTAAATTTTCAATCCACTAAAATGTCCATATCTAGAGTTCTATATGGAGATAGGACCTCAAAGTTTTATCACAGAAACTACATGATATGTGCTTTAATTTATTCCTTTATAGCTACTGATGAATCAACCTCTAAATATTTTAATAAATTCGTCCAAAAAAGTGTAGGCAGATTTGCACTCTAAACTTGTTTTGATCATATCTGACTCATTTTTATGATTTCATTGCATGGCCAACTCTCACATGTGTATAACACCTAATACTTACTGTATATTGATTCCACTTTACCATTTTATCAGTTTATCTTTGGTTACTTACTGTTTTTATACAGCCATCTTATTAAGCAAGATTTAACCATTTTTACATGTGGTTTTTCCATCTTTTTACCCATGTTTATCAAATCTATCAACACCAAATCCCCACATAATATTTTTAATCATCATTCATCATCATATACATATACATAAATAAAGAAATTACAAGATTACATAATCAAAATAACAAGAGGATAGGAAGAATAATCTTTATACCACCAAGGTTGTGTAGTTTATGATCAAGGCTTGGATTTTGATGGAAGAACTTGTGATAAATCAACACCAACTTTAAAGACCACCAATCTTTGTAAACTTCTTGTAGAAATCAGCCCTTGGACATCACCAAATCTTCTCCGTGGATGTTAAAATCACCACCAATCAATAGAGCTTGAAAAGGGCTTCATCATATGTGTGAATAACATATGATTTCATGGTTAAATTTGATCAAATGATGGTGATTAGGGGTGGTTCTTGGACGAATTTTAGAGAGAGGGAGGAGAGAGTTGTGATTTTTTGGTGGTATTGCATGTATGAAAATGGAGGAATGGTTTTGGCTAGATGGTTTTGTGTTTTGGTAGCTTATAAGCTAAGCTAGTTACAAGTGTAACATTTACTTGTTAAATGTTGACACATAAGGTGTGTTGTAGCTAAGAGTTGCCATCCCATACTAGTGGGGTGGGGCAAAACTTGTTTTGTCTCATCCCATAAATTTACGGGTATTTCTCGATTCTAGTTTCCTCGATTTACGTGCCCTCTGGTCGTTTTACGAAAAACATTTTTATAAATTATGAATCAACGACACAAAACGAATCTAATAAAAATTGTCTCGTAAAAAACGGAGTTCGAAAACGTAAATACGTAATCCTAAGGTTTCCGGTTTAGTCGTAAAGGACGTTAAATTATAATCGTAAGTCCTAATCTCTTCTCGTAATTTTGTGAGTTTATGAACCAACACAAATTTAAAATCTCAAAATAATATTCACGGATAAATTTATTTTCTGAAATGTCGGACTGTCACCAAAACGGTGTATGTAAACGTAAGCACATAACGTTGAATCCTCCGGTTTAGACGTAGTCGATGCTACTTCAAGACGTAAATCCAAATTTCTTCCCATAAATAAGTGAGTTCATAATATAACATTAAAATAATATTTTCAAATAATAATTGAGAATAAAATATCAACCATAAATTGACGGATTGTCACAGCATTTAACCCTAAACAGGATCTTTGTCCTCAAAGATCATCTTATCTTACTACTCGCTTCTTATAGAGTTAAAGCCATGTGGGTATTTCCTCCACATTCGGTCTTCTCTCACAAGTGTAATTCATTACAATACGCGAGTTTTTATCAAACATAACTACGGGAATAAGATCAGGCTTAATGTTGACTTACTTTCTTTATCCATGATGTTCACGGGTTTTTGATGAATGCAACTTTTCGCCGATCTAAACTTTATCAAGAAGAATTCAGATTTTCACTTGATAGACATTTTATCAAGTTCGATATACGAAACATAATTCACGCAGCTCTTGAAGTCCTAGGGTAGATCCAGCTTACATGCCTTTCAAACCAATCTTTTACATCATCTCAATGGTCCCATACAACGGGGACTTATATCCCATGATCTTTCAGATCATCAATTCATTTTTCCATGGTTAAAATTTTTGGCATAACTTCGCTACTCATCTGGCACTTCAAGATCTACATTTCATATTCACATAACCTCCTGCCCACTAATGGCAGTCAATAATCAGATCCTAATTTCAACAATCATTTCAGGTCTCGCGAGTCGAGTATCTTGTAAGGTTAGGTTCGCCATCATAGGAAACCTTAAACCTAAAAGACATGTCCAACTCACAACGGGTGTATGTCGGGTGTCTTCATCCCAACTCCTGCTTACCGATGCTCTAATATATATCCTCACAAGATTCGATCTCGATCCTAATACGGTAGTTTTCAATGATAATCTCTCCAAATGAAAACGATTTTACAGTTTATTACAAAAGGTCAATCATTCAAACGTAAAACATCACTTATAGTATTTTGTATCGTTACTTTACCTCGTCCCTTCGATTGGCGTGGTACACAGTACTCTCATCAAGATTCGTTCTCAATGACCTCTGAGCAAATCTCAATAAATTCGATGCGAAGCGAGGATCTTGATAGAGATGATCGATACAGGCACACCATGTTTACACAACTCCTTTAAATACAAAAGAGTCAATTTCTTTCATCAAGAATCTATCATTAACAGGAATGATATTAGCAGATTTGGTCAGTCTGTCGACGATGACCCAATTCGAATCAAATTCAGATGATGACCTTTGCAATTGCTAGACGTTTACTAATGTATGAGGCAATGTCTGCCTTCATAATTTTCCATTAGTACAACTTCTTCAGATAAAGATACATTCAGTCAGAAATGACATGAATAGAATACTTAATCTTATAAGATTCCAACATAACTAAATCTCAAAATCTCCATATTTAGGCAACCTCAAGTGGCCTTTTATACATTTACCGCCATCGGCTTCTTAATTCTAATGGTTCACATTAGCCGCGAACCCCTTCTATTATCTATATTATCCTTTTTATAAGCATCGGCTATATTTTAAATTGCTCGGCAATTTATTTGCACAGTCATCACTTAAGGAACACATTCTAATTGATTCTTTATCCTTTTTACATAATGCGTCAGTATTTATATTCATCTTTCCTGATGAAATAATTATCATGTCCACAATTTACTCAGAAATTCTTTCTTTATATTTTCCATGTTTTAGTTTCGATGTGAAGCGAGGATCTTGATAGAGATAATCGATACAGGCACACCATGTTTACACAACTCCTTTAAATACAAAAGAGTCAATTTCTTTCATCAAGAATCTATCATTAACAGGAATGATATTAGCTGATTTGGTCAGTCTGTCGACGATGACCTAAATCGAATCATATTCAGATGATGACCTTTGCAATAGCTAGACGTTTACTAATGTATGAGGCAATGTCTGCCTTCATAATTTTCCATCAGTACAACTTCTTCAGATAAAGATACATTCAGTCAGAAATGACATGAATAGAATACTTAATCTTATAAGATTCCAACATAACTAAATCTCAAAATCTCCATATTTAGGCAACCTCAAGTGGCTTTTATACATTTACCGCCATCGGCTTCTTAATTCTAATGGTTCACATTAGCCGCGAACCCCTTCTATTATCTATATTATCCTTTTTATAAGCATCGGCTATATTTTAAATTGCTCGGCAATTTATTTGCACAGTCATCACTTAAGGAACACATTCTAATTGATTCTTTATCCTTTTTACATAATGCGTCAGTATTTATATTCATCTTTCCTGATGAAATAATTATCATGTCCACAATTTACTCAGAAATTCTTTCTTTATATTTTCCATGTTTTAGTTTCGTCTCAATTATCATTTTTTTATCAGTTTTGCTCGATTCGACGTTTAAAGCGTCGATAAGTATTACAAGTAATTAAATAATAAATATTTAATTTTTATGAAAGGTAAACGTAAAAATTTTAAATTTCTTAGTTCGACCCATTATATAAAAATGTTCAAAATAAATTTTATTTTTAATTAACACGATCTTTGTTGATTACCGAAAATAATTAATAAGATTTGTAAATGTTTGAAAAATCTTTGGTTATACTTTGGTCAAAATATTCTTAGTTGAAAAGCAAAAAAAAGCGTCGTCTCAAATTTCAAGTCCTGGTTTAAATGGTTTCCTCAATCCTTCTTAAGTTTTCTTAATGTATGCAAAAACATTTACCCCTAAACAGGAGTTTAGTTAAATGTTCTGGGTATAAGGGAATAATCTCTCAAAAGTTCTTTTCGATAAAACATTTGTCAAAACACATTTGCACTTTCTTTTTGGTAAAACCCAAACTCTTAAAAGGGCTCTAAATTTTTGAAGAGTCAATATAGATTCCATTATCTTATTAATCACACGGTCAAATAATGTAAAGGATTAAGTCTTTAATCACATGTTAGATACTCAAAGTACAGGTTTTCATTGTTCGGCCAATTCAGGGCAATCTATAAATAATTACTAACTCATTCTTATTCTTATAAACAAATAAATGGTCCTTAATGATCACAAGCATGAACTTATCAAATTACAGCCTACACACGTGATTCACCAAATTTATGAATGCTACATGTGCATTGGTCAGTCCAAACGACATCACGTGAAACTCATAATGTTCATTACAAGTTCTGGATGTAGTGATTGGAATAGATAATCTTTTTCGCAGATGCGAAGTTGATGATAACCATGTCGTGGATCAAATCTTTGAATATACACTAGAACCTTGTAAATGATCGAACAAATCTATCATCTTGGGTATTGGATATAGATTTTTAATCGTCAATTTACCTAGTTCACGGTAATTCAACAAATATAAGGAATAATAACACCATAACTCTTCATGATGACGAGCTTGGTAGAATAAAAGCTTTCTACGACAACTTTCTCAGTTGTACGGTAATTCCTTTAATTCTGATGGTGCTGTCGTACAGTGCACAAGCCACAGGTGCAGCACCGGGAATATAATCAATACCAAATTCAACTTGCCTTAATGGCGAAAGTCTAGGTAATTCATCAACAAATACCTCCTAAAGTTTCAGATAACGGAAACATCTTTTAATACATTCATTTTTAAGTTGTTTCTAGATTATAATATCTATGACTAATTCACAACCCTTCACGATATAATTTCAAGTCTAAATGCAGGATATGGTCACCCATCAAGAAATTGTTTTTTAGATCACTTTTGATAATCAACATCTTATCTTTTAGGGGAATTCTACTCGAGTTCCCATCAATTAAGACAATGTCGTCATGTCATAATCAATCAATCCACTTCACTGGCACTACCAACTTTCCAGTTTTATTGCCGTCGATAAGATGTGAACTTCTCAAAAGACTAATAATAACTCATAATACTTCATAATTCAAGGATATCTGGAGACATAACTAACCTTAAAAGAGTAAGGTCAACGCATAGCTTACGCGAGAGAATTTCAAATCAGATATAGACGAAAACATTTAACGAATGTGAATATATCCCATGTTTTCATAATTTGAGTACGCATTCGAAATCTCCTCGGATCATTACCCAGGTCATTCAAATGAAATCAAATCAAAAGAAATGATAGGAATGTCGATACATCCAATCGGGTATCAACACTCGGTAATCAGATACTTTTCCTAAGAATCTCACTACGGGAGAATTGGACAAGAAGGGAATATCAATTGTCAATTAAGACAAGTTCCACAGATGAGTAAATTCGACTCAGAAAAATAAATAGTACGGGCACATATGTAGGTGTCCCTAACAATATGTGCCTATTTTGCACTTCTTGCATATCTCATAAAATTTAATCTTCACAATCTTCAAAGAAAATGTAATGTTTATTCATTAGTTTTATGGTGACTACTAATCAGCCTTGCATGGTCCATTCCAAATTGTATGTAGGCGCGCAACTATATACAATTTCAAGATTAACGATGCAATACTCAGTTTGTCAAAATTTTATCATCATGTTTATAATAAAAACATTTTCATGCTTAATTCTTAAATAAGAATCAAGAATAAATTTACAAAGATTTTCTTTGTTATGAAAACAATTAAGTTTTCCAAGGTGTTTTATAAACAACTTTACTTCGATAATGATTATTTATAAATCTCACTTTGAATAATCCTTATGGTGATGAAAGTTCTAATTTTCTCAAGGAATACTGTTTTATCTTATAAAAACAATGAGCGATCTGCAAAAGAGGGATGAAAAGTTGTTCACCAAGAACTAACTACAATATAATAGGAAATGAGCGTAGCCAATTAATCATGAGGTTCATGACTTTGATGGCGCTCAAAAAGATTAATCCACAACGTAACTTAAATAGAGATGAGTACTTGCTCAATGGTTGCATCACTAATGCGAACATTAGTATAAAGCAAGAAAAGATAGATAACATCGATACATGTAGGATTTAGCAATCCATGGTAGTCTTTTCATTAATCACAAACAAGTTAAAATTGTACCGTAACACATTATGTGTCACTATGTCATACAATTCCAAGAACTCATCCTACCAACTGATGTCTCAGTTAAGTTAGGGATTTTTAAAAGATACCACAATGAATACTAATCTACAAGAGTCATTAGGTGTCCCACCTGTCCCGGAAGATCCATCGGTCCTAATTCAGAAGAAGATTTCTTCAATTTATTTGTTGGACACTGGGCATCCTCGTCATTGGACAATGGCCTAGGAACAACCCTTAACACGAATCAACAATCAATTAAAACCTTATAATTCAATCACAGGACTTAATGACTTCCTCTTAATAATCTCATATTCCATACGGGTTAAATTTTACTTTATTTAAGTTTTAACCAACTTATACTCAATGCGATATCCTACTTTGATACAAGGATTTTGCTAGGTTCAATTAATCTCTCAGTCCTCTCGAATTGATCTCGGTCTTAAGTGGAATGATTGTTCTTGGTTACTAAAAAAAAGGGTTTGGATTTTTAAACTACTAAATGACAAATGCTCTAAAATGTAAACTTAAATTTAAAAGTAATTAAATTAATAAAACTTGAATTAGAATTGAAATTAAAATTAACATTAAAATTAAAATTAAAGTCACAGTAAAATATAAATATGAAATAAAGAAACAGTAAAGAAACAGTAAGTAAACCTTTAAAATGCTCAAAAGAAACTTGATTCGGAAGTATAACCTTGATTCGGAACTTTGTTCATCCGGAACTTTTCACTCGGAACCCCTTGATGCGGAACTTTGTTTCGGAAGTTTATTCGGAAGATTGATCCGGAACTTTACTCGGAACTTCACCCGGAACTTGGTTCGGAAGATTGGTTCGGAAGTTGGCTCGGAACTTTCACCCGGAACTTTAATCGGAACTTTATTCGGAAGTTTATTCGGAAGTTTGGTTCATCCGGAACTTTATACTCATTCGGAACTTTTAAACAAGAAAACTCATTCGGAACTTTTAAACAAGAAAACTCATTCGGAACTTTTTAATTCATTCGGAACTTTTAAACAAAAAACTCATTCGGAACTTTTTAAAGAACATATTCATCCGGAAGTTTGGTGTTCATCCGGAAGTTTTGTGTTCATCCGGAAGTCTGGGAAACACGATTACAGTAACTAACCCGAAGAACAGGGGATATCAATTTTAATCCAAAAATCACCAAGTTTTTCACCAAAAACTTAAATAAACTAATCACTAAGCATCTACTAACCATAAACTACAAATCCCATCAACAAAAACATTAAACCCAACAACTTTTAAAGATCAAATCAATAAAATAAGAACTTAAGAACTTGAAGAGAAAGATGATGATGAACAAGATGAAATGGAAAGATTAATCAAGAACTTGTATTGAAGATTTAATGTTTTAACAATAACAAAACAAGGATTAAAATTACAAGTTTGAAAACACAAAGATCAAGATCACCAAACACCCTAGTGGTGTTGGTGATGCTACGAACTAAAAAGGAGAAAAAAGTGGGGAAAAGAAAACTAAAACTGGCTGCCACTATTGTGTGAGGGGATCCCTTTATATAGGTGTCCCCTTTGGTTGGTGAGTGGGCTTTCTCCCGTTCTTCTTGTCTTCTCGTCTTTTCAGAAAAGTTGACGTTTTCGATTCTGATTCGGGATTTGTCGTCGATTAAATTCAACTCGTCTTTTAATTTCTTCATTTAATAGACTTGAATTTCTTCGACTTATATAAATCTTTCATCTTTGGTCCTTTTCTTCGATAAATCTTCGAATAGGCCCAGTGACTTCAAATCTTTTGCATCTCTTGGACAATAGACTTTATCTTGAGTCTTTTTCTTCGGTAAAACCCGTGCAATCCCATGTTTTCTTTAATATTCAACCGGTTGGCTCTGAAAACAAAATAAACACAAAAACCACGCATAATTCCAAACAAATGATATTAAATAAGCGTTTTGGTCTCATTTTAGCCAGAATTAAGTGGTAAAAGGATGGGTGTTTACACACCTATCAAATCCCCTACACTTAACCATTGACATGCCCTCATGCAATGCTTAGTGATAAAGCAATTTTACACTTTTCTCATAATTAATCAACCTTGGCCTTATTCAAATACTACTAAACAAAAATTAAGGTACTACATCAGGGCTTTGGTGCTGCGAAGATTTATCACCCTCAAGTTTCACGTTCCCCAAACTAAGCTTTAAAACGAGATCATTGTTATTATAAGTTAGCAATTCAAACACTTACACACATGGCTTAATTATATGCTTAAACTCCCTTATTCCTAGGTGTATCTCTTATATTTTATTTTTGTCTTAGAATGATCATGAAGATGCCTTTTTGGACTTATTTCGATAGTTTATTTAGGCTGAAAGCAAAGTAGGACGATTTGATCAATAGTTAGCTAAAGGACAAAATCTTTTAAAACTGCTTCTCGGGATATCAAAAAGTTCATATCTTGGCATAACTCGGTTCACGATTTGAGACCTTTCTCGGGCCGATATTTGGCATGTACTTCATACTTCATATCTTGAGAGACGTGCTTGAGATAATGGTCTTCTCATCGTTCATAGAGTTTCTTCACTTGGAGACTTTTGAGAGGTACTCCAACTT
Organism: Glebionis coronaria; assembly: GCA_025667525.1. Taxonomy (NCBI): domain Eukaryota; kingdom Viridiplantae; phylum Streptophyta; class Magnoliopsida; order Asterales; family Asteraceae; genus Glebionis; species Glebionis coronaria. The sequence continues at coordinate 234,512,423 of CM046879.1, forward strand.
TGTTGACCACGAATTCATGATTATTTCTTCAATCTCTATTTGGGATTTTGAGATACAACGATCCGCCTCCTTTTCGGACTTGGATCTATTTATCCTCATACCTTGTTAGGGTCTTTTCGGATAGACTTCTCCATGATCTTTATGGGAGTTGATTGCTTTTCGTCGTGAGTCTTGATCCTTCATATTGACTTTGGGAATAATGCTTTTCACATCACTTTGGATCTTTAGCAATAAAATGGAATCCTCATGCCTTGTTAGGGCCTTTTCGGACTCGCCAATCTTCGCGCCCCGCTTCATAAGTTATGCCTTGGCTATGAACTCTTATCATTACCGAGCAACTTTTAAACGATCTTGGCTAGAAGCTAAGTAACTTTTCAAATCGTACGACCTTACTTATTGCAGATAATTTATTAGCAAGTGATGGGAGAATAGGCAAATAATTACACCAAGTGAGCTTGTGCAAGAATACCGACTTATAATTGACTCTATCATTTCTCGTCCTCCACAATTTAAAATCTCAATTAATGAGACTCGTGGATACTTAGCCTAATAAACCAATTAAGGTCTACATGGTTAAGGATACTAGCTAGAATAAACTTGGATAAGTCTATTCGGGTTGAGTCAAAATAAACGCAACGGGCCTAATATGTCAAAGACTTCTAAACTAGCTACACCACTTTATTAATATTTTTGACTTTATTACGGGATATATACATATGAAAGCAACGATAAAAATTTAAAAATTACGACTAAATGGCCAAAGTTAATAAAAAATTTGAAAAATGTTGAAAAATAGGATTTTCTGGTTAAATGAAGGCATTTTCATGGAAAAGTCCACTTAAAACTTCGATAGAAGTCCCCCCTACACTTAAGATAAACATTGTCCTCAATGTTTAAGCATGTGGGAAAAGTCTCCCCTACACTTATGACATTGTTCACGTTGGTTAAATCAAGTTAAGGAAGAGACGACTAAAGTGATCAATTTCAAATGTGAGTTATGAAGAAAATTGAATCACGATAGTTGAGAGACAGAACCAGATTTCGGATAACACGGGAGCACGGTTATTCAAAGATTCCAAGAGTGCACTTATCCCTGTAATCACATCACCACACACAGACAAACACCTATAGAGGTCCCCCTACACTTAGGAGGTTAAAACATAAAAGGATAGATACTCGGGCTGCCTCCCGAGGAGCGCTTGTTTTTGATAACCGAGTCACGAGCCTAACTCGACCCAAAATTAGTTCATGGGGAACGTGGTGAGGGATGGAATCACCTCCTGAGAGGTGTCCTCACCAAAGTACAACTTCACTCGTTGGCCATTCACCTTAAAATTAGGTCCATTAGGTTGAGCGAGCTCGAGAGTACCATATGGAAAAATTTGGGCAATGGTGAATGGGCCGGACCAACGAGATTTGAGCTTGCCCGAAAAGATTTTCAACCGAGAGTTAAAAAGTAAGACTTTGTCTCCAACATGGAACTCTAGGTTTTTGATCTTGGAGTCGTGAATGAGCTTAGTTCTTTCCTTATAGATCAAAGAATTTTCATAAGCCTCATTACGGAGTTCATTGAGCTCATTGAGTTGGATCTTGCGTAGGTCACCGGCTTTGTTGATATCAAAATGATCCCACTTCAAGGCCCAGTAGGCCTTGTGCTCCAACTCAATGGGGAGGTGGCACGCTTTCCCGTACACAAGACGATAAGGCGTACAGCCGATCGGGGTCTTGTAAGCAGTACAGAAAGCCCACAAAGCATCGTCAAGTTTATCAGCCCATGAGGCACGATGCTCTCCCACGGTTCTTTCAAGAATTCGCTTCAGTCCTCGGTTGGATATTTCAGCCTGGCCATTAGTTTGTCGGTGGTAGGGTGTGGAAAGACGATGATTTACACCATACTTAGCCATGACTCTAGCAAATTGGTCATTGCAAAAATGAGTCCCACGATCACTAATAATGGCACGAGGCACACCGAATCTAGCGAAAAGAGCTTTCAAAAAGTTACAAACCACCCTTGCGTCATTAGTGGGTAAAGCTTTGGCTTCAACCCATTTTGAAACGTAGTCAACGGCTAAAAGGATGTATTTGTTTCCTTTAGAAGAAGGGAATGGCCCCATAAAGTCGATACCCCAAACATCAAAGATTTCACACTCTTGAATGAAATTCTGAGGCATCTCGTCTTTATGTGTGATCGTGCCTTGTTTTTGGCAAACATCACATATTTTAACCATATTGTGAGCGTCACGATATATGGAGGGCCAATAAAATCCCGAATCAAACACTTTTTTGGCGGTGTAGTTGGGACCAAAGTGACCACCGGTGGGTCCTTTGTGGCAAGCATCAAGGATTTCCGAAGCTACCGGTCCATCAACACATCGGCGGATAATCAGGTCGGCACATTGTTTGAATAGGTAAGGGTCATCCCAAAAGTAAGTCTTAATGTCGGTGAAGAACTTTTTCTTTTGTTGAGACGTCAACCCTTCCTTGAGAATTCCACCCGCCAAGTAGTTTGCAAAGTCCGTAAACCACGGGGTTTCATTAGAATTCGAATTTATAGACATTAAGGTCTCCAAGGGAAAAGAATCATTGATTTCTTTATTTGGATGATCCCCTTGGTAAGGATCCTCAAGTCTGCTGAGATGATCCGCGGCTAGGTTTTCAGCTCCTTTTTATCGCGAATTTCGATTTTAAATTCCTGGAGCAGCAAAACCCAACGAAGAAGTCTTGGTTTGGAATCTTGCTTTGTCAACAAGTACTTCAGCGCGGAATGATCGGTATACACAATTGTTGTAGAAAGGACAAGATAGGGGCGAAATTTTTCAAAGGCATAGACAACAGCTAAAAGCTCTTTTTCGGTTGTCGTATAATGCAAGTGTGCCCCCGTCATTGTCTTGCTAGCGTAATGGATTGGTTGGAAGTGTTTGTTCACTCTTTGTCCCAGAACCGCTCCAATAGCAAAATCACTAGCATCGCACATCAACTCAAAGGGAAGCTCCCAATTAGGGGTAACCAAGACGGGTGCCTTAGTTAGCTTATTCTTGAGCGAGTTGAAGGCTTCAAGACACTCTTTGGAAAAGATAAAAGGAGTATCTTTTTCCAAGAGGTGGGTCATCGGGCGAGCGATTTGAGAAAAATCTTTGATGAATCGACGGTAGAAGCCCGCATGACCCAGAAAACTTCTCACACCCTTCACGGTTGAAGGTGGAGGCAACTTTGCGATAACATCGACTTTAGCACGGTCTACTTCAAGACCGGCTTTGGAAATCTTGTGTCCCAGCACGATGCCTTCTTTTACCATAAAGTGGCATTTTTCCCAATTCAGAACAAGGCGAGTGTCTTCGCACCGCTTAAGCATACGTTCCAAATTGGCAAGGCAAGAAGAGAAGGAATCCCCAAAGACCGAGAAATCATCCATGAAGACTTCCATGGTTTGTTCAACCATGTCATGGAAGATAGCTAACATGCACCTTTGGAAAGTCCCGGGCGCATTACATAGGCCAAAAGGCATTCTTTTGTAAGCAAATGTGCCATAGGGACAAGTGAATGTAGTCTTCTCTTGATCTTGGGGATCGATGGGTATTTAGAAATAACCCGAGAAACCATCAAGAAAGCAGTAATATTCATTACCCGCTAAACGTTCAAGCATTTGGTCCATAAAAGGTAGAGGGAAATGATCCTTTCTCGTGGCATCATTGAGTTTGCGGTAGTCTATACAAACTCTCCACCCAGTAACAAGACGAGTGGAAATCAACTCGTTGTGTTCATTGGGAACAACGGTTATTCCGCCCTTCTTGGGCACACAATGGATTGGACTAACCCATGGTGAATCCGAAATAGGGTAAATCATACCCGCATCAAGAAGTTTGATAACCTCTGTTTTGATGACTTCATGTATTTTTGGATTCACCCTTCTTTGGCTTTGAATTGTGGGCTTAAAGTCGTCCTCCATGAGAATTTTGTGTGTGCAGAAGTGAGGATCAATTCCACGAATATCAGAAATCTTCCAAGCAATAGCCTTCTTATGATCTTTCAACACGGTGATAAGTCGGGCTTTTTCTTCTTCCTTTAGGTCCTTAGCAATGATGACTGGCGACTTCTTCTCTTCTTCAAGGAATACATACTCGAGATGGGGCGGCAACTCCTTAAGTGCTAATTCCGGAGGATTTTCGACGGGAGGCGTTTTCAAAGTCGGAGTATCGATAGCAATAACCGTGGGAGATGGAGGCGAAGGATTGTCTTCGTTGAGAAGGTTGTCAAAGAAATTCATGTCTTCATCCCCATCGGTGGGAGAATCATTAGTAGCTAAATTCACATCTCCCATGGTGTCTTCAAGATTGTTCCAAAACAAATCACTTTCTCCAAAGAGAGACAGTGATGAATCAATAGAGGCAACGGTTTCAACATTGGGAAGAGAGGTAGGAATACTTTTGCAAGCATTTTGGAAGTGTTCTTCACAAGCCTCATCAAGAACGTCAATACAATTAACACTCTCGTTGGAATAAGGTTGTTTAGACAACTTTCCCATGTTGAAGACGATTTTATCGTCTCCCACTCTCATGATAAGCTCACCGGCTTCAACATCGATAAGAGTGCGACCGGTCCTCAGGAATGGACGACCAACAATCAGTGGTACACGAGGGTCCATCTCGTAGTCGACGACGACGAAATCAGCAGGAAAAGTGAATTTGTCGACTCCTACAAAGACGTCTTCTGTTATCCCCACTAGATAAGCAACCGTACGGTTAGCTAATTCCAAAGTCATTTTTGTGGGGAGTAGCTCAGGGAGAGATAATTGCTTCCAAACGCTTAGAGGCATGAGATTAATACTGGCACCTAGATCAGCTAGGGCCATGCAATTCTCTACTCCCGGGAAATTGCAAGGGATTAAGAAACGACCCGGATCACCAAGCTTGGTTGGCAATTTCCTTAAGAGCACTATAGAGCAATTCTCATTAAGTTGGGTGTTGGCAATATCGAGGAGCTTTTCCTTGTCGCTCAGAAGATCTTTAAACATTTTTGCATACTTGGGCATGTGAGCGAGAGCCTCAGCGAAGGAGATATTGAAATTCAGTTGTTTAAACATCTTAAGAAAGTTAGAAACCTGAATATCGTCCTTGCTTTTGCGCTTCTCTTTCTTCAACCTAGATGGATAAGGTATATTGGAAGAAGAGGAAGGCTTTGGAAGAATAGGATCACTCACATCCTTGGGTGGAGGAGGGGTAGAAGGAAGAGGTGGAGAAATTGGGGAAGGAGAAGGAGGAGGAATAGGAGCAGGTGACTCGTTCTCCTTAGTCACAACCACCGGTGGAGGTATAGGAAGCTCGGGTTCCTTGGTACCTTTGCCACTTTGAGTGGTGATTGCTTTCATCTCCCCTCTTGGATTCGCAACGGTGTTACTCGGAAGAGTACCCGAAGAAGAGGGTTGATTACCTTGGAAGAAACTAGCCATCATGTTCTTCAAGTCATTCGTTTGGGTGTCCAGAGTGTTTCTCATGTCGGCTCTCAAATCGTTTCCTTGTTTGACCAAGTCTGCTTTCAAATTGCGCACTTCCTATTGGAGATTTTCCACAATCACATCATTGGTCCTCATGTAGGTTTCAACCTCTTGGTAAAATGCAGTGGGTTGGTTTGGGGGAGCATTGTATGCGGGTGGTTGATAAGCAGGTTGTTGGTAAACTTGGTTGTTACGTTTAGGTGGTTGTTGCTGCTTGTGAGGAGGGATGTATGGTGTACGAGGTTGTTGTTGTTGAGGAGGGCGGTTGAGGTTTTGTTGTTGGTTTGGGTTGTTTGGGGGAAAACCAGGTGGTGAGAGGTAGTTGTTGGAGTGGTAGCTAAGCAAATTACGGTCACCTTGAGGTCTAGCTTGATAAGCAGGTTGAGGATAGGTGCCATATGCTGCATTCACATTTTCAGCAGGGTAGTCTTGGGTGGCAGTACAAGTGGTGTAAGAATGAGGACCACCGCATATCTCACAAGGTTGGCTGACGGCGTTAACTTGAGCGTTTTTAGCGTTGCTGCTGTTGGTGTTGTTGACGGTGTGGGTAACCAGCGATTCAAGAAGCGTAGTGATTTTGTCCAATCGCTTGTCGCTGTCACTAGTGCTAGCACTAGCGACATTGGTCCGAACACTCTTGGTTTGCACACGAGATTTATTCTCAATGATATCCCAAGCAGCATTGGAAGTCTTAGCCAATAGATTACCCCCCGAGGCACTGTTTAGTGAATCTTGGTCACTCATGCTTAAACCATTGTAAAAAGTATTAATTTGATGTACTTTGGTAAACCCATGTTGTGGGCATTTTCTTAAAAGATCTTTAAAACGATCCCAAGATTCACTGAACGACTCATCGTACTTTTGTTCAAAATTTATGATTTCATTCCGCAAAGCGGTAGTACGAGAGGGTGGGAAAAAGTAATTGATAAACTTTGTTTCCAAATCCGTCCACGAGAGAATACTCTGTGGCGGTTCCTTAGCAAGCCAATGTCGGGCTTGTCCCTCTAAAGAAAAGGGAAAAAGTTGTAACCTGATAACCTCTTGTAGAACACCAATGAATTTGACCGTGTTGGTGAGTTGCAAGAATCTCTTGATGTGGTCGTGTGGGTCATCAATGGTACGTCCCAAGAATGGTTGAGCGGAGACCATCTGGATAAAGCCTGATTTTAGCTCAAAGTTGTTGGCGGCAATTGGAGGTATGACAATTGGATCCGTTTTGCCATCTACATGAGCTTGCAGCAGTTCAATCATCGGGCGATTATCTGGAAGGGGCTCATTGTTGTTGTTATTATTCATGTTGTTGAAAGGTGGGTTGTTGTTGTTATTATTATTGTTTGGAGGTGGTATGTTGTTGTTTTTTTGTACACCGGCCATGTCTAGGTTATCGAGAGGCTCGGGCTCTTGATAAGACGTGGATCGAGTGCGCATACACCTGCAAAAGAACGAACAAAGAAAAGAAAAGAAAACATATTTTTGGTTTTTATTTATTTTTTTTTAATATTTTTTTTTGTATTTTTGAAAATTTTATATATATATATTTTTATTTTAGTGTTTTTGAAAGTTTGTATGAAAAAGTAACGTTCACGGGGAACGGATCCCAAAATCCAAGTTCTCACAAAAAACTTTTGATCTTAACGAGAAGAGCCGGCAGCGGCGCCATTTGATACAAGGATTTTGCTAGGTTCAATTAATCTCTCAGTCCTCTCGAATTGATCTCGGTCTTAAGTGGAATGATTGTTCTTGGTTACTAAAAAAAAGGGTTTGGATTTTTAAACTACTAAATGACAAATGCTCTAAAATGTAAACTTAAATTTAAAAGTAATTAAATTAATAAAACTTGAATTAGAATTGAAATTAAAATTAAATTTAATATTAAAATTAAAGTCACAGTTAAAATATAAATATGAAATAAAGAAACAGTAAAGAAACAGTAAGTAAACCTTTAAAATGCTCAAAAGAAACTTGATTCGGAAGTATAACCTTGATTCGGAACTTTGTTCATCCGGAACTTTTCACTCGGAACCCCTTGATGCGGAACTTTGTTCGGAAGTTTATTCGGAAGATTGATCCGGAACTTTACTCGGAACTTCACCCGGAACTTGGTTCGGAAGATTGGTTCGGAAGTTGGCTCGGAACTTTCACCCGGAACTTTAATCGGAACTTTATTCGGAAGTTTATTCGGAAGTTTGGTTCATCCGGAACTTTATACTCATTCGGAACTTTTAAACAAGAAAACTCATTCGGAACTTTTAAACAAGAAAACTCATTCGGAACTTTTTAATTCATTCGGAACTTTTAAACAAAAAACTCATTCGGAAATTTTTAAAGAACATATTCATCCGGAAGTTTGGTGTTCATCCGGAAGTTTTGTGTTCATCCGGAAGTCTGGGAAACACGATTACAGTAACTAACCCGAAGAACAGGGGAAATCAATTTTAATCCAAAAATCACCAAGTTTTTCACCAAAAACTTAAATAAACTAATCACTAAGCATCTACTAACCATAAACTACAAATCCCATCAACAAAAACATTAAACCCAACAACTTTTAAAGATCAAATCAATAAAATAAGAACTTAAGAACTTGAAGAGAAAGATGATGATGAACAAGATGAAATGGAAAGATTAATCAAGAACTTGTATTGAAGATTTAATGTTTTAACAATAACAAAACAAGGATTAAAATTACAAGATTGAAAACACAAAGATCAAGATCACCAAACACCCTAGTGGTGTTGGTGATGCTACGAACTAAAAAGGAGAAAAAAGTGGGGAAAAGTAAACTAAAACTGGCTGCCACTATTGTATGAGGGGATCCCTTTATATAGGTGTCCCCTTTGGTTGGTGAGTGAGCTTTCTCCCGTTCTTCTTGTCTTCCCGTCTTTTCAGAAAAGTTGACGTTTTCGATTCTGATTCGGGATTTGTCGTCGATTAAATTCAACTCGTCTTTTAATTTCTTCGTTTAATAGACTAGAATTTCTTCGACTTATATAAATCTTCCATCTTTGGTCCTTTTCTTCGATAAATCTTCGAATAGGCCCAGTGACTTCAAATCTTTTGCATCTCTTGGACAATAGACTTTATCTTGAGTCTTTTTCTTCGGTAAAACCCGTGCAATCCCATGTTTTCTTTAATATTCATCCGGTTGGCTCTGAAAACAAAATAAACACAAAAACCACGCATAATTCCAAACAAATGATATTAAATACGCGTTTTGGTCTCGTTTTAGCCAGAATTAAGTGGTAAAAGGATGGGTGTTTACACACCTATCATACTTCATTCTCCAATACTTTCAACCTTATTCTTAGACCTTAATAGGGAAATAAAAGCTCGATATGAACAACACTTAATTTCCAATCCTATAGCTCTTACAACAATAGTTATCAAATAAGTCACTAATATGAAATGACTCACACATTCAATTAGACTTCTCGGAAAGGTACTTGTGGCATGAGTCTTTTGGGTAATGGTTCCAATGACAGCCTCAAGTGCAACATTCACCCGTTCGATTTCAATTTAAGAATTGTATGACAATGAATCAGATGACATCTTTCTAGGTGGTATCGTTTTGTCAAACTCCACTCTATAAGGAAATATCGTCATGACATCGATATCAGTTTTAATCTTGCCAATTCTTCTTCAATATTACAATCAACTAATATATACATTTCTACGAATATCAACCATTTGTTGGGATCATAAATATCCACAACTTGGTTTAGATCTAGAATAGCTAGATTTCCTACAGGAATAGCTTAGATTAATTTACTAGGGGATTTAGGGTTTCTTGTGACAATCTACGTCGTATAAATACCTCGTATAAGTATTAAAACTATAATCGAACAATCATGTAATCAAATTACAACATATATATAATCCAAGTTATATATATATTAAAATAACACTTCTCAGTCTGGCCTTGTCGATAACTCGGGAATTCTTCGGCACCGTTATAGTCAAAAGATTTTTAGACATTTTGTGAAAAATGTTTATAGTTAAAAGATTTTGAAATGTTTTATTCAAAACCTTGGTTTTATAAATCTTTCGATCTCTATAACGAGAGCTCTGGTACCAAACTGTAACACCCCCAAATTTTTACAATTCAATACAGCGGAAGACTTGTTAGTGTTACGGGATAGCACATTACTCACATCATAGACAACGCTTAAAAATCGCGTCGTTTAATAATAAAGCATTTCCATTCATGAATGTCAAATTTACATAGGTCCCAAGTCATAGTATTTCATACAAGTTTTTCAAAGCATTTGAATGGAAATTATTATTTAATTGCGGGCCATGAATTCTTGTTGTCTTCCCGAGAATTACCTTCAAGTACATGAGACAAAACATGTTTAAAGAAAAGGTCAGCGATAACGCCGAGTGAATTCATAGAGTTTAGTGAAACCATTAATATATCATCGGTATATAATTATTACCGAAAATCATTTTGTACAAATCCTTGTAGTAGGCCATAAAATAGGCCAAAAACATTTTATACAAATCCTTGTCAAAATCATAATATAGGTTGTTGCCTTCAAAACCATTATACGAACCAATGTCGTTAAAAACATCATACAATACGTTTTATAACATTGTATAGAGTTTAATAAAAACCGTTATATTAATATGGTTATATAAAACCAAAACACGAACATAAAATCAATAATAAGACCCCGTATTGCTAGTCAGGCAATTCATTGTAATTCAGTGCGTACATCAGTATTTCGTTATTTGGATTATTATAAGCCGCATGACAATGTTACCTTACTACAACAAACAACGGGTAGCTAACCCGAAACTCAATTTACCCATCTAAATTAGCGTGTCGTCACAAAAATCACGCTATGGAAATCTTCTCATACATAAATTCGCTTACCAATCAATGTGGCACGACGGGGATCAACCGTCAAGGCGCAAACTGGGGTGATCGTCCCCAAATAGTACTATTATATGCATAAGCGTCTACCAAATCACGATAGTTCATAATTCATGCTAATTGGATTTTTAGTGACATAACCTAACTTTAATAATCCATTTCATTTCATTTATCGGGTAATATATTCATTCATCGGGTCATACAATCATTCGGGTCCAATATCAATAAACAAACAATCGGGACAACTAGTGTCCTATTTCATAAAACCTAACATGTTATCTCCCTCGCGGGTTTATAAAACATTTTATAAAAACATTTAAAAGAGTGCGATGCTATGAACTCACGTTGATGTGGGAAAGCGGGTTATCGGCAATTCGGATGTACGGTACGTGCTTCAATCACGGAAACATATATAAATAATAATCGGTCTTAGACGTTTGTCCAATGACTTTATCAAAATAACAATTATGTATACATATGATGATTTTATAAATATGATGATGATCAGGTGGGATTGTACATTTTTACTCATTCATTATAGTGTTTATGTGTTGGTAACATTTTTATACTAGTTTTACTAGTTTTACTTATTTACATGTTTTAGATCCAATAATCCTTTTATAAGTCCATTAACTTGTATTAATCTATTTTATGCTTTTGTTATCAGTATTATACTTTACATGTTGGGCCCAAGTGGGTTAAGCCCAATAAGTAAATTTGTAAGTGTTTAGCCCATTTCGTTGGATTAATAGTCCAATAATGCTAACTTAGCCCGTTAATGTCCATATGTTATATAGTTCGGGTTTTATTGGTTTTTTTAACACCCCCAAATTTACACGCAGCGGAATACATCTTTGGGTGCTAAACAATGATACAACAACACATAATTTATAAAGAACGACTCGAAAAGAGACGTTTTAGATTTATCGTTCCTAAAACATTTGTCAGAGTAGCGTAGTCCCAAGTAATCGTTACCAAAAGATAAGTTAAAACAACAAATTAGTTTGTTTTAAAAATGGAACGATAATTAAATCAAAGAGTTTGAACAACAAAAGCAGTGCATAACTTCATTCTCGTGACCTCCAAGCTTCCACTTCTTGATTACCTGAAATACATGTGAGTAAAACAATCAGCAAAATGCCGAGTGAATCTATAGGTTTATATAATCATTTTGAACACAAGCAAAGATTATAAGTTTGTGGCATGCTTATAAGCATCAAATAATAATTTACATCAACAATGATAATTGTATATAGCAAAAATTGCAATAAGCTCATGGAACCGAGCCCTTAGACACTCCCATATCAGTCTAATAAGACGAGAGATTTATTAATTGTCGGTTACCTCCAGATTATTGGTACATTGCCGTATACCTGACTTCTCAATACAATATGCTCAAACAGTGTGTAGGTCGGGCCTAAGCTTCTATGACAAGTCCACAAAAACTGAACTGGGGCGGCTTCCCCCATAGATCTATTAATTGTACTAGCGGTTAACCAATCATAGGTTAATTAACGGTCCATAATTGAGGTTTTAACAAAGGCAATCACTTAATGCAATTTAAAGGCAACCACGTGTCCATTCATAGAGGGACAAAGCATACCATAAAAATCTTGTGTTCTAAGTTTATAAAAACATGTATTCCCCCTCGCGGGTTTAAAATCATTTAATAACTAGTATAAAGCGAGGCTATAGACTCACCTTAGCCAATAGTGGTAATGAGACGATCGCCGACGATAGATGCTGCCTTTCAAACACGAGAACCGCAACCTATCAAATGAGGTGCGTTCATTAATAATAGACTCGAGAAATAAACCATACATAAGAATATAAAACTAGACTCATAAAATCACGACAAACTCGAGAGAAAACGATACAAGTGATACTATTACACTCTCCTATATATTCATTTTATTGTTCTATGCCTTTAACAAAAATCTGTCGGAACATACCAAATGTCCAAGCCTTTTTCCCATACTTAGACACATCAAATTTTTATGATACTACTCAGAGAACTTACTTACTATATGTATAAAGTCCTCTCAAGAGCCCATCAAAAGATTTACTTCTAAAGTTCCCTGCCCGACTCATCTTTGAATCACAAAATCCGGACAGTTTAGCGACCTTGACTTACGAAACCATTTTGACCATTCTAAACAACTCCGTTTATAAAACCGCCACTTGATTCTAAAAATAGAGTCAAAATACTAAACTTGGAGCCTGAGAACAGCCCTTGAATTATTTTGAAACTCATTTTATAGTCCCCGAGATTCGATCCAAATATCGACAACAATTTTCGGATTGTGTCGACACTCGTCTCCCGGTACACGAAAATCATACTAGTGTATCTTCCACCTCGTTTGGAGTTGGAAGGCCTACTTTATATCAAATCGAAGCTAACGAAATTCTCTACGACATGATCCCATCATATCAACCTATACTCAGACTTAAGATTTCCGAAAATGCCCCTAAACCTACTGCCCAAAAATACATCTTTTAAAACCACATCAAATCAATATTTTGACCCATTTTAACAATTCTTATGCTTCTAATATCACCATTTGATCATTCTAAACAACTCATAATAAGCCTAGATCACTTGCATATCAAATTTTAATAAAACCCAAATAAAAAAAATATATATAAAATGATCAAAACTAATATAAAATATCATTAACAACACATGCACATAACAATTTTGGATCAAACATCACCAACTTTTCTTGAAAAATTTATGTTATTGCATGTTGTTAAATTTAGTATCAAAAGACTCACAATAAGATTTTGAGAATGGGACTAATCTTGGTTTTCTTGGAATCAAGCTAGATCTTTTCAAATCAAACTAAACAAAATTTTATGATGGTGGTTTTGGTGGAAATTTTTAGATGGAAGGAAGTAGGAGAAATAGTTAGTGGATGATTTTTATTTAGTGGGTTGGGTAAAATTTTCAAATATTGAATAGTTTTGGACTAAAATGCAAAGTATAAGTTAAAATGCGGGAAATGACTAAAAGTAAATTTTACAAATATTTACGGGACTCGGGTTTCGTAAAAATACTTTTTAAAAGTTTAAACGCACACGAAAAATAATAATATAATGACTCGATACGTAATTAAAACGATATCGTCGAAAGTATTAAATATCGAAACGATCAATAATAAAATATAAAATTTTAGGCATCCGTCGGTATCGCGATCACTAGTAGTCCTCGTTACTCGTCAAAATATTAAAATATAATATTTAATATCGGTTTCAACTTAAACCGTTAAACATAATAATATTTAACGTTATAAAATACTTCAAAATAATTGAAAGTAGAATTAAATTATGACCTTATTGTTACGGGTTTTACATCCTCACCACCTTAAGGGAGAGACGTCCCGGCGCTCAACTCACCTCGTACACGAGTTGTTCACTACCCGGAAGGATGAGGGCATTCCTTATAAAGAAGTCTTCACGTTCCTACGTGAATCTTGATCCACGATCTCCACTGGTTCTTTTACAAAATGCAACTTGTCGTCAAGTGGTATCTCACCAAAAAGGAATAAATAAATCCTTATCCACCAGTCACCCGTCAAGTTCGACACATGAAAATTTTATGAATCACACGAAGCTCATTCGACGACAAGAATAGGTGACAGGATTTTCGGGTAAGTCCAATAAAAAAAATGTTGCAATTTAAAGGATAGCCACTGGCCGGATAGCCATGGACACACATCAAAAAGAATTAACAAGAAAAACATTTTCGTCATCGGAGGGTGCTCACACGCGGGTCCTCACTCAAAAGATAATACAAAGACACCATCTCACTTTCGCCAACGCGCATTAAAGTCTCAATAAACATCGTCGTTGAAAGTCAAAAAGATATTACATAATATGTGTTCTACATGATCGGACGTCATCGGATGATGCCGTCTCAAGTTCTCACAACTTACGATCATTTGACTAGATCACACACCATATAAGTACATAAAAATAAAAGGTCGAACATAAACATCGAGTATAGATCTTCACCGTTAATCGTCGAGAAAACCTTGAACGAACCCTTGATAATAACCACTTGATCTCCAGAGTCTTTCCACTTGCGGTGCCGGCTTCAACTTACTCCTCGAGGTTGTAACGAATTTATTAACTCCATTCATTAAGAGATTCGGTCCTCAATCATTCCACAAGTACACGCATAAATCCTGGTGACACTTATCGTTTCTTCTTATACGCTGCTTCCCGAGATTCATTTTAAACTCAAAATAAAATAGTAATCTTTAATACGAGGAACAGAACGAGATAAAAATGAATTGAATAAACGCATAAACGAACAAGATGTGGTAAAATGATTTAAGATTGACGATCGACGAGGGATCTCGACTCACGTAACCGTAAAACATAATAAATCACAATACTAGAAAAATGAGAGCGAAGAATAAATTACACATTATCATTAAAATAACATTTGTCACAATTATCCGTCCCGGATTTGGTATTACCTTAAAATTCAATTGAGGTACTTTCTTGATAAAGATGATATATTAAAAATAGAAGTTAAATAGATTCATAATTTATTTTGGTTGTCTTAAGAAACTTTGAAACAATGATATGAATTTATTAATTAAACTCATATTGATGGTTACAATTAGAAAATATAATTTCCAAATTAAATCATTATTAGAAATATAAATTAAACCGGTAATTTTATTACATTAAAAGTAAAGTATGATAAGTCAATTACTTCAAAGATAGAGATAATTAGTTTTAGTTATACAAAATATAATGTATAATTTTGACCTTTTACTTGTGATGGTTATTTCGATGATTGAAAATCATTAGAAAATGTAGACAAGTTCCATAAAAAAAAATTTATAATACTTTGTAGGAATACATAAAGGTGTTTATCATTCCAAAATAAATATGGGTTACATTTGGGTTTTCGAAATGTGACAAGATAACAAACGAATATGAATGGAATTAATAGTCAACAATTAGTACAAAATCAATGGTACACAATAGAACGAAGAAATTGTCGTATGAATTCTTAAACAGAATAATAAAATAAAGGCATTGATGGTATGACGATAAGAAATAATAGATTAAACAAGTTGTCAAATTTGGTTGGTGCGGTCGATGGTTCACCAATATCAGCTCGTTAACTTAGCGGTGGTCGATACATGATCGGAAATAAGATCCATACAAAAATTTTAATAAATAAAATTCCTAATAATCACTTTTAATTAAAACAAATCAAATGAACGATGTTAGTGTTTAAAGAGAGAAGTCAAAGCACGGTTCACAAGAGTGGATTTCGAGACAAACGAGAGTGACGGACGTCATCCCGGATATACGGAAATCACTCTAGTGATAATTCATTATTCACGTGCAGAGACATTCCAAAGATCTACCCAGTCACATAAAAAAGATTGGACGAGAAGGAAGGATAAAACATCGAGACTTTCAAGTCATTTACCAACAGTCAGTAATTAGACGAACAGTCAAAAGAAATAAGTTATAAGATAAAATGAAGTAACAAGTGGAAAAACGATTGTCGAGTAAAAACGTATTCGTAAGCGCGTAATTCGTTCAAGAAGAGGTAAGAAAACATATGCGGATGCATAGAAATTGTGCTACTTGCATAAAATATAAAGGTTTTTAAAACTTCTTTTCAATTTATTTCATTTTATTTATCTTTATCATAATTACAAGTAAAAAGTTGATTATTATCAAGATTTTTAAAGTGACTACTATTCAGCCTAGCATGGCTCCTTCTAAATTAGACATAGGTGATCAGGCCATGTATAATTTAGGGCTAGCAATGCAGTGCTCCATTTCGTCGAAAAGTATTACGTTTCTTATGTTTATATATAAACCATGCCATTTGAAAAATGGAATTTAAAAATAGTTTATAATTTTATAGGATACAATAATTTGTGAGATATTCAGTAAGCAACAACATAAATGTTATAAAAATTATTTCATAATATCAAAGTAAAAAAATTTGTGAAGTAATTGTAGTAAAAATGTCAATTAAAATTATATGGTGACATTTAATGAGGTATATAATAACCAAAAGGGTTGCAAAAAGTTGCAAATAGTAGCTCATAAAACAACCAATAAAATGGTTACAAGTTGTTAATGTTTCAAAAGGTTTTAAGGTTTAGACGGAAACGCCATGAGACATGCGATAAGAATGTCAACGAAGAATGTGAAGGCAAAACTTCAAAACTCAACCCAATTCAGTGGAAGGTTACAAGGAAAAAAATAAAAAAATAAAAATAAAATAACATCGAATGACAAATGAGTCACATATATAAAAAAGAGTAAATCAATCCATATGTGTATTCTATGTAAGATACTCGACATAATATGCTTTTAAGAAAGTATATTATTCGTTTTCAAATTACCCCATTATTCCGGTAATTGCTAATCCTGTACTGTTTCTATTTTTAAACATTTTCACATGCAACTAGTATTCGTTAGTTGTAAAATAATATTCGTTAAAATTTTACGATCTCAAATGAAATCAAAACAGCTTAGAAACATTTAAAACTCATGTTCTGAATTTTCTATCAGATTTAAATTTTAAATATGAGCCGATTAATTGACCCGATAAACGACATCTCCAAGACTCAGAGTCTAAAGCATTTTGATGCAAAACGACGTTTCAGACGACTTTCTAGTTTTACCCGAGACCTGAAAACCAATGTAAAATAACCAAAATACCCCTGCAAGTTCTGTGCAGGATTGACTGTTTTATTTTAAAAACGCATGTTTTACTTTTAAGTTTTGACCTGTTTATACTGCCCCTACAGTTTCTGCATAATGTGTATTTTTCGACACTTCTTAACGGCTCAAAATATATACATATATACACACATGTCTTGTGGATTTTATAACAACGAAAAATAAATCTCGTAAAGAGCATCAAATAAAATATATCATGATGAATGACAGAAAATGCTTCAAGGTATTCAACACGAAATTTAGGAAGCAAGACGGTGAAAGACGTTACCAAGATATAAGCGAACAATACACTTCGGAGTCGATACATATAAATGTCAACGAATTAAATCTTCACATGTCGTATAAAACGGTGATAAAAATCAACAAAATATTATGAAAACCATGATATTATTCAACACGATCTTTAAGAAATGTTTCAAAATGTATGACTCACACGATAGCGGTTAGTCTATTCCAAGGACACATCGAACTACACAATGGTCTGGAGATTACGTTAAAAGACGTCCAAGCACAAATAGCCGGAAAACGATTTGAATATCTATATAGATATCTCAAATAGTTAAGCAATAAAAGTAACGCGCGCAGATGGAGTTATGTAAGGTCATAACAAAATGAAATAGGATAATTTCCAATAATTTAAATAAATGTAGAGAATCCTTCAAAATAATTGCAGGAAAAATTCCAAAAATTTATTTAAGTAGATCATTAATAAATGATAACTCTTATCGAAAAGTTTAACGATATCAATATATATATATCGATAAAGGATTATAGTATTTATTTATAAATACTTAGCAATAAGGCATACATAATAATGTATACTAAAGTTGTAATCCCAGAAGTAGCTTGAACCTGAAGTCACGCGAAATCATGTGCACCGACTCTTTGAAAAAAATAAAACCGACAGTTATAGTTTAGGTTTTTAGAAAAAGACCTAGTTCTCTATAACTCATGGCTCTGGTACCAATCTTTAACACCTCCAAATTTACACGCAGCGGAATACATCTTTGGGTGCTAAACAATGATACAACAACACATAATTTATAAAGAACGACTCGAAAAGAGACGTTTTAGATTTATCGTTCCTAAAACATTTGTCAGAGTAGCGTAGTCCCAAGTAATCGTTACCAAAAGATAAGTTAAAACAACAAATTAGTTTGTTTTAAAAATGGAACGATAATTAAATCAAAGAGTTTGAACAACAAAAGCAGTGCACAACTTCATTCTCGTGACCTCCAAGCTTCCACTTCTTGATTACCTGAAATACATGTGAGTAAAACAATCAGCAAAATGCCGAGTGAATCTATAGGTTTATATAATCATTTTGAACACAAGCAAAGATTATAAGTTTGTGGCATGCTTATAAGCATCAAATAATAATTTGCATCAACAATGATAATTGTATATAGCAAAAATTGCAATAAGCTCATGGAACCGAGCCCTTAGACACTCCCATATCAGTCTAATAAGACGAGAGATTTATTAATTGTCGGTTACCTCCAGATTATTGGTACATTGCTGTATACCTGACTTCTCAATACAATATGCTCAAACAGTGTGGAGGTCGGGCCTAAGCTTCTATGACAAGTCCACAAAAACTGAACCGGGGCGGCTTCCCCCATAGATCTATTAATTGTACTAGCGGTTAACCCATCATAGGTTAATTAACGGTCCATAATTGAGGTTTTAACAAAGGCAATCACTTAATGCAATTCAAATGAGGTGCGTTCATTAATAATAGACTCGAGAAATAAACCATACATAAGAATATAAAACTAGACTCATAAAATCACGACAAACTCGAGAGAAAACGATACAAGTGATACTATTACACTCTCCTATATATTCATTTTATTGTTCTATGCCTTTAACAAAAATCTGTCGGAACATACCAAATGTCCAAGCCTTTTTCCCATACTTAGACACATCAAATTTTTATGATACTACTCAGAGAACTTACTTACTATATGTATAAAGTCCTCTCAAGAGCCCATCAAAAGATTTTACTTCTAAAGTTCCCTGCCCGACTCATCTTTGAATCACAAAATCCGGACAGTTTAGCGACCTTGACTTACGAAACCATTTTGACCATTCTAAACAACTCCGTTTATAAAACCGCCACTTGATTCTAAAAATAGACTCAAAATACTAAACTTGGAGCCTGAGAACAGCCCTTGAATCATTTTGAAACTCATTTTATAGTCCCCGAGATTCGATCCAAATATCGACAACAATTTTCGGATTGTGTCGACACTCGTCTCCCGGTACACGAAAATCAAACTAGTGTATCTTCCACCTCGTTTGGAGTTGGAAGGCCTACTTTATATCAAATCGAAGCTAACGAAATTCTCTACGACATGATCCCATTATATCAACCTATACTCAGACTTAAGATTTCCGAAAATGCCCCTAAACCTACTGCCCAAAAATACATCTTTTAAAACCACATCAAATCAATATTTTGACCCATTTTAACAATTCTTATGCTTCTAATATCACCATTTGATCATTCTAAACAACTCCTAATAAGCCTAGATCACTTGCATATCAAATTTTAATAAAACCCAAATAAAAAAAATATATATAAAATGATCAAAACTAATATAAAATATCATTAACAACACATGCACATAACAATTTTGGATCAAACATCACCAACTTTTCTTGAAAAATTTATGTTATTGCATGTTGTTAAATTTAGTATCAAAAGACTCACAATAAGATTTTGAGAATGGGACTAATCTTGGTTTTCTTGGAATCAAGCTAGATCTTTTCAAATCAAACTAAACAAAATTTTGTGATGGTGGTTTTGGTGGAAATTTTTAGATGGAAGGAAGTAGGAGAAATAGTTAGTGGATGATTTTTATTTAGTGGGTTGGCTAAAATTTTCAAATATTGAATAGTTTTGGACTAAAATGCAAAGTATAAGTTAAAAAGCGGGAAATGACTAAAAGTAAATTTTACAAATATTTACGGGACTCGGGTTTCGTAAAATACTTTTTAAAAGTTTAAACGCACACGAAAAATAATAATATAATGACTCGATACGTAATTAAAACGATATCGTCGAAAGTATTAAATATCGAAACGATCAATAATAAAATATAAAATTTTAGGCATCCGTCGGTATCGCGATCACTAGTAGTCCTCGTTACTCGTCAAAATATTAAAATATAATATTTAATATCGGTTTCAACTTAAACCGTTAAACATAATAATATTTAACGTTATAAAATACTTCAAAATAATTGAAAGTAGAATTAAATTATGACCTTATTTTTACGGGTTTTACAGTTTTTACTTGTTATATAAGTTCTTATATCAGTATGTGAGTTTATAAAAGTTTATATTAGACGGGTCCGACCGTCTGAGTTTTATTTGACAAAAACGTTAATCTTTCGGTTTTAGCCAATAAGACGTAAAACTTAGTATATAGTTTTATAACTTGGAAAAACATTTATACTTGTAATTTATATAACATGTCCTATTTTAATATCAATATATATATACCTCTTCATTTGTATTTATTATCAACTAGTGAGTTTTATATATATATATTTTATAAATACAAAATTTTGAGTGCCTATATTATATACTATTTATTTTACCAAATCTATCCTAAATTTTCAATCCACTAAAATGTCCATATCTAGAGTTCTATATGGAGATAGGACCTCAAATTTTTATCACAGAAACTACATGATATGTGCTTCGATTTATTCCTGTATAGCTACTGATGAATCAACCTCTAAATATTTCAATAAATTCGTCCAAAACAGTGTAGGCAGATTTGCACTCTAAACTTGTTTTGATCATATCTCACTCATTTTTATGATTTCATTGCATGGCCAACTCTCACATGTGTATAACACCTAATACTTACTGTATATTGATTCCACTTTACCATTTTATCAGTTTATCATTTGGTTACTTACTGTTTTTATACAGCCATCTTATTAAGCAAGATTTAACCATTTTTACATGTGGTTTTTCCATCTTTTTACCCATGTTTATCAAATCTATCAACACCAAATTCCCACATAATATTTTTAATCATCATTCATCATCATATACATATACATAAATAAAGAAATTACAAGATTACATAATCAAAATAACAAGAGGATAGGAAGAACAATCTTTATATCACCAAGGTTGTGTAGTTTATGATCAAGGCTTGGATTTTGATGGAAGAACTTGTGATAGATCAACACCAACTTTAAAGACCACCAATCTTTGTAATCTTCTTGTAGAAATCAGCCCTTGGACATCACTAAATCTTCTCCTTGGATGTTAAAATCACCACCAATCAATAGAGCTTGAAAAGGGCTTCATCATATATGTGTATAACATATGATTTCATGGTTAAATTTGATCAAATGAGGGTGATTAGGGGTGGTTCTTGGACATATTTTAGAGAGAGGGA
This sequence comes from Glebionis coronaria, assembly GCA_025667525.1. Taxonomy (NCBI): domain Eukaryota; kingdom Viridiplantae; phylum Streptophyta; class Magnoliopsida; order Asterales; family Asteraceae; genus Glebionis; species Glebionis coronaria. The sequence goes on from CM046879.1 coordinate 234,533,948, forward strand.
GGAGAGAGTTGTGAGTTTTTGGTGGTATTGCATGTATGAAAATGGAGGAATGGTTTTGGCTAGATGGTTTTGTGTTTTGGTAGCTTATAAGCTAAGCTAGTTACAAGTGTAACATTTACTTGTTAAATGTTGACACATAAGGTGTGTTATAGCTAAGAGTTGCCATCCCATACTATTGGGGTGGGGCAAAACTTGTTTTGTCTCATCCCATTAATTTACGGGTATTCCTCGATTCTAGTTTCCTCGATTTGCGTGCCCTCGGGTCGTTTTACGAAAAACATTTTTATAAATTATGAATCAACGGCACAAAACGAATCTAATAAAACTTGTCTCGTAAAAAACGGAGTTCGAAAACGTAAATACGTAATCCTAAGGTTTCCGGTTTAGTCGTAAAGGACGTTAAATTATAATCGTAAGTCCTAATCTCTTCTCGTAAATTTGTGAGTTTATGAACCAACACAAATTTAAAATCTCAAAATAATATTCACGGATAAATTTATTTTCTGAAATGTCGGACTGTCACCAAAACGGTGTATGTAAACGTAAGCACGTAACGTTGAATCCTCCGGTTTAGACGTAGTCGATGCTACTTCAAGACGTAAATCCAAATTTCTTCCCATAAGTAAGTGAGTTCATAATATAACATTAAAATAATATATTCAAATAATAATTGAGAATAAAAGATCAACCATAAATTGACGGATTGTCACAATAGATTTGATAAACATGGGTAAAAAGATGGAAAACCATAGGTAACAAGGTTAAAATCTTGCTAAATATGATGGTTGTATAAAAACAGTAAGTAACCAAATGATAAACTGATAATGGCATAGTGGAATCAATTTACAGTAAATATTAGGTGTTATACACATGTGAGAGTTGGTCATGCAATGGAATCATCAAAGTGAGTGAGATATGATCAAAACAAGATTAGAGTGCAAATCTGCCTACACTGTTTTGTACGAATTTATTAAAATATGTAGAGGTTGATTCATCAGTAGCTATACAAGAATAAAATGAAGCACATATCATGTAGTTTCTGTCATAAAAATTGGAGGTCCTATCTCCTTATAGAACTCTAGGTATGGACATTTTAGTGGATTGAAAATTTAGGACATATTTCATAAAATAAATAGTATATAATATAAGCACTCAAAATTTTGTATTTATAAAATATACATATATAAAACCCACTAGTTGATAATAATCATAAATAAAGAGGTATATATATATTGATATTAAAATGGGACATGTTATATAAATTACAGGTATAAATGTTTTTCCAAGTGATAAATCTATATACCTAAGTTTTACGTCTTTTCGGCTAAAACTGAAAGATTAACGTTTTTGTCAAATAAAACTTAGACGGTCGGACCCGTCTAATGTAAACTTTTATAAACTCACATACTGATATATAAACTTATATAATAAGTAAAAACCGATAAAACCCGAGCTTTACAACATGTAAACATTAACGGGCCAAAGTAGCCTTATTGGACTATTAACCCGACTAGTTTGGTAAAACACTTATAAACTTACTTATTGGGCTTAACCCATTTGGGCCCAACATGTAAAGTATAATACTGATATTAAAAGTATAATTGGGCTAATGAATAGTATTAGGCTTGTAATAAGCTTATTGGGCCTCAAAATGTAATTAAATTGAACTAGTATAACTAGTATAAAAATGTTACCAACACATAAACACTATAGTGAATCAGTAAAGATGTATAAACCCACTTGATCATCATCAAATTTATAAAATCATCATATATATACATAGTTATGGTCTATATAAAGTCATTGGACAAGAGTCTAAGACGAGTATTATTTGTCTAGGTTTCCGTGATTGAAGCACATACCGTACATCTAAATCACCGATAACCGCCTTCCCACATAAACGTGAGTTCATAGCCTCACACTCTTTTAAATGTTTTTATGAAATGTTTTATAAACCCGCGAGGGAGATTACATGTTATTTTTGATAAAATAGGACACAAGTTGTCCCGATTGTTTGTTTATTGATTTGGACCCGAATGATTTTATGACCCGATGAATGATTATATGACCCGAAGTATGAAATAAGATGGATTATTAAAGTTAGGTTATGTCACTAAAAGTCCCATTAGCATGAATTGTGAACTACCGGGATTTGGTAGACGCTTGTGCATATAATAGTACCATTTGGGGACGATCACCCTAGTTCGCGCCTTGACGGTTGATCCCCGTCATGCCACATTGATTGGTAAGCGAATATATGTATGAGAAGATTTCCATAGCGTGATCTTTGTGATGACACGCTAATTTACATGGTCAAATTGAGTTTCGGGTTAGCTACCCGTTGTTTGTTGTAGTAAGGTAACAATGTCATGCGGCTTATAATAATCCAAAATAACGAAATACTGCTACACGCACTGAATTACGATATATTGCCTGACTAGCAATACGGGGTCTTATTATTGATTTTATGTTCGTGTTTTGGTTTTACATAACCATATTCATATAACGGTTTTTATTTAGCTTTATACAACGTTATAAAACGTATTGTGTGATGTTTTTACGACATTGGTTCGTATAATAATTTTGAAGGCAAAAGCCTATATTATGATTTTTGATAAGGATTTGTATAAAATGAATGTGGCTATTTTATGGCCTATTACAATGATTTGTACAAAAATGATTTTCGGTAATAATTATATACGGATGATATATTAATGGTTTTACTAAACTCTATGAATTCACTCGGCGTTATCGCTGACCTTTTCTTTTAACATGTTTTATCTCAGGTACTTAAAGGTAATTCTCGGGAAGACAACAAGAAATCATGGCCCGCACTTAAATAATAATTTCCATTCAAATGCTTTGTAAAACTTGTATGAAATACAATGACTTGGGACCTATGTAAATTTGATATTTATGTATGGAAATGCTTTATTAATAAACGACGCGATTTTTATGCGTTGTATATGATGTGAGTAATGTGCTATCCCGTAACACCAATGAGTCTTCCGCTGTATTGAATTGTGTAAATTTGGGGGTGTTACAACTTTTCTAGCGATTAGTGGAATAAAACATATAACAACTCTTGCCTAATCTCATCTACTACTTTAGTTATCGAAATAAAGCATAAACCATTCTTAATGCTTTTGATATGACATGATCTTTAGTCGGATTTTTGATATGTTAATTAGATGTTGCGTGTACGACTAGTAATCGGCATGTTGTCTTACATTGTTTATGTGCTCATATTTATTATTGCTACCTATCTTTCATATGTTTATGACTTTAACCAAACGCACCTTTAAAACCATTTGATAAGTATATCTTTAGAACTTGTGACACTCTACACGTAATTGTTTTATATTTTATAACATCAATCCCGTGGAACGAACTAGACTTACCTTAACACTATGTTATACATGATATGGTATACTTACCCGTGTTTGTGTTTCTAGTCAATTGTTTGGTAATATCTTGTAATATAAATTTAAGACTTCCGAAACGAATATCAAGTTTTTGACGCCACTGCCGGGGATTGATTTGTTATTGGTTTAAATATTCTGAAATACTTGGTAAACTAAAATTTCAAAACACGCCGTACAGATTTCTGGCATCTGAAAAAAGTTTTTAACAAAACAGTACAAAAGTGCGTCGCACAATTAAAAAGTGCGCCGCACATTTGTGTCGAATTTGCAAAAATGTTAGTAGAAACAATCCCAAAACACCACAAAAAACTTTTACTCTAAACACTTACTGCCGAAAACATGATAATTGCTTTGTGTGTACTTATGCTTTTTGAGCTTTTGTGTTTGTTAATATTGCATCTTATAAAAAACAAAAAATATTTTCTTTCAAAATTTTATTTTCTATTCTATTTGCTCTTTGGTAGAATATTTTTCTTTGGTATGACTTGTCTGGTATTAATCATAATTTGTGGTAATTTTTCTGAAATTTTAGCTATAATAAAAATGCAAAAAAAAATGAAAAAACTAACGAAAATGAAAAAATGGCTTATTCTTGCAAAATACTTATAGACACATTGTTAAACTTGGACATAATTTCTTATTTTGACTACTTGTTAAGAAATTTCTATGGAAAATGTCTTATAACTTGGGGATATTGATGAAATACTTGATAATCTCAATTTTGATGATTTTGGCACCTATTGAAACCGAGGAGATTGATGCTCCTAGATTTGTTTGTAGCATGGGGAAAAACAAAAGAAAAAGAGGAAATAAACCAGCCCACGCTTACAAGTTGAGCTATAATGAAGAAGGAGTTGACTAGAGAAGAACTATCAATGGAGGAATTACAAGAAGATATTGAAGAAACAGTCATGTTGTTGAACATGAATCGACCAATCATTGAAACCTTAAGATATAGTGATAAATATAAAATGATTGTTGATGGAGTTTTGCTCGACAAGTTGAAAGTTGAAGATGGACTAATACCGGAGTATGAAGATGTGGCTATCCAAATGCTTCGTGAGAACAAGGTAATGCTTGAGAAAGAAGACCCGAGTTAATTTATCCTACCAATAAGGTTGGAGGGTAAGACTAATTATAATGCTTTGGTTGACAATGGCTCAAATATGCCATATGGGAATCTTTAAAATGCTAGATGTTGGTAGAGTCAAACCAAGGTTTGATCGTATTTAAATGCTTGATCAATTCTATGCGGAGGGATTTGGACGTTTACTTGGAGTTCTTTGCCAAGTGGGAACAACTACACTACTAGCCGATTTCATGCTTCTCGACATTCTTATTGATCGAGATATTCAACTAGTGGTTGGAAGAAAATTTTTGCACACCATTGGTGAAAATATAGATGTTGGAAAAGCTATTATGAGTAGCTTTGATAGGTTTGTCAATCAAAACTCTAATGTACTAAAAGCAAAGAAACAAGATGATAGTGATGATGAAGATGATAAGCACTACACCGTGAAGAGAGATGAGAACGGTATGCCAATTTACGGTCCACATTTGCAACCATGGACGGAACCGAAAGAACTTTCAGATGCATCACTAAGTGAAAGGAGCTACCATAAGCCTTTCTTTGACATATGTGTATACAAGAAGATTGTGGGAATGCTTGGAGCACTTCCCGTTTCATTGAAATATAAAGATTGGCAAGTGGGGAACAAGCGAGAATTTGAAAACATTGCTAAGATGGAAATAGTGAATGGCATGCTGCCATGGTCATTATTGACCCATGTGAAAAGAGGTACAAACAGGTATACGAGACAAAAAACACCAATAGAGAGGTCTCGGGACGTTACACGGAGAGTGATATCATGTCATCTCTAAACTTCTTCTATAACTAAAGATATGAAGGAAATGAGGAGTGCGTCATTGGCTCCTAGTTAATTTATGCATTTTTATCTTTTTTGTATGTAGATAATTAATAAAACGATGTGAAATCTAATAGTCCTAGAAGTTTTAGGATGGTATTAGAAGAAGGGAATGTTTTCCTAATAAGTCTTGTTATTTTTTCTTTTATGAAATCGAATGAATTGGAGGTTTTCTTTGAAAAATTGAAATTGAGTATAATGAAGTTTGTTTCTCTCGATTCTTGACCAATTGAAAGTCCTAGAAATCTCAAGTTTATAATTGTTCTTGGTTGATAGGGTTTTTTGGATATTCTATGTCTATTTCAAACAACACGTAAAAATGGTGAAAAATATTAAGCTACGTATCCGTAAAACACTTTGCAAATACCAAGTTTTTATTCACAAAAGGACAAAATGTAAAAATATAAAAGTAATGTGATCAAAATGTAAAGAAATTTAAACTTCAAAGCTTGAAATGTAAATTTCAGAAAGTTAAAGGACTTAAAATGTAAATTTTAACAACTATTAACTAACTTTTAACAAACTTAACAAACAGCTAACTGAAAATGACAAGTAAATGAAAGATTAGGGATTGACAATTAGCAAAACCTAAAAACTTGCAAGATTAACTAAGTATGAAAACAAGTACAAATCTGGGGGACCTAAATGCAATAAATGGAAAATTGTTAACAAAAACGGGCACAAGTCAAGAATAAGCTCGTTTGAGCTTATTATTGAACTAGATAAGCTCAAATGAGTTTCTAAAGACTTAAAATCGAAAATAAGCTAGACCTGTATAAGGAAATGGCTTAACACAAAGTAGAACTCATATAAGCTCAAACTAATAAGCCATGAATAAGCTAACTGAAAATTGAGACATGCACATTCAGATTTTTAAGCTCAAACTTGTTAAACAACTTATTAAAAGTATGGAATGTTTTTTCCTTTTTGAAAATGATCAAGTGACTAAGCAGGAAAATGGATTTAAGCTGAAACGTAGCTTATTTGACTTTTGTTGACCAAAAATGGAAAAAGCTCAAAACTTCCAAAATTACTCAAGACATGTTTCTAAGCAGATTTGTGAAGAAAAATCACCAGAGTTATGAAGTCGAAATTGCTCTACAAGAAAACAGTTTACTCCTCTTTACAGAAACTTGACTTTGCTCAAATGCTTATTTATAAGCTGAATTTTAAAGAGTGTATAATTTACTTATACATAATTCAACTTTGGATGTTAAGACACAACTAGGAACTTGTTTCAAGGAAATTGGTAAAGAAATAAACATATGACAAGGAATTGAAAGTAGCAAGTTTTCTGATGAAAAATATTACAGACTTAGACCCAAACTTTTTCTAGACCATTTGCCTTTTTGACCTTTATTTTGACTTCCAAATTGAACAAAACTATTACCAAATGCTTACTGAATGATTATGAATAAAACTTGAAAGGATTAACAAACTTCTATCACAAAAACCTAGCAGATCCAAACACCAATGATCAAGTCTGTTAGGAACTTTAACAAACAAATTTTGAGTAAAAGATTGAAGTAAACCAAGTTTGATATCAAATCATGTTTTATGAGTAAAATGAACTTGTTAACAGACTTGAACACAAAGTGCACTCACAAGCACTTGACTGATGAAAATCAGAACCAAATCAAGTAAAATCAGACTAAAGGCTACAAGACTACTAACAAGCTATCAAATCTGTCAAGTTTACACTAAATCAAACCAAAGCACATGATCAGAGCAGCATATTATGTTTACACTAGGAATTGAGCATGCAATTGACTTTTGAGTGGAACCAAACTAAGAAACTTGAAACCTATTAGCAATAGGCCTCCTCTGATGGAGTAGAGAGGCGCTGAGCCTTCTAACAGTGCTAAACCACCACCTTAGCACCACAAATCAACCATATCAATCACCTCCAAAAGCCATTGTTGATCAAATTCTACCCAAAATCATCTACAGACTTCAATTCAGCTACTGGAATGAACCTGATCAAACTAAATAGAAACAACTACTCACAAAGCTTCTATTGATCAATGTGATCAATAGAAACTAGTAACAGTAACAGGAGTAACAATATGTAGTGAACAGTATGAAGATTTAAGAGAAATGGAGTGAATTTTATTGATTGAAATAAAAGTTGTTACAAAAGGAAGGTAAAGCTGTTATAACTACTAACAAACTCAAGAGGTTGTCAATCTCTTGAGTTGCTAACTACTTTCTAACTGAATTGAAGGAGAAAAGAAAAGTGTGTGTGTTTTTCAAACTTAGCAACTTGCTACATATGAGGCCCTATGTGTCTATTGATAGAGTGAAAGTGATAAGTGGTTGGGGGTAGTGACGTGTCTTGACCAATCAATTGCTGCCAAGTGTCATAAATTTGGTAATTGAAATTAGCCGTTGAACTTTTGAATTTGGGCGTTTCTTTTTGGTTGACTTTCAGAATGATTGAGTGAGTGGGTTGAAATCCTTGCTTGAAAAATATCACTTTTCATGTATAAAACTTTTTATGAAATGCACTCTAGCTCTTGATCGATCCTGGGTTGTGGTGTTGAAGAAGACGCCACGTGTCAGCTTTTGATTTTCTCTTGGATAGTCACTCGGATCATTATCCACTTTGGATAAAGTAGATTATTGCATGTAGTGTTCCTATTGGCTGAAATGAGAATAAGTGGGAGCACTGTTCTTTACTTTATATATTAAATGAGAATGTGAGGTGGCAACGTAGCTGGCAATCCGTGCCCTCCTTTTCTTGAGTTTTCATTGGTCAAGAGATACTCACACGGATTAAGCCTCATATTAACTTCCAAAAATGGCAGTTTTAGCCCCTTGACTTTGGCAGTTTGATGTTTTGAGCTAATAACTTCATTCTTATGGCAAACCAGTCCTTCAACTTGCATTCTTGAATATTTAAGCTCCTTGATTAAGTTGACTCGAAGTTTGACCATGTTTGACTTAGATCTTGACTTTTCCAAAGTTTGCATTTAAGTCCCTTAACTTTTGAATGTTGTCAAGATAGGTCCTTTATCTTCAAAGTCTTGTCATCTTTGACCCTTCTCTTGTCTTTTCATCATAAATGAGCTTGATTTCTTCTTGTTTGCTTGAAAATGTATCCTTGTTACCTATTTAAACACAAACACAAAACACACCACATAATTCTGCTTTATAGCACAAAAGTTAGGTATTTTCCATGTGTTTTAGGGTGAATTGTTGATTAATTGATATGAGATTTTGCTCATATCAAATCCCCTACACTTGAACATTGCCATGACCTCATGCAATGCTGTATTTTAAAGCACAAATTTACATTTTTCTCATAATTAACCCACCTTGGCCAATATGGAATCCTATTACACTATTCTACACTATATGATGCATGATTTTGATTTTGTACAATGCAATGCAAAGAAAACAATTCTATTTATATATTTTTGGAATTTTCTTGAAATGGCTTTGATGCAAAAACTTATAAAGAAATCAATGACTTAAATTAGGGTTTTGGTACCATGGACACTTATCACCCCCAAGTTTCACTTTCCCCATACCAATCTTAAAAATGTGATCACTGTATTCACAAGTAAAAAGTGCATCAACTTATTCATGACAATTAAATGTGGAACCGGTTATTATTTGAGCAAATTGCTTGAGAGCAAATTTGTAATTATTTAATGCGTAAAATATAAGAAATGTAAAATCCAAAAATAAGGAAGCACGGTTTTAGTCCTAAGTAATCCTCTCGTCCATTACATGTAAAACCGCTCACAATTAATATAAGTCCGACTCAAGAGTAATAAGTCATTCGCCTTATGTGTAAAATCCTCATGTCATGCATTAATAAGTAGCTACACACTCGCTAAGAAAAGAAAAATAAAACCCCTGCAATAATTTACATCCTCCACCTTTTTGAGACTTTGGATCTTCAATCCCGCAACCCGTCAAGGTAATATTAGATTGGAGCAACTATTAAATCCCCGCAACCTATCAAGGTAATATTGGAATCTAATAGTTACTATAATTAACACTTCACTGTCCCTCTTGGGAGTCTTGTATAATTTGTTTTTTTTTCTTATCACTCATTTTTTTTGTAAGCCGCTCTTATTTTTCTTTATTCATCACAAAGAAAGTTGAAAAGAATAAAAGGAAAAACACCCGCTAAGTATTAAGCATGACATAAGTCTAGTACACATAAAACGTTCTGTTAATGCAAGTGATGCCTAAAAACATTATTAGTGTTAACTAATCTTTCTTAGTTTTGATCACAACAAACTATACAACACATTTAGTGTAAAACATAAAACGAATTATTTAACTAACACTATCATCAAGGTAATAATCATATCACTACCTTTCTTAATCATACTTAGTGATCATCAAAATGATTATCCTTAAAAATCACTTTTGTTAATATGACAAAAGACTTTTTAATAAACTTTCTTTTTTAGAAAATGTTTTATTAAAATGGAAAATGAAAAATTTGAAAATAGCATATTCTATATGCTATTAGAATATCCTTTGAAGGCTTAAAATACCTCAGATATTCCTACCCCACTAAAAGACAAAATACGGAGCGTACTCTACGGGTGGAACCTTAAGTAGCCAGGCGGTTCCCTAGCGATAAGGAACCGCCGGGCTAGATAAGGTACCACGCCCAGATAGCCGTTATACTTTGTCTCCTTTAAATAGTGGATCAAATCTCATTTCCCAATAAGCCTCTTAGACGTTTTTCTCAGCCCCCTTTCTCTTTTCTATAGCATAATCATTAGTAAATGACCACATAAAGTGTTAAGGATGTTTACATATGATTATCCTTTTGACCCCCTCCTTTACCTTATCCAATGAGAAGATCACTCACTCACTAGTGTTGTGATAAAGATGAATCCATGAGCTAGTCATATTCATCATGATACCCTTTTTGTTTTATGTTAATCCATTGTATTTATGAATACTTGGACTAGTTGTGTTCATCCAAGTTATTTGTGAATACTTGGATTTGTTGTGTACATCCATTGCATATGTGTTTGCTTGGATTTGTGTTGTGTAGATCCAAGCTACATGTGTGTACTTGGATATGTCTAGTTGAGTTGTAATAGATTTGTGTAGTAGTTCTCACTAAACTATAAAGTGATGTGATTGTGTCTTGTGAGTTCTCACTAAGCTTTAAAGTGATTAGTAGTTGTGTTGTGTGAAGTTCTCACTTAGCTTCAAAGTGAAGAGTCGTGAAGATTGGTTCTAGCTTTGGATTAGAACTCGACATCTAGCCTTGTGTCGTAAAATGGGGAAGTAGGCAACATCGTGAAGATTGGTTCTACCTTAAGATTAGAACTCGACATCTAGCCTTGTGTCGTTAAATGGTGAAGTAGGCAACGTTATGTAGATTGGTCCTAGCTAAAGATTAGGTCTCGACATTTAGCTCAGTATCGGAAAATAATGTAAGCGAAGATGTAAGGTTTTCTCTGCCAAGAAGGGAGCTTGTGGATATAGTGGAAATCTCGAGTAGGTGTACTCGAGGAGTGGAGTAGAAACGAGGATAGATCCTCGTTGTCGAACCACTATAAATCTTGGTGTCTTCCCACTAGGTTGTTTCCTTCCTTACTCTTTACTTATTTCATTATCATTACACTTACCTATTATCTTTGCTAGTGCATTTGAATTGAACCTAATCACTATGCAACTTAGCTTCAAGTAAAAGATAGTTTTGATACAAACCAAATTGAAAGTAATTTTAATTTGGTTGCCAATCGAAGAGAAACTATTCAACCCCCCCCCCCCCTTATAGTTTCTACAATTGGTATCAGAGCGATGGTCACTCAAGATCTTTGAAGTATATTGTACTTTAAAACTTGGATCGATCCATTGTCTCCTTAAATTAGAAGGCCAAGTTGTACTAACGTTTCTCTTTGGTCAAAACTATTTTGTTTTTAAAAATAGGTCTTTTAATTGGTAATATTGCATCCCTCTTAAGATTAGTAGTCTTTATGCATTTTAGATCTACTCTTGAAATGTATCTACTAGTTTGCATCTTTCTTTGTGTAGGTACTCATGAAGATCAATCACTTAATTAGTTGTGGATTGAGTTACTTGCACTTGTAGAAGACTCATCTTCATTGATCTTTAACATCCTTGAATGATGATACCAAGATGATTGGGAATGATACTAGTCCTTGAAGACTTAGTACTCATCATAGTCATTGTTGGGCATATCATTGATTCCTTGATGGATTGCTCTTTGTGGCCAAGGTACGCTTTCGTTCTTTCACACGCCCTTTGATCATTCTTTTGATCATTACTTGACTATGTGCTTTTTTTTGGCATCCTTGCCTTGACATTTGTTTGTGGTTTGTGATTCTTTTCTTTTATCCTCTCAAACCTTCATTGCTTGGATACTTGACTCACTATGGTGATGTAAAGTGAGTTAGTAGTAGCATAAAGTATCAAGCATCATTTCCATGGTTTACACCCATACGGTTAGTAGGCCCTTTGTGGGAGAGAAAGTGAATCAATACCTTGCTCGTACTTTGGTCTAGACTTAGGCTATTGTTGAAAGTGATCTTAGTCTACACATTAATATTTGCTTTGTGTTTATTCATTACCAAAGCCGTTTAATATTTCGCCGGAAAGGCACGTCTTAAACCACTATATATGACACAAGCTCTTCGTTACCACTATTTGAAGATTGTCATTAAACCCTTGAGCATTGATCTTAGTCTTGATTCACTTCCCTTGACTTCTCTCCACTTTGCTGTTTTGCTACGAGTAGTCGTTTGTCCGTTTCGGTTCTTTTCGATCTTGATTCAATTCGTAATCCTTCATTAAAGCATATTGCCTAGTGTTTTGATGATCCAATGTTATTCTAAAAGGTTTATGATATACTTTTAAGTATCTTAGAAAAACTTGTTTTTTAAAATTTGGCAAATTTCATTGATAAAAACCAGCCTCTGTAGGCGGTTCTTTATCTCTGGCGGCTCAAACCCGCGGTTCTTTATCGATAAGGAACCACATGCAGTAAAGTTTGTCAGAGTGCCAGTTTGATTATTTTATTCTTTTTCAAACCAAACCCTCTCTTTCCCAAAAACACACAGCCGACGGTTTATCCTTTTTCCACCATTGTTGAAGCTTCCAAAACCTTCAATCAATCAAATTAATTGATTCCAAGTTGTGGGTTTCAGTCATCCTTCATCAAACATCAATTAATTGTAAGTATTTTTTTTCAATTTCATTTATTTAGTTCTAGGGTTCATCCTTTCATAATTGGGGATTTTTAAAATTGAAATTGAATAAAAACCTTAATAGGAATATGGGTTGACATGGTTATTTTACTATGATTCCTTAGGTTCACATTCATTAAGATTTCACTAAAACCCACTTGTAGAACAAATCCGAATTTAGGCTAAATGATTTTGATTAAAAGATGGAATTGAGATGAACCCATGAACAAATAGGTAATGACATTGTTAATGCTTACCTAAAAACCTTGTTTTGAAAAACCAATGTTCTAGTCCATTGTTGATCCAACATAGTTCATATGTTCTTCGTAAATAATGGAATAGCCACATTGTGAACATGAGAATGATATGGATCCAATCCTTTGTTTGTCAAGAAATTGATGTAACACATTCTCATACTTTTGATATTTTGATTTTATTTTTCATATGAGTGATTGGAGAAATATTTTCTTGTGTTTATTTAGGTACTAATCATGCCTTCATAATACCAAAAGGATCATCAACTCACCAAACAGTATATGCCAAACCTTTCTGACTTTTGTCACTCAACTCACCTTGCCCATACTTTTTCCTCCCTTCAATATCGTTGCTTTCATGAGGGTAGAGTTGTCCAAAAGGATATCAAGGATTATGTCTACATCAAGTCCATGTTTGAAAACATTGGATTTGATTGTTTGTTGAACATTAGGGAAGACATCTATCCTCGATTCCTATTGGAGTTCTTTAGCACATACTCCGTCATTGAAAACAACGTTGGAATATTTGTTAGGTTCATCTTGAAAGATCAACTCATTCAATACTCTCTCGAAGTTTTTGGTCAAATTCTTGATGTCCCATTTGTAGGCACTTGTCGCTTCACGGATAAATGGAAGCTTAGTGCTCTCCTTGAATCCTACAATTGTACTCCAAATGATCATGAGGAAACTGATCTTGACTTCATTGTTGACATTGTCTCCAAAAAGCGTAATCGACCCGTTAAGAGAAGCCTTCATACTAAGGTACGTTCGGTGAAACGTCATGAGGTTCTCTTAAGCGACCTTAATGATAATATGGTCCAATGGACCAATATCCTTAGGGAAAATGTGTTTTGTCTTGGTAGAAACCGAGATCATGTTCCGGCGTGTGTAGTGCATATGTTATATTGCATCTTTAGCAACACCAATTACAATTTGGCATATTTTATCGCTCAATGGATCAATTATGCTATTCACAAGCCTAAAACAAACCTCCCTTACGCAATGCGTCTCACTCGCCTTTTTAAAAGGGTTGGCCGTGATTTTCCAAATCTTGATCTTTCTCAGTTTCAACTGGTCAAACGAGTCATGCTACCTATTCAAGAGGTATATAAGAGAAAGACAAGATGTGATCGTAAATCCGACCAACAAGAGTTCAATGATGAGGACATGGACATGCCAACTAGTGATGGTGATGGCATTGGCACAAGTGCTCCCATTGATTCTTCGAGCACTTCTCACCACTCCACAAACTCATTCGTGGATGGTTTAGATGACATTGCTTCCCCTCCTCATCATTCCTCTAGTGAAGTTCCTAATAATCTCAATTTAGAGGAACTTTACTGTCAAAATCTTCGAACCCAAGGTGATTTGCATGAACACCGGATTGAGTCAAGAAAGGGAATAAAGTATTTGGGGAATATGATCAAGGGATTGGGCAAGAAGAGAAGGTGAAGGCTTTGAAGTTTCTCAAAGAATACATGTTGGTAAACATGTAATGTTGAACAATTTTTTTTATCTTAGATGTGTATTAACTTATGCTACATGTTTGGATTGCTATTTATTTTAATCCTAAATGTTGTCTATGCCATCATGTTTGTGATTTACATAGCTTTGTGCATCCTTTATGATAGTTAGCTTCATAGATTTTGGTCAGTAGTTAACTCTGGCTTGTGAATCCTTTGGTAAAAATCTGGGTTAACCAAAATTTGGGATGTGAAATTTTTGAAACACCTCTGGTCGCGGTTCCATATCGACCAGCGGCTCCTTATCGATAAGGAACCACCGGTCCTAGATAAGGAACCGCCAGCCACTGTATCCGACATAATCTTTTGCTTTGCACTATTTTCTTCAATCTGTGTAAACATTGCATGATTCTTTGAAAAACCTGCACATTTCCTAAACTAGGTTACCTAAATTCATTATTCACCTAAAATGATTTTAACCCATTACTAGTTTGGATCATCCCCTCACACATTTAAACCCACCTTGTTAGTCATGTTCTTCGCACATCAAAACATCCTTCCCTAACCCTTAAACCACCCTTGTCAACCATGGTTTCTACATGAACCTCAAACACCCCAAGGAAAACACTTAAGATTATAATTAAGGTACCCAAGCCTAACTCCTCACCCTTTCACACACCCAAAAATGAGATGGTTCTAATCCTCATTTCTTTATTACCTTCACCACCCCTTGCACCATGCAAGACAACCTCCACCTATGGTACTAACCACTCCATTGGTTCTACCTCCTCTTCATTCCACTCAAGAATGAATGAGATCTCTTCACCCTTCACTCCAAGTGAACCCTTGGATGTGACTACACAACCCCAACCAATCCAAAGCATTCCTTTTGTGAATGACTTTGATGACACCTTAGTGACTTCACCATTTACCCCTCCTAACTCACCCATTTCACCAACCTTGGAGAACATACCTCCACACTCACCTATTTCTCCTTTGGGGAACATGCCTCCACTCTCACCCACATCACCCTTGGAGAACATGCCTCCTCCACCTCCACCACACTCAAACATTCTAATTTTGGGTGTCCCACTTTCCCTCCTTTTGGGTGATCCTTACTATGGGTTTCAAGAGACTCATGGTCCTAATTGTCTATGTTGTCTCTACAACCACTACATCATCCATAACCTTAGGATGGAGATGTTTGGACTACATAGGAGGTTGCAAGAGTTCTTGCTTGCCTTGTTCTCCATGCCTCCTCCTAGGAGATGAATGATAAGTTTTCTTAATAAGTGTTTTTCAACAAAACCAAGCCAAAGAAGACTACTCATCTGGATCTAGTATTAAGCTAACTTTGTATTAGTTAGTTGTTCTTCTCTTTCATTTGTCATTGTACTTTCTTCCTTCATGAGTTTTTCATGAAGTTTATTATTGGATTTAGCTTTATGTGTTTCTATTCTTATGTGCATATTAATCAACTTTAATTTGAAATTAAAATTGAACCTAAATCTATCACAACCTCTAAAACTTGACTAAAAATGGTTCAAAATGTTATCCAAATTTTTTTGTCACCCTTTGTCAAGACATTCTTTGTGAATGTGTTGCCTTTATGAACCCCTAGCATAATTTAGTGCTAATAGAGGTAAAATTCCAAGATTTTCACCTTTTTGAAAAAGTCTTAGTTTTTCTCAAAACCCTAGAAAAACTTGGTTTCAAGTCCACTGCATGCGGCTCCTTAAAGTCGCACGGTTCCTTAAGTGATAAGGAACCGCCGGTCCTTATAAGGTACCGTGGACAGCAACTAGCTTTTGACTTGTTTTTGGTCAAAAATTTTTAAAACCCTATACACTGTCAAGATTCCTTGTTTACTCAATTTGGCTAAACATTTCTTGATACTTCACATTTTTTATTCAAATTCTTACCTTGATTACATTCTACTTATACCCCAACCTTGAGATTTCATTCTCACACCTTCCCAACCTTGAGAATTCATTCTCACACATCTCCAACCTTGAGATTTCACTCTCACACCTTCCCACCCTTGAGATTTCATTCTCACACCTTCACAATGCCTAACTCCTCCATTCATAACCTTGACATTTCTTTGTCACAACCCAACTCACCCAAAGCTTCCTCATCCAAGCTTTTAAAGAAACCGAAAATCTCGGTTCGACCTATTTGGATTAAGAAGAATGAACCATCTTCTTCCAAACCACCCAAAAACACTACCTTCTCTCCAATCAAGTATTGGAATGAGACTTATACCGTCAACCCCATCACCGGAGCAAAAGAAAATGTTCCCCCACCACCACAATCCTTTAACACCCCTCAACTCAATGACCTTTCAACCTTCCCAAACCTCACAAGGCATTGTGAAAACATTTCCTACCCAATTACCCCACCACCACCAAACCCTAGGTTTGATGCCCTACCCCCATCAACCGATTTTGTGTTGCATCATGGATCCTCGTGTGCTTGTTGTCGATTTCAACAAATTGAACTTGCTCATGTATATGAGAAGTTAAATTTCCTTGAATTCCTCCTCACTCGACCTCCTCTCCAAGTTTTCGTTCTGGTGGACAAAACTTCGAATGATGCATCGTCGTCTTATTTTTCCAACTAAAGGACTAACTACTCTTAGAGTCTTTATTACTTTAGTTGTTTTAGAGTCTTTTTTTTCAATCTTGGAAAATTATCACTATTAGAATAGCTTATGCTTTGTGGTTTATTTTCCATATTTTTTTGCTTTAGATACTCATATTGTGTGTATGACTATCTACCTTGTTGTGTCTTTTCTTTTATGTAACCTTTGTGTTGTTGGTGTGTTATTTCCTTAGTTCTCTTTTGAGTTGATCATGGTTAATTTTTTACAATTCCTTATGGGTGATTCCATCAATTCAAAACTTTAACCCCTTGACAAGTTTATCATCTTCATTGGATTGAAGTTTGATTTTGTCAATTAACTTTTTGGACATACTTAGAAAAATACTTGCTTCTAATTTGAGATTTCTTCTCTCTCTCCCTCTTAAGTTACTTAGTAGGTAGTGATCATATATACATTGGTGTTTCTTTTCTTTCTACTAACCTTTGTGTAGCATGTCACCTTAGCTCATATACTTGGTGCCCCAAGCAAGGGGGAGAAACCACCAAGGGTGAGCTACTAGCAAAGTCCGGTTTTCTTCAAAGAGTTGTGCTAACCTTTTTGTTACGAAAAAAGGGGAGAAATGATAGTGATAAACTAGTTAATAATTCGATATTTTGTGTTTCTACATAAATGAGTTTATCGTTTGTCGTAATCCAAAAGGGGGAGATTGTTAATGCAAGTGATGCCTAAAAACATTATTAGTGTTAACTAATCTTTCTTAGTTTTGATCACAACAAACTATACAACACATTTAGTGTAAAACATAAAACGAATTATTTAACTAACACTATCATCAAGGTAATAATCATATCACTAACCTTTCTTAATCATACTTAGTGATCATCAAAATGATTATCCTTAAAACTCACTTTTGTTAATATGACAAAAGACTTTTTAATAAACTTTCTTTTTTAGAAAATGTTTTATTAAAATGGAAAATGAAAATTTGAAAATAGCATATTCCATATGCTATTAGAATATCCTTTGAAGGCTTAAAATACCTCATATATTCCTACCCAACTAAAAGATAAAAAACGGAGTGTACTCAACGGGCGGAACCTTAAGTAGCTAGGCGGTTCCCTAGCGATAAGGAACCGCCGGGCAGGATAAGGTACCGCGGCCAGATAGCAGTTATACTTTGTCTCCTTTAAATAGTGGATCAAATCTCATTTTCCAATAAGCCTCTTGGACGTTTTTCTCAGCCCCCTTTCTCTTTTCTATAGCATAATCATTAGTAAATGATCACTTAAAGTGTTAAGGATGTTTACATATGATTATCCTCTTGATCCCCTCCTTTACCTTGTCCAATGAGAAGATCACTCACTCACTAGTGTTGTGATAAAGATGAATCCATGAGCTAGTCATATTCATCATGATACCCTTTTTGTTTTATGTTAATCCATTGTATTTATGAATACTTGGACTAGTTGTGTTCATCCAAGTTATATGTGAATACTTGGATTTGTTGTGTACATCCATTGCATATGTGTTTGCTTGGATTTGTGTTGTGTAGATCCAAGCTACATGTGTGTACTTGGATATGTCTAGTTGAGTTGTAATAGATTTGTGTAGTAGTTCTCACTAAACTATAAAGTGATGTGGTTGTGTCTTGTGAGTTCTCACTAAACTTGAAAGTGATTAGTAGTTGTGTTGTGTGAAGTTCTCACTTAGCTTCAAAGTTAAGAGTCGTGAAGATTGGTTCTAGCTTTGGATTAGAACTCGACATCTAGCCTTGTGTCGTAAAATGGTGAAGTAGGCAACGTCGTGAAGATTGGTTCTACCTTAAGATTACAACTCGACATCTAGCCTTGTGTCGTTAAATTGTGAAGTAGGCAACGTTGTGTAGATTGGTCCTAGCTAAAGATTAGGTCTCGACATTTAGCTTAGTGTCAAAAAATAATGTAAGCGACGCTGTAAGGTTTTCACCGCCAAGAAGGGAGCTTGTGGATATAGTGTAAATCTCGAGTAGGTGTACTCGAGGAGTGGAGTAGAAACGAGGATAGAGCCTCGTTGTCGAACCACTATAAATCTTGGTGTCTTCCAACTAGGTTGTTTCCTTCCTTACTCTTTACTTATTTCATTATCATTACCTATTATCTTTGCTAGTGCATTTGAATTGAACCTAATCACTATGCAACTTAGCTTCAAGTAAAAGATAGTTTTGATACAAACCAAATTGAAAGTAATTTTAATTTGGTTGCCAATCAAAGAGAAACTATTCAACCACCCCCCCCCCCCCCCCCCCCGCCCTTTCTAGTTTCTACACGTTCCAACTTAGAATCTTAAGACGTACTCATACCAACCATGAATGATTAGACAAAAATGAATAAGAGATTACAAACCAATTAAAACCGTTCTTGATTATTTATTAACATATATACATGCGAATAAAATAGAGGTAAAGAAGAGAAGGGTTTAGCCACAAGTAATTATCATGAAGTTTATCTAGCCCTTTTATACTTGCTTCAACTCTATCATTTCCTATTCTACACAAATTTAAAATCTCAAATAATGAGACTCGTGGATGCTTAGCCTAATAGACCAATGAAGGACTACATGGTTAAGGATACTAGCTAGAGAATGCTTTGATAAGCAAACTCGGGTTGAGTCAAAATATCCATGGCGGGTCTAATATGTCAATGAAGTCTAAATTTGTTAAACCATGTCCTTATTATATTTTTTCCTTTTTTCCAATATTTTTGATGAAAAATGAAAGAAGAATATATACAATGCAAATGTGTTATGCAAATGAAAAATGATTGATGCAAAAATTATGAATGCATATTTTTGATGGCCAAAGTAGATCAAAAATTTGAAAAATTAATTTCCATGTTATCGTGAAGGTCAATGACAAAGTCTAGGTAAGGTCACTTTGATAGAAGACCCCCCTACACTTAAGCTAAACATTGTCCTCAATGTTTAAAAGCACGGAAGTATAAAACTTCCCCTACACTTATGACAATGAATAGACTTTGCTTAACCCAAGCTAAGGAAAGATCAACTATAGTGAATTCATTTTCTTAAGCACAATGTGTCCATGAAAAATCACAATAGTAACAAAGTGAACCGGATACAAGGGCCTCCTCCATAAGCTCCAAAGCACGTGATGAGTGAGCAACCCTACAAACAACATGAAGACAAAAGGAAGGTCTCCCCTACACTTCTCATCAACTCTCCATCTTTATTTCTAACCTACAACACTCTAAGTCAAAAAATTCTAAACCTAGTTATTCAAGCTTGATTTAAGGAGTCTCTAGCTAGACTCTTCCCAAAATGAACTAATTCATAGGGAAAATGGGGATCTCTTGGACCATTTCCATGGAAATGTCCTCCCCAAAATAGTGCTTAACACGGTGACCATTCACTTTGAAATTTGGACCATTGGGTTGTGACAACTCAATAGTTCCATATGGAAAGACTTAAGCAATAATGAATGGACCGGACCATCTCGACTTAAGATTGCCCGCAAAGAGTTTCAACCTTGAGTTAAAGAGGAGAACCGGCTCTCCAACTTTGAACTCACGGTTCTTGATCTTAACATCATGTAATTGCTTAGTCTTCTCCTTATAAAGAAATGAGTTCTCATAACCATTGGCTCTCAATTCATCCATTTCATTGAGTTGGTATTTTCTATGTGAACCGTCTTGGTTTAAATCAAAGTTAGCCCATTTGAGAGCCCAAGAAGCCTTATGCTCTAACTCAAATGGGAGGTGGCATGCTTTTCCATAGACAAGCCTATATGGAGTACAAACAATTGGTGTCTTAAAAGCCGTCCTAAAAGCCCACAAAGCATCATCAAGCTTATCCTACCAAGAAACTCGATGCTCTCCCATCGTTCTTTCCAAAATTCTCTTTAAACCACGATTTGTGACCTCGGTTTGACCATTGGTTTGAGGGTGATACGCAGTAGAAAGTCTATGATTAACACCATACTTCTTCATAACTCTTGTGAATTAATCATTAGAAAAGTGAGTAACACTATCACTTATGATGGCCCGAGGTACACCAAATCTAGTAAATAATTGCTTCAAGAATTTCACTACAACTCGAGCATCATTAGTAGGTAAGGCTTTGGCCTCAACCCACTTTGACACATAATCCACCGCTACGAGTATATACTTATTTCCCTTAGAAGATGGAAAAGCACCCATGAAATCTATCCCCACACATCAAAAATCTCACATTCTTGTATCAAGTTTTGTGGCATCTCATCTCGTTAAGTAGTTTTTCCTTGTCTTTGACATACATCACAAAATTTCACCATCTCTTGGGCATATTTGTATATGGAAGGCCAATAGTAACCCGAATTAAAGACTTTCTGGGCGGTATAGATGGGCCCAAAATGTCCACCCGTAGGTCCCTTATGACAATCTTCTAAAATCTTAAATGCCCCGGGCCCATCT
The DNA here is from genome assembly GCA_025667525.1 of Glebionis coronaria. Taxonomy (NCBI): domain Eukaryota; kingdom Viridiplantae; phylum Streptophyta; class Magnoliopsida; order Asterales; family Asteraceae; genus Glebionis; species Glebionis coronaria. The sequence goes on from CM046879.1 coordinate 234,555,255, forward strand.
ACACACCGTCTAATGATTTGGTCCGTACATTTCCTAAAGAGATAAGGGTCATCCCAAAAGTAATACTTCACTTCCTTAATAAATTTCTTCTTTTGTTGGGAAGTGAGACCCTCTATTAGCACATCCCCCACAAGATAGCTTGCAATATCCGCAAACCAAGGGGTGGCATCCTCTTGAGAAGAGATAGACATGAGCTCCTCTAATGGAAAGGATTCACTGATTTCCTTATGAGGCAAATCTCCTTGAAAAGGATGCTCAAGTCTACTCAAGTGATCCGCCGCTAAATTCTCGGCTCCTTTCTTATCATGAATCTCTATCTTAAACTCTTGTAGCAATAAAACCCATCTCAAAAGTCTAGGCTTAGCATCTTTCTTTGTCATGAGGTACTTGAGAGCGGAATGATCCGTATACACTATGGTTTTGGATAGCACAAGATAGGGTCTAAATTTCTCAAAGGCATAGACTATAGCAAGCAACTCTTTCTCCGTAGTGGTATAATGAAGTTGTGCACCCGTCATGGTTTTACGAGCATAGTTTATAGGTTGAAAATGATTATTCACTCTTTGTCCTAACACGCACCCCACGGCATAATCACTAGCGTCACACATAAGCTCAAAAGGCAATTCCCAATTTGGAGAAACCAAAATGGGAGCCTTAGTCAACTTTTCCTTGAGTATCTCAAAAGAGTCCAAACACTCTTGGTTGAAAATGAAAGGAGCCTCTTTTTCCAAGAGGTGGGTCGTTGGTATTGCTATCTTAGAGAAATCTTGTATGAAACGTCTATAAAACCCCGCATGACCCAAAAAACTCCTAACTCCTTTCACCATGGTGGGTGGGGTAAGCTTAGCAATCACATCTATCATAGCACGATCCACTTCTAATTTGTTGGATATCTTATGTCCCAAGACTATCCCCTCTTTAACCATGAAATGTCACTTCTCCCAATTAAGAACAAGACTTATTTCTTCACACCTCTTTAGCATACGTTCTAAATGGGAGAGACAAGAGGTGAATAATAACTAAGATTTTAGTTAGAAAAATTGTTCGTTATTCCAGTCTACTCGAATTGATCACGGATTAAATGTGCGACTCAGCTGTCTTTTGGTGGAAACAAATAGATTGGTCGTTGTAGTATAATTAAAATGCAAGACTTTAAAGTAAATGATAGGTAATTAAAACTAAAACTAATTAAAAACGTAAATGTGCAATATTAGAAACTTTAAAAGTAAATGACGAGAAATTAAATGATGGGTAATCAAAACTTGACGAAAAGTAAGTTTGACAATTAAATAAAAATGCAAAACGTAATTTAAATAGGCTAAAAGCACAACGAGAAAAACCGTCACTTTCTCTCTAAAAAAAAAAAAACTAGAACTTTGAAAACTTAAAACTAAAACTAAGACAAAAAATTAAAACAAGCAAGCAGGCACCACAATTATTTCAGAAAAACTACAGTTCATTTCAGAGATTATATTTCTTCGGAATAATCATTTTTTCGGAAAAACAAGTTTTTCGGAATAATGACTTTTTCAGAGAAAGTAACATTTTCGGAAAAATGAACTTTTCAGAAAAAGGAACTTCTTCGGAATAATAAGCTTTTCGGAAAACTGACTTTTTTAGAATAAATGTTTTCAGAGAAATCTTCGGAAAAACGACAAATTCAGAGAAAAGGAAAATTTCGGAAAAATGACTTTTTCAGAATAATTAACTCTTCAGAAAAATGGTTATTTCGGAATAAAGAGATTTTCAGTAAAAATGAAGTTTTCAGAAAAAGTGGATTTTCGGAATAAAGGACTTTTCAGAAAAATTGCAATTTCAGCAAAGTGATAAATTCAGAAAAATAGACTTTTTAGAAAAAGGAGTGTTTTCAGAAAAACTAAACCCTTTTCCGAAATAGTTAAAGAACAGATACAGATAAACAGTTAAATCAAAACTTAAAGAAATAAGCCACGAATAAGCTAAAATCAAATAAGCAATCTACCAAAACTTAATCTAAAACACTTTTAAGAAAAACTAATTTAACCACAAATCAAAAACCTGAAAAACACTAATAAAATTAAACATTAAACATCAACTTTTAATAAAATAAACTAATAAAAACACTTAACTAAAATCAAATCAAACACACAATAAGCTATCAAATCAATAAGCTAACACAATCAAACACATAAAAACATAACCATTAATCAAATAAGCATGACAATAAGATAATAAGCATAAAGATTGTTAGAAATACGTTTTTACGTATATTAGAAGAGTCGGTCACTCCACAATATTATTTATGTTGTAATAGCTCGTAGTTAACACATAGTTAATAGTTACTTATTTAGTTAAGTAAGAACCGGTCCATGGGCTTGTCATGGGCCGACCCAAGTCCATTAGTGACTTGGAAGTATAAATACCCCTTTCCTCCTTGGAAAGGGGTTGGTTGTTGAACATTTCTCATTTCCACTTAATGAAATAACACATAGTTTTTCTCTCACTTTCTCTCTCTTGTTTCTCTCTCTAGAAATCATCAACCCCCTTCATAGATTCATAGGTTATCAAGATTCTACATTTGGTATCAAGAGCTATGGGGTGATTTAAGGTAGTGATTTGTGTGGTTTTTTAGTTTTTGATTGTATTAGTGTTCTTTAAGAAGATCCATCTTGATTCTTGGTGTTTTTGGTGTTTTTGTGATTGGGATTAGTGGATAAGTATTAGTTTTTACTTATTATTGTAGAAATCACAAAACTTTTTGGGTTATTTGGTAAAAATCTGGGTTTAATCTTGGTTTTTTGATCGACTGTTCATCACGAACAACCTTCTGTTTACCCAGACAAACTTCCGAACCAAAAAGTTCCGGATCAACCAAAGTTCCGGATGAAAAAGTTCCGAACCAAAAAGTTCCGGATCAACCAAAGTTCCGGACGAAAAAGTTCCGAACCAAAAAGTTCCGGATCAACCAAAGTTCCGGATCAACAAAAGTTCCGAACCAAAAGTTCCGAACGAAAAGTTCCGGATCAACAAAAGTTCCGGATCAAGGAAGTTCCGAACCAAAAGTTCCGGATTAAGGAAAGTTCCGGATCAAGGATAAAGTTCCGGATCAAGGAAAGTTCCGGATCAAGGGAAAAGTTCCGGATCAAGGGAAAGTTCCGGATCAAGACATCCGAACCAAAAGTTCCGAATCAAGGTATTCCAAGCCAAATCTTCCGAATCAAACTTCCGAATCAACAAAAAGTTCCGAATCAAGGGTTATTTTACTTGTTTTTTCGACGATTTTTTAGAGGATTTAATCTTGGTTTCTTACAACAAAAACTCAACACAATTCACAAGCTTTACTTCACTACTCGATCAACCGATAATCTTTGTCTCTTTGAAGTGAACAAAATGAATCCGAATTCAGTAATGCCTCAGATGACATCACTCACGGATATTTCCGTCATTATGGGAACGGATAATCGCCCGCCAATGCTCATCAAAGAAGTTTTTGAAGCATGGCAAGGCCGGATGATGTCTTACCTAAAGGGAAAACCGGTTTATGGGAGGCTTATGGTTAAGTCAATTTTAAATGGTCCACTTGACTATGGTACCATCGTGGTTAACAACGTGACTCGACCTAGGGAGTTTGAAGAACTTACACCAGCTCAACAACTTGTTGCCGATGCAGACGAAAAGGCTCTTCAAACCATTCTCCAAGCACTTCCACATGATATTTATCGAATGGTAAGTCAGTATACAGTGGCAAAGGATTTATGGGAACGTCTTAAGGTGTTGCTACAAGGTACGTCTCTCACCAAACAGGAAAGGGAATGTCAGTTGTATGATCTGTTTGATAGATTCACGTACAACCCAGGGGAAACGCTTCACGATTATTACTTCAGGTTCACCACTCTCATGAATGATCTGAATGTATACAATCTCGTGATTGCTCCATTCCAGGTTAACACCAAATTCTTGAATACTTTACCTCAAGCTGAATGGGGTGAGTATATTACCGATGTTAAGTTAACCAGGGATTTGCATAAGTGCAATTTGGATCAACTCTATGCTTTCCTTCAGCAGCATGAGAAACATGTGATCATGCACCGTTCGCCTCGAGGTATGTACCCTGATTCCTTAGCTTTGATGGTGAATCAACCAAGCTTGTCACACAACAACACTCCTTATATCTTGGGACATCAAGCCTATCATCCATCGCCTTATATGACACCAACCTTTCCCCAATACTCGATTCTACCACAACCACCCACCTCACATCAGCAACAATATCGGTTCAATGCACCTTCACCACACTATGCTTCACAACATCACCCAGCAAGTATTGCACCTTATGCTCAATCTTCATATTCTTCCTATCAAGAGAATGCAGCATATCCAACAAGCTACCCTGATCAAATGAGTATTCCTTCTAGTGATTATGCAGTTCATCAAGACCAAGCAATGTACTGTGATGATGAGGAAGTCCCCATTCCTGTATTCAAACAAGGTGCTGACCCAGTTGAAGTGTTAACCACTATGTCTGCTTATCTCACAAGGACATTAAGCAAACGAGGATTTAGGGGATCAGCTTCGACTAACAATCAGTTGAGGAATTCATCCAATTCTCGCCAACAAGCTACTATTAATAATGGCAGGGTAATGGTTCAACCTATTCAACCATATCAGGGGAGACCTACTACATCAACTACCAATGCTCGCACAGTGAATCCTACTCCAATGGTCAACAATCCTCCACGGGCTAATTCCACAGGCAAGTTGAGAATGATTACATGCTACAACTGCAAGGAAGAAGGACACATGTCCAGGGATTCCAAGAAACCCAAGAGGAGAAGGAATGGTCAATGGTTTGCAGAAAAGATCTATCTGGTGAACGCTCAGGCACAAGGAATGGAACTTGATGAAGAGGAGCTTGCATTTCTTGCTGATCCAGGGATTGCTGAACAAGACACTGTCACCACATAGAATGCAGCATACCAAGCAGATGATCTCGATGCGTATGACTCAGACTGTGATGAATTTCAATCGGCAAAGGCTGCTCTCATGGCAACTATCTCCAGCTTAGGGCCAGAAAAGAGATCTGAGGTACTTATTAATACCACTGATAATACCACTGATGTTAGTATTCAACCACATCAAGTTGTACAAGAGAGTGCTGATTCGAATGAGTCTTCGGTGGTGAGTCTTTCAAATGAGGAGACAATCAATGATAGTAATATCAATGTGAGTCCCCAGACTTTGAGTGAATCACAACCGGGAGCCATTTCGAATACGCATACTCCTGCTCAACCAGATTTGGTCATGGTTCCTGCTACATTACTTAGCCAAATGAATGCTGCACTCTTAGAAACCCTAGCTAAGAATAAGAATTTGTCTGATGAGCTTGCCTTAAGCAACGAGAAAGTTCAAACTTTGGAATTAGTGCCTTCGTCTAGTGTTCTAACTAATCCCGAATATGATCACTTTCGAAACAAACAAATGGGTCACTTGCAAGAAATCGAAAACTTAAGAGCAAATCTTTCTAATGAACTTAAGGAAAAGGAGTTAGTGGTCACTAATTTTCAAAAACTTCAAACGGATTTTGAATTACTCGAGTCTAAGAAGAATGAAATGAGATTAATGCTGCTAATAAGATTAGAAGTCTAGATTATTTGCTTTTAAGACAATACGCTGCTTCTCAACTAGTGCACTTATTTGATGCTTCGTTTAGAGAATTTAACTTATCACGTCAAAAAGGCCTTCCCCCTAACCCACGGTATGCAAAACAAGCTTTAAGACATAGTCCTAGACTTTATAATGCAACCCAATTAGGATTGGTCTTAGACCCGATTGTTATTTTCAATGATCGAACAAGTAAGGATCTAGTTGATGAGGATCGGTCATACAATTCTGCAAAATATCCCGAGTGTGATTATTTTAAAATGAATCAGGAGCTTTCTAAAACGTATTTTAGAATTCGCTTCCATATGGACAAAGATCTCATTACAGCACCAACCTACATGTTGAATGAAGAAAACCCTAGTACATTTCCTACACTTGTCAACATGGAAGGTCCTAAGGAAATTCCAAAGGATCTCCCACCTGTTAGCACTGTATGGTTAAACTTGCAAGAGATTAATCAATACTTTACTAATTTTGACAAGGTCATTTTGGAATGTACAACTTCAAATGGCCTAAACGCCGGAGAATGGGCTTTCGAACACATGAACGAGGTGTTTAAAAATGAGATCAACCCATTTGTCGAAAGTCTAAAAGGAAGTTTTGCATCTCTTAAGGAAAATCTTGAATTTGAAATTGGAGAAGTTCAAAAAGTGTTTTATGAAATGGACACCGCTTACGAACTACAACTAATTGAAAAAGAAAAGATTTTAACCGAATATGACCGATTCTTGTCTAAAGTAATCTCGTGTGATGTGCTTACTACTGTAAATGTTAATTATTCGAATGAGCTTACATCCGCTATGATTAACTGTGATGCTGTGCATATATGTGATGATGTTTGTGATCTCTCTGTAAATGTTGCTGATACTGTAAATGAGGTAGATAATCATTCTTGTCACGAATCTAATGCTGAGTTTTTAAAGCTACAAGATTCTTACAATTTACTTTCAAAACGCTTTAATCAACTAGAACAACATTGTATATCTTTAGAATTAAAACAACAAACTCAAAATGAGGATCTTTTGATAACAAATAGTTGTGAAAACGGTGTTGAGACGAGTGACAAGATGATTGCAATTGTTAAGGCATTAGAGGAAGAGATTATGAGATTGAAGAGAGATGTGTCATCAAATGAAACATTAAAATTGGAACTAGAGGCCGCAGAGTCAAAAAACCAGGAATTAGAAATTAGACTTTCGTCTATTCTAGGGGAGATGGATCGTGCAAGACAGGGAATGTCTCAACTTTATGGTTCACTAGAAGAACGATTCGCTTTTAATGCGGCACAGCAACAATCTTATGTTGAACAATTGAACCAAAAATGTGAGGAAAACTCTGACTTAAACATCATGCTCATTGACAAAAATATGGTTTTGGCCGAGTTAAAGGAGACACTTCTTCTCACCCGACAAGAAGTTGTTGATAACTCAGCTACCGACTCTGCACCGTCCACTAGTGCTCCAACAACCAAGTCAGTAGTGCTTTATAAGAACCCGCTTCATAAGAGAAACCCGGTTACCTACGATGATTATATGAGGAATGCCATTAAGCATGTAGATCTTGTTAGGGATATTTTAGACGATCTTTATGCCTTAGATCCCTCAAGTAGCTACTATTATTCGGCTCATGAATATATTAAGCGAGTTCAATATTGCTTAGCATATTTGCAATACATAGGTAAACAGGCTCTGCACTACTTACTAATAGGCCCATTGCTGTAACTCCATTCAATAAAACTCCAGGAGCAAAACCGTCATTGGCACAATCAAGTAAGGCACCTTTAAAATCTGTTGCTAATGTTCCCACTTTGCCTTCTACAGGATTAAAAGAGACTACTAAGGCTAAAGGATCGCCACTCAAGAAAGATAAGATCAAGCCCTCCACTAGTAGTGCCAAAAAGAAGGAAGTAGAAGCTCACCATAGGAATGTTAGTTCAGTTTTAAATAAAAAGAATCATGTTAATAAAAGCTCTGCGCCTGTGCAGAAGCCAAAACCATTCGTGAATTCTAATTTGAATTGTTGGAATTGTAATGAATGTATGTTTTCCCAACGTCATGATTTGTGTCTGATTGATCATGTGAATGAAATGAATGCCATTAGGAATGGTCTTGAATGGAAGCCAACGGGTAGAACTCGTGCCCAGGTTGGCTGGCAATGGCGTCCCACTGGTAGGACCTTTACATTAGATGGAACAATGTGCCTTTTAACTAGGAATGCATCCATTGAGGTTAGGTCTGAGCGTCCTTTAGTTAGGAACACTCGCACTCAAGTATGGAAACAGCGCCCTTTAATTAGGTCAGCCCCCACTATAGTGCCTATCAGTGAAGAAATACCACAGGATATAAGCCAACTAGAATCTACACCACCAACTAGGAAGAAGAAGGCTAGGAAATCTAGGAAACCTAAAGTTAGCAAATCTAAGATTATTAAATCTGTACCTGCTAATGACAAGGAACATTCAGATTCCGATACCTCTACATTGTCTTCGTGTGGTGATATTTTCAGGTGGTCCAAATCATCCTCTGGTATTTGGACTCCGGTTGTTCAAAGCATATGACCGGAGATCGCTTGATGCTCCGAAATTTCGTCAGCAAGTTTCTTGGTACGGTTAAATTCGGGAATGATCATATAGCAAAGATAATGGGTATGGTGAATATCAGATTGGAAACGTTACGATTTCAAGGGTATACTATGTAGAAGGTCTTGGTCATAACTTATTTTCAGTAGGATAATTTTGTGATTCCAACCTAGAGGTTGCTTTTCGACAACATACTTGTTTCATCCGCAACTTGGAAGGAAAAGATTTGTTGAAGGGTTCTCGTGGTGCAAATCTTTATACGTTGTCCCTACAAGACATGATGGCCGCTTCTCCAATATGTCTTCTCTCTAAAGCATCTAAGACCAAGTCTTGGTTATGGCATCGCAGATTATCTCATCTCAACTTTGATGCTATTAACCATCTGGCTAAAAACGAATTAGTTCGTGGTCTTCCAAAGCTCAAATTTCACAAGGATCATTTATGTTCCGCGTGTTCAAGGGGGAAAAGTACCAAGAAATCATACAAGCCCAAAGCTGAAGACACCAATAAAGAAAAACTTCATCTTTTGCATATGGATCTTTGTGGGCCAATGAGAACTGAAAGTGTGAGCGGTAAGAAATTCATTCTCGTTATCGTGGATGATTTCTCTAGATTTACATGGGTAAGATTTTTACGTACAAAGGATGAAGCACCGAAGGCTATCATCACTTTTCTGAAATTCATTCAGGTACGTTTGAACACTACTGTCCGCCGTATTCGTACAGACAATGGAACAGAGTTCGTCAACCAGACTCTTCGTGATTACTATGAAGGAGTTGGTATTTCACATGAAACATCCACTGCACGCACTCCACAACAAAACGGTGTCGTTGAAAGACGGAATCGTACGCTTATGGAAGCTGCTAGGACTATGCTTATTTATGCGAACGCTCCATTGTTCTTGTGGGCTGAAGCGATATCTACTGCATGTTTCACCCAAAATCGTTCTATCATTCGGAAACGCCATGGAAAAACACCTTATGAGCTTCTACATGATCGTAAACCCGATGTTTCATTCTTTCATGTGTTTGGTGCTCTTTGTTATCCAAACATTAATATTGAGAACTTGGGCAAGCTTCAACCGAAAGCCGATATAGGTATTTTCATTGGTTACTCACCTTCAAAGAAAGCCTACCGAATTTACAACAGTCGTCTTGGCAAGATTATAGAAACTATGGATGCAGATTTCGACGAGCTGACAGCGATGGCTTCTGAGCAACACAGCTCTGAACCCGCGCTTCATGAGATGGGAACCGGTGCTATTAGTTTCGGATTAGTTCCCATTAATCCTACTTCTGCATCATTTTTACCACCATCAAGGCCCGAGTGGGATAAACTGTTTCAACCGTTGTTTGATGAATTCTTTGATCCCCCAAATGATGAAGTTCCAGCACCCGTAGTGATAGCTCCAATTCCTGAAGTTGTTGCTCCAGCTAATGAAGCTTTATCAAATGCATCCTCAATTAACATTGAACCGGATGCACCTTCACCAAGTAATTCTCAAACTACACCGGAATCGTCACCCCTACTTGTGCCTAATGATGTGGAAGAGGATTCTATTGAGCACGACTTGGAATATGCTCACCTACAAGAGCTTCCTTTCTTTGGTGTAGCGATACCTAAAAACCCTTCAGCCGCGTCTACCTCAGAAGAAGCTCCTTCTATTGTTCACTCCAGACCACCTAGGATTGAAAACCATAGCACTAAATGGACAAAATATCACCCAATTAGGAATGTCATTGGAGATCTAGATCGACCAGTCTTTACACGCCATCAATTACAAGAGAGTGCACTCTATTGCTACTTTGATGCATTTCTCTTTGAAGTTGAACCTAAAAATTGGCAGCAGGCTATGACTCAATCATCTTGGATTGAAGCCATGCAGGAGGAACTAAATGAATTCCAATGACTTGAAGTATGGGAATTAGTTCCTCTCCCTGACAAAGTTAACATCCTTACTTTGTTATGGGTTTATAAGGTTAAACTTGATGAGATGGGTGCGGTATTGAAGAATAAGGCTAGATTGGTTGCTAGAGGATATAAACAAGCCTTGGGTATAGACTTTGAAGAATCTTTTGCTCCTGTTGCGAGATTGGAGGCTATTAGACTATTCCTTGCGTATGCTGCTCATATGAACATGATCGTCTATCAAATGGATGTGAAGACGGCATTTTTGAACGGTGAACTAAGGGAAGAAGTCGTTAGTCAGCCGGATGGGTTCGTTAGCACGGAGTTTCCTAATCATGTGTACAAGCTTAAGAAGGCTCTCTATGGGTTGAAACAAGCTCCACGTGCTTGGTATGATCTCCTTTCAACATATCTCATCTCGGAAGGCTTCTCCAAAGGCAAAGTGGACCCCACTCTATTCACTCTCAAGGAGGACAACGACATGATTCTGGTACAAATTTATGTTGATGATATAATATTTGTTGCCACTAACATAGAATTGTCAAATCGCTTTGAGAAGATAATGTCCACACGCTTTCAGATGTCAATGATGGGGAAAATATCATTTTTCTTAGGATTACAGATTTCTCAAAATCCCAGAGGCATCTTTATTAATCAATCCAAATATGCTCTAGAATCTCTTAAGAAATATAACTTTGAAAATTGTGACCCCGTGGACACTCCAATGGTGGAGAAATCCAAGTTAGATGAAGATAGGAATGGGACTCTTGTCGATCCAAAACTTTACCGTGGGATGATCGGCACCCTTCTCTATCTGACTGCTAGCAGGCCTGATTTGCAATTTGCTGTATGCATGTGTGCCCGGTATCAGGCTCGGCCTACCAAAAAGCACCTACATGTTGTGAAAAGGATCTTTCGGTATCTAAAAGGAACACTTCATCGTGGTCTATGGTATCCGAAAGATTCCTCTATTGCTTTAATATCATACACAGATGCCGATCATGCTGGATGTCAAGACACGAGGCGTAGCACTTCTGGATCTGTGCAACTCCTTAGAGATAGATTGATCAGTTGGTCTTCAAAAAGGCAGAAAAGCGCTGCAATATCAAGCACGGAGGCTGAATACATCGCCATGTCCGGTTGTTGTGCTCAAGTCCTTTGGATGAGATCCCAATTAACTGACTATGGTTTGGGATTCAACAAAATCCCGATGTATTGTGACAACAAGAGCGCCATTGCCCTTTGCTGCAACTATGTTCAACATTCCCGGGCCAAGCACATAGACATTCGCTACCATTTCATTAAAGAGCAGGTGGAGAACGGAGTGATCGAGCTGTATTTTGTCACTACTGAGTATCAGCTGGCGGATATGTTCACCAAAGCCTTAGATCGAGGACGAATCGAGTTTTTGATCGACAAGCTTGGCATGAAATCATTCACTCCAGCGACTCTCAAAGAGTTGGCAGAAGAATCAGCTAAATAGTGGTGGTAAACTATTCAGAGTATCCTTTGTTCGTGATCATGTATATTATCGTAAATATATAAACCACAAAAGAAAAATACAAAAATATAAAACCAAGAAAAATCATAAAAAATATAAAACCCAACAAAAACCATAAAAAATATAAAACCTACAAAAACCATAAAAATTATAAAATCAAGAAAAACCAAAAATATTTTTCGTTTTTAAAACGGGCATGTCTTTTAGTACGGTAATATTTACGGCCTTAGAAATGTCGATCAATATTGACACGGTGCCATAAATAGAGTCCGTATAAAAGTTGTACATTTTTAAAACATGCCCATAATGGCTTGTAGTTATTTCAGACTGCAACCCGGTTTTCATATTAAAGTCACGTATTTCCTTGGAAAACGTTGGCTCAGAACGGGAATTAATTTTCTCGGGTATGATTTACAAGCCAAATCATGCAAAGGGATCAAGTTTACTTTATAACTTGGTCTAACACGAATTTATGTACGTCTCAGTGCATTAATTTGTTAAAATAAGAGAAATCTTATTGACACCACGAATCAATCTTTTTCAAGATACAAATTGGAAATGCTTTCATCAATCTTTGACTCTTTAAACAATGACTACAGCTCTTTAAATAGAAAACGGGTCATCGTTTAAGGGGGAGAAAATATTAAAATCATCTTCGTCATTAAATTGATTTTCAAAAGTGATTGTGAAAAATTAATGGCTAAATGGTAAATGAGTGGTATTACTTTAGAAAACGACTTGTGCTCTTTCAAAGTGATAGGACATTGCTTTAAGATCTTGGAGTTATGCTAATAGGTTGAGATGTTTAAGTTGTGTTGGCAAAATTTAACAATGGTTAGGGTGACTAGAAAAGAAAAGGAGTTAGCCTAATAGGAGTTATAAAACAACAAGGAAAAGTATAGAAAAGTAGAGGGACTTAAAGTGACAATGTGTGAAAATTGCAAAAACTTGACCTAAGTCAAACAAAACCCCCCCGTCCCTCTATTTCTCTTTCACTGTTTCATACTCACTTTGCCGCCATTGAAATACACACACACAAGCTCACAATATTCGATTTTAATCAATCCGTTCCATTCATTCGATTCAAAAAGGTAAAAACATCATCTTTTACTTATAACTCGTCTAATTCATCAGTTAAATCATGTTACTTGATTCGTATAATTAAATCAATCAAGATTAGGGTTTACTCCTTAATTTAGGTTTAATTGATTAGGGTTATAAGTGGGATATACTCGGAATGTCTTTAGAAGATGTTAAATTGCCTTAGTTTGCCTTAGAACTCACAAACGCGCATAGATTAGCTCATCAAAGGCTGTGTTTTGAAGTTCCGGATGAACATGGATAATAACTTCCGAATGAAGGATTTTTTTCTGAAAAACTTTCGAATGAAGGAGAGTTCCGAACGAACTTCCGAATGAAAGAAGTTCTGAATGAAGAACTTCCGAATGAAGAAGTTCCGAATGAAGGACTTCCGAATGAAAGAAGTTCCGAATGAATAACTTCCGAATGAAGAAGTTCCGAATGAAGAACTTCCGAATGAAGAAGTTCCGAATGAAGGACTTCCGAATGAAGGACTTCCGAATGAAGGACTTCCGAATGAAGGAAGTTCCGAATGAAGGAAGTTCCGAATGAAGGGAGTTCCGAATGAAGGAAGTTCCGAATGAAGGAAGTTCCGAATGAAGGAAGTTCCGAATGAAGGGAGTTCCGAATGAAGGAAGTTCCGAATGAAGGAAGTTCCGAATGAAGGAAGTTCTGAATGAAGGAAGTTCCGAATGAAGGAAGTTCCGAATGAAAGAAGTTCCGAATGAAGGAAGTTCCGAATGAAGGACTTCCGAATGAAAGACTTCCGAATGAAGGACTTCCGAATGAAGAAGTTCCGAATGAAGAAGTTCCGAATGAAGGAAGTTCCGAATGAAGAATTGTTTGATTAATATTGTTTGCCTGTTATATGTACTTGTTGAATTATGTTATGAAATGTGTTATGCTTAGAAGTAAGAATGATTCATATCTATATGTTTTTGTGCATCAACCTTTCATGTCTTATCTTAAGCAGAAACGATGACTAATCCAACAGTACAAGCAATCCAAGACTCTAGAGAAGCCGCAATTGCCGAAGCACGAACACTCAAGTTCATACCAAACAACCACCGGCTAAAACCAGTCTCAAAATCCACTCACCATGGTTTCAAAGTCGCCATAGCAATTCTTGATCAATCTCATTTCAAGAATGCCTTAAGGAGTACTGCCTCGGAGCCTTATGATTATATGTATGAGTTTTGGGCTACCAAGGAAATCACTTCTAACAAGATCACCTTCACTCTCGACAACAAGCAGCAGACAATTAAGGTTTCAGACTTCTGTAAGATATTTGGCATTCGGGATTCACCCAAAGGTATGGTATTTTTGAGGGATCCTACTAAAGACGAACTCATGGAGTTATTCGATGCTATTGGATGTCCTAACATACGAGTTGCGTCTGAGTTTACCACTGCTAAAGTAGGACAACCTTGGAGAGCATTGTTGGGTATTCTCAGTAGATGTCTTACACCAAAAACAAGTGGGCATGATGCTTTGCGCAGTCCAATAATGAACATCTTCCATGGGATGTACAAAGGCGCAAATGCAGATTATGCTTTATTGTTATGGGAAGAATTCACCTTTCAACTCTTCCATAACAAGAAGCTGAAGACTAATTTCTTTGCTTACCCTCGGTTTATCAAGCTTATCATTAACTATTGTATGAAGAATGATGTTACAATTGATAGGCGTGCAGCAAGTCGTCATCACATTGAAGAGGCTGATCATATTGTGGACTTAAGGCATGAAGGACCAACTGGTGGTGTGATTCCTGGTCCTATTCCCGATTACCTTCTGACGGATAGAATTAAAGGTTCTGCTGATTACAAACTACTGCAACTAGAAATCAAGAAGTTAAAAGCAAACATTCAGACTGGAGAAGACTCGTCTACTACGTGTTGATCCCAAACTTAGATCGATTAAGCTTTGTGTATACGAGATTAGATCAAGTAATACACGTAGAGAAACCTTTGCTTATGAATAAAGTAACTAAGTGTTATGCGGAGTTAACACTTAATCTAAAACACAAAGATGTTAAACAAACTTTCACTTGTATTAGAATGATCGAACTTGATTACAATGAAAGAGGTTTAACTTGTGAAAACTTATTATAACTGATGATTAACATTAACCTAAAAGATCTTCTTTTATAGATTAAGAAGTCTTGTACAATAAGCTACGAATCAACTATTCTAGGTAAAGATAATAATGGAAAATACAATGTCGAGCTTATCTTTACCATACACAAATAAAGAAACAAATAAACAAAAAGATTCGTATGAAGATATATTCAATCAGTGCTAGTCTTCAAGGCTGTCAGCGTTGACTTCTTCAAATGTCAACGCTTGGCTGTCAGCGTCCAATGTCATCTTATCAGCGCTTGAATTCTTCTTATCAGCGTCTAGTGAACTGACCCATAATTTATTCCCAACACTACGGTCAAGAGCAAAGGTAAACGCAAGCAACCAGCTGCGTTACCTGAACCCGAAACCAAGAAGAAGAAGACTGAGGTTAAGAAGGGAAGGGGTAAGGCTGATGAGATGGTTCTACGTAACGAAGAAGATGTTGTTGATCCTACTCTTGACAAGACGGAGAGAAAAATGATGAAGATAGCTATTGAAAGGAGTAGGAAAGATACGGGCGGTAGTGGTTCAGGTGCAAGGATAAATATTGAAGAAGAGTATGAGGAGCCAGAGGATATTGATGAGTTTGGGTCACCTGAACAGTATTCTACTTCGAAGGAGCCATCAATCCCTGTTTCAGCAAGTGTTGAAAAGGAGTCTGGTGCTCCTACAATCATGGTGTCTACTCAACCGTTAGTAACTCAACCTATAGCAACTCAACCTCCAACAATACAACCCTTACCAACCAGACCGGCTTCAACACCATTCCTTCCACCACCAATAACTCCCATCCTTAGTACCGTAGTAACAACCGAGCCTCTTCACTCAACCCAGAGCAGCTCTGCAACATCTACAATGGCTGCATTGGTGATGGCCGAAATGTTGGATAAACATACGGATAATCACAAAAGAGAAATGGATGAACTTCGCCAAGAGCTACATAGACGAGCTCAAAGTGAAGAAGCATCTAGGAAAGCCCAAGAAGAGATGCTTGCTAAGTTTGCTGCAGATATGGATTTGACGCGAAAAGCTCATGCAGAAGAACTAGCTCAAGTTAAGCAGGCTGAGGCGGATAAGCATGCTGCACGTATCACTAGACTTCAAGCGATGAGGGATAAATACAAGGAGCAGAAAGAAGCACTTGAAGCTTCTGTGGAAGAGAGAGTGAAAGAATCTGTTGAATCCATTATGCCTAAACTACGTGATGAGTTGAAAACACTCGCGGCTGACAACTTGATGATCAAGTCATCCACTCCTTCTGAATCCGCCTACAAAATTGCCTATGACTTGACGGATTTTGAATTGAAGAAGATCCTCAAAGCTCGTATGAGGGAACTTGGATCGTTTGATAAATCTAGGATTCAACGGGCTCTTTACAAATCCCTGAATGACGCTATCATGGAGGATGATAGGTTATTTAAAACGTTTGGAAGTGTGGTACCATACCACATTCTACCTGAGGAAGAAAGGGAAGAAAGTGAAGAAGAAGAGGGTACTGGTGAAGATGAAGGTGGAGAAGAAGAAGAAGAAGAAAAGGATGATGAAGATGATGAAGATGGTGATGATGATGAGGATGGTGATGATGATGATGGTGATGATGGTGGTGATGGTAATGAGGAGAGTGCGAAGGGGAGTAACGAGGATAACGATGAGGATGATGATGGGGGTAAACAGCCTAAAGAGGGGGATAAGGTTACCATCTCAAAGAAACCTGCTAAGTCTGGAACCAAGTCCAAGAAATATGCAGCGCAAAAGGACAAATCAACATCAACGAAATCAAGACGATCTAAGTGGCGCCACGATGTGAATGCTACTACAGCGTCATCGATTCCCGGTACTTCTATTGCTGTATCTATACCTGTTACCACTAACCCTGTTAGTCCTGTTGTTGTTGCTCCTGTGATTGCAGAATCAATAACTGAACCTGAAGCGGCACAACACTCACCCGTTCATGACACCGCCGAGATGCCTGAATCAGAACCAGCAGATGTTCGCGTTTCTACTCCTCTACAACAAGCACAACAATCTACTGTTCCTGAGTCAAGCACACGGGATTGGGCAGACACGTTGGAGATTGACGAGACTACACCACCACAAGCTTGGATCACGGCGGCGGCTCAATATGATCCAATCACGGACGCTGACAGAGATGTTCTATATCTCCGTATCCGTGGCCCGATTGACTTGTGTGCATTTCTGGCTCATGAGTATAAGACTACGGTTACTCCGTCTTTGGTGAAGAGAGCGCTAAAGGATAAGAGACTTCGCGCCAAAACCAGGCTAACCCAAATGGAGTTCGAGTATTATGCCGATGAGATCCTGAAAGCTCTGAATACCGTTCAACGGCCAGGTCTTCATGATTCAGAAAGAGCTCCACCTCCACTTGATCCTTCTCAAGATAATCAGATTGCTCTTGACTTCTTCGTCACCAATGATCTGGTTTATCTTCTCAAAGGGTCATCAAAGTACGCAACCTCCCTTACATTGCTAAAAGCTGCCAACTGGGGGACAATACCCTTTATCGAGGAAAAGGTAAACCGACTCTAGGTCCCAAAGGTAAATCGTAATTATGATATGTATGCTGTCATAGGTGCATCTCATTGGGACGAACGAGTCCGAAGGGCGTACAGGGGTTGCTGCCTAGTCAATTCAGGAAGTAACGTTAGATCCGATATCCGCATCTCCAACATCTTAGGGCTGAAACTGAAGCCAAGAATGGCTATTATCATGTGACGGAGATTCGTTTGAAAAGGGAGGATGACAGAGAATACAAAATCTAGCAGGGAGATTTTTCTCTCATTCGCCTTGAGGATATCGAAGATATGTTGCTTCCGATGACCCGTGACCAACTCACACATATTCCTCGTGAAGACCTCATTGCCTTGAATACAGCACTTCGTATGTTCACACGAAGCGTTGTTATCAAGAAACGAGTTGAAGATCTTCAGTTGGGAGTCGAAAGTTACCAAAGGAAGCTTAACCTAACCCGTCCAGTGAATCAAGTGTTACCTCAACATGTCAACAGATGTCCCTATACCGGCATTTCTGTTCCGAATTGTGGGATTTTCTACTTGAACAGTCGAGGGTTAATGAAATTTATGAGGGTGGGTGAGCTTTATAAGTACAGTGATGGGACTCTCATCTACGTCAGAGGAAAGTTGGTTCATCTCAATTCGGGTGGGACTTTGCCAGAGATGACTGAGGATTGGCATCAGGGTTATCGGCAGATGGCGAAGTATGTGATCAAGAAGATTGATCAAAAGCTCCGTGAACGTAGATTGATGAGGAGCTTGGAAATATTCGTTGGTGATAGACCATATTTAGTGCACCACAAGCTACTGCAACAATCCATTTAATGGGTCGTACATTTCAGGTCCACTTTATATTGGTTTTCAATTGTGAATATGTATATTTGTGAATATTGTGCTTGTACGGCTTGATGTAGTGTTAAGGTATGATAATTTTTCAAGAATTTCTCACGAGATTCTAAATCTTTCAAAATATATCATACTAAAGCACTACAACTATCCCTTATTAAATTAAGGGGGAGCATTAATTTGTTCTATGGCCAAACATCGATTTTCATTTTTCACCCAAAGACCGGTTAATCCATTTAATATCCCAAATATTAATGGTTAACATTTTGGATAAGGGGAGAAAATGGGATTAAGGAGATTTAAATGATACTTGGCTAAAAGATGAAAGAGACTTAACGATAATCCAACTTAATATGTGTAAAGCACATGTTAAGGGGGAGCGTTTTTGATGATCAAAAACACCTAAGGTACGAAACTTTTGATTTCAAAATCACAAGTACTTTAGGTGATTTTCAATGATTTTTTCATGATGGCAATTCCTTCCCAAAACACGCTTAATTCACGACGAATGTGGTGACAAAAGGGTGGTAGGAATAGGTTTAGTCCAATGATTCATCAGAGCCGATGGAATCTTCCCAAGGAAAATTCCCTAGATAGAATTAGAAGTCCTAGGAAAGTTGGAGAAAGATTGTGAACGTAGCTGAATGCCGACCAAGTACTTAAGCTAGCACTGGAACAATCACAACAAGGTGCTAGTAATGACGTATTGGTAAGCATTGAAGGGGTTGAAGAATGAAAAAGAATTGTAAAGATAAAGGGTGTAAAGAAAGAAGCCCTCCTTACAACTTTAGGCAGAAACCGGGTCAACACATATGCTATTGAGGTCATTTTGTTAATGATTCTCGATATTGAAGAAAGACGTCATGGACCCAGTGATGCAATGCACAACCCTTCCCAGCTAACTCAAATATCTCTCAAAAGGTATTTGTTTTAATCACACGGAGATCAACACATTATCTATTGGTTTATTCACTCCGAATAGACTGGTATTGAAAAGATGGCACTCCTCTCCAGCCATCGCTCACTAAAATCAAAACGCACAATTGATTCTAGAGCCAAGAGATCATCAAAAGTCTCATTAGGACACTTTCCATTTATTCCTTGCTTTCTCACACACTGTGAAAAGTAAGAGATTTTCATGAGTCCTACGCAATATTCCTGTAATATTGCCAGAACATCCGAGTAATACGTAAGTATTACAATGAAGATGGAAATCCTGCTTGAGCCAACATCAAACAAGCTCATGGTAGGTTACACGTGTGGTTCTTTTAGAACCAATCTTATGAAAAACTGGAAAGAAACAGTGGTTTAATTCTTAATTGAACTTAAACTCGTTCCAGGCCTCTACGCATTATCATATGATCTTGCTAGAACACTCAGAGTGACTCTCTATTGATCACAGTGACGAGTGGAAATCCTTCTAGTGTTAACATCAAACAGCACTTGGTAGGTGACGTGCAAGATTCTTTATGAATTGAGCTCGTGACAACTGGAAAGCAACGATGGTGAAAATCTTAATTGAAATTCACTTGTTCCAGGTTTCATGAATTGACGGCTTCAAATCACAAGGATAATTTATCCAAGTGATTCACTCTTTATGTTCGCAGTCAACTTTGGACGGTCGAATAAAGAGAACGGGTTTACCCACGAAATCCTGTCAGGAAGTTACTGTAAAACCCGCATAAAAATACCTAGAATATTACGTACATGAAATTACGTATAAATTTAAAACTTATGATTTACGTATATACGATACGTTTTGAGAACGTCTAATATATTTATTACGTATATTATTCTTAGTACGACAAATAAATTACGTAAAATATTATTATTAACGTACGACACGAATTTACGTATAATAAAGTAAAACCACAAAATAATAATTCACGCCATTTAAATCGTACGACGCAAATATTTAACACGATTATTAAATAATATATTAAATTAACACGACCATTATTTAACACGACAAATAACTACGTAAATAACATTTACGTTTAACACGTATAAGAATGACCATGAAAAACTCACGACATTTTAAAACACGAAAACGCGTAACGTTTTAGCGAGTCGCGTAGTAGAAAAAAAAACTAAAAATAAAATAAAATAAAACAAGATGGGCTGTTTGGACAAGAAGAGAAGGGGGAGGCCAGTTGGGTCGAAGCCCATTAAATGAACCAAACCGACCCAATTGTAATATAAAACGGGAGGGGAGTCTTTGTTTTTTTTTCTTTTTCTGCCGACACAAACACCTCAAACCGAAACCCTAAATTTATACAAGATCGATCGTTTTATTTTCTTCTTTCTTTCCTGCTGCGGCGGCCTAACATCTAAATCAAGAAAGAAGTCATGAAGCTAGATTAAAAACAAGGATTCTGTGTTATAAGATCTTAACCCTAAAATCATGTAAGTAATCCCTAATTCTTTTGTGTTTTTTGATTCGTTAGATTAAGGGTGCTATAATACACTAATCAGATTAAAACCTCATGTTATAAAACGTGGGTATACCATATTTGGTAGCGGGGTTTGTTGTTTTCAGTCTACACGCAAACCGAGACCATTCTATGGTCTCGGTGGTGTTTTTATTCCACCAGCAGGGTGGGTTTTGTTATATCAGCGGCAACCCCAAACTCCCCAAACAGAGGGATTCGGTTTAAAATAGTGGGTAGGGATTAATCTGGCAGCAGGAAATAGGAAACGGTGGGTACGAATAACAAACAGCAGTAACTAGTATAAAACAGTAGGTAATCTTAACCAAACATCAGGAACCTAATAAGGGCCAGTGGGAAACTAGAGGGCAGCAGCAGGACTAGTACTAGGGGT
Source organism: Glebionis coronaria (assembly GCA_025667525.1). NCBI lineage: Eukaryota > Viridiplantae > Streptophyta > Magnoliopsida > Asterales > Asteraceae > Glebionis > Glebionis coronaria. The sequence continues at coordinate 234,576,282 of CM046879.1, forward strand.
CTGGATGTATATCTTGGACGATACTACAGTTTCATATGTTGGACAGAACACGAATAAAAGATATTGGACAAAACTAGGGTATATGTTGGACAGAACAGAAAAACAGGATTTATGGGACAGCATGTATGTTTAGGGTATTTTATTATTTAGTGTGTTTGTTTGGTGCGATCGAGACACGGGTGTCTCGGTAGGCTTGGGTACGTTAAAAATATGTTATTAACATGATTAGTTTTAATATTATTTACGCGTATGATTAAATATTTTACGCGACTAAATTTATATTTAATTAATGATATTAACCGAGGTATTTGTTAGCGTAATTAAATTAATAACTAGACTTAATTTAGTTACGTAATCATCAAGTTTTAGTAAAGTTTATTTAATTAGGCTTACCTTATTACTAAATTACGATCCCAAAGTAATAACTCATTTTATTGTTAACTAATAAGTATTATTATTTTAGCATAAGTATTTATTAAGTAAACTTTATGACATGATCATGAATTATACAGTTTATGCTTGTTAACATATAAGAATACGAATTACACTAATCATAATACATGATTTTATATGAAGCCGTAAAATAAGTCAAGAACGTTAAGGCAATACGAGAACAAGTAAAACAAGTTAACGTTAAGTCATTAATAATTATTAAGTATAAGTTAACCAAGCGACTCATACATGTCCATCTTTATTATGTAGCATTTATGGAGTGTGATCTTCTTCACGTTTTCATCCTTCACGTTATTCTTCATTTGCGTTACTGGACGTGAGGTACGGATTTTCTGTCTTTTCAGTAAGGACTTCTTTTCCTATGCATGATTAGGATTCCCCGTCTGCAACCAAATGTTTTCCCCAGTATGTGTTTAAGCTTATCAGTAATCATGATAATAACTAAATAAATTGCCAGAGCATTATATACAAGCATGACCAGTTTATGTACTAGTTACGGAGGTACCGTAACCACGACACTAGAGGCACCGGTGTCGTGACTCACATGCAGGAGAGTGATATCTTGCATCGTCCCACTCATGTTCAGTTTGGCCATTTTTATATGTATGTTTTAGTGGGGCGTATGGATGCATCCTAGGCTTATAAGTGTTACAAGTTATCAGGGTGAATGTGGTGTGTGCTCTACATCCTTCACATTGGAGCTGATCCCTCCACCCAGCATAGTATTTAGAGGTCACCCCTCTATAGCATGACGAGGTCACCCTCCATGTATTCATGCACGTTGATATATTTCATGACCTATATGAGCTCTTTGGCAGTTAAATTACAGTTTCATAATTAAACAGCAGACTTTCAGTATTTACATGAACATGATATTCTAAGAATAAGCCAGTTTATTACAAGTTACAAGTTTATTATAAGTTACAAGTTTATTACAAGTTACAAGATTATTACATGTCACCAGGTTTCCCAGAACTTACATTTTTCCGCTGCATTTTCATTTTTTTTATGCTTCCATTTCAGCCTTCACTTATGTTATGTTATTCCATGTTATTATTATATATCCGCGCACTAAGCGTCTCGCTCAGCCGTTTTCTCTTTTCATGTCCCAAACGGCAGGTACACAAGGTCAAGAGCATGGAAAGGTTATGCATAGGATGGGAGCTATATTATATGTTTCTGTTTCATTTGCATTACTTTTACTTTATGTTATGTTTATGAGTTTATATTGGGGACCGATGTTTGATTCCGGTTATCCCTTATGGTCATGTAATGTTATAGGACATTTACCTTATGCTTTTATATTACGCCATGATTTTCCTGTGACATTCCATTTATCCAAATGGGGTGTTACAATTATGGTATCAGAGCGCAAGGTTTCGACCTGTAGGCTCTAAATTGACCTGTGACTAGTGGGTAGTCACCAGGACCTTCCTAAGCCAACGCTTGTTATTCCATGTATCGATATTTTCAGCACCTTGACGTTTTAACCATGATGTTTTCTCAGAATTGTTTTTCTAATATGGATTGAACAATCGTCATCCATACTTAGTTACATGTCATTGTTTTATGCATGATGTTTCTTGAGAACTTTGGCTAATATGGACTGAAACAACGTAGTTCATACTTGGTCATACGTATTCTGTTAGGTTTAGACAATTAGTTTTCATGCATTCATTTTATTTTCATCCCAGGTATCCATTCATGCATGCATCTCATTGTCGCAGGAATTTTGACTAAATACTGGTTGGTACAGGACTGGCTCTATTTAGTCGCATGTGCTTTTATCGAAACTTTTGTTTGATTAGTGGACCGACCCATAGGCGTCCACACTTGCCTTTTGTTTTGTGAACCGACCCATAGGCGTTCACTCATGTACATATCATCATAGATATTAACCATGCATTTTAAACTGTTCTATGCATTATAAATTCTTTCATGCATTATAAACTATTTCACGCATCTTTCATGTTTATGTCGTATTATATTGAGTCATACTTAGCATGTAAGTTGCATTGTTGTGCATGATGAAACGACTCCTAGTCGTCCACACAATTAACTTTTAAAATTTAGCTCATTATAGTCATAACTTTTCATGTTTCCTCATTTAATTGTTAGGTCTCCTTATGTCAAGTATGTTTTCATACTATCATGGTTAACTTTATTTTCATGATGATTATGTTTTATGCTCCTTCATGTTAATTTTGTCCCATGTTTCTTCATGATAATTTCATTTTCATGATGATTATGTTCCATGCCTCTTTATATAAATGATGTTTTCATCATGGCGATCATGCCCTCATGCTAGACATTAATGGATTTCATTTAATCCTACTTTTATGATAGTCATGGTTGGTTTTCATTAATCATGCTTTCATGCAAATCATCGTTGAATTTCGTTTAACCATCCTTTTGGTGTTTCCTCTATGCAACCAGAATGATGTCTACGCTGATATTGCTATGCTATCATGATACTCACTTCAGTTTGGTTTCCTAACCATTTGATCAGTTTATCCTTTTTAAATCATGTCAGATGATCGACCCCAAACCGATCATTTCATGTACATCCCATGTGTAATCCATGTACCACGTTCCACGTGTACTCCGTGTACCGTATTCCATTGCACTACACGTGTCGTAATACATGTGTATTTCATCTATAAATACTCCACGAGTATTTACTAGTCGATTCTAAATCATCTCAGACGTATTCCACTTGTTGATATTCTACAAGATGCTGATGCCGCTCATAGCTTGGGAATGTTACTAAATGTTGATGTTGCTGATTATTTGGAGACGCTACGAGATGCTGATGCTGTTTACAACCTGGAGATCTTACAAGACGAAGACAAAGGCGTTAGACCAAGCGATCGGACGAGAAGATGCTTCATCACCATACGATTTCCATCCCAGTTCATGTCCTTACCTTTTAGTTATATGTCACACGTCATTCAGTTCTCTTTTCAGTCATATGAGTGGGAACCGGTACCAGCCGGCCACTCAGCTAAATAGTTACATGAATCACCGTCATGAGAATGACCATCATGGGACTGACAGACAAGACAATAGTAACCACTACTGTGACAACAAGTATTCTAGCAATCACAACATAACACCGGTCACAGACTTAACCAGAATTTCAAGGGTCAGCAGTCCAGTAGATCCGCCAACTCTAGCATTTTAACCATCATTTCTATTATGATTTCTTTTCATATGTCAAGGCATTCTTCAAGACACATCCTCTCATGTATATGTACTAAAGACACAGGTCAAGACACCAGTTAGGACACATGTCACACGAATACTTCTTAGCACATGAGTCAAGACACACAATTCATGCATAACTTTTGAACCCAGCCTCAGTGATTCAAGGTACCTTTCCAAGAGTGTACTTATTCTGTTATGCCATGTACAAATCAAGCCACTAAAATTTCAGTACCTTCTCCGACTTATTGTTCATAGTTGGTCACGTAGTGTTCGTTCCGTGTGAGACGAACGAAACACATTCAGTAAAATTTGCCACGTTTATTTCATGTGCTGTCATGACACTTTTATCTCACATTTTCATATTCGGATATTCATGTCCATCTTAGAAGCCATTATATCATCCATGTATATATAGACTTTCAATTCAGGTTGATGAAAAGATCCTCATTATATTCAGGAATGTTCAGATTCCTGAATACACTCACCATGGGTTTTCCACCAGGAAAATCGGTGAATTTTTTTTCTTATGTCTGACAAGTATGTCTAGCTATCATTTATGACCCGACGTTTGGTATTCTTACCCATAAATCAGTCGATTACTTTAGAATTTTCTCAAATATATTACCAGAAGGAACTACCAAGTCTACCACCATTCATGACCATATTTTTTTCCCCAAGTATTATTCAGCCATTCAATCAACTACCAGACTCTAAACACTTTTCAAGATCGATTTACGATCAGACTATCGACAGTTGTGAGTGAAAGAGCAGGACACTTCCGTGACTGACTTCGCACACGTTATGGTCATTATGAATTCATGTTTGTGCATTTTTAGTTTACGAATGCCAGCAGTAATTGAGGATTTGAGAAATAAAATTTTCATAAACTCTGGACAAGTCATTTTTCTATCCGTTTCTAATATTATGACCTTCTTTAAGTTTAGAAGAGTACGAAGACCATCTTCACTGTATGTTACAAGGTTACAGCAAGAGAATTTCACACTGAAGTTTTTCCTGTACGTATGTAGTTGATCACAGTGACACACTGAATCACATGGTTTTCACGGCAATTTTTTTTACCATGACTATGCCTACGCGTAAAGAATATAATCCTACATCCAACTTATATGTTTCAGAAAATCCTACGCTAAGAGATGTCTAAGTTTTACCCAAACTCATAGCTTCCCAATTGCGATATATTCACGATCCTAACCACATTTGGTGGTGAGGTATGAGACAAAACACGGTTACATTCATATCTAAAGGCATGACTTATCAGCAGGTTAAGATAGAACACCAACATGCTTGAATCGTCGTTCGATCATTTAACCAATCTTACATGTCTTCTTTCATCCGAAAGGAGTGTACATTAGCAGACTATCAGCTATTTTTCCAGCCAATGATTGTACGATTACACGACACTTTTTCAGCTATCAGATCAGATAAAGGTTTATGTTAGCATTCATTATTTGCGTTCACGTCTGTATGATTATTTCAGTTCTCAAGTTATGTTTCACGTGAGCATTCACGAAATTAACCACGTCTATATTTTTCTTTCATTATCATGATTTGATTTTCACTTCCATGTTCATGACATCATTTACGATCATGATCATATCCTATCTTATGAATTACGATTCGATTTCATTCAGGAAAGATTGTAAAAAAAAATAAAAAATTTGGGAGACTAGACTCAAGTTTAGTATGACTTTCCGTCTTTAGACAGACGTTTCACGTCACATTTCATATCTCAGCTCGTATCATTAATTTTATCTCCTTAGTTATTACACGTCTACTATATGTTTCCATGCCATGTTTATCCTACGTTCTAATATCACGTTCACGATATGTTTTGCACGTATTCTCATTCACCAGATGTCTCATAATTCATGTACCATATCTCCAAGTATCACGTTCTCAATTGTTCACGTATCACGTTCACAATTGCTCACGTACTACGTCTCAATATGTCTCATGCATCAATGCTTTGTGTGTGTTTATACTAGTAAGTATGTCACTTAGTATCATACCATTCCATGTATCTTCTCATGTTAAATCTTATTTTTCCCATAAGTTCAGATATGCTCTTTTAGTCAATTCATGTTCCATGTTTCTTTCAGTCACGTCATGTTCCATGTTCTCTACAATCATGCCACGTTCATGTCCCTCCCAGGATGTCGTATCTCTAATTCGAGGACGAATTATTCTTTTAGAGGGGAAGAATTGTAAAACCCGCATAAAAATACCTAGAATATTACGTACATGAAATTACGTATAAATTTAAAACTTATGATTTACGTATATACGATACGTTTTGAGAACGTCTAATATATTTATTACGTATATTATTCTTAGTACGACAAATAAATTACGTAAAATATTATTATTAACGTACGACACGAATTTACGTATAATAAAGTAAAACCACAAAATAATAATTCACGCCATTTAAATCGTACGACGCAAATATTTAACACGATTATTAAATAATATATTAAATTAACACGACCATTATTTAACACGACAAATAACTACGTAAATAACATTTACGTTTAACACGTATAAGAATGACCATTAAAAACTCACGACATTTTAAAACACGAAAACGCGTAACGTTTTAGCGAGTCGCGTAGTAGAAAAAAAAACTAAAAATAAAATAAAATAAAACAAGATGGGCTGTTTGGACAAGAAGAGAAGGGGGAGGCCAGTTGGGTCGAAGCCCATTAAATGAACCAAACCGACCCAATTGTAATATAAAACGGGAGGGGAGTCTTTGTTTTTTTTTTCTTTTTCTGCCAACACAAACACCTCAAACCGAAACCCTAAATTTATACAAGATCGATCGTTTTATTTTCTTCTTTCTTTCCTCCTGCGTCGGCCTAACATCTAAATCAAGAAGGAAGTCATGAAGCTAGATTAAAAACAAGGATTCTGTGTTATAAGATCTTAACCCTAAAATCATGTAAGTAATCCCTAATTCTTTTGTTTTTTTTGATTCGTTAGATTAAGGGTGCTATAATACACTAATCAGATTAAAACCTCATGCTATAAAACGTGGGTATACCATATTTGGTAGCGGGGTTTGTTTTTTTCAGTCTACACGCAAACCGAGACCATTCTATGGTCTCGGTGGTGTTTTTATTCCACCAGCAGGGTGGGTTTGGTTATATCAGCGGCAACCCCAAACTCCCCAAACAGAGGGATTCGGTTTAAAATAGTGGGTAGGGATTAATCTGGCAGCAGGAAATAGGAAACGGTGGGTACGAATAACAAACAGCAGTAACTAGTATAAAACAGTAGGTAATCTTAACCAAACATCAGGAACCTAATAAGGGCCAGTGGGAAACTAGAGGGCAGCAGCAGGACTAGTACTAGGGGTCTGGATGTATATCTTGGACGATACTACAGTTTCATATGTTGGACAGAACACGAATAAAAGATATTGGACAAAACTAGGGTATATGTTGGACAGAACAGAAAAACAGGATTTATGGGACAGCATGTATGTTTAGGGTATTTTATTATTTAGTGTGTTCGTTTGGTGCGATCGAGACACGGGTGTCTCGGTAGGCTTGGGTACGTTAAAAATATGTTATTAACATGATTAGTTTTAATATTATTTACGCGTATGATTAAATATTTTACGCGACTAAATTTATATTTAATTAATGATATTAACCGAGGTATTTGTTAGCGTAATTAAATTAATAACTAGACTTAATTTAGTTACGTAATCATCAAGTTTTATTAAAGTTTATTTAATTAGGCTTACCTTATTACTAAATTACGATCCCAAAGTAATAACTCATTTTATTGTTAACTAATAAGTATTATTATTTTAACGTAAGTATTTATTAAGTAAACTTTATGACATGATCATGAATTATACAGTTTATGCTTGTTAACATATAAGAATACGAATTACACTAATCATAATACATGATTTTATATGAAGCCGTAAAATAAGTCAAGAACGTTAAGGCAATACGAGAACAAGTAAAACAAGTTAACGTTAAGTCATTAATAATTATTAAGTATAAGTTAACCAAGCGACTCATACATGTCCATCTTTATTATGTAGCATTTATGGAGTGTGATCTTCATCACGTTTTCATCCTCCACGTTATTCTTCATTTGCGTTACTGGACGTGAGGTACGGATTTTTTGTCTTTTCAGTAAGGACTTCTTTTCCTATGCATGATTAGGATTCCCCGTCTGCAACCAAATGTTTTCCCCAGTATGTGTTTAAGCTTATCAGTAATCTGTATAATAACTAAATAAATTGCCAGAGCATTATATACAAGCATGACCAGTTTATGTACTAGTTACGGAGGTACCGTAACCACGGCACTAGAGGCACCGGTGTCGTGACTCACATGCAGGAGAGTGATATCCTGAATCGTCCCACTCATGTTCAGTTTGGCCATTTTTATATTTATGTTTTAGTGGGGCGTATGGATGCATCCTAGGCTTATAAGTGTTACAAGTTATCAGGGTGAATGTGGTGTGTGCTCTACATCCTTCACATTGGAGCTGATCCCTCCACCCAGCACAGTATTTAGAGGTCACCCCTCTATAGCATGACGAGGTCACCCCTCCATGTATTCATGCACGTTGATATATTTCATGACCTATATGAGCTCTTTGGCAGTTAAATTACAGTTTCATAATTAAACAGCAGACTTTCAGTATTTACATGAACATGATATTCTAAGAATAAGCTAGTTTATTACAAGTTACAAGTTTATTAGAAGTTACAAGTTTATTACAAGTTACAAGATTATTACATGTCACCAGGTTTCCCAGAACTTACATTTTTCCGCTGCATTTTCATTTTTTTTTATGCTTCCATTTCAGCCTTCACTTATGTTATGTTATTCCATGTTATTATTATATATCCGCGCACTGAGCGTCTCGCTCAGCCGTTTTCTCTTTTCATGTCCCAAACGGCAGGTACACAAGGTCAAGAGCATGGAAAGGTTATGCATAGGATGGGAGCTATATTATATGTTTCTGTTTCATTTGCATTACTTTTACTTTATGTTATGTTTATGAGTTTATATTGGGGACCGATTTTTGATTCCGGTTATCCCTTATGGTCATGTAATGTTTTAGGACATTTACCTTATGCTTTGATATTACGCCATGATTATCCTGTGACATTCCATTTATCCAAATGGGGTGTTACAGTTACTTAATTGAAACTATCCGTCACGGGTACGATATCTAATATCGTCCAACGGTCTTCACCGACCGGAGGTAAAATGCTACCGAATTAGAATAAAATGTTCAAAGCCATTTTATTCGTGTCGTTGCTGTGTACCTGTTAAAGACGGTGGCGTTGCTGTGTACCTGTTGAAGACGGTGGCGTTGCTGTGTACCACATTAAAGACGGTGGTGTTGCGGTGTACCTGTAGAAGTCATTCCCACATGCTTATGTTTTTCTGCATCAAAATTCAGCAAAAAAATTCAAGAAAGTACAAGATAAAGTCTTCCGCTGTATCAAACTCTGAAGCTTTCAAGAATTCAACAAAAAGACATAAGCGTGTGGAACATGGAGTCACGAGGAGGCAAGTTTCACAAGAAGGCAAAGATCGCACGTGAAAGGCCAAAAGAACAATGCTCTCAAGCCAAAGCCTAAAAGATCAAACCAACATATTCACAACAAAAGAAAGAAAAGAAGAAAAGACTACGAGCTAAAGAACGAAGACTTAGTATAGTATGTTAGGTTTAGAACTTTGTAACGTGGAGTGACCTCCCTTAGGGGGAGATTGTTAGAAATACGTTTTTACGTATATTAGAAGAGTCGGTCACTCCACAATATTATTTATGTTGTAATAGCTCGTAGTTAACAAATAGTTAATAGTTACTTATTTAGTTAAGTAAGAACCGGTCCATGGGCTTGTCATGGGCCGGCTCAAGTCCATTAGTGACTTGGAAGTATAAATACCCCTTTCCTCCTTGGAAAGGGGTTGGTTGTTGAACATTTCTCATTTCCACTTAATGAAATAACACATAGTTTTCTCTCACTTTCTCTCTCTAGTTTCTCTCTCTAGAAATCATCAACCCCCTTCATAGATTCATAGGTTATCAAGATTCTACATTTGGTATCAAGAGCTATGGGGTGATTTAAGGTAATGATTTGTGTGGTTTTTTAGTTTTTGATTGTATTAGTGTTCTTTAAGAAGATCATCTTGATTATTGGAGTTTTTTGGTGTTTTTGTGATTGGGATTAGTAGATAAGTACTAGTTTTTACTTATTATTGTAGAAATCACAAAATTTTTTGAGTTATTTGGTAAAAATCTGGGTTTAAATCTTCTTTTTGATCGACTGTTCATACACGAACAAAGCTTCTGATTACCCAGCAAAAGTTCCGAATCAACACCAAAAAGTTCCGGACCAAAAAGTTCCGGATCAACCAAAGTTCCGGATCAAAAGTTCCGAACGAAAAGTTCCGGATCAACAAAAGTTTCGAACCAAAAGTTCCGAACGAAAAGTTCCGGATCAAGGAAGTTCCGAACCAAAAGTTCCGAACGAAAAGTTCCGGATCAACAAAAGTTCTGGATCAAGAAGTTCCGAACCAAAAGTTCCGGATCAAGGAAAGTTCCGGATCAAGGAAAAAGTTCCGGATCAAGGGAAAGTTCCGGATCAAGGAAAGTTCCGGATCAAGGGAAAAGTTCCGGATCAAGGGAAAGTTCCGGATCAAGAGTTCCGAACCAAAAGTTCCGAATCAAGGTATTTCCAAGTCAAAATCTTCCGAATCAAACTTCCGAATCAACAAAAAGTTCCGAATCAAGGGTTATTTTACTTGTTTTTTCGACGATTTTTTAGAGGATTTAATCTTGGTTTCTTACAACAAAAACTCAACACAATTCACAAGCTTTACTTCACTGCTCGATCAACCAATAATCTTTGTCTCTTTGAAGTGAACAAAATGAATCCGAATTCAGTAATGCCTCAGATGACATCACTTACGGATATTTCCGTCATTACGGGAACGGATAATCGCCCGCCAATGCTCATCAAAGAAGTTTTTGAAGCATGGCAAGGGCGGATGATGTCTTACCTTAAGGGAAAACCGGTTTATGGGAGGCTTATGGTTAAGTCAATTTTAAATGGTCCAATTGACTATGGTACCATCGTGGTTAACAATGTGACTCGACCAAGAGAATTTGAAGAACTTACACCAGCTCAACAACTTGTTGCCGATGCAGACAAAAAGGCTCTTCAAACCATTCTCTAAGCTCTTCCCCATGACATCTATCGGATGGTAAGTCAGTATACGGTGGCAAAGGATTTATGGGAACGTCTAAAGGTGTTGTTACAAGGTACGTCTCTCACCAAACAGGAAAGGGAATGTCAGTTATATGATCTGTTTGATAGATTCACGTACAACCCAGGGGAAACGCTTGACGATTATTACTTCAGGTTCACCACTCTCATGAATGATCTGAATGTATACAATCTCGTGATTGCTCCATTCCAGGTTAACACCAAATTCTTGAATACTTTACCTCAAGCTGAATGGGGTGAGTATATTACCGATGTTAAGTTAACCAGGGATTTGCATAAGTGCAATTTGGATCAACTCTATGCTTTCCTTCAGCAGCATGAGAAACATGTGATCATGCACCGTTCGCCTCGAGGTATGTACCCTGATTCCTTAGCTTTGATGGCGAATCAACCAAGCTTGTCTCACAACAACACTCCTTATATCTTGGGACATCAAGCCTATCATCCATCACCTTACATGACACCAACCTTCCCCCAATACTCGATTCTACCGCAACCACCCACCTCACATCAGCAACAATATCGGTTCAATGCACCTTCACCACACTATGCTTCACAACATCACCCAGCAAGTATTGCACCTTATGCTCAATCTTCATATTCTTCTTATCAAGAGAATGCAGCATATCCAACAAGCTACCCTGATCAAATGAGTATTCCTTCTAGTGATTATGCAGCTCAACATGACCAAGCAATGTATTGTGATGATGATGATGAAGTCCCCATTCCTGTGTTCAAACAAGGAACTGACCCAGTTGAAGTGTTAACCACTATGTCTGCTTATCTCACAAGGACTTTAAGCAAACGAGGATTTAGGGGATCAGCTCCGACTAACAATCAGTTGAGTAATACATCCAATTCTCGCCAACAAGCTACTATTGAGAATGGCAGGGTAATGGTTCAGCCTATTCAACCATATCAGGGGAGACCTACCACATCAACTACCAATGCTCGCACGGTCAATCAGGCTCCAATGGTCAATACTGCTCCACGGGCTAATTCCACAGGCAAGTTGAGAATGATTACATGCTACAACTGCATGGAAGAAGGACACATGTCCAGGGATTGCAAGAAACCCAAGAGGAGAAGGTATGGTCAATGGTTTGCAGAGATCTATCTGGTGAATGCTCAGGCACAAGGAAGGGAACTTGATGAAGAGGAGCTTGCATTTCTTGCTGATCCAGGGATTGCTGAACAAGACACTGTCACCACACAGAATGCAGCATACCAAGCAGATGATCTCGATGCGTATGACTCAGACTGTGATGAATTTCAATCTGCAAAGGCTGCTCTCATGGCAACTATCTCCAGATTAGGGCCAGAAAAGAGATCTGAGGTACTTATTAATACCACTGATAATACCACTGATGCTAGTATTCAACCACATCAAGTTGTGCAAGAGAGTGCTGATTCGAATGAGTCTTCGGTGGTGAGTCTTTCAAATGAGGAGACAATCAATGATAGTAATATCAATGTGAGTCCCCAGACTTTGAGTGAATCACAACCGGGAGCCATTTCGCATACGCCTACTCCTGCTCAACAAGACTTGGTCATTGTTCCTGCTACATTACTTAGCCAAATGAATGCTGCACTTTTAGAAACCCTAGCTAAGAATAAGAATTTGTTTGATGAGCTTGCCTTAAGCAACGAGAAAGTTCAAACTTTGGAATTAGTGCCTTCGTCTAGTGTTCTAACTAATCCCGAATATGATCACTTTCGAAACAAACAAATGGGTCACTTGCAAGAAATTGAAAACTTAAGAGCAAATCTTTCTAATGAACTTAAAGAAAAGGAGTTAGTAGTCACTAATTTTCAAAAACTTCAAACGGATTTTGAATTACTCGAGTCTAAGAAGAATGAAATGGAGATTAATGTTGCTAATAAGATTAGAAGTCTAGATTATTTGCTTTTAAGATAATACGCTGCTTCTCAACTAGTGCACTTATTTGATGCTTCGTTTAGAGAATTTAACTTATCACGTCAAAAGGCCTTCCCCCTAACCCACGGTATGCAAAACAAGATTTGATCCATAGTCCTAGACTTTATAATGCAACCCAATTAGGATTGGTCTTAGAACCGATTGTTATTTTCGATGATCGCACAAGTAAGGATCTAGTTGATGAGGATCGGTCATACAATTCTGCAAAATATCCCGATTGTGATTATTTTAAAATGAATCAAGAGCTTGCTAAAACGGATTTTAGAATTCGCTTCCATATGGACAAAGATCTCATTACAGCACCAACCTACATGTTGAATGAAGAAAACCCTAGTACATTTCCTACACTTGTCAACATGGAAGGTCCTAAGGAAATTCCAAAGGATCTCCCACCTGTTAGCACTGTATGTTTAAACTTGCAAGAGATTAATCAATACTTTACTAATTTTGACAAGGTCATTTTAGAATGTACGACTTCAAATGGCCTAAACGCTGGAGAATGGGCTTTCGAACACATGAACGAGGTGTTTAAAAATGAGATCAACCCATTTGTCGAAAGTCTAAAAGGAAGTTTTGCATCTCTTAAGGAAAATCTTGAATTTGAAATTGGAGAAGTTCAAAAAGTGTTTTATGAAATGGACACCGCTTACGAACTACAACTAATTGAAAAAGAAAAGATTTTAACCGAATATGACCGATTCTTGTTCGAAGTAATCTCGTGTGATGTGCTTACTACTGTAAATGTTAATTATTCGAATGAGCTTACATCCGCTATGATTAAATGTGATGATGTGAATATTTGTGATGATATGTGTGATCTCTCTGTAAATGTTGTTGATACTATAAATGAGGTAGATAATCATTCTTGTCACGAATCTAACGCTGAGTTTTTAAAGCTACAAGATTCTTACAATTTACTATCAAAACGCTTTAATCAACTAGAACAACATTGTATATCTTTAGAATTAAAGCAACAAACTCAAAATGAGGATCTTTTGATATCAAATAGTTGTGAAAACGGTGTTGAGACGAGTGACAAGATGATTGCAATTATTAAGGCATTAGAGGAAGAGATTATGAGATTGAAGAGAGATGTGTCATCAAATGAAACATTAAAATTGGAACTAGAGGTCGCAGAGTCAAAAAACCAGGACTTAGAAATTAGACTTTCGTTTATTCTAGGGGAGATGGATCGTGCAAGACAGGGAATGTCTCAAATTTATGGTTCACTAGAAGAACGCTTCGCTTTTAATGCGGCACAGCAACAATCTTATGTTGAACAATTGAACCAAAAATGTGAGGAAATCTCTGACTTAAACATCATGCTCATTGACAAAAATATGGTTTTGACCGAGTTAAAGGAGACGCTTCTTCTCACCCGACAAGAAGTTGTTGATAACTCAGCTACCGACTCTGCACCGTCCACTAGTGCTCCAACAACCAAGTCAGTAGTGCTTTATAAGAACCCGCTTCATAAGAGAAACCCGGTTACCTACGAGGATTATATGAGGAATGCCATTAAGCATGTAGATCTTGTTAGGGATATTTTAGACGATCTTTATGCCTTAGATCCCTCAAGTAGCTACTATTATTCGGCTCATGAATATATTAAGCGAGTTCAATATTGCTTAGCATATTTGCAATACATAGGTAAACCAGGTTCTGCACTACTTACTAATAGGCCCATTGCTGTAACTCCATTCAATAAAACTCCAGGAGCAAAACCGTCATTGGCACAATCAAGTAAGGCACCTTTAAAATCTGTTGCTAATGTTCCCACTTTGCCTTCTACAGGATTAAAAGAGACTACTAAGGCTAAAGGATCACCACTCAAGAACGATAAGATCAAGCCCTCCACTAGTAGTGCCAAAAAGAAGGAAGTAGAAGCTCACCATAGGAATGTTAGTTCAATTTTAAATAAAAGGAATCATGTTAAGACTAAAATCGCTGCGCCTGTGCAGAAGCCAAAACCATTCGTGAATTCTAATTTGAATTGTTGGAATTGTAATGAATGTATGTTTTCCCAACGTCATGATTTGTGTCTGATTGATCATGTGAATGAAATGAATGCCATTAGGAATGGTCTTGAATGGAAGCCAACGGGTAGAACTCGTGCCCAGGTTGGCTGGCAATGGCGTCCCACTGGTAGGGCCTTTACATTAGATGGAACAATGTGCCCTTTAACTAGGAATGCATCCATTGAGGTTAGGTCTGAGCGTCCTTTAGTTAGGAACACTCGTACTCAAGTATGGAAACAGCGCCCTTTAATTAGGTCAGCCCCCACTATAGAGCCTATCAGTGAAGAAATACCACAGGATTTAAGCCAACTAGAATCTACACCACCAACTAGGAAGAAGAAGGCTAGGAAATCTAGGAAACCTAAAGTTAGCAAATCTAAGATTATTAAATCTGTACCTGCTAATGACAAGGAACATTCAGATTCCGATACCTCTACATTGTTTTCGTGTGGTGATATTTTCAGGTGGTCCAAATCATCCTCTGGTATTTGGACTCCGGTTGTTCAAAGCATATGACCGGAGATCGCTCGATGCTCCGAAATTTCGTCAGCAAGTTTCTTGGTACGGTTAAATTCGGGAATGATCATATAGCAAAGATAATGGGGTATGGTGAATATCAGATTGGAAACGTTACGATTTCAAGGGTATACTATGTAGAAGGTCTTGGTCATAACTTATTTTCAGTAGGACAATTTTGTGATTCCAACCTAGAGGTTGCTTTTCGACAACATACTTGTTTCATCCGCAACTTGGCAGGAAAAGATTTGTTGAAGGGTTCTCGTGGTGCAAATCTTTATACGTTGTCCCTACAAGACATGATGGCCGCTTCTCTAGTATGTCTTCTCTCTAAAGCATCTAAGACCAAGTCTTGGTTATGGCATCGCAAATTATCTCATCTCAACTTTGATGCTATTAACCATCTGGCTAAAAACGAATTAGTTCGTGGTCTTCCAAAGCTCAAATTTCACAAGGATCATTTATGTTCCGCGTGTTCAAGGGGGAAAAGTACCAAGAAATCATACAAGCCCAAAGCTGAAGACACCAATCAAGAAAAACTTCATCTTTTGCATATGGATCTTTGTGGGCCAATGAGAACTGAAAGTGTGAGCGGTAAGAAATTCATTCTCGTTATCGTGGATGATTTCTCCAGGTTTACATGGGTAAGATTTTTACGTACAAAGGATGAAGCACCGAAGGCTATCATCACTTTTCTGAAATTCATTCAGGTACGTTTGAACACTACTGTCTGCCGTATTCGTACAGACAATGGAACAGAGTTCGTCAACCAGACTCTTCGTGATTACTATGAAGGAGTTGGTATTTCACATGAAACATCCGCTGCACGTACTCCATAACAAAATGGTGTCGTTGAAAGACGGAATCGTACGCTTATGGAAGCTGCTAGGACTATGCTTATTTATGCGAACGCTCCATTGTTCTTGTGGGCAGAAGCCATATCTACTGCATGTTTCACCCAAAACCGTTCTATCATTCGGAAACGCCATGGAAAAACACCTTATGAGCTTCTACATGATCGTAAACCCGATGTTTCATTCTTTCATGTGTTTGGTGCTCTTTGTTATCCAAACATTAATAGTGAGAACTTGGGCAAGCTTCAACCGAAAGCCGATATAGGTATTTTCATTGGTTACTCACCCTCAAAGAAAGCCTACCGAATTTACAACCGTCGTCTTGGCAAGATTGTAGAAACTATGGACGCAGATTTCGACGAGCAGACAGCAATGGCTTCTGAGCAACACAGCTCTGAACCCGCGCTTCATGAGATGGGAACCGGTGCTATTAGTTCCGGGTTAGTTCCCAATAATCCTACTTCTACATCATTTTTACCACCATCAAGGCCCGAGTGGGATAAACTGTTTCAACCGTTGTTTGATGAATTCTTTGATCCCCCAAATGATGAAGTTCCAGCACCCGTAGTGATAGCTCCAATTCCTGAAGTTGTTGCTCGCTAATGAAGCTTTATCAAATGCATCCTCAATTAACATTGAACCGGATGCACCTTCACCAAGTAATTCTCAAACTACACCGGAATCGTCACCCCTACTTGTGCCTAATGATGTGGAAGAGGATTCTATTGATCACGACTTGGAATATGCTCACCTACAAGAGCTTCCTTTCTTTGGTGTAGCGATACCTGAAAACCCTTCAGCCGCGTCTACCTCAGAAGAAGCTCCTTCTATTGTTCACTCCAGACCACCTAGGATTGAAAACCATAGCACTAAATGGACAAAAGATCACCCAATTAGGAATGTCATTGGAGATCTAGATCGACCAGTCTCTACACGCCATAAATTACAAGAGAGTGCACTCTATTGCTACTTTGATGCATTTCTCTCTGAAGTTGAACCTAAAAATTGGCAGCAGGCTATGACTCAATCATCTTGGATTGTAGCCATGCAGGAGGAACTAAATGAATTCCAACGACTTGAAGTATGGGAATTAGTTCCTCTCCCTGACAAAGTTAACATCCTTACTTTGTTATGGGTTTATAAGGTTAAACTTGATGAGATGGGTGCGGTATTGAAGAATAAGGCTAGATTGGTTGCTAGAGGATATAAACAAGCCTTGGGTATAGACTTTGAAGAATCTTTTGCTCCTGTTGCGAGATTGGAGGCTATTAGACTATTCCTTGCGTATGCTGCTCATATGAACATGATCGTCTATCAAATGGATGTGAAGACGGCATTTTTGAACGGTGAACTAAGGGAAGAAGTCTATGTTAGTCAGCTGGATGGGTTCGTTAGCACGGAGTTTCTTAATCATGTGTACAAGCTTAAGAAGGCTCTCTATGGGTTGAAACAAGCTCCACGTGCTTAGTATGATCTCATTTCAACATATCTCATCTCGGAAGGCTTCTCCAAAGGCAAAGTGGACCCCACTCTATTCACTCTCAAGGAGGACAACGACATGATTCTGGTACAAATTTATGTTGATGATATAATATTTGCTGCCACTAACATAGAATTGTCAAATCGCTTTGAGAAGATAATGTCCACACGCTTTCAGATGTCAATGATGGGGAAAATATCATTTTTCTTAGGATTACAGATTTCTCAAAATCCCAGAGGCATCTTTATTAATCAATCCAAATATGCTCTAG
The DNA here is from genome assembly GCA_025667525.1 of Glebionis coronaria. Classification (NCBI taxonomy): domain Eukaryota; kingdom Viridiplantae; phylum Streptophyta; class Magnoliopsida; order Asterales; family Asteraceae; genus Glebionis; species Glebionis coronaria. Next base: position 234,594,314 of record CM046879.1, read on the forward strand.
AATCTCTTAAGAAATATAACTTTGAAAATTGTGACCCCGTGGACACTCTAATGGTGGAGAAATCCAAGTTAGATGAAGATACGAATGGGTCTCTTGTCGATCCAAAACTTTACCGTGGGATGATCGGCACCCTTCTCTATCTGATTGCTAGCAGGCCTGATTTGCAATTTGCTATATGCATGTGTGCCCGGTATCAGGCTCGACCTACCGAAAAGCACCTACATGTTGTGAAAAGGATCTTTCGGTATCTAAAAGGAACACTTCATCGTGGTCTATGATATCCGAAAGATTCCTCTATTGCTTTAATATCATACACAGATGCCGATCATGCTGGATGTCAAGACACGAGGCGTAGCACTTCTGGATCTGTGCAACTCCTTGGAGATAGATTGATCAGTTGGTCTTCAAAAGGCAGAAAAGCGCTGCAATATCAAGCACAGAGGCTGAATACATCGCCATGTCCGGTTGTTGTGCTCAAGTCCTTTGGATGAGATCACAATTAACTGACTACGGTTTGGGATTCAACAAAATCCCGATGTATTGTGACAACAAGAGCGCCATTGCCCTTTGCTGCAACTATGTTCAACATTCCCGGGCCAAGCACATAGACATTCGCTACCATTTCATTAAAGAGCAGGTGGAGAACGGAGTGATCGAGCTGTATTTTGTCACTACTGAGTATCAGCTGGCGGATATGTTCACCAAAGCCTTAGATCGAGGACGAATCGAGTTTTTGATCGACAAGCTTGGCATGAAATCATTCACTCCAGCAACTCTCAAAGAGTTGGCAGAAGAATCAGCTGAATAGTGGTGGTAAACTATTCAGAGTATCCTTTGTTCGTGATCATGTATATTATCGTAAATATATAAACCACAAAAGAAAAATACAAAAATATAAAACCAAGAAAAATCATAAAAAATATAAAACCCAACAAAAACCATAAAAAAATATAAAACCTACAAAAACCATAAAAATTATAAAATCAAGAAAAACCAAAAATATTTTTCGTTTTTAAAACGGGCATGTCTTTTAGTACGGTAATATTTACGGCCTTAGAAATGTCGATCAATATTGACACGGTGCCATAAATAGAGTCCGTATAAAAGTTGTACATTTTTAAAACATGCCCATAATGGCTTGTAGTTATTTCAGACTGCAACCCGGTTTTCATATTAAAGTCACGTATTTCCTTGGAAAACGTTGGCTCAGAACGGGAATTAATTTTCTCGGGCATGATTTACAAGCCAAATCATGCAAAGGGATCAAGTTTACTTTATAACTTGGTCTAACATGAATTTATGTACGTCTCAGTGCATTAATTTGTTAAAATAAGAGAAATCTTATTGACACCACGAATCAATCTTTTTCAAGATACAAATTGGAAATGCTTTCATCAATCTTTGACTCTTTAAACAATGACTACAGCTCTTTAAATAGAAAACGGGTCATCGTTTAAGGGGGAGAAAATATTAAAATCATCTTCGTCATAAAATTGATTTTCAAAAGTGATTGTGAAAAATTAATGGCTAAATGGTAAATGAGTGGTATTACTTTAGAAAACGACTTGTGCTCGTTCAAAGTGATAGGACATTGCTTTAAGATCTTGGAGTTATGCTAATAGGTTGAGATGTTTAAGTTGTGTTGGCAAATTTTAACAATGGTTAGGGTGACTAGAATAGAAAAGGAGTTAGCCTAATAGGAGTTATAAAACAACAAGGAAAAGTATAGAAAAGTAGAGGGACTTAAAGTGACAATGTGTGAAAATTGCAAAAACTTGACCTAAGTCAAACAAAACCCCCCCGTCCCTCTATTTCTCTTTCACTGTTTCATACTCACTTTGCCGCCATTGAAATACACACACACAAGCTCACAATATTCGATTTTAATCAATCCGTTCCATTCATTCGATTCAAAAAGGTAAAAACATCATCTTTTACTTATAACTCGTCTAATTCATCAGTTAAATCATGTTACTTGATTCGTATAATTAAATCAATCAAGATTAGGGTTTACTCCTTAATTTAGGTTTAATTGATTAGGGTTATAAGTGGGATATACTCGGAATGTCTTTAGAAGATGTTAAATTGCCTTAGTTTGCCTTAGAACTCACAAACGCGCATAGATTAGATCATCAAAGGCTGTGTTTTGAAGTTCCGGATGAACATGGATAATAACTTCCGAATGAAGGATTTTTTTCTGAAAAACTTCTGAATGAAGGAAAGTTCCGAACGAACTTCCGAATGAAAGAAGTTCCGAATGAAGAACTTCCGAATGAAGAAGTTCCGAATGAAGGACTTCCGAATGAAAGAAGTTCCGAATGAAGAACTTCCGAATGAAGAAGTTCCGAATGAAGAACTTCCGAATGAAGAACTTCCGAATGAAGAAGTTCCGAATGAAGGACTTCCGAATGAAGGACTTCCGAATGAAGGACTTCCGAATGAAGGAAGTTCCGAATGAATGAAGTTCCGAATGAAGGGAGTTCCGAATGAAGGAAGTTCCGAATGAAGGAAGTTCCGAATGAAGGAAGTTCCGAATGAAGGGAGTTCCGAATGAAGGAAGTTCCGAATGAAGGAAGTTCCAAATGAAGGAAGTTCCGAATGAAGGAAGTTCCGAATGAAGGAAGTTCCGAATGAAAGAAGTTCTGAATGAAGGAAGTTCCGAATGAAGGACTTCCGAATGAAAGACTTCCGAATGAAGGACTTCCAAATGAAGAAGTTCCGAATGAAGAAGTTCCGAATGAAGGAAGTTCCGAATGAAGAATTGTTTGATTAATATTGTTTGCCTGTTATATGTACTTGTTGAATTATGTTATGAAATGTGTTATGATTAGAAGTAAGAATGATTCATATCTATATGTTTTTGTGCATCAACCTTTCATGTCTTATCTTAAGCAGAAACGATGACTAATCCAACAGTACAAGCAATCCAAGACTCTAGAGAAGCCGCAATTGCCGAAGCACGAACACTCAAGTTCATACCAAACAACCACCGGCTAAAACCAGTCTCAAAATCCACTCACCATGGTTTCAAAGTCGCCATAGCAATTCTTGATCAATCTCATTTCAAGAATGCCTTAAGGAGTACTGCCTCGGTGCCTTATGATTATAGGTATGAGTCTTGGGCTACCAAGGAAATCACTTCAAACAAGATCACCTTCACTCTCGACAACAAGCAGCAGACAATTAAGGTTTTAGACTTCCGTAAGATATTTGGCATTCGGGATTCACCCAAAGGTATGGTATTTTCGAGGGATCCTACTAAAGACGAACTCATGGAGTTATTCGATGCTATTGGATGTCCTGACATACGAGTTGCGTCTGAGTTTACCACTGCTAAAGTAGGACAACCTTGGAGAGCATTGTTGGGTATTCTCAGTAGATGTCTTACACCAAAAACAAGTGGGCATGATGCTTTGCGCAGTCCAATAATGAACATCTTCCATGGGATGTACAAAGGCGCAAATGCAGATTATGCTTTATTGTTATGGGAAGAATTCACCTTTCAACTCTTCCCTAACAAGAAGCTGAAGACTAATTTCTTTGCTTACCCTCGGTTTATCAAGCTTATCATTAACTATTGTATGAAGAATGATGTTACAATTGATAGGCGTGCAGCAAGTCGTCATCACACTGAAGAGGCTGATCATATTGTGGACTTAAGGCATGAAGGACCATCTGGTGGTGTGATTCCTGGTCCTATTCCCGATTACCTTCTGACGGATAGAATTAAAGGTTCTGCTGATTACAAACTACTGCAACTAGAAATCAAGAAGTTAAAAGCAAAACTTCAGACTGGAGAAGACTCGTCTACTACGGTCAAGAGCAAAGGTAAACGCAAGCAACCAGCTGCATTACCTGAACCCGAAACCAAGAAGAAGAAGACTGAGGTTAAGAAGGGAAAGGGTAAGGCTGATGAGATGGTTCTACGTGACGAAGAAGATGTTTTTGATCCTACTCTTGACAAGACGGAGAGAAAAATGATGAAGATAGCTATTGAAAGGAGTAGGAAAGATACGGGCAGTAGTGGTTCAGGTGCAAGGATAAATATTGAAGAAGAGTATGAGGAGCCAGAGGATATTGATGAGTTTGGGTCACCTGAACGGTATTCTACTTCGAAGGAGCCATCAATCCCTGTTTCAGCAAGTGTTGAAAACGAGTCCGGTGCTCCTACAATCATGGTGTCTACTCAACCGTTAGTAACTCAACCTATAGCAACTCAACCTCCAACAATACAACCCTTACCAACCAGACCGGCTTCAACACCATTCCTTCCACCACCAATAACTCCCATCCTTAGTACCGTAGTAACAACCGAGCCTCTTCAATCAACCCATAGCAGCTCTGCAACATCTACAATGGCTGCATTGGTGATGGCCGAAATGTTGGATAAACATACGGATAATCACAAAAGAGAAATGGATGAACTTCGCCAAGAGCTACATAGACGAGCTCAAAGTGAAGAAGCATCTAGGAAATCCCAAGAGGAGATGCTTGCTAAGTTCGCTGCAGATATGGAATTGACGCGAAAAGCTCATGTAGAAGAACTAGCTCAGGTTAAGCAGGCTGAGGCGGATTAGCATGCTGTACGTATCACTAGACTTCAAGCGATGAGGGATAAATACAAGGAGCAGAAAGAAGCACTTGAAGCTTCTGTGGAAGAGAGAGTGAAAGAATTTGTTGAATCCATTATGCCTAAACTGCGTGATGAGTTGAAAACACTCGCGGCTGACAACTTGATGATCAAGTCATCCAATCCTTCTGAATCCGCCTATAAAATTGCCTATGACTTGACGGATTTTGAATTGAAGAAGATCCTGAAAGCTCGTATGAGGGAACTTGGATCGTTTGATAAATCTAGGATTCAACGGGCTCTTTACAAATCCCTGAATGACGCTATCATGGAGGATGATAGGTTATTTAAAACGTTTGGAAGTGTGGTACCATACCACATTCTACCTGAGGAAGAAAGGGAAGAAAGTGAAGAAGAAGAGGGTACTGGTGAAGATGAAGGTGAAAAAGAAGAAGAAGAAGAAAAGGATGATGACGATGACGATGATGGTGATGATGATGAGGATGATGATGATGATGATGATGATGATGGCGATGATGGTGGTGATGGTAATGAGGAGAGTGCTAGGGGGAGCAACGAGGATAACGATGAGGATGATGATGGGGGTAAACAGCCTAAAGAGGGGGATAAGGTTACCAGCTCAAAGAAACCTGCTAAGTCTGGAACCAAGTCCAAGAAAGATGCAGCGCAGAAGGACAAATCAACATCAACGGAATCAAGACGATCTAAGTGGCGCCACGATGTGAATGCTACTACAGCTTCATCGATTCCCGGTACTTCTATTGCTGTATCTATACCTGTTACCACTAACCCTATTAGTCCTGTTGTTGTTGCTCCTGTGATTGCAGAATCAATAACGGAACCTGAAGCTGCACAACACTCACCCGTTCATGACACCGCCGAGATGCCTGAATCAGAACCAGCAGATGTTCGCGTTTCTACTCTTCTACAACAAGCACAACAATCTACGGTTCCTGAACCAAGAACACGAGACTGGGCAGACACGTTGGAGATTGACGAGACTGCACCGCCACAGGCTTGGATCACGGCAGCGGCGCAATATGATCCAATCACGGACGTTGACAGAGGTGTTCTATATCTCCGTATCCGTAGCCCGATTGACTTGTGTGCATTTCTTGCTCATGAGTATAAGACTTCGGTTACTCCGTCTTTGGTGAAGAAAGCACTTACGGATAAAAGACTTCGCGCCAAAACCAGGTTAACCCGAATGGAGTTCGAGTACTATGCTGATGAGATCCTGAAAGCTCTGAATACCGTTCAACGGCCAGGTCTTCATGATTCAGAAAGAGCTCCACCTCCACTTGATCCTACTCAAGATAATCAGATTGCTATCGACTTCTTCGTCACCTATGATCTTGAGTATCTTCTAAAGGGTTCATCAAAGTATGCAACCTCCTTGACCTTGCTGAAAGCTGCCAACTGGGGGACAATACCCTGGATCGAGGAAAAGGTAAACCGACTCTGGGTCCCAAAGGTAACTCGTAATTATGATATATATGCTGTTATAGGTGCATCTCATTGGGACGAACGAGTCGGAAGGGCGTACAGGGGTTGCTGCCTAGTCAATTCAGGAAGCAACGTTAGATCCGATATCCGCATCTCCAGTATTTTAGGGCTGAAAACTGAAGCCAAGAATGGCTATTATCATGTGACGGAGATTCGTTTGAAAAGGGAGGATGACAGAGAACACAAAATCCAGCAGGGAGATTTTTCTATCATTCGTCTTGAGGATATTGAAGATATGTTGCTTCTGATGACCCGTGATCAACTCACACATATTCCTCGTGAAGACCTCATTGCCTTGAATACAGCACTTCGTATGTTCACACGAAGCGTTGTTATCAAGAAACGAGTTGAAGATCTTCAGTTGGGAGTCGAAAGTTACCAGAGGAAGCTTAACCTAACCCGTCCAGTGAATCAAGTGTTACCTCAACATGTCAACAGATGTCCCTATACCGGCATTTCTGTTCCGAATTGTGGGATTTTCTACTTGAACAGTCGAGGGTTAATGAAGTTTATGAGGGTGGGTGAGCTTTATAAGTACAGTGATGGGACTCTTATCTACGTCAGAGGAAAGTTGGATCATCTCAATTCGGGTGGGACTTTACCAGAGATGACTGAGGATTGGCATCAGGGTTATCGGCAGATGGCGAAGTATGTGATCAAGAAGATCACATTAAAATGCAAATCACGAAACATTTTCATAAATAGCTCAAATTGATAATTGTTCCGTTCTTGTGCTTTTTCTTTGTTTCGTTTTTAAGGGTAAGGTAAGGGTGGTGTGGGTTGGTCATTAGGCAACGGCCTTGGATACTCGGGTTCCACAATTGGTATTGGTTCAACCGTAGGTGTGTTATGAGCGGTACTTTGTGGGATTGTAATGTGCTCCTTTTCGACCATCACCTCGGGTTCTTTCTCGATTTCCTTCTCCTTAGAAGTACTTGGACGAGAGATTGGTTCTTTGAAAGTTTTACCACTTCATGTAGTAATAACCTTCATTTCTCCCTTCGGGTTTGCAATGGTATCACTAGGAAGACCACCCGAGGAAGAGGGTTTACACATGATTGCTTCAAACATCTTAGCCATTCGGTCTTCAAATTTTGATTGCCTAGCATCCACTTTTAATAACTCTTGCTTAATCTCATGTTGTCCTAATTCCATCTTTTGTTGGTTTTGTTGTAGACGTTGGACATTTCCTTCCATTTTGTTTGCATGAGTTTTAAGTTCATTAGCAAGTTCATTTTTTAGTTCGTTTTTCAACTCGGATCTTAAGCTAATCATCTCACGTTGCATGTTATCAAATTTAGCATCATTTGCTTTAGCATAATCCAAAAATTCTCCTTGCAAATTTTTCGTGTGAGCATTTTGAAAACCTTGTGTAGTGTTTTGAAAATCACGGTTTTGATTTTGATTAGAAATTTGTCCATTCCCATTTTGATAATTCCCTTTGTTATAATTGCGTGTATTGCCTTGGTAATTACCTTGGTTGTTGTTTCGATAATTGTTAACATTTTGGTTTGGTGGAGCTTGATTTGGACGGGAACCTTGACCGTTTTGGTTGTAAGTTCCCGTTGCTACATAAGCACTCGAAGTGTTACCATCCGCGGTAATGCACTCGGAAAGATCATGAGCTCCCCCACAAGATAAACAACTCTTAGCAATCGCTTTAACCGAAGCGGAGTTGGAAGCTTCTTGAGCTTTCCAATGGGACATTAGATTAGCAAATCTATCAAAAAACCGATTTTCCTCATTAGCTTCATCATGTAAGGCATTAATGATACGAGACGATTGTGACGAAGATGACGAACCCATATTGGCAACACTCGGTGTGTTACGAGGGTTATAAACCTTAGATCTATTTTCAATGATTTGTAAAGCCTCATTTGTCGTCTTGCACAAAAAATTACCACCCGCGGCGGCGTTCAAATAATCTCGTTCATGATCATTAAGCCCATTATAAAAAGTATCCACTTGATGCAATTCCGTAAAATCATGGTGTGGACATTCATGTAACATCTCTTTAAATCGTTCCCATGCCATTGAAAAACTTTCATTATTTCTTTGCACAAATCGTGAAATCTCATTTTTCAAGTGTGTTGTTTTAGATGGTGGAAAAAACTTGTTCACAAACTTAGAAACGAGATCGGCCCATGTCAAAATCGAATTTGGCGGTTCTTTCTCGAGCCAAATTTTTGCGGGTCCATCCAACGAGTATGGAAACAACATCATCTTAATGGCGTCATGTGGAACATCCTTAAACTTGCTAGTGGCGGTGAGACGGTTAAAATTCCTAATATGGTAATGCGGGTTGTCTTTCTCGTGACCTCTAAACTTATTTGCTTGCAACATAGACATTAAACCCGTCTTAATTTCGAAATTCTCCGCAAGAATGGCGGGAATCACAATAGCCTCTCCAAAACCCTCGGTGGGTGCTTGTAGCAACTCCATCATAGTACGATTAGCCATGACGACTTCTTGTTCTACAATAGGTTCAACAATTGGAGGTTCTTCAACAATCAACGTCTTTAATATTAAGGTGCAAGACAAGGTAATTAAATGTGCAATTAAGTAAATGACAATATGAAAGTGCTTGGAAAATAAATTGGAAAGACTAATGTGTCAAATTAGCTACACCTCCTAATGGTGGCATTAGGAGGGTATTTATAGGGAATTTAGGAAAGACTAAGCATGTGTTGGTTATTCTTCTTCTTCACGTCTTTTCGTCTTCTTAATTCTTCGACTTTTTCGACTTTGTCTCGGGATTAATAAACTCGTCTTGTAATTTCTTCATTAATTTAGACTTGAGTTCTTTAGCTTTTATTAAACTTCCGTCTTAAGACTTTTTCTTCGCTAAATCTTCAGAATTGGCCTTGGACTTCCGTTCTTTTAGCACTCTTGATCTTTCGACTTCGTCTTTTGTCTTTTTCTTCGATAAAAGCACGTGAAAGCCCGTGTTTTCCCTCCCTTTTCACATTTTGATCCTAAATCACAATAAAAACACAAACCACGCATAATTCCGACATTTACGGCATAAAATACACGTTTTGGCTTGGTTATTATTGTAGTTAAGTGGTAAAAAGGATGGGTGTTTACACACCTATCAAATCCTCTACACTTGACCATTGCAATGTCCTCATGCAATGCATTAATTACAAAGCAAGTTTTACATTTCCCATCATAATCAATCTACATTGGCCTTTATTAAAGAGACAAAATATTTAAAAGAAGAAAACAAGTAAAAAGATCAAAAAATTACCTTAGGGTTTTGGGAATGTCATGAATGATTATCATCCTCAAGTTTCACGTTCCCCATACTAAGCTTAAAAACGAGATCATTGTTATTATAAGTTAGCAAACTAACACAAACTCATGTGGGTCAATTATTTACTTAGACTCCCTTATTCCTATGTGTATCTCTTATATTTTATTGTTGTCTTGAATGATCACGAGGATGCATTGTTGACTTATTTCGAGAGTTATTTAGGTTGAAAATAAAGTGGGACGATTTAATCAATAGTTAGCTAAAGGACAAAATATTTTAAAACTGCTTCTCGGGACCTCATAAAGTTCATATCTTGGCATAACTCGCTTCACGATTTGTGACCTTTCTTGGATCGATATTTGGCATTGACTTCATACTTCAAATCTTGAGAGAAGTTCATGAAATAATGGTCTTCTCTTCATACTAGGAATTTCTTCGCTTGAACTTTTTGTGAGATTCTTCATATTTGGACCACGACTTCTTCATTTTTCTCCAATTTTTATTTGGGATTTTGATATCCAACGATCCGCCTCCTTTTAGGACTTGGATCTATTTATCCTCATACCTTGTTAGGGTCTTTTTGGATAGACTTCTCCATGATCTTTACGGGAGTATTTTCTTTTCGTCGTGTGTCGATCCTTCATATTGATTTTTGATAAATGATTCTTCACATCACTTGGGATCTTTAGCAACAAAATGTAGCCCTCATGCGTTGTTAGGGCCTTTTCGGACTCGCCAATCTTCACATCCCGCTTCAATAAGTTATGCCTTGGCTATGAACTCTAATCAATAACGAGCAACTTTTAAACGATCTTGTGCTAGAAGCTAAGTAACTTTTCAAACCGTACAACCTTATTTATTGCAATTAAATTTATTAATAAGCGATGGGAGAATAAGCTTATAATCAACTCACATAAATTCACGAAAGAATACCAAACTTATAATTGACTCTATCATCTCTCGTTCTCCACAGTTTAAAATCTCAAGGAATGAGACTCGTGGATGCTTAGCCAATTAAATCAAAGTTTTTGGTTTTCGAGTCATCTATAGGATCTTTCAAATTCTTAGACTTTTTCAAGTTTAGAAAATGCATTTTAAAGTTCCCTTGATAAACGACTCTCTAGGATCAATTATAAGAACTTGCGAAAATTTCTTGTTCTTAACCCGTGAGAGTTACGACTTTCGCGTTTTAAAGCTCCCTAATAAAAGCCTAGCAAAACTTGACTTAAATACGTTTAAGGATACTAGCTAGAGTAAACTTAGATAAGTAAACTCGGGTTGAGTCAAAAGATTCACAACATTTGAAAACTAAAACCACTTTATTAAAATTTATTCTAACAACGAAATAAAATAACTGTAACAAAGGTAAAACTACTAGGCCAAAATAGATCAAAAATTTTGAAAAATATCGAAAAATCAAATTTTCGGTTAAAATGAGAACAAATACAAGGAGAAGACCACTTACTTCGATAGAAGTCCCCCCTACACTTGATATAAACATTGTCCTCAATGTTTAAGCATGTGGGAGTAAACTCCCCTACACTTATGACATTGTGCACTTTGTTAAAATCATTCTAAGGAAGAGACAACTAAAGTGATTCCTATTTTAATATTGAAGAATATAAAATAGAGAATCACAAAGAGTTTAGGATAGAACCGGGAAGATGGGAACACGGAATCACGATTCGTCAAAGGTCATCAAGAATGGACCTTTGAAAGCTCGAATCCCTGCATATGATAAGAAAGAAGACAACAAACACACACTAGGGTCTCCCCCTACACTTATTATAAAAACAAGAGAAAAAGGATAGATACTACGGGTTGCCTCCCGAGAAGCGCTTGTTTTTGTTAACCGAGTCGTGTGCCTGACTCGACCTTAATTAGCAAAGGAAGAAGCTTAAAACACATCCACCGGGATCAAAGACATGGTTTTCATCCAATAAATAGTACAAGCTTAAGGCGAACAAGGCAAGCCAAATAAGAGTAGGCAAGGTTCCCTTAATCAGTTGTTGAGCACGGTGGTAGCAAGGGTGAAGAGTTGCAAGCATATCTCCATGGTTTCAAAAAATCTTTCCTTTTATTTCATCAGATGGATACTGAGATGGCTTAAAAAGTGTAATACCGGGATCGAACACCTTTTCCTTTAGGGGAAAATAACACTCAGGCTCAGCAGATCTTGAAGAAGATCCGATCATAAATCTCGCAATCTCATCCTCAGAAGGTGGATATAGAGGTGTCAAGACATAAGTGCTGCGGATATCGGTGTCGGCTAGATTCTTCTCCTTGGAAACGGGTTTCTTCATATCCAAAGTATGATAAAGACCATAATCATCAAATTCCAAAGGAGGAACATCACTCTCATTGGGGAAGTAGGTATTGAGAAAAGTGGCAAAATCTTCCTCAAATGAGTAATTGTCCAAAGTATCAATAGTGTTTGGTGGAGGATCTTCATCAAAAGTAGGAGTAAGGTCATTATGAGAAGAATCACTCGAGAGAGTATCAGAATCGTCAAAATCAACATAAGTTGGCATGTCTGGATACTCTGAAACAAAAGCAGCAGAATCATCCCCATCGGAACTAGGGTCATCATAGATTGATGGAGACCCATAGATTTGTGGGGGATCCAATTTGGGGAGAGAATCATCAAAATCATCCACATCGTCTTAAAAAAGTGAATTGTCATGGGAAGACTCAAAAAGAGGATTATCATATACAACAAAGTCATCAAGCTTAAAACTTTCGAAAGTAGGAGTAAGCTCTGCTTGAAGCACATTTATCATTTTTGCGGATTCTTTTCCATTTGTCTTACTAGTAATCTTCCCCATCTTAAAAACATGAGCATCATTCCCGACTCTTAAGATTATCTCACCTTCGGCAACATCGACAAGAGATTTTCCGGTTCTCAAAAATGGCCGACCAAGTATTAACGGAATACGAGGGTCCATTTCATAATCAACAACAACAAAGTCGACCGGAAAAGTGAAGGTGCCAACTTTATTGAACACATCTTCAACAATACCAACGGGGTAAGCGAGAGTGCGATTTTCAAGCTCAAGAGTCATTTTCGTTGGAGTAAGGTCGAGTAATGATAATGTTTTCCAAACACTTAAAGGCATCAGGTTTATACTTGCTCCGAGATCAGCTAGGGCATCAAATTCTATGGTTTTGTTAAAAATGTAAGGCAACACAAAAAGACCGGGATCTCCAAGTTTCTCCGGAAGTTCTTTAAGAATAACTGCAGAACAGTTTTCATTTAAGCGTGTGTTGACAAGCTCAACCAGCTTTTCCTTCTTATTAAGTAATTCCTTGAATGCTTTGACGAATTTCGGCATGTGGACAAGTGCTTCAACAAGGCTAATGTTGAAATTCATTTGAGAGATCATCTTCAAATAGTTTGACACTTGAATGTCATCCTTGGTTTGCAATTTAGCCTTGTCTAAGCGAGAAGGATAAGGAGTATTTAGTTTATAGGTGGAAGGTGGGGTTGGTGAAGGTATAGCAGGTACAGGTTGAGATGTTGAGGGTTGAGAAGTAGATGGTTTAGAGGTGGTTGGCGGGGTTGGTGGAGGGTTTTGTTTAGGTACTTCTTCCGTGATTGGTGGAGACGGCAATGGAGAACTAGTACTAGGTGTGGTAGTAGGAGGTATAAATGGGGGTGGAGGAGGTGTAGATGGAGTAACGGGAGGTGGGGTAGAAGGTCCTACTAGATTTGCTCCACTTCGAGTAGTAATGGCACTCACATTAGCTCTAGGGTTTGTTTCGGTGGTAGAAGGAAGAGCACCTTGGGGACGAAGGGTTTGTAAAATTTGAACGAATCTCCTATCCGTGGACTCTTGAATTTGTCTAGTAGATTCTTGCATTGCTTGCATGATTTTCTCATGTTCATTCAACTTTTGCAAAACCAAGTCCATTGGTGGATGAGGTACATTGAACCCTTGTTGTTGAAAACCTTGGTTTGGGTATGGGTTATAAGGTGGAAAACCTTGAGGATTGAAACCTTGGTGTTGAAAACCTTGTTTTTGCATGTGATAGTTTCCCTGGTTTGCATTTGAGCCCCTCATGTTGGTATTTCCTTGAAAATTAGCTCTTGGCGGCCCTTGGTTGGTTTGATTAGGTTGTGGTGGTCTTTGTTGAAAACCGGGTGGAGCCAAATAATTTGTCGAGTTGTAAGACAAGTGATTAACATCGACATTAGGCTTGAAATGAACTCTCTCGGTGTTGTCGTAAGCATACACTTCCACGTGAGATTGATCATAAACTTTATCACAGTTAGCATAAGAGTGTGGCCCACCACAAGTTTCACAAGTTATATTAAGAGAATTGTTGTTTTTGGCATTGTTAACGGCTTGTAAAGCAAGTGCTTCAACAACCGCAGTAAGCTTATCAAGTCTTCTTTCGGTATCATTAGTGCTAGCACTAGCCACATTAGATTTATTCTCAATAATATCCCATGCGGCATTAACAGACTTAACCAAAATGTTACCCCCCCCCGAGGCATTATTTAGTGAATCTTGGTCATTCATGCTTAAACCATTGTACAAAGTGTTAATTTAATGCACTTTTGTGAAACCATGTTATGGACACTTTCTTAAAAGTTCCTTAAAACGGTCCCAAGATTAACTAAATGTCTCACCGTACTTTCGTTCAAAGTTAATGATTTCATTCCGCAAAGCGGTAGTACGTGAGGGTGGGAAAAAGTAGTTGATGAATTTGGTCTCTAAATCCGACCACGTAAGAATACTTTTTGGCGGTTCCTTATCAAGCCAATGCTGGGCCTGTCCCTCTAAAGAGAAAGGAAAAAGTTGTAAGCGAATTACCTCTTGTGAAACCCCATTAAACTTGACCGTATTAGTGAGTTGAAGAAATCTTTTGATATGGTCATGAGGATCATCAATTGTACGCCCTAAGAATGGTTGAGCAGAGACCATTTGTATGAAGCCGGATTTGAGCTCAAAGTTGTTGGCTCCAATCTCGGGTATGACAATAGCATCGGTGTTGCCGTCTACGTGCGATTGCAAAAGCTCGATCATTGGTTGATTGTCCATGGTGACAATAGGTGGAGTAATGACTTCGGCTTGAGCTACTTTCTTCTTAAGAGCACGAGTACGCATGCACACCTACAAACGGAAAAGAAAAATATACAAGAAATATTTTTGGTTTTTATATGTTTTTCTATTTTTTAGTATTTTTGAAAATTTTTAATTTTTATGGATTTTTGAAAATTTTAAAGAAAGGAAAATAACGTTCAAAAGTGAACGGACCCCAAAATCCAACGCGTCTCTCACTTAAAACCGTTAATCGTAACGAAAAGAGCCGGCAGCGGCGCCATTTAATAACTAAGATTTTAGTTAAAAAAATTGTTCGTTATTCCAGTCTACTCAAATTGATCACGGATTAAATGTGCGACTCAGCTGTCTTTTGGTGGAAACAAATAGATTGGTCGTTGTAGTATAATTAAAATGCAAGACTTTAAAGTAAATAATAGGTAATTAAAACTAAAACTGATTAAAAACGTAAATGTGCAATATTAGAAACTTTAAAAGTAAATGACGAGAAATTAAATGAAGGGTAATCAAAACTTGACGAAAAGTAAGTTTGACAATTAAATAAAAATGCAAAACGTAATTTAAATAGGCTAAAAGCACAACGAGAAAAATTGTCACTTTCTCTCTAAAAAAAATAAAAACTAGAACTTTGAAAACTTAAAACTAAAACTAAGACAAGAAATTAAAACAAGCAAGCAGGCACCACAATTATTTCGGAAGAGCTACAGTTCATTTCTGAGATTATATTTCTTCGGAATAATCATTTTTTCGGAAAAACAAGTTTTTCGGAATAATGACTTTTTCAGAGTAAGTAACATTTTCGGAAAAATGAACTTTTCAGAAAAAGGAACTTCTTCGGAATAATAAGTTTTTCGGAAAACTGAGTTTTTCGGAATAAATGTTTTAAGAGAAATCTTCGGAAAAACGACAAATTCAGAGAAAAGGAAAAGATCGGAAAAATGACTTTTTCGGAATAATTAACTCTTCAGAAAAATGGTTATTTCGGAATAAAAAGATTTTCAGTAAAAATGAAGTTTTCAGAAAAAGTGGATTTTCGGAATAAAGGACTTTTCAGAAAAATTGCAATTTTAGCAAAGTGATAAATTCAGAAAAATAGACTTTTCAGAAAAAGGAGTGTTATCAGAAAAACAAAACCCTTTTCCGAAATAGTTAAAGAACAGATACAGATAAACAGTTAAATCAAAACTTAAAGAAATAAGCCACGAATAAGCTAAAATCAAATAAGCAATCTACCAAAACCTAATCTAAAACACTTTTAAGAAAAACTAATTTAACCACAATTCAAAACTTGAAAAACACTAATTAAATTAAACATTAAAAATCAACTTTTAATAAAATAAAC
This sequence comes from Glebionis coronaria, assembly GCA_025667525.1. NCBI lineage: Eukaryota > Viridiplantae > Streptophyta > Magnoliopsida > Asterales > Asteraceae > Glebionis > Glebionis coronaria. The sequence goes on from CM046879.1 coordinate 234,610,075, forward strand.
TAATAATAACACTTAACTAAAATCAAATCAAACACACAATAAGCTATCAAATCAATAAGCTAACACAATCAAACACATAAAAACATAACCATTAATCAAATAAGCATGAAAATAAGATAATAAGCATAAAGATTAACAAAAATAAGAAAGGTAGAAGGAGAGATTAATATAAAACTTGATTAAAATTAAAGATTCAACAATAAAAGTAAAGATTAAACTTAAAATTTAAGGTGCAAAACAAGGTAATTAAAGGTGCGATTAAGTAAATGACAATATGAAAGTGCTTGGAAAATAAATTGGAAAGACTAACGTGTCAAATTAGCTAACACCTCCTAATGGTGGCATTAGGAGGGTATTTATAGGGGATTTAGGAAAGACTAAGCATGTGTTGGTTATTCTTCTTCTTCACGTCTTTTCGTCTTCTTAATTCTTCGACTTTTTCGACTTTGTCTCGGGATTTATAAACTCGTCTTGTAATTTCTTGATTAATTTAGGCTTGAGTTCTTCGGATTTTATTAAACTTCCGTCTTAAGACTTTTTCTTCGTTAAATCTTCAGAATTGGCCTTGGACTCCCGTTGTTTTAGCACTCTTGATCTTTCGACTTCGTCTTTTGTCTTTTTCTACGATAAAAGTCGGTGAAAGCCCGTGTTTTCGTCCCTTTTCACATTTTGATCCTAAATCACAATAAAAACACAAACCACGTATAATTCCGACATTTACGACATAAAATGCACGTTTTGGCTTGGTTATTATTGTAGTTAAGTGGTAAAAAGGATGGGTGTTTACACACCTATCAGTGAATGAATCTCCAAAAACCGAGAAATCATCCATAAAAACTTCCATAGTTTGCTCAATCATATCATGGAAAATTGCCATCATACACCTTTGAAATGTCCCTGGTGCATTACACAAGCCAAAAGGCATTCTCTTGTAAGAAAATGTACCATAGGGACAAGTGAATGTGGTCTTTTCTTGATCCTTAGGGTCAATGGGTATTTGAAAATAACCCGAAAATCCATCTAGAAAGCAATAGTACTTATTTCCCGCTAAGCGTTCAAGCATTTGGTCCATACAAGGAAATGGGAAATGATCTTTCCTAGTAGCATCATTGAGCTTCCTATAATCAATACAAACTCTCCAACCCGTAACAAGTCTAGTAGGAATAAGCTCATTGTTCTCATTGGGCACTACGGTGATTCCACCCTTTTTAGGAACACAATGTACTGGGCTAACCCATGGAGAGTTGGAAATAGGGTAAATCAGGCCCGCATCAAGGAGTTTGATAACTTCCTTCTTAATGACCTCATGGATTCTAGGGTTAACCCTTCTTTGGCTTTAAATAACGGGTTTGTAATCATCCTTCATAAGGATTTTGTGTGTACAAAAATGTGGATCAGTTCCCCTTATATCAGATATTTTCCATGCTATGGCTTGCATATGTTTCTTAAGAACTTCTACGAGTTTTTCTTTCTCATCCTCTTTCAAATCTTTAGCAATGATCACGGGTAATTGGTCTTTCCCCTCTAAGAAAGCATACTCTATGTGGGATGGAAGGTACTTAAGTTCAAGTGGAGGTGGACTCTCTATGGAAGGTTTCACTATGGATGGATCATCATTGGTTACCTCTTGTGGAATGGGTGAAGGAATGGGATCCTCATTGAGCAACTTTTGGATAGTGAGAATGTCTTCTTCCCAATTAATGGGAGAATCATCATTACCAAGGAAGTTGGACTCAAATTCCTCCAAGAGGAAATCACTCTCTCCAAAAGGTGTTAAGTAGGGAGCAATTGAGGCCACGGTCTCAACATGAGGCATATCTTCACTAGTACTCTTACAAGCGTCATGGAAATGCTCATCACACACCTCATCAAGTACATCAACTATGTTAATGGTTTCACAAGCTTGAGACTTCTTAGTCACTTTCTCATCACACACTTTTCCTAACTTAAACACCACTTTCTCATCCTCAACTCTCATAATTAGTTCTCCCTCTGCCACGTCTATTAGAGTACGACCCGTCCTAAAAAATGGTCCACCAACAAATAGAGGAACTCTCGGGTCCATGTCATAATCAACCACTACAAAGTCGGCGAGAAAGGTTTACTTATCCACACCTACAAACACATCCTCCGCAACACCTACCGGGTAAGCTATGGTACGGTTGGCTAACTCAAGGGTCATTCTAGTTGGAGTGAGCTCGGGAAGAGAATGTTTTTGCCAAACCGATAAAGGCATGAGATTTATGCTTGCCACTAGATCCGCCAATGTCATGCAATTTTCCACCCTGGGAAAATTACAAGGAATCAAAAAGCGCCCAGAATCTCTAAGTTTTGTAGGTAAGGTTTTGAGCAACACGACGGAACAATTTTCATTAAGGGATATGTTGGGCAAATCAACCAATTTTTCCTTGTTGGAGAGGAGATCTTTGAACATCTTAGCAAATTTTTGGCATATAAGCAAGAGATTACGCAAAGGATATGTTTACGTTGAGTTACTTGAACATTCTTAAGAAGTTTGAGACTTGTATATCATCCTTTTTTTTCAATTTTTCCTTTCTCAATCTTGAATGGTAAGGAAGGTTTGGTTTAGGTGTAGGTGGAGTAGGTGTTGTAGTGGAAGATTTTTCTTTGTTAGCTTCTTCATTGGGAGTTGTGGAAGGAAAAGGAGAAGTGGGTAAAGGTTAAAAAGGTGTTGATGATGAAGTAGTAGAGCTTGGAGGTGGTGAAGAAGATGTAGAAGGCTTATCATAAGTTGGAACCAAAGTAGGCTTAACAATGGAAGGTGTAGGAGGTGAATGATCATTGGTAGTTTTTCCACTTCTTGTTGTAATAGCATTAACATTTGCCCTCGGGTTTGTTTGTGTGTTAGATGGTAAAGCCCCTTGTGGTCTTTGATTAAATGCCATTAAAAGCCTCTTAGTTTGCTCCTCCACAATAATTTTCATTTGCTCTTGCATTCTTTTCTCACTTTCACGAATTCTCCTCTCAAGATACTCATGATTATCATATGGCATATATCCTTGATTTTGAACTTGAGGGTATCCTTGATTTGGGAAGGGTGGTGGTGGGTTAAATCCTTGATTTGGTGGATGAAAGTTATTTCCTTGATTTTGAAAAGTTTTGGGTGCCTTGTAGTTGTTCCATTGGTATTGTGGTCTTGGCCCTTGATTTCTTTATAACAATTGAGGGGGATTGGGTTGAGTAATGGTGGCTGGATGGGTTGGGAATCCCGGTGGAGCAAGGTGGTTTTGAGACTTGTAAGAAAGGTTGTTTGGATTGATGTTGGGTTTGAAATGTTCTTGATGTTCTTCTTGGTAGGCATAACACTCCCCTTGATAACCTTGCACCTTATCACATTGTTGATAGGAATGAGGACCTCCAAAAGTCTCACATGAAAGAGTAATAGCATGCACATCATTGGTAGAATTGTTTAATGAAAGGCCCTTAATGGCTTGGATTAATTCTTGACTTGCCTTAAGATGCATTTCTTCATTCTTATCAAATCTTTGGAGAATCTCTTGGTGACTCTTGAGGAAATGGTTATCATAAGGTGTTTGAGAACTATTTTGGACAACATGAACCCTTTCTTCAAATTGTATGTTAGTTTGCACCATTGCTTTGGTCTCAATAATGTCCCAAGCTTCTTGAATGAATTTAGCAAGAATATTTCCACCCGCGAAAGAATTTAGTGAATCTTGGTGGTGTGGTCTTAATCCATCATAGAAAGTGTTGATTTGGTGAACCTCATCGAATCCATGATTGGGGCATTTTTTCAATAACTCCTTGAACTCCTCCCAAGCATCACTAAAGGTTTGACTAGGTTTTTGTTGAAAGCCTATAATTAAGTTCCTCAAATCCGTAGTCTTAGATGAGGGAAAGAACTTGTTCAAAAACTTCTTAGTGAAACCATCCCATGTAGTAATGCTCTCGGGTGGTTGTGTATCTAACCAATGCTTAACATGACCCTCTAGTGAAAATTGTACCAATATCAACTTAATGGCATCATGGGGGACTCCATTGTATTTAATTGTGTTGCAAAGAGCAAGAAACTTCTTAAGGTGATCATGTGGATTATCATTCTTATTCCCAAAAAATGGTGTGTTTGAAACCAAGTTAATCATAGATGTCTTTAGCTCAAAGGTTTTTGCGGGAATATTGGGTATCTTGATAGCATCGGCATATCCTTGCACATTGGATTGCAAGTGCTCCATCAAAGGTCGAGTGTCAACGCCGGCCATGGCTTCTTGTTGTGTGTGGATCAAAGCACGATTCTTGGGATCGGCTTGATGGGCGGTGGTGTTTTTACTCTCTCTCTTTTTCTTCCTTTTGGGAGGAAGGGGTTGTACACCAAATGGTATATATGCACGCCCGCGAGTGAGCATGCAACTCAATACAAGGAGTGAGAGAGAAGCTCTCGTTCGACTTTGAAGAAGAAGGGATTATCCTCTTCCAGATTCAGTATGAAATATCCACAAGAAAGTATAATATATGTAATTACTACTTGGGTGCAAGACCCCTAATCAAGCCTTGGGGGGTTAGGTGGCATGAAGCACTTAAGTACCTATTAACCCTTAGATGACATTTTATAGCACATCGCCTTTCTATTCACTTTGTAGTTTGTATTCTTTGAATTATTGCCTGTTGGAAGTATTTATCTATTCTTGTTTAATTAAATTTGATCGATACACGTGTCAAGGACCGGAACGCTCCCGAACACGGTGTATTGCCTCTGCAATACTTATGGAAGATATGTGTATTGGTTGTTCGTATACGTATACGTATCTACATATAATAATATAGAGAAAATATTTTTGTATTTATTGGGTTTTTTAAAGAAAATACAAAATGTACATAAAAACCGAGTAAATCTAATAATATATATTTTTTGGTGCAATCTCTTAGGAAAAACATTGCTTTTTGTATTTTTTATTTTTTTTATGAATTCTTTAGGAAAAGAATTGTTTTTGTTATTTTTAAGTTTTTAAGTTTTTATATTTTTGATTTTTTTTATGTTTTTTATTTATGATACGTAAAAATAACGTTCACGGGGTGAACGGATCCCAAAAGCCAATGAAAACCGTCAATCGATAGTCTCTCGTAAAGTCAAAGAACCGACAGCGGCGTCATTTGAAATTGAGTATATTGAAGTTTGTTTCTCTCGATTCTTGACCAATTGAAAGTCCTAAAAATCTCAAGTTTATTATTGTTCTTGGTTGATAGGGTTTTTTTCGATATTCTATGTCTATTTCAAACCAAACGTAAAAAGGTGAAAAATATTAAGCTACGTATCCGTAAAACACTTTGCAAATACCAAGTTTTTATTCACAAAAGGACAAAATGTAAAAATATAAAAGTAATGTGCTCAAAATGTAAAGAAATTGAAACTTCAAAGCTTGAAATGTAAATTTCAGTTCGTTAAAGGACTTAAAATGTACGTTTTAACAACTATTAACTAACTTTTAACAAACTTAACAAACAGCTAACTGAAAATGACAAGTAAATGAAAGATTAGGGATTGACAATTAGCAAAACCTAAAAACTTGCATGATTAACTAAGTATGCAAACAAGTACAAATCCGGGGGACCTAGATGCAATAAATGGAAAATTGTTAACAAAAACGGGCACAAGTCAAGAATAAGCTCGTTTGAGCTTATTACTGAACCAGATAAGCTCAAATAAGTTTCAAAAGACTTAAAATCGAAAATAAGCTAGACCTGTATAAGAAAATGGCTTAAAACAAAGTAGAACTCAAATAAGCTCAAACTAGTAAGCCATGAATAAGCTAACTGAAAATTGAGACATGCACATTCATATTTTTAAGCTCAAACTTGTTAAACAGCTTATTAAGAGTATTGAATGTTTATTCTTTTTGAAAATGATCAAGTGAATAAGCAGGAAAATAGATTTAAACTAAAACGTAGCTTATTTGACTTTTGTTGACCAAAAATGGAAAAAGCTCAAAACTTCCAAAATTACTCAAGACATGTTTCTAGGCAGATTTGTGAAGAAAAATCAACAGATTTATGAAGTAGAAATTGCTCTACAAGAAAACAGTTTACTCCTCTTTACAGAAAGTTGACATTGCTCAAATGCTTATTTATAAGCTGATTTCTAGCTGAATTCTAAAGACTGTATAATTTCCTTATACATAATTAAACTTTGGATGTTAAGATACAGCTAGGAACTTGTTTCAAGGAAATTGGCAAAGAAATGAAAAAATGACAAGGAATTGAAAGTAGCAAGTTTTCTGATGAAAATTATTACAAACTTGGACCCAAACTTTTTCTAGACCATTTGCCTTTTTGACCTTTATTTTGACTTCAAATTTGAACAAAACTATTACCAAATGCTTACTGAATGATTATGAATAAAACTTGAAAGGTTTAACAAACTTCTATCACAAAAACCTAGCAGATCCAAACACCAATGATCAAGTCTGTTAGGAACTTTAACAAACAAATTTTGAGTAAAAGATTGAAGTAAACCAAGTTTGATATCAAATCATGTTTTATGAGTAAAATGAAGAGTCTTAGAACTAAAAACAAACTTGTTAACACACTTGAACACAAAGTGCTCTCACAAGCACTTGACTGATTAAAATCAGAACCAAATCAAGTAAAATCAGACCAAAGGCTACAAGATTACTAACAAGCTATCAAATCTTTCAAGTTTACACTAAATCAAACCAAAGCACATGATCAGAGCAGCATATTATGTTTACACTAGGAATTGAGCATGCAATTGACTTTTGAGTGGAACCTAACTAAGACACTTGAAACTAATACAAGGCTTTTGACACCCCGTATAAAAATTAATTGTTCATTGTGTTGGTCTAATCGAATTGATCTAGGTTTTATGTGTGACTCTATTGTTCTTTGGTGAAACAAACGTTGTGTCGTTGTACACCAAATGGTATATATGCACGCCCGCGAGTGAGCATGCAAATCAATACAAGGAGTGAGAGAGAAGCTCTCGTTCGACTTTGAAGAAGAAGGGATTATCCTCTTCGAGATTCAGTATGAAATATCCACAAGAAAGTATAATATATGTAATTACTACTTGGGTGCAAGACCCCTAATCAAGCCTTGGGGGGTTAGGTGGCATGAAGCACTTAAGTACCTATTAACCCTTAGATGACATTTTATAGCACATCGCCTTTCTATTCACTTTGTAGTTTGTATTCTTTGAATTATTGCCTATTGGAAGTATTTATCTATTCTTGTTTAATTAAATTTGATCGATACACGTGTCAAGGACCGGAACGCTCCCGAACACGGTGTATTGCCTCTGCAATACTTATGGAAGATATGTGTATTGGTTGTTCGTATACGTATACGTATCTACATATAATAATATAGAGAAAATATATTTGAATTTATTGGGTTTTTTAAAGAAAATACAAAATGTACATAAAAACCGAGTAAATCCAATAATATATATTTTTTGGTGCAATCTCTTAGGAAAAAGATTGCTTTTTGTATTTTTTATTTTTTTTATGAATTCTTTAGGAAAAGAATTGTTTTTGTTATTTTTAAGTTTTTAAGTTTTTATATTTTTGATTTTTTTATGTTTTTTATTTATGATACGTAAAAATAACGTTCACGGGGTGAACAAATCCCAAAAGCCAATGAAAACCGTCAATCGATAGTCTCTCGTAAAGTCAAAGAACCGACAGCGGCGTCATTTGAAATTGAGTATATTGAAGTTTGTTTCTCTCGATTCTTGACCAATTGAAAGTCCTAAAAATCTCAAGTTTATAATTGTTCTTGGTTGATAGGGTTTTTTTCGATATTCTATGTCTATTTCAAACCAAACGTAAAAAGGTGAAAAATATTAAGCTACGTATCCGTAAAACACTTTGCAAATACCAAGTTTTTATTCACAAAAGGACAAAATGTAAAAATATAAAAGTAATGTGCTCAAAATGTAAAGAAATTGAAACTTCAAAGCTTGAAATGTAAATTTCAGTTCGTTAAAGGACTTAAAATGTACGTTTTAACAACTATTAACTAACTTTTAACAAACTTAACAAACAGCTAACTGAAAATGACAAGTAAATGAAAGATTAGGGATTGACAATTAGCAAAACCTAAAAACTTGCAAGATTAACTAAGTATGCAAACAAGTACAAATCCGGGGGACCTAGATGCAATAAATGGAAAATTGTTAACAAAAACGGGCACAAGTCAAGAATAAGCTCGTTTGAGCTTATTACTGAACCAGATAAGCTCAAATAAGTTTCAAAAGACTTAAAATCAAAAATAAGCTAGACCTGTATAAGGAAATGGCTTAAAACAAAGTAGAACTCAAATAAGCTCAAACTAATAAGCCATGAATAAGCTAACTGAAAATTGAGACATGCACATTCATATTTTTAAGCTCAAACTTGTTAAACAGATTATTAAGAGTATTGAATGTTTTTTCTTTTTGAAAATGATCAAGTGAATAAGCAGGAAAATAGATTTAAACTAAAACGTAGCTTATTTGACTTTTGTTGACCAAAAATGGAAAAAGCTCAATACTTCCAAAATTACTCAAGACATGTTTCTAGGCAGATTTGTGAAGAAAAATCAACAGATTTATGAAGTAGAAATTGCTCTACAAGAAAACAGTTTACTCCTCTTTACAGAAAGTTGACATTGCTCAAATGCTTATTTATAAGCTGATTTCTAGCTGAATTCTAAAGACTGTATAATTTTCTTATACATAATTAAACTTTGGATGTTAAGATACAGCTAGGAACTTGTTTCAAGGAAATTGGCAAAGAAATGAAAAAATGACAAGGAATTGAAAGTAGCAAGTTTTCTGATGAAAATTATTACAAACTTGGACCCAAACTTTTTCTAGACCATTTGCCTTTTTGACCTTTATTTTGACTTCAAAATTGAACAAAACTATTACCAAATGCTTACTGAATGATTATGAATAAAACTTGAAAGGTTTAACAAACTTCTATCACAAAAACCTAGCAGATCCAAACACCAATGATCAAATCATGTTTTATGAGTAAAATGAAGAGTCTTAGAACTAAAAACAAACTTGTTAACACACTTGAACAAAAAGTGCTCTCACAAGCACTTGACTGATGAAAATCAGAACCAAATAAAGTAAAATCAGACCAAAGGCTACAAGATTACTAACAAGCTATCAAATCTTTCAAGTTTACACTAAATCAAACCAAAGCACATGATCAGAGCAGCATATTATGTTTACACTAGGAATTGAGCATGCAATTGACTTTTGAGTGGAACCAAACTAAGACACTTGAAACTAATACAAGGCTTTTGACACCCCGTATAAAAATTAATTGTTCATTGTGTTGGTCTAATCGAATTGATCTATGTTTTATGTGTGACTCTATTGTTCTTTGGTGAAACAAACGTTGTGTCGTTGTAGTATATTAAAAATGCAAAGATGTAAACGTAAATGGACGTTAATTAAAATGGCGTTGAAATCAAAAGAGCGTTAATTTAAAAGGCGTTAAAATAAATCTAAGTCTAATTAAAAGTAAAGGTTTCAATATTTAAAACTTTGAAAAGTAAATTAATTAAAAGACTTAAAATTAAAGCGTGACGAGAATTAGATTTGACAAAGTATTAAAAGGTAACTAAAAAACAAAACAAAGCAAATTATAAGTCCAAACCCACAACCATCGTAATGTTAGACCGGAATGTTGTCACCATACCCATCGGAATCCAGATCGCATTGTAGCTATCAGAATGTATTAAAGCTAGGTCTATCGGAATGTAACCTATCGGAATGTGGTCCAGATCGGAATGTTGTTCAGATCGGAAAGCTTCAGATCGCAATCCCCAGATCGGAATGTTGCTTAGGAAAATTGGGCAGCACTTCGTTTCAGTGAAGCCTTAAGAGCCGTCGCAATCCCGATCGCAATGTGCGATCGGAATCTTGATCGGAATAAGGGGAATTTTCAGATCGGAAAGCACCGTCGCAATGTCCCGTCGCAAAAAGCTGTCGAAATCAAATAACCTTATTCCAAAACTGTCAACATCGGAATGTGGCTAAGTGATGCTGTCGCAATGTGGAGAACCATTATTTTCCGATGGATAGCAAATTCGTAATAAGCTCAAATCCAAATAAGCTATGACTAATAAGCAGTAACAAAGAGCAAAACGAAGTGAAAACAAAACGAGACAATTAGCTAAAAAGTTAAAACCTTTCAAAATTTATAAAATGAAACTTAATGAAATAGAATTTAGAAAGATAAAACTTTTAGGAAAACTTTGAAATCAATTAAGCTAAATACAAAATAAGCCAATAAGGTTTTCAATCTTGTAGCCTAATCCGTATGAAAACTTAGAACGAAATCAGAAAATAAACGTGATAAGCAACAAGATTAAGCAAAAACACTTTGAAATCCGAACCAAAATCAAATTAAAAACAAGAAGAGGAGAATGAGAAGATTGTAAAAACTTGATTGAAAGAAAGGTGCAGAGATTAAAGAACACGAATTTAAAGAACACGAATTAAAAACTTACTTGGAATTAAAAGGTATTAAAAGCGCAAGACAAGTATTTAAATTGACATGTATTTAAAGAGCAAGTAATTAAAAGGATGGAAGACTAATTGTCACCTTAGCCAACAAAAAACTAATGAAATGAATATGAAGGTTATTTATAGGGGATTAGGGAGATGGTTAGAGGAAGCTTCCTCCCCTCCTTCCTTTCTACTTAATTGCATGATCAAGTCCTTAAGCTTATTTAATCTTCTTAAATCTTCTTAATACTTGGACTTTGTCTTGGGATTTCTTTGAACTCGTCTTTTAATTCTTCAATAATTAAGACTTGAGTTCTTCGGCTTTAAGTAAACTTCCGTCTTTTGACTTTTTCTTCGATAAATCTTCAGAATTGGTCTTGGACTTCCGTTCTTTTTGCACTCTTGACTTCTTGACTTCGTCTTTCTTCTTTTTCTTCAATAAAAGCCCATAAATGCCCGTGTTTTCTCCACTTTTCACCTTTTCGTCCTAAATCACAACAAAAACACAAACCACGCATAATTTCGACATAAAAGACATAAAATACACGTTTTGGCTCGGTTATTATTGTAATTAAGTGGTAAAAAGGATGGGCGTTTACACACCTATCAAATCCCCTACACTTGACCATTGCAATGTCCTCATGCAATGCATTAGTTACAAAGCACGTTTACATTTTTCATCATAATCAATCCACGTTCGCCTTTATTAAAGAGATAGAAAATTATAAACATTCAAAGGAAGAAAATAAAGAAATCAAAATCATACCTTGGGTTTTGGAAATGTCATGAATAATCATCACTCTCGAGTTTTCACTTTCTCCAAACCAAGCTTAAAAACGAGATCATTGTTATTATAAGTTAGCAAACTATCACGAACTCATGTGGGCCAATTACTCACTTAGACTCCCTTATTCCTAGGTGTATCTCTTATATTTTATTGTTGTCTTGAATGATCACGAGGATGCATTTTTGACTTATTTCGATAGTTATTTAGTCAGAAAATAAAGTGAACGATTTAATCAATAGTTAGCTAAAGGATAAAATCTTTTAAAACTGCTTCTCGGGACCTCATAAAGTTCATATCTTGGCATAACTCGCTTCGCGATTTGAGACCTTTCTCGGACCGATATTTGGCAGCGACTTCATACTTCAAACCTTGAGAGACATTCATGAAATTATGGTCTTCTCTTCATAATGGAATTTCTTCACTTGAAGTTTTGAGAGATTCATACTTGGACCACGACTTCTTCATTTTTCTCTAATCATTATTTTGGACTTTGATATACAACGATCCGCCTCCTTTTATGACTTAGATCTATTTATCCTCATACCTTGCTAGGGTCTTTTCGGATACACTTCTCCATGACTTTTGGGGAGTTTTTGCTTTTCATCGTGTGTCTCGATCCTTCATATTGATTTTCGATAAAAAGATTCTTCACATCACTTTGGATCTTTAGCAACAAAATATAGCCCTCATGTCTTGTTAGGACCTTTTTGGACTCGCCAATCTTCGCATCCCGCTTCAATAAGTTATGCCTTGGCTATGAACTCTAATCCATACCGAGCAACTTTTAAACGATCTTGGGCTAGAAGCTAAGTAACTTTTCAAATCGTACAACCTTATTTATTACAGATAAATTTATTAGCAAGCGATGGGAGAATTATAATTAACTCACATAAATTCCCGAAAGAATACCAAACTTATAATTGGCTCTATCATCTCTCGTTCTCCACAGTTTAAAATCTAAAGGAATGAGACTCGTGGATGCTTAGCCTATTAAATCAAAGTTTTGGGTTTTCGAGTCGCCTATAGGATCTTGCAAATTCTTAGACTTTTTCAAGTTTAGAAATCGCATTTTAAAGTTCCCTTGATAAACGACTCTCTACGATCAATTATAGGAACTTGCAAAAAGTTCTTGTTCTTAACCCGTGAGAGTTAAGACTTTCGCGTTTTATAGCTCCCTATATAAAAGCCTAGCAAAACTTGACTTAAACATGTTAAGGATACTAGCTAGAGTAACTTAGATAAGTAAACTCGGGTTAAGTCAAAAGATTCACAACGTTTGAAAACTAAAACCACTTTATTAAACATTTATTCTAATAAGGAAAGAAAATAACTATACAAAGGGAAAAACTAATAGGCCAAAATAGATCAAAAATTTTGAAAAATGTAGAAAAATTGATTTTCCGGTTAAAGTGAGGGAAAATACAAGGAAAAGGACACTTAACTTCGAGAGAAGTCCCCCTACACTTAAGATAAACATTGTCCTCAATGTTTAAGCATGAGGGAGTAAACTCCCCTACACTTAGGACATTGTGCACTTTGTATAAATCTCGCTAAGGAAAGGACAACTAAAGAGATTCCTATTTTAATATTGAGAAATATAAAATAGTGAATCAAAAAGAGTTTAGGATAGAACCGCGATAATGGAACACGGAATCACGGGTTGTCAATAATCATCAAGAGTGTGTCTTTGAAGCTTGAATCCCTGATTAAGAGAGGAGAGGAAATTGCAAACCAAAGGGTCTCCCCTACACTTAGGATAAAGAAAGCTAAAAGATAGATGCATGGGTTGCCTCCCAAGAAGCGCTTGGTTTTTGTTAACCGAGTCGTGAGCCTGACTCGACCTTGATCATCATAGGAAGAAGCATAAAACAAATCCACCAGGATCAAAGACATAGTTTTCGTCCATCAAATAGCAGAGGCTTAAGGCAAACAAGGCAAGCCAAAGAAGAGTAGGCAAGGTTCCCTTAAGCAAAGACGGAGCACGGTGGGAGCAAGGGTGAAGTGGTGCAAGCAGATTTCCATAAGTTCCAAAGATATTTCCTTTTATTTCATCAGGTGGATACTGAGATGGCTGCTGAATATCAATACCGGGGTCGAACACATTTTCCTTTAAGGGAAAATAGCACTCAGGCTCAGCAGAATGTGAAGAAGATCCGCGAAGAAGCACAACCTCGTCCTCGGAAGGGGGACAAAGAGGTGTTAACTCATACGTGCTGCGGATATTGGTGTCGACCGGTTTCTTCTCCTTTGAAAGAATGTTCTTCAAATCCAAAGTAGGATCAAGACGATAATCTTTAAAATCATAAGGAGGAGCATCACTCTCATGAGGGAAGTAAGTGTTGAGAAACGCAGAGAAGTCTTCCTCAAATGAGTAATCGTCCAAAGTAGGATCGAGTGATGGCGGAGGATCTTCATCATGTGAAGAATCGCTCGAAAGAGTATCCGCCTCATCGAAATCATCGTATGTGGGCAGGTCGGGATACTTTGAAGTACAAGCATCAAAATCATCCAAATTTGAGCTAGAATCATCATCATAAGCATCAAAGACCGGTGGAGAATCATAAATGGGAGAAGCGTCCAAATTGGAGAGAGAATCATCCACGTCATCATGAAAAAGTGGATTATCAATGCAAGAGTCGAATAGAGGATTGTTGTAGATGAAAAAATCATCGAGCACATTAATCATATTCACTGATTCTCGTCCAAAGGATTTGCTTGTAAGCTTCTCCATTTTGAAAACTTGTGAATCATTCCCGACTCTTAAGATTAACTCACCTTCGACAACATCGACAAGAGCTCGTCCGGTTCTCAAGAATGGCCGACCAAGTATTAAAGGAATACGAGGGTCCATTTCATAATCAACAACGACAAAATCGACCGGGAAAGTAAATGTGCCAACTTTAATGAACACGTCTTCGGTTATACCAACGGGGTAAGCGAGAGTGCGATTTGCAAGTTCGAGAGTCATATTCGTTGGAGTGAGGTCGGGTAATGATAGTGTTTTCCAAACACTCAAAGGCATCAAATTAATACTGGCCCCGAGATCAGCAAGGGCAGTAAATTATTCAGTTTTGTTGAAAACGCAAGGCAACACAAAACGACCGGGATCTCCAAGCTTTTCCGGAAGTTCTGTAAGAATAACTGCAGAGTAGTTTTCATTTAAGCGTGTGTTGGCAAGCTCAATCAACTTTTCCTTCTTGTTCAGCAATTCCTTGAATGCTTTGACAAATTTCGGCATGTGGACAAGTGCTTCGAGAAAGCTAATGTTGAAGTTCATTTGAGAGATCATCTTCACATAGCTCGACACTTGAGAGTCATCCTTGGTTAGCATTTTGGTCATGCCTAAGCGAGAAGGATATGGGATATTAGGTTTGGGTGGTGAAGGTGAAGGTGGTAAAGGTTGAGATGTTGAAGGTTCCTTCCTAGGTACATTGTCATGACGAGGCGGGGACGGTAATGGTGCACTAATACTAGGTGTAGGAGGAGTAGGGATAAATGGTGGTGGAGGAGGTGTAGATGACGGGGGTGCGATTGGTGGTCCTACGATGGTGACTCCACTACGGGTAGTAATAGCACTCACATTTTCTCGTGAATTGGTGACGGTGTTTGTAGGTAGAGAACTCGAAGAAGAAGGTTGAGCGGCAGGCTAGAAACTAGCAAGCATATTCTTCAAATCATTGGTTTGATTGCTGAAGGAAGATTGAATATTATCTCGAAGCTCTGATCTAATCTCGTTTCCTTGCTTTGTGATATCTCCTTTCAAATTGATTATTTGGCTCTGAAGATTCTTGATTTGCTCACCTTGGGTTCTCATGATGGCTTCAACATCGGGGTTAATAGGTAGGGCTTGTTGAGTGGGTGGGTGATAAGGATTAGAAGCTCTTGGTGGGATTTGGGTGCTTCTAGTGTAGTTGTTGGCGGGGTTTTAGTTTTGAGGAGAAAAACCTGGTGAAAGGTAGTTGTTTGACCGGTAACTCAGCAAATTTCTATCCCCTTGAGGTCGAGCTTGGTAATTTTCCGGTGAATAATTACCATAAGCTGCATACACATTTTCCGGATTTCCTTGAGTCGAAGGACAATCGGTGTATGAGTGAGGACCACCGCATGTTTCACAAGAAGGTGCAACCGCTTTAACTTGTTGTTGTTGTTGGTTTGAAGCGAGAAGCGTGCTAATTTTGCTCATTTCAGTCATCATGCGGGTGAGTTCGGTCATATCAGGGTTTGCTGAGGTAGAAGAGACATTGACTCTCGGGTTGTTCCTTGAAGAAGCGGAGGAATCCCAGTTTTTGTGGTGAGTACTCATGTTCTCAATTAGCTCTCTACACTCCTCGGGTCTCCTTTTCATGAATGTGCCACCGGCGGCTGCATTAATCGTATCACGATCTCGAAAAGTCAAACCGTTGTAGAAAGTATCAATTAAGGTCACAGGGAGCATGTTGTGGTTTGGACAACGATCAATCAAGACATTATATCTTTCCCAAGCATCAAAAAGAGATTCATCGGGTTCTTGCATGAAACCGCTGATTTGATTGCGAAGGCTCGTGACCATGGATGGTGGAAAGTAGCGCGACAAAAAGCGTTGAGTCATGTCATCCCAAGTGTGAATAGAATTATTTGGAAGACGATCAAACCATTTCTCGGCATGATGTGATAAAGTATGTGGGAAGAGTTGAAGGCGTAGAACATCCATTGTGGCACCAGGAAACTTCATGCTTTGGGTGATTGTAATGAACTTGTCGAGGTGTTTGTTTGCATCATCATCAGGAAATCCACGGAATGGGTTATTTTACACTTGCTGAATCATGTGGTGCTTCAACAAAAACTCCGGAGCGTTGATTTGCATCGGTGCAATCGGTCCTCCTCGTCCAAACATGGTAGGTTGACAAAGCTCCTCCATTGTTCGAAGATCGGGCTGTGGAAGAACATTGTTGTTATTGTTGAGGTGCGGTGGATTATTGTTGTTGTTAACACCTGACATACTTAAATCTTTTTGAGTCTCGGGATCTTGATAATTAGAAGATCTAGTACGCATACACCTGAAAATGCAAAAGAACAAGATACCAAACATAAAGACAATATATATACACAATAAAGATAAAATCTTTTTGGATTTTTGAAATTTTTAATTTTTATGGATTTTTAGCAATTTTTAATTTTTATGATTTTTTGAATTTTTTATGCAAGAAAAATAACGCTCACAAGTGAACGGATCCCAAAAAGCAACGCGTCTCTCACAGAAAACCGTTAATCTTTACGAAAAGAGCCGGCAGCGGCGCCATTTAATAACTGGCTTTTGACACCCCGTATAAAAATTAATTGTTCGTTGTGTTGGTCTAATCGAATTGATCTAGGTTCTATGTGTGACTCTATTGTTCTTTGGTGAAACAAATGTTGTGTCGTTGTAGTATATTAAAAATGCAAAGACGTAAACGTAAATGGACGTTAATTAAAATGGCGTTGAAATCAAAAGAGCGTTAATTTAAAAGGCGTTAAAATAAATCTAAGTCTAATTAAAAGTAAAGGTTGCAATATTTAAAACTTTGAAAAGTAAATTTATTAAAAGACTTAAAATTAAAGCGTGACGAGAATTAAATTTGACAAAGTATTAAAAGGTAACTCAAAAACAAAACAAAGCAAATTATAAGTCCAAACCCACAACCATCAGAATGTTAGATCGGAATGCTGTCACCATACCCATCGGAATCCAGATCGCATTGTAGCTATCGGAATGTATTAAAGCTAGGTCTATCGGAATGTAACCTATCGGAATGTGGTCCAGATCGGAATGTTGTTCAGATCGGAAAGCTTCAGATCGCAATCCCCAGATCGGAATGTTGCTTAGGAAAATTGGGCAGCACTTCGTTTTAGTGAAGCCTTAAGAGTCGTCGCAATCCCGATCGCAATGTGTGATCGGAATCTTGATCAGAATAAGGGGGAATTTCAGATCGGAAAGCACCGTCGCAATGTCCCGTGGCAAAAAGCTGTCGAAATCAAATAACCTTATTCCAAAACTGTCACCATCGGAATGTGGCTAAGTGATGCTGTCGCAATGTGGAGAACCCTTATTTTCCAATGGATAGCAAATTCGTAATAAGATCAAATCCAAATAAGCTATGACTAAGAAGCAGTAACAAAGACCAAAACGAAGTGAAAACAAAACGAGACAATAAGCTAAAAAGTTAAAACCTTTCAAAATTTATAAAATGAAACTTAATGAAATAGAATTTAGAAAGATAAAACTTTTAGGAAAACTTTGAAATCAATTAAGCTAAATACAAAATAAGCCAATGAGGTTGTCAATCTTATAGCCTAATCCGTATGAAAACTTAGAACGGAATAAGAAAATAAACGTGATAAGCAACAAGATTAAGCAAAAACACTTTGAAATCCGAATCAAAATCAAATTAAAAACAAGAAGAGGAGAATGAGAAGATTGTAAAAACTTGATTGAAAGAAAGGTGCAAAGATTAAAGAACACGAATTTAAAGAACACGAATTAAAAACTTACTTGGAATTAAAAGGTATTAAAAGCGCAAGACAAGTATTTAAATTGACATGTATTTAAAGAGCAAGTAATTAAAAGGATGGAATACTAATTGTCACCTTAGCCAACAAAAAACTAATGAAATGAATATGAAGGCTATTTATAGGGGATTAGGGAGATGGTTAGAGGAAGCTTCCTCCCCTCCTTCCTTTCTACTTAATTGCATGATCAAGTCCTTAAGCTTCTTTAATCTTCTTAAATCTTCTTAATACTTGGACTTTGTCTTGGGATTTCTTCGAACTCGTCTTTTAATTCTTCAATAATTAAGACTTGAGTTCTTCGGCTTTAAGTAAACTTCCGTCTTTTGACCTTTTCTTCGATAAATCTTCAGAATTGGTCTTGGACTTCCGTTCTTTTTGCACTCTTGACTTCTTGACTTCGTCTTTCGTCTTTTTCTTCAATAAAAGCCCGTAAATGCCCGTGTTTTCTCCACTTTTCACCTTTTCGTCCTAAATCACAACAAAAACACAAACCACGCATAATTCTGACATAAATGACATAAAATACACGTTTTGGCTCGGTTATTATTGTAATTAAGTGGTAAAAAGGATGGGCGTTTACACACCTATCAAATCCCCTACACCTGACCATTGCAATGTCCTCATGCAGTGCATTAGTTACAAAGCATGTTTACATTTTTCATCATAATCAATCCACATTGGCCTTTATTAAAGAGATAGAAAAATATAAACATTCAAAGGAAGAAAATAAAGAAATCAAAATCATACCTTGGTTTTGGAAATGTCATGAATAATCATCACTCTCGAGTTTTCACTTTCTCCAAACCAAGCTTAAAAACGAGATCATTGTTATTATAAGTTAGCAAACTATCACGAACTCATGTGGGCCAATTACTCACTTAGACTCCCTTATTCCTAGGTGTATCTCTTATATTTTATTGTTGTCTTGAATGATCACGAGGATGCATTTTTGACTTATTTCGATAGTTATTTAGTCGGAAAATAAAGTGAATGATTTAATCAATAGTTAGCCAAAGGACAAAATCTTTTAAAACTGCTTCTCGGGACCTCATAAAGTTCATATCTTGGCATAACTCGCTTCGCGATTTTAGACCTTTCTCGGACCGATATTTGGCAGCGACTTCATACTTCAAACCTTGAGAGACGTTCATGAAATTATGGTCTTCTCTTCATAATGGAATTTCTTCACTTGAAGTTTTGAGAGATTGATATTTGGACCACGACTTCTTCATTTTTCTCCAATCATTATTTTGGACTTTGATATACAACGATCCGCCTCCTTTTATGACTTGGATCTATTTATCCTCATACCTTGCTAGGGTCTTTTCGGATACACTTCTCCATGACTTTTGGGGAGTTTTTACTTTTCATCGTGTGTCTCGATCCTTCATATTGATTTTCGATAAATGATTCTTCACATCACTTTGGATCTTTAGCAACAAAATATAGCCCTCATGTCTTGTTAGGACCTTTTTGGACTCGCCAATCTTTGCATCCCGCTTCAATAAGTTATGCCTTGTCTATGAACTCTAATCCATACCGAGCAACTTTTAAACGATCTTGGGCTAGAAGCTAAGTAACTTTTAAAACCGTACAACCTTATTTATTGCAGATAAATTTATTAGCAAGCGATGGGAGAATAGGGTTATAATTAACTCACATAAATTCCCGAAAGAATACCAAACTTATAATTGGCTCTATCATCTCTCGTTCTCCACAGTTTAAAATCTAAAGGAATGAGACTCGTGGATGCTTAGCCTATTAAATCAAAGTTTTGGGTTTTCGAGTCGCCTATAGGATCTTGCAAATTCTTAGACTTTCTCAAGTTTAGAAATCGCATTTTAAAGTTCCCTTGATAAACGACTCTCTAGGATCAATTATAGGAACTTGCGAAAAGTTCTTGTTCTTAACCCGTGAGAGTTAAGACTTTCGCGTTTTATAGCTCCCTATATAAAAGCCTAGCAAAACTTGACTTAAACATGTTAAGGATACTAGCTAGAGTAACTTAGATAAGTAAACTCGGGTTGAGTCAAAAGATTCACAACGTTTGAAAAATAAAACCACTTTATTAAACATTTATTCTAATAAGGAAAGAAAATAACTATACAAAGGGAAAAACTAATAGGCCAAAATAGATCAAAAATTTTGAAAAATGTCGAAAAATTGATTTTACGGTTAAAATGAGGGCAAATACAAGGAAAAGGCCACTTAACTTCGATAGAAGTCCCCCCACGCTTAAGATAAACATTGTCCTCAATGTTTAAGCATGTGGGAGTAAACTCCCCTACACTTAGGACATTGTGCACTTTGTTTAAATCTCGCTAAGGAAAGGACAACTAAAGAGATTCCTATTTTAATACTGAGAAATATAAAATAGTGAATCGAAAAGAGTTTAGGATAGAACCGGGATAATGGAACACGGAATCACGGGTTGTCAAGAATCATCAAGAGTGTGTCTTTGAAGCTCGAATCCCTGATTAAGAGAGGAGAGGAAATAGCAAACCAAAGGGTCTCCCCTACACTTAGGATAAAGAAAGCTAAAAGATAGATGCATGGGTTGCCTCCCAAGAAGCGCTTGGTTTTTGTTAACCGAGTCGTGAGCCTGACTAGACCTTGATCATCATAGGAAGAAGCATAAAACAAATCCACAAGGATCAAAGACATAGTTTTCGTCCATCAAATAGCAGAGGCTTAAGGCGAACAAGGCAAGCCAAAGAAGAGTAGGCAAGGTTCCCTTAAGAAAAGACGGAGCACGGTGGGAGCAAGGGTGAAGTGGTGCAAGCAGATTTCCATAAGTTCCAAAGATATTTCCTTTTATTTTATCAGGTGGATACTGAGATGGCTGCTGAATATAATACCGGGGTCGAACACCTTTTCCTTTAAGGGAAAATAGCACGCAGGCTCAACAGAATGTGAAGAAGATCCGCGAAGAAGCACAACCTCGTCTTCGGAAGGGGGACAAAGAGGTGTTAACTCATACGTGTTGCGGATATTGGTGTCGACCGGTTTCTTCTCCTTTGAAAGAATGTTCTTCAAATCTAAAGTAGGATCAAGACGATAATCTTCAAAATCATAAGGAGGAGCATCACTCTCATGAGGGAAGTAAGTGTTGAAAAACGCAGAGAAGTCTTCCTCAAATGAGTAATCGTCCAAAGTAGGATCGAGTGATGGCGGAGGATCTTCATCATGTGAAGAATGGTTCGAGAGAGTATCCGCCTCATCAAAATCATCGTATGTGGGCAGGTCGGGATACTCGGAAGTACAAGCATCAAAATCATCCGAATCTGAGCTAGAATCATCATCATAAGCATCAAAGACCGGTGGAGAATCATAAATGGGAGAAGCGTCCAAATTGGAGAGAGAATCATCCACATCATCATGAAAAAGTGGATTATCAATGCAAGAGTCGAATAGAGGATTGTTGTAGATGACAAAATCATCGAGCACATTAATCATATTCACTGATTCTCGTCCAAAGGATTTGCTTGTAAGCTTCCCCATTTTGAAAACTTGTGAATCATTCCCGACTCTTAAGATTAACTAACCTTCGGCAACATCGACAAGAGCTCGTCTGGTTCTCAAGAATGGCCGACCAAGTATTAAAGGAATACGAGGGTCCATTTCATAATCAACAACGACAAAATCGACCGAGAAAGTAAATGTGCCAACTTTAATGAACACGTCTTTGGCTAGACCAACGGGGTAAGCGAGAGTGCGATTTGCAAGTTCGAGAGTCATATTCGTTGGAGTGAGGTCGGGTAATGATAGTGTTTTCCAAACACTCAAAGGCATCAAATTAATACTGGCCCCGAGATCAGCAAGGGCAGTAAATTCTTCAGTTTTGTTGAAAACGCAAGGCAACACAAAACGACCGGGATCTCCAAGCTTTTCCGGAAGTTCTTCAAGAATAACTGCAGAGCAATTTTCATTTAAGCGTGTGTTGGAGAGCTCAATCAACTTTTCCTTCTTGTTCAGCAATTCCTTGAATGCTTTGACAAATTTCGGCATGTGGACAAGTGCTTCGAGAAAGCTAATGCTGAAGTTCATTTGAGAGATCATCTTCACATAGCTCGACACTTGAGAGTCATCCTTGGTTAGCATTTTGGTCGTGCCTAAGCGAGAAGGATATGGGATATTAGGTTTGGGTGGTAAAGGTGAAGGTGGTAAAGGTTGAGATGTTGAAGGTTCCTTCCTAGGTACATTGTCATGACGAGGCGGAGACGGTAATGGTGCACTAATACTAGGTGAAGGAGGAGTAGAGATAAATGGTGGTGGAGGAGGTGTAGATGATGGGGGTGGGATTGGTGGTCCTACGATGGTGACTCCACTACGGGTAGTAATAGCACTCACATTTGCTCGCGGATTGGTGACGGTGTTTGAAGGTAGAGAACTCGAAGAAGAAGGTTGAGCGGCGGGCAAGAAACTAGCAAGCATATTCTTCAAATCATTGGTTTGATTGCTGAAGGAAGATTGAATATTATCTCGAAGCTCGGATCTAATCTCATTTCCTTGCTTTGTGATATCTCCTTTCAAATTGATTATTTGGCTCTGAAGATTCTTGATTTGCTCACCTTGGGTTCTCATGATGGCTTCAACATCGGGGTTAATGGGTGGGGCTTGTTGAGTGGGTGGGTGGTAAGGATTAGAAGCTCTTGGTGGGATTTGGGTGCTTCTAGTGTAGTTGTTGGCGGGGTTTTGGTTTTGAGGAGAAAAACTGGGTGAAAGGTAGTTGTTTGACCGGTAACTCAGCAAATTTCTATCCCCTTGAGGTCGAGCTTGGTAATTTTCCGGTGAATAATTACCATAAGCTGCATACACATTTTCCGGATTTCCTTGAGTCGAAGGACAATCGGTGTATGAGTGAGGACCGCCGCATGTTTCACAAGAAGGTGCAACCGCTTTAACTTGTTGTTGTTGTTGGTTTGAAGCGAGAAGCGTGCTACTTTTGCTCATTTCAGTCATCATGCGGGTGAGTTCGGTCATATCAGGATTTGCTGAGGTAGAAGAGACATTGACTCTCGGGTTGTTCCTTGAAGAAACGGAGGAATCCCAGTTTTTGTGGTGAGTACTCATGTTCTCAATTAGCTCTCTACACTCCTCGGGTCTCCTTTTCATGAATGTGCCACCGGCGGCTGCATTAATCGTATCACGATCTCGAAAAGTCAAACCGTTGTAGAAAGTATCAATTAAGGTCACAGGGAGCATGTTGTGGTTTGGACAACGATCAATCAAGACATTATATCTTTCCCAAGCATCAAAAAGAGATTCATCGGGTTCTTGCATGAAACCGCTGATTTGATTGCGAAGGCTCGTGACCATGGATGGTGGAAAGTAGCGCGACAAAAAGCGTTGAGTCATGTCATCCCAAGTGTGAATAGAATTATTTGGAAGACGATCAAACCATTTCTCGGCATGATGTGATAAAGTATGTGGGAAGAGTTGAAGGCGTAGAACATCCATTGTGGCACCAGGCAACTTCATGCTTTGGGTGATTGTAATGAACTGTTCGAGGTGTTTGTTTGTATCATCATCAGGCAATCCACGGAATGGGTTAGTTTGCACTTGCTGAATCATGTGGTGCTTTAACGAAAACTCCGGAGCGTTGATTTGCATCGGTGCAATCGGTCCTCCTCGTCCAAACATGGTAGGTTGAGAAAGCTCCTCCATTGTCCGAAGATCGGGCTGTGGAAGAACATTGTTGTTATTGTTGAGGTGCGGTGGATTATTGTTGTTGTTAACACCTGACATACTTAAGTCTTCTTGAGTCTCGGGCTCTTGATAATTAGAAGATCTAGTACGCAGACACCTAAAAATGCAAAAGAAAAAGAGACCAAACACAAAGACAATATATATACACAATAAAGATAAAATCTTTTTGGATTTTTGAAATTTTTAATTTTTATGGATTTTTAGCAATTTTTAATTTTTATGATTTTTTGAAATTTTTATGCAAAAAAAATAACGCTCACAAGTGAACGGATCCCAAAAAGCAACGCGTCTCTCACAGAAAACCGTTAATCTTTACGAAAAGAGCCGGCAGCGGCGCCATTTGATAACTGCCTTTTGACACCCCGTATAAAAATTAATTGTTCGTTGTGTTGGTCTAATCGAATTGATCTAGGTTCTATGTGTGACTCTATTGTTCTTTGGTGAAACAAATGTTGTGTCGTTGTAGTATATTAAAAATGCAAAGACGTAAACGTAAATGGACGTTAATTAAAATGGCGTTGAAATCAAAAGAGCGTTAATTTAGAAGGCGTTAAAATAAATCTAAGTCTAATTAAAAGTAAAGTTTCCAATATTTAAAACTTTGAAAAGTAAATTAATTAAAAGACTTAAAATTAAAGCGTGACGAGAATTAAATTTGACAAAGTATTAAAAGGTAACTCAAAAACAAAACAAAGCAAATTATAAGTCCAAACCCACAACAATCAGAATGTTAGATCGGAATGCTGTCACCATACCCATCGGAATCCATATCGCATTGTAGCTAACGGAATGTATTAAAGCTAGGTCTATCGGAATGTAACCTATTGGAATGTGGTCCAGATCGGAATGTTGTTCAGATCAGAAAACTTCAGATTGCAATCCCCAGATCGGAATGTTGCTTAGGAAAATTGGGCAGCACTTCGTTTCAGTGAAGCCTTAAGAGCCGTCGCAATCCCGATCGCAATGTGCGATCGGAGATCGGAAAGCACCGTCGCAATGTTCCGTCGCAAAAAGCTGTCGAAATCAAATAACCTTATTCCAGAACTGTCACCATCGGAATGTGGCTAAGTGATGTTGTCGCAATGTGGAGAACCCTTATTTTCCGATGGATAGAAAATTCGTAATAAGCTCAAATCCAAATAAGCTATGACTAATAAGCAGTAACAAAGACCAAAACGAAGTGAAAACGAAACAAGACAATAAGCTAAAAAGTTAAAACTTTTCAAAATTTATAAAATGAAACTTAATGAAATAGAATTTAGAAAGATAAAACTTTTAGGAAAACTTTGAAATCAATTAAGCTAAATACAAAATAAGCCAATAAGGTTGTCAATCTTATAGCCTAATCCGTATGAGAACTTAGAACGGAATAAGAAAATAAACGTGATAAGCAACAAGATTAAGCAAAAACACTTTGAAATCCGAACCAAAATCAAATTAAAAACAAGAGGAGGAGAAGGAGAAGATTGTAAAAACTTGATAGAAAGAAAGGTGCAAAGATTAAAGAACACGAATTTAAAGAACACGAATTAAAAACTTACTTGGAATTAAAAGGTATTAAAAGCGCAAGACAAGTATTTAAATTGACATGTATTTAAAGAGCTAGTAATTAAAAGGATGGAAGACTAATTGTCACCTTAGCCAACAAAAAACTAATGAAATGAATATGAAGGCTATTTATAGGGGATTAGGGAGATGGTTAGAGGAAGCTTCCTCCCCTCCTTCCTTTCTACTTAATTGCATGATCAAGTCCTTAAGCTTCTTTAATCTTCTTTAATCTTCTTAAATCTTCTTAATACTTGGACTTTGTCTTGGGATTTCTTCGAACTCGTCTTTTAATTCTTCAATAATTAAGACTTGAGTTCGTCGGCTTTAACTAAACTTCCGTCTTTTGACTTTTTCTTCGATAAATCTTCAGAATTGGTCTTGGACTTCCGTTCTTTTTGCACTCTTGACTTCTTGACTTCGTCTTTCGTCTTTTTCTTCAATAAAAGCGCGTAAATGCCCGTGTTTTCTCCATTTTTCACCTTTTCGTCCTAAATCACAACAAAAACACAAACCACGCATAATTCCGACATAAAAGACATAAAATACACGTTTTGGCTCGGTTATTATTGTAATTAAGTGGTAAAAAGGATGGGTGTTTACACACCTATTAGAAACCTATTAGCAACAGGCCTCCTCTGATGGGGTAGAGAGGCACTGAGCCTTCTAACATTGCTAAACCACCACCTTAGCACCACCAATCAACCATATCAATCACCTCCAAAAGCCATTGTTGATCAAATTCTACCGAAAATCAGCTATAGACTTCAATTCGGCTACTGGAATGAATTGGATCAAACTGAATAGCAACAACCACAAAGCTTCTATTGATCAATGTGAACAATAGAAACTAATAACAGTAACATGAGTAACAATATGTAGTGAACAGTATGGAGATTTAAGGGAAATATGGTGAATTTTATTGATTGAAGTAAAAGTTGTTACAAAAGGAAGGTAAAGCTTTTATAACTACTAACAAACTCAAAAGGTTGTTAATATCTTGAGTTGCTAACTACTTTCTTACTGAATTGAAGGAGAAAAGAAAAGTATGTGTGTTTTTCACACTTAGCTACTTGCAACAAATGAGGCCTTATGTGTCTATTTATAAAGTGAAAGTGAGAAGTGGTTGGGGGTAGTGACGTGTCTTGACCAATCAATTGCTGCCAAGTGTCATAAATCTGGTAATTGAAACTATCCGTTGAACTTTTGAATTTGGGCATTTCTTTTTGGTTGACTTTCAGAATGATTGAGTGAGTCGGTTGAAATCCTTGCTTGAAAACGATCCCTTTTCATGTATAAAACTTTTTATGAAATGCACTCTAGCTCTTGATCGATTCTGGGCTGTGGTGTTGAAGAAGACACCACGTGTCAGATTTTGATTTGCTCTTGGCTAGTCACTCGGATCATTATCCAATTTGGATAAAGTAGATTATTTCATGTAGCGTTCCTATTGGCTGAAATGAGAATAAGTGGGAGCACTGTTCTTGACTTTATATATTATATGAGAATGTGAGGTGGCAACGTAGCTGGCAATCCGTTCCCTCCTTTTCTTATGTTTTCATTGGTCAGTAGATACTCACACGAATTAAGCCTCATATTAACTTCTAAAAATGGCAGTTTTAGCCCCTTGACTTTGGCAGTTTGATGTTTTGAGCTAATAACTTCATTCTTATGGCAAAATCAGTACTTCAACTTGCATTCTTGAATATTTAAGCTCTTTGATAAAGTTGACTTGAAGTTTGACCATGTTTGACTTAGATCTTGACTTTTCCAAAGTTTGCATTTAAGTCCCTCAACTTTTGAATGTTGTCAAGATAGGTCCTTTATATTCAAAGTCTTGTCATCTTTGACCCTTCTCTTGTCTTTTCATCATAAATGAGCTTGATTTCTTCTTGTTTGCTTGAAAATGTATCCTTGTTACCTATTTAAGCACAAACACAAAACACACCACATAATTCCGCTTTATAGCACAAAAGTTAGGTATTTTCCATGTGTTTTAGGGTGATTTGTTGATTAATTGATATGAGATTTTACTCATATCAAAAATTGTGTCTAGTGTACTTAGAAACAGAAAAGTGGTCTGTGAGCACAGAATGTGCGCCGCACTTCTCAAATGTGCGCCACACTTCTGGGCGGATTTTTTGTATATACTTCATTTTTCTTATTTGAAACTAAAAAACACAAAAACACACCTGACGATTCTTGAATCATCACCAAAAATATTTTTTGATTCCTACTCCATTTCACACTCGAGATCATGTCTAGGATAAGTTTTTATCTTTAATTCATATATATTTTATTTTATTTAGTTTTAATTTTTGATTAATTTTTCAATTAGGGTTCTTAGTAATTGATAATCGGATTAAATTCGATTTGTAATGAGAAATAGGGATATTGATTAGGATAGAATTAGATTATTAGATGAACTTGAAAAACATAAAAATTAAAATAAGGGTTTTGAAATTAAACCTTAAGATTGAGCAATGTCGCGGATTAAAATGAATTGGGAATGGTTTAGTGTTCGATTCTAGCCATTGTTGTTGATTTGTAACCATTAGTTTTCCGATTTGGTTAAGATTACTAGTCACCCCGGCATGTGTTGAGATACGCAGAATGTGTGCCGCACTTTGGCGAGTTTATTCCCAGAAAGTACATCGCACTTCCCAAATGTGCCGCCACACTTTTTGTCTAAAAATTAAACAGAACGCTCAGAACACCAACATAGGTCTGCCGTTGACCCCTAATGCTTATCTAATGTTAATATATGTTTGTTTGTGTGATAAATTTTGCAGAACACAGGTTATGGAATCTATTAGACCGGCTCGTCTAGCCAAAGAAAGAGGCAAAAGCCTAAAGATTCGGCGAGTGCCGTACTCATGGGAGTTCCTAATCATCTATTTTTGAATTGGCATGGATGTATGAATGATGCTAAAACCATTTACAACAATGCTCTTAGACTTCTACTACCGAAACAAATTTTCGCACCTAACATTGTGGATTTTGGAGTTTTGAATGAGATTGGTTGTGAAGCTCCAATTAGGGAGATGTTATCAATAGCTGTGATAGAGGATGGAGGAAATGAAGTTTTTTTTCGATCCGATGCTTGGGTCCGTGCTTTTACTTGTAGTGTGACAACCCTGGTTTTGAGGTTCGTCACTTAGTTTTGTTTTGTGCTAGTTACGTGTCTTTACGTGTTTATGTGCTAATTGGTGTGAATAGATTGTGGTTTGGATATCGTTTTCGGTACGGGGTACCTTGTGAGTGAAACGATGTGTGATAATTTCATGTTCATGAGCTCACATGGTAGTGACTATGAAGTGAAATGGTGTTATTTAGTGGTTTTACGTATACGTATATGTATTATAGAAAATCGTATTTTTACGATTTACGGTTTAGCATTTTGAGGTCTCGGAAGAGGTATTTAGTCAGGGGAATATTTTTCAGGATAGTTTTAAGTCATTTAGGACTTAGTTATAAAGTTTATTTCAAAATTTGAGATTTTTTTTAAAAGTGTATATTTTACGACTTTTACGGTAAAACGCGTAAAAATTGACTAGTTTTACGGTTTTGAGGTTTTGGAGGTTTTAGGAGCTGAAATAAATTAAGGTAAATTAAGGTATTGTTAATAACATAATATTAAACAATAATAAAAAAAAACAAAATTAAATGGATATGGAAAGGGTATAGACGGTTGGAAAAGAAAAAAAAAGGAAAAAAGGAAAAAAAGAGAAAAAGGAAACATTGTATTGGGCTAGGATTAGTATGGTAATTCTATAAAGACTTTTATTAACTAAAAACACATCATAATCCCCTGGAGATGAAGCTTAGGTCGAATTTAATGGAGAATATTAGGGTTCTTCATAAAATTTTGGGGTTTTCATAAATCGAAGGTAAATATTCAAATCCTCTTTTAATTTAATTGTTTTTATGTTTTGTTTAATCATCTTATGACAAAATTAGGTTAGGGTTTAATTTAAAAACAGTAAATTAATGTTATAATAATGAGGTTATAATGATTATATAAGTTAGGATTTGTAATTAGTGGGGTTAGGGTTAATTAATTAGTTTAATTTGATTAAACCCGTTTTTAAAAACTGGGCAGAATTTTGAGTCTATTGTTTTGATCATATCTCGAGTTCTAGGAACATTCAAGATGCGATCCAAGTATCCCTGAAAAGGTAATTGAAGTGGATTTCTAATGAAAGAAACTAGAACTAAATTGGAGGTGGGGAAGTGGATCAAAAACAGGTTACAACAGTCGTAGGTCAAAACAGTTTTGAATTCAGCCTGTTTTCTTTTTAAGTTTTGGGTTGTTTGGGGTATTTAGGGTTGTATTGGGATCTTCTCACGAACATGAGAGATAGTTTATATATTGTATTAAGGATCTGCACTTGGTCTAAGGTTTTGGTTTAGGGTAAGACCCTCTAATGGTAATGAACGTTTCATACGTTTAAAATCAGTGAATTCTGGATAGGTAGCAATATATACACATATATCGGGGCCTTAGCAGTAGCTTTAAGGTTAGGGCAAGTGGGAGGTTCTAGCTAACATGTATAAAAGTGTGAATATTCCTTTTACAGAAACCATGGGTATGTTTAAGTGGACGTTTGACTTAAAGTTTTGAGACCTAAAACTAGGACTGTTTTGTGTAAAATTATGAACGGGATAGCTATTAAACTTAACCAAGTTAGGAACTTGTTAAGGAAGGGTAATGGGGTGATTAGAGCTTAACAATGAGGTAATTATACGGGAATAGAATATATGTCCATCATAGGTTGATGAGCCATCTCAGTGATTGGTTCGTGTATTGATTTCGTGTTTTTGGTTGTTAGCTTGTTGCTAGTGCGAGGACTTGTGAAGAAGCTATCAGGTGAGTTTCATAGTCCCATGTTTAATATTGATTTTGACTTCCAGATGGGATGGAAGAGACACTGAGTTGAGTTATTTTCTAAATTGATGCTGTGAATGTGTTTGTGATTTGAGATGGACTTGTGTGTACATTATGTGATTAACTGCTATGTGATTTTTTATTGTGTATGATTTGGATCGGGGGACACGTGCCGTCTCAGTTATTGTGGTTTGACAAGGTAATGGCCTTTTGGTTTGACAAGGTAGTGGCCTTGTGATTTGACAAGGTAGTGGCCTTGTGGTTTGCCAAGGTAGTGGCCTTGGGATAGGTACATAGTGTGATCATCTATGGTACCATGATGTTGTTTGGCAAGGTAGGAGCCTTGGATTGGTTTGGTATGATTAATCTTGGTTGATAGTTGTTAATGCATATTTGTAGCACATTGTCCATATGTTATTGTGTTGATGGTTGTTATTCACAACTTATAACTGATTTAGCGTTAGAGTCTAAACCTATGACTCTCACCTACTTTATGTTGACGTGTTTTAGTGTCTCTTTCAGGTGAGTATGTGGTTAAGCTTGAGGATAGAAGTGGTTATATTTGGATGCATTAGGATTGCATATAGAAGGAGATCCCCGTTCCTTCTTAGTTTACCTTTATGTTTTTTTTGTTTGATAAGTGATACATGTTGGCACCTATATGTTTGTTTGGTTTATGTTTATTGTTTGTCTTGGGTAAGTGGTAGGACTGTTACCTCCTTACCTAGACTCCTGCATTGTTGAGGTTTTGTCATGACATTTGTGTCGCCATTTTTGACATTATATTTGCATTTAGTTATCTCTATAGACACGCTATTGTTGTGATGATATCCATACGTCGTGCCCTATATTTCGCCTTGGTGGGGTGTGACAGAATGGTATCAGAGACAATGGTTATAGAGAATTAGGTTGCCTAGTCGTGTAGCCTAGTCTATAGCTTAAGGGTCCCTGCATATAGGCGTCATAGGAGTATGTGTGCATTTTATAATAATTGATGTGTTTGGATGTTATTTATTGCGATGTTTTGACTAGTATGAATTGAACCATAGTATGTTCATACTTAGTCACATGTTATTTTCTTTTCGGGTTTGTGACTAGTGTCGGTTGAACCATAATCATCCACGCTAGTCATTGTTGTATTTTGCTTAAATTGTACATTATAGTACATAATTTGGTACAAGGTAGTTTCTATCTTTTGTCGAGTTATTTTACATACCTGAGGTATGTTATTTTTCTTTTGATGTTTAAGTCATGTTCCCTAAGAATCGTGTGGTGGTTCGAGTTACTAGGAGTACATGTGTAGGAAGGATTTTAAGCTGTTTCCACTCTTATGGGCGACATGACTTATATCTGATTATGTTTTCGTTTTGGATTTAGTCTATGTTGTTTTAGCTAGACTATGGATTTCGGTATTCCAAGAGTTTTACTATGTTATTTTAATAGATGGGGTTTTCGACCTATTTGGTTATGTGGTTATGAGCTTATGTGAGTAGATGGATTTATGTGTTATATGTTGTATTGATTCTTATAAGTGTCATCATAGGAGGGAGTGCATTGGGGAAAGGGTAATTGTATAAGTATGGTGGCCAACATAGTTATACAAGTACCACAACTTCAATGGGTTCTCAAGTATGATTGCATGAAAGAGGGTTAGTACATGCTTGTATATGATGAGATGTGGATTTTGGGTATATTTATAATATATGGGTATATGTAACGGCTGCCTACGATATGGCTATTTTTTAGTGTGTTATATGTTTTGAGTTATAGTCGTGTTATGTGATTATGAGGTCACACGATATGGTTTGGTTTTGGAGGTGGGCTTTATGCCTTGTTGTGGCATGGTGAGATGGTGAGAAGGTGATTACTCTTATGGAAAAACGAGCATATAAAGCGATTGACTGACTTACGTGTATGATAACGAGTATGTTTGGGAGATTCGATAGGTATACATATGCGGATGTATATATACTAATAGATGTTATGTTATGATTTACGGTCGTTCAGTAGTTATTATAACTTGAACGTACCTAGTACACTCTTGTGTTTAAACAATTTATTAGAGCTCGAGCTTGGTGGAGTTCCAACGAAGTTTTGAATCTTTTGAAGTGTGTCTTGTAGCGTACTCTATGAGTTTCGTATTTCACGTGTACGTTTTAAAATGGTGTTTTTGGTTTCAAGCCTATTGAAATAACTTAGGATTTCTTTTGAGATAATGAAATCTTTTGTGTTGGGTCTTGCATTTCTTTTGGTCGGTATATATTGAGTTAGGTGGTTGGTTGTATTCGGTAAAATAAGGGTAAGGTGTTGGAGTCGTGTTTGAAACAAGATGTAACATAGGATTTCTTTTAATCAACACTTATTTATTTCAAATTTTAAAAGACTTTCTTTAAAATAAAGCGAAGTAAAATTTCTTTCTACTTACATAGTTTATATAATTGGGTTTAACCGATTCACGTCATTTATAATTATTAATACAAGGTTAAATTGAGTTTATGAAGATTTCACATACAATTTCCTCTTTCATTAATATAAAACTGTTTTGGTCATAACTTGTTCGTTTTAAAGCTTTTTGGATGATTCAAAAGCCTAAAATTATGTACTCGGAACGTACCTTTCAAATATCCAGAATGTATAGTCATGGGAGGTCAGTATCTTGCCCGAAATTATTGTACAAGTGTCGGGTTAAAGGTTGAGTTTTAATAGTAGTTTATTTTTATGATTTGGGATGCACGGGATACCTAGTTTTTGAGTTGAGTTTTGAGTTCGTCAAGAAGGTTATTTGTAGATTGTTTGAGTCACATAGATGTGGGAGGTAATAATAAATAAATAAAAAGGAGATATATATTCTTTTGGAAAAGTCGATCTTTTGCACGGTTTAAATAATATGTCGCGGGGCGTAATATGTTTTGGTTTCCATTGGGTGTTTATTGGATTATTTTTCGTTGTCATGGGTCATTTTGAATTGATACATGTTCTGGGTTTGAGTTTTCTTTTGAGTCTCGTGGTTTTTGACTTGTTTTAATTGGTGCACGTGAAATGTTGTTAGTTATCCATGGGTTTGATTCGTTGATCGTATCTGATGGATTCAGGATGTAGTTTTGGTTTCGTATTGTTCGGGAGCGTTGAGGTAGTCATATGAAAGACTTGGTCGCGCCTACACGATTAAGTAGGTGACCATGAGAGAACGATCGGAATACCCTTAGTGAGGAGGAAAAGAAGTTCGTAGACGAACTAATGTGGTCTGATGAGAGGAAGTGTTGGTCTGTTAAAATGCGTGTAGAATTTCGCAAATATTCAGAATGTATAGTAATGGGAGGTCAGTATCTTGCCCGAAATTATTTTACAAGTGTCGGGTTAAAGGTTGAGTTTGAATAGTAGTTTATTTTTATGATTTAGGATGCACGGGATACCTAGTTTTTTAGTTGAGTTTTGAGTTCGTCAAGAGGGTTATTTGTAGATTGTTTGAGTCACATAGATGTGGGAGGTAATAATAAATAAATAAAAAGGAGATATATATTCTTTTGGAAAAGTCGATCTTTTGCACGGTTTAAATAATATGTCGCGGGGCGTAATATGTTTTGGTTTCCATTGGGTGTTTATTGGATTATTTTTCGTTGTCATGGGTCATTTTGAATTGATACATGTTCTGGGTTTGAATTTTCTTTTGAGTCTCGTGGTTTTTGACTTGTTTTAATTGGTGCACGTGAAATGTTGTTAGTTATCCATGGGTTTGATTCGTTGATCGTATCTGATGGATTCAGGATGTAGTTTTGGTTTCGTATTGTTCGGGAGCGTTGAGGTAGTCATATGAAAGACTTGGTCGCGCCTACACGATTAAGTAGGTGACCATGAGAGAACGATCGGAATACCCTTAGTGAGGAGGAAAAGAAGTTCGTAGACGTACTAATGTGGTCTGATGAGAGGAAGTGTTGGTCTGTTAAAATGCGTGTAGAATTTCGCAAATAGAACGAGGTAGGAATTTATTCGTATTGCCGCTAATAGAGGATGCAAGGAGGACATAGTTGAAACTGCTAAGGATGTTGTATGAACGCTTGGGGCTTACGATTATGCATTTGGCTTCGCCAAAGCACTAGCGGTTTTCACGGTGTCAATGAACCAAGTGTGCATGAACGTGTATAAACGAGTTGTCATCGGGAGCATCGACGACGTCTTGATCTACTCAAATATGAGAAGGAGAGTGAGGCGAATTTTGTGTTGGTTTTGGAGTGGAGTTATA
Organism: Glebionis coronaria; assembly: GCA_025667525.1. Lineage (NCBI taxonomy): Eukaryota > Viridiplantae > Streptophyta > Magnoliopsida > Asterales > Asteraceae > Glebionis > Glebionis coronaria. The sequence goes on from CM046879.1 coordinate 234,644,267, forward strand.
CGTGAGATTTTCGAGTGTGAGTTTTAGTATTAAGTTTACCATGATGAGTAGTTAGAGATGATGGCATATCATGGAACCAGCAAGGGACGAAGTGAAGAAGGATGAGGAAGCATTTTGGAGGCTGAAGAGGTGGATTGGATAATGAGCCGATCTTGGCATTATCGGAAGGACTGGATGAATTCGAGATGCATGACGATACGTGGAGCAAGGATTTGGATGTATACGAGAACGACAAAGAAAGGCGGTTGCTTATTCGTTGCAGGAACTGAAGATTTGGAAGAACTGGATAGACTTAGTTAGTGGAGCTGGATTGTTATATCTGCCTAGAATGCTAGAGGCATTTGGTGTACGAGACGTAGAGAATGATCTATACGGATCATGAACGTCTCCAACACATACTCAATCATCTTGATTGAACATTTGACAAAGATGATGGGTGGAGTTAAGTGATGAAAGAAAAATATGCAAGGCCAAGTACCATCTGGGAAAGGCAAGCATGGTTGATGAGACATGGAATAAGAAGAATGAAGTGAAGCTGAGACGAACTTGAACTATATGGATGACGTATTAGGGTGGTTTGGATGAAGGATGTAGGTTGCACGAGTTGAGTTGTCTAAAGCAGAGAACGCGTCAACATGTATGTTGCGTGGCTTGGACAACCATATGAACTAAAGGGAGTTGATGAACATGATTGGATATGAGTATATCCAGCTAACTGGAAAAGGATAGGCAAGTGAGATATTTATACAACCTTAGGTGTTACACTGAGGGCATGGGTGATTGATTTAGAGGTAGTTCGGAAACTCGTTAGCGATGGCTGAGTTTTCATATAATGATAGTTATCGTACTAGAAGTCGATAAATGCCATTTGAGGCACTACATGAAAGGATAGGGTGAGTTGTCCCTAATGTGGACTAGAATTGGTAAAAGAGGCTATTAATGTGGTAATGGTGTTTGTGGACAGAATGAGAGCAACAAGGGATGCTATGTAGAAAAGGAGGAAACCACTAGATTTAGTGACAAAGTTATGTAGGGAGTTTCACCCATAGTAACGGGTGGTATGTTTTGGTAAAATGGAAGAGTTGATGTAGAGTTTTGTAGGTCCATTTATGATCTTTGGAAAGATCGGACCATTAGCTTATGAGTATAGAATTACCTGGGGAGAGTGAGTTGTATACATGATACATTTCATGTATTGAGATTGGTAAAGGTTGTTTGAGAATGCATTTTGCATGTACGGTTATTCGGGACTTGTATTAATAAGAGTCTTTGTTTTATCAAAGAGTCATCTGTGAGATCTATTGACTGTGAGGTCAAGAGTTTGGCAATTAGTTTAATTATTTTTTGTTTGTATATGTGGTATTTTGAAACTCGAACTAAAGTTCACGTGGAAATGAGGGAGTTCGTTTAGAACAAGTATCCTCATGTGATTTGTTGTTTGTGTGTTTGATCCTAAAGAGTAAATCTCGGGATGAGATTTCTATTAGGAGGGAGTGATGTGACAACCCTGGTTTTGAGGTTCGTCGCTTAGTTTTGTTTTGTGCTAGTTACATGTCTTTACGTGTTTATGTGCTAATTGGTGTGAATAGATTGTGGTTTGGATATTGTTTCCGGTACGGGGTACCTTGTGAGTGAAACGATGTGTGAGGATTTCATGTTCATGAGCTCACATGGTAGTGACTATGAAGTGAAATGGTGTTATTTAGTGGTTTTACGTATACGTATATGTATTATAGAAAATCGTATTTTTACGATTTAGCATTTTGAGGTCTCGGAAGAGGTATTTAGTCACGGGAATATTTTTCGGGATGGTTTTAAGTCATTTAGGACTTAGTTATAAAGTTTATTTCAAAATTTGAGATTTTTTTTAAAAGTGTATATTTTACGACTTTTACGGTAAAACGCGTAAAAATTGACTAGTTTTACGGTTTTGAGGTTTTGGAGGTTTTAGGAGCTGAAATAAATTAAGGTAAATTAAGTTATTGTTAATAACATAATATTAAACAATAAAAAGAAAAAAAAAACGAAATTTAATGGATATGGAAAGGGTATAGACGGTTGGAAAAGAAAAAAAAAGGAAAAAAGGAAAAAAAAAGAAAAAGGAAACATTGTATTGGGCTAGGATTAGTATGGTAATTATATAAAGACTTTTATTAACTAAAAACACATCATAATCCCCTGGAGATCAAGCTTAGGTCGAATTTAATGGAGAATATTAGGGTTCTTCATAAAATTTTGGGGTTTTCATAAATCAAAGGTAAATATTAAAATCCCTTTTTAATTTAATTGTTTTTATGTTTTGTTTAATCATCTTATGATGGAATTAGGTTAGGGTTTAATTTAAAAACAGTAAATTAATGTTATAATAATGAGGTTATAATGATTACATAAGTTAGGATTTGTAATTAGTGGGGTTAGGGTTAATTAATTAGTTTAATTTGATTAAACCCGTTTTTAAAAACTGGGCAGAATTTTGAGTCTATTGTTTTGATCATATCTCGAGTTCTAAGAACATTAAAGATGCGATCCAAGTATCCTTGAAAAGGTAATTGAAGTGGCTTTCTAATGAAAGAAACTAGAACTAAATTGGAGGTGGGGAAGTGGGTCAAAAACAGGTTACAACAGTCATAGGTCAAAACAGTTTTGAATTCAGCCTGTTTTCTTTTTATGTTTTGGGTTGTTTGGGGTATTTAGGGTTGCATTGGGATCTTCTCACGAACATGAGAGATGGTTTATATATTGTAGTAAGGATCTGCACTTGGTCTAAGGTTTTGGTTTAGGGTAAGACCCTCTAATGGTAATGAACGTTTCATACGTTTAAAATCAGTGAATTCTGGATAGGTAGCAATATATACACATATATCGGGGCCTTAGCAGTAGCTTTAAGGTTAGGGCAAGTGGGAGATTCTAGCTAACATGTATAAAAGTGTGAATATTCCTTTTACAGAAACCATGGGTATGTTTAAGTGGACGTTTGACTTAAAGTTTGAGACCTAAAACTAGGACTGTTTTGTGTAAAATTATGAACGGGATAGCTATTAAACTTAACCAAGTTAGGGACTTGTTAAGGAAGGGTAATGGGGTGATTAGAGCTTAACAATGAGGTAATTATACGGGAATAGAATAGATGTCCATCATAGGTTGATGAGCCATCTCAGTGATTTGTTCGTGTATTGATTTCGTGTTTTTGGTTGTTAGCTTGTTGCTAGTGCGAGGACTTGTGAAGAAGCTATCAGGTGAGTTTCATAGTCCCATGTTTAATATTGATTTTGACTTCTAGATGGGATGGAAGATACACTGTGTTGAGTTATTTTCTAAATTGATGCTGTGAATGTTTTTGTGATTTGAGATGGACTTGTGTGTACATTATGTGATTAACTGCTATGTGATTTTTTATTGTGTATGATTTGGATGGGGGACACGTGTCATCTCAGTTATTGTGGTTTGACAAGGTAGTGGCCTTGTGGTTTGACAAGGTAGTGGCCTTGTGGTTTGCCAAGGTAGTGGCCTTGGGATAGGTACATAGTGTGATCATCTATGGTACCATGATGTTGTTTGGCAATGTAGGAGCCTTGGATTGGTTTGGTATGATTAATCTTGGTTGATAGTTGTTAATGCATATTTGTAGCACATTGTCCATATGTTATTGTGTTGATGGTTGTTATTCACAGCTTATAACTGATTTAGCGTTAGAGTCTAAACCTATGACTCTCACCAACTTTATGTTGACGTGTTTTAGTGTCTCTTTCAGGTGAGTATGTGGTTAAGCTTGAGGATAGAAGTGGTTAGATTTGGATGCATTAGGATTGCATATAAAAGGAGATCCCCGTTCCTTCTTAGTTTACCTTTATGTTTTTTTTGTTTGATAAGTGATACATGTTGGCACCTATATGTTTGTTTGGTTTATGATTATTGTTTGTCTTGGGTAAGTGGTAGGACTGTTACCTCCTTACCTAGACTCCTGCATTGTTGAGGTATTGTCATGACATTTGTGTCGCCATTTTTGACATTATATTTGCATTTAGTTATCTCTATAGACACGCTATTGTTGTGATGATATCCATACGTCGTGCCCCATATTCCGCCTTGGTGGGGTGTGACATGTAGGGAGAAGATCTATTGGGAGCTTGTTCTTGAGTTTTTCTCAACATTTCATCTTGATGAATATGTTGATGATGATGAACTATTGACAAAGCAAATTATTAGTTTTAAACTTTGTGGGAAAGGACATTCTTTGAATTTGAAGGAATTTGCTATGTACTTGGAGTTGTATACTAGAGAGGAGCGAGATGAGGAAGGATTTGAAGTGTACTTTCAAAAGGGAGAACGTGAGCATGGTAATTTCAATGCTAATGAGTTTTGGGCATTAATTTGTCCGGATGAGGATCCTTTTAGCTTGTCTAGGAGCTCAACCACTAGGAAGTCTAGTCCACTTTTAAGAGTGCTCCAAAAGATGATTGCTTACGCGGTTTGTCAACGAACAACGTGATATGACAAGGTTCAAAAGAAAGATTTGTGGTTATTGAGCATGTTTAGGAACAAGAACCGAGAGAAATACGCTAATGTGGCTTGGGTGATTGCAAAGTGGATGAAAAGGAAAGGTCATGGTAGTCGAGCAAGTAGTATGATTGTGTGTGGACAATTTGTGACTAGGTTAGCCCGAATAATGAGACTTTTAACTGATCAAGTTGTGGGTAGTCTTAGTCCGCCGATCATATGTGATACCATTGACAAAATTACTTTGAGAGATTTGATTGGAGCGGATGGAAGGTTGATTCGAGAAGACGCGTCGACGAGAGCACCACGTGTAAACATGCCGCGAGCTCCTCGTACATCACTCCAAGATGTTTGTGATAGGATGGGAAGGATGGAGGTTAGGCAAGACCAACTTGTGTTTATGAAGGAGCGACAATGTTATAGCATGGATAGATACACTCCGGTTTTTCAGAGAATGGTGGAACAATATAGCGTTCCGATGAGTGGACCTTATGGACCACCCAGATATCACCATGAGCCATTCTACTATACCCAACAACCACCACCTTATCCACCGCATTTCCACCCATCCAATTCTCCAAGGAATGATGTGACTGAACAGGATATGTGATGCCTCTTGTGTTTGTTACTTTTTGTGATAGTCACAATTTAAAACAATTTCAAACAATTTATTTCATTTGGTTATGTAATATGCCTTTGTTGGCATGTAGGACAAATTACTACTTTGTGTGTGGATTTTTATTTTATTTGGTATGTGAAAAATGTTTGTGTATATATATTGTTTGTGTTAAATTGCAGAAAATAAGCGACTCAATGCATAATAAGGCGAAGATTGAAGATTTCGGCTTCATTCGCGACTCGGAATAAAAGGGGAGTATTATTCTTATTTTCCTCTATTTTTACTTTTTCCTTACGCTTAGCATTAGGGACAATGCTCATAATAAGTATTGGGGGGGGGGGGGAGGGGGTGATAAGTGGAAAATAAGAGCGTTTTAAGTTGAAATTTTTTCACTTTATGTGACAAAAAGTACGCCGCACTTTTGAAATGTGCACCGCACTTTCTGGCGGATTTTTGAAAATTTGTGGTTATGTAAAGATAAAAAAAAGGTTTTTGTTAAAGATTGAAAATTCCTGTAAATGTAAAGCTATTTTGACTTGGTATTGATAACGTTACTTACACAATATCTTATTCATAATTTTGAGGATTTTTAGCCTATAATTCGTAAGCATTCTTACGCTTTACATCTATTTTTTTAGTATGATGATGATTAGTTTAATTCTAGAACTTGTGCTTGGTAATCTTTACGAAACCGTAGTGGGATCATACTTGTATGATAAAAAGTATTTTTAATAATAAAGAGGCAAAACAAAAGAGAAAAGATTGAAAGTTTTTGCCAATGTTTTAAGACGATAATATATTGTTGAAAACTATGTTGCGAGATGATAGTAGATCGTAAGTATGAGGGAAGATATATTACGCCAAATGTTTGTTGGTAAAAAAAAGAGAGGAATAAAAGGCAAAAAGGAGCCTATAAGTATGAAGTGTAAAGTATAGAAACAATAAATATGGTGGAAAATGATATGTTATTTACTCTTTTTAACATGTGGTGGTAATAAAATTTTTGAAAAAGACCTCTTTTGATATTTTACTTGGTGCTTACGCCAAATTGGTTTATTTTAGTTCCTTGTACAAGCTTATGGTAATGTACTTTTCATGACCGTGCTTTTGAGCGATAATTTACACATATAAAGGAGAGTGTGTGAAATCAAAATATCTACTTCATGAAGTGTTTTGTGGCGTTATCTTTTCTTTCAATTATTGGCTTTGTCTATTCTTTCGGCACCTATTAAAAATACATTTTTACCTTACTTGAGGACAAGCGAGAAGTTAAGTATGGGGGAATTTGATAACGCCTCATTTATACATGTTTGTAATGATGCATTTTTCCATGTTTAATATGTAAACAAATAAATTATGTGTTGAATTGTTACTAATAATGAGTATTGTTTTGATTGTAGTGAAGGAATGAAAATATGAAGCAAGGAAGTGAAGAAATAAAAAGAAAAGGACAAGAAAATAAATTGTCCTGAAAAAACCAAAGTGCGGCGCACAACTGAAAAGTGTGGCGCACATTCAATGAACTACGATTTTGGAGAACTATCCAAAGTGCGGGGAACAAAAGGAAAAGTGCGGCACACATTTTTAGGTCAGAAGTGCAGAGCACATTTGAGAAAGTGTGGCGCACATTTTGCTGCAGTTACACATATTAAGAGCCATTATGCATGGCAATAATGTGGAGACTCTTGCTATACTTCCAGGTGTCATTGGCTACGTTTTTGAGGTAATAAATTGGACCTAAAGCAGGCATTAGCAGATATCCAACTTTATTCCATAAAAGTCCATTGTTACAAAGTTTTGAGGAATCAAGGATTTTCCAATCCTTGATTATTGTTACTAGTGAACCTTAGTTGGTTCATGCTCATTGTACCTGTGGAAAAGAAACTAATTCACACTACAAGAAAATGAAGCTATTGTAGCATTTTTAAAGCAACACTTTTAAAATTGTTGCCTTTTACGGCTAAATAGTGATAAAGCAACATTCTACCATATAAGTGTTGCGTTTAAAGATTTTAAGCAACATTTTTTTTCAAGTGTTGCATCTTTATAATATCAAAGTGCCACACTTTATATAAGTGTTGCTTTTCCTCTCTAAGTTTTTATAAAAGTTTTGCTCAATTTTTTCCCCTCTTTAATTTTTCGCAGGCCCGCCTAAAATTTTCCGAAAAATCAAATAATACCTCGTACTCATTTTTTTTTAATCTCATACCTTATCTCTAACCAAAATTTTTTAATCTTCCTCATACCATCTCTGGTGTCTATGGTGAAATCATCACCCTTGACCATCTAATAGTTAATCTTTTTTCTTCTACCTTCTCATATCCTGGTTACCTTTGCATCTTCTTCAATATATACAATTTACCTTTTGCTTCAATATATAATTTACTATTATGCTTGTTATCTATTCTATGCTAATAAATAATTTCTTTCGAAGGATCGGGTCAGTAATGGTGAAAGCTTGCTGTTTCAACCATCTTCAATTCCTTTCCACAGTCTTAAGGTAATAGCCCCTTTTCACGATTATTAAGTGTCTTGATTATATGTTATTATTGTGTGTTCTTATTGTTTAGATTTGGATTTGTAAAGTTTATATTTTTCTTTAAGTTCATTTAGATCCTAAACTCATCTACAAGAACATGTCTATATTATTTAAACACTACAATTTTTTCGATCTAAAAGTGTTCTCCTGACTGCCTAATCCATTGATTATACTTTATAAATGCACACCAACTGTTTGTTTTTCTGCGTCAATGAAAATATCAGGAATAAAACTACAGAAGACTATATTCACATTCAAGTACGTACTTATCGACTGTCGGTATATATGTTATTTCGTTGTGATTCAGATAGAAACATTATGTGCAGTGTCGTCTCTACGTTTAGGTAGATCCTGTGCGAAATACAAAAATGAGCTCCCCTTAACAAAGTTCAACAATCCTTTAAACAGAATAATGGAAACAACTGGAGTTTATTATGTAAAAAGAGTCGTTCTCCTAGCATTTTTCTATGAAAACTCTTCAATCAAATCTTTTATAGTCAGTTGTCTTCGGCATGTCCTCCTCAATTGATATCATTGCGAATCCTTTAAGCTTTTCCTGTGACATTGTAGAACACAAGTAAGGTTTTTATCAACTTCAGTTTTGATAAACTTCTTGCAGTTGAAGAAACCGCCACTACTACAAAAAAGGCAATAGAGCCCTGTTGAAACACTACATAGATCCCGCTTTTGGGTGAGGGCTCAAAAGAGGAGGGACTCTATGCGAAAGACAAATAAAGCCTTGTTTAACAAACGGGTTCTATACCTTATTTTAAAGCCCTGTTCCATATCACATAACCTGGCTCTATGTGAAATGATTTGTTTTATAAAAAAACTTAAAACCATGTTATTTAATCATAAACATGGCTTTATTAAAAATAAGATTATAAACTCAGCTAATAAATTAGAGCTTGAAGACAAAAAGGTCACGATTTACAATACACATTTAAGAAAATCCTAATCAGAAAATTATTCATAAAAAAGCATTTGAGTTTAACAGAAGCTATAATCTTGAGTATGCTTTAAAATTCACCACTTTTTCCCAGTCAATGAAACCACGACAGTAGTCCGTGTGTTACTCTGCAAAGACAAGCATTACATTAGTAATGTTAATAACTGTTAAGTAAGGGTAGGTTTCAATTCAGTGTGAACTTGATGTGATTTCATAAGACACACATATGCTGTTTACATATGTTGTTTTGAGTGTTTTTACTGTTTATAAATGGCTGGCGGTAATGAAAATTTACATCATTATCTGGAACTATGTTCGGCACTAACAAAGTCTTCTAGTCCATTTGCATCTGCACATGTTGTAGTGTCTATTCTTTGCATCCCAAGTCCATGCCCTTGGCTATCCATATCAAGAATTTCACCATCTTCAGTATCTTGTTTAACAGCAGCAACAACATCCTCCCCAAATATTTCAATCCTAAACGGCTGATCCTCATCCTCTGCATCTGCATATTACCAAGAGCAGTTTCAAACAAATTTACCACTAAAAAGAAAGAAGTTTCACATAAACGGCAATAAGCAAAAGTTACCTAGGTATCATGGTGGGTAAACCATTTCACGCATTCGGTTAAGCCATGGAGGTGGATCGACATCCTGATTAATACACACAAAAGTTGTGTAAGAATACGAGTAGATAAATAGAGAAAATCATATATATTTACCAAGTTAGTTTATTTGCTTACCACAAGGCCAAGAAGCTTTCTGGTTTCTGGTTTCTGGATCAAGGACACCTGGCCTTAAACCGTCAAACTTGCCAGCAGGAGTGTCTTGATAGTATCTAGTTGGATTACGAGACATTGAACACTAGTCATGATGAAAATCTAACATGAGAAAACTGATCAAACATAGCTTTCGCCTTGCTTCCATCATCACCATCGGCTACTAATGTCCTTTTGTGGATTAACCGCATCTTCCACAACAGCGCTAAACGCCTCCACAATGTCCTCTTGTGGATTCTCCCTACTCAAATGCGCTTTCAACAAGTAATTGACACTGGTATCTAACCGATTCAAGTCCCACCCCATATACATACCTTGATTACTATCACCATTTTGCTTTTTTGAACAGGCGTGTAACCTTTTCTGTGAGGGCAAAAGTACATCAGAATCCAAATGATTCACATGACAAACATTTGCTTCCATAAATATACATTATAACAACATAATAAACAACCTGCGTCTGATTACAAATACAATTAAAATCAACCCAATAACACAAGCTTCTGATTATATAATAAAACCTTCCATAGTTCAATGTAATCTTATTAATATAGTAATATGTTTCAACTTTCAAGTGATTCTCATTACTCGTAGCAGCCCTACTAGTTTCAAACTTTAAGCAATAGCAAACAAGCACAACGTTATTACAATCCTAAAGTCCTAAACTAGGGGTGCAATCGAGTCGAGCCGACCTCAAGCTTAATAGGGCTTGAGTTTGGCTTGATACAAAAATTATATGCTTGAGCTTTGCTTGATAGCTTGTCAAGCTTTAACAATCCGGGCTTGAGGTTGGCTTGATAAGGCTTGATAAAAGCTTGAGCTTGGCTTAAAATTGGTATAAATTTAATTTTTTATAATAAATATATGTATAAAATGAAAAAAACAAAAATCTTTACTTAAAACAAATTCGATTTATTTAACATTAACAAAACCAATAATAATATCACCGTACAATCTTAGTTTCAAAATGTGTTTTGCGCTCCAATACGATTAAGGTCCAAAAAGCCATTGCATGATGTGAATGTGAGCGCAAATTAGACACGTTGCGTTTAGTATTAAGAAGAGTACAAAAATATTTCTACACATACTGTATTCCACCAAATACCGAGTAATTGCAATAAATAAACTTACAAAAATAGAGGATCATTTAAAATACAAAGAACTAAAATATAAATGTAATCAAAGTTGAAAATCCTTCTAAAATATATTATTTATTTATGAAATTAGCCCTTAAGATTAGGTTAATACTCAAATTAACAATTAGTTGTTTTTATTAATTCATCATACAAACATATTTTTAATAAAGCTTGAAAAAGCTTGATAAGAACTCGAGCCGAGCTATTAAAAGCTTGAGCTTGAGATAGTTTCGAGCTATTTTTTAGGCTTGAGCTTGATAAAATCTTGGTTTCATCGAGCCAAGCTCGAGCTCGAGTTGCTTAATAAAAGCTTGTCTTGATTGCAGCCCTATCCGAAACTCACCATGATAACACATATCTCAAGATTAACACCAAAAACCCTCTCATGAATTCCAACTTGAATACAATGAACATGGTATTTTCATAATTGATACGCAATAAAGCATTAAAACACCTAAACATGCATATTATAATTCACAATAACAATGCCAAAAAAGCTAATGTGCATTGTTGATGCATGGTTTGCTGATGCGAGTTGCTTACGAGTTGCTGATGTGGTTGCATATGCCGATGTTGCTTATGTGATGTTGATGCTATGATTAATGTTGGGGTTGCTTATTTTGTTTGGTATATTCCTAACGACCCACACCCTTATCCGCTATGATTATACTAAATAATAAATCGAATCCTCTGTATTCTGCTAATGTAATAAAATTTAAACTAATACCTCTAGTTTGGAAGTTGCGTCCTGATTGTGTGATGGCTTTAAGGGATATTGACACATCAAGGTGGCTATGAGGAGATATGTAAGATAATAAATGTGATACCGTAGTACAAACCGAGTCTGGCGGTAAATTGATAAGTGTTTTTTTAATATTATTGTTAAGCTTCATTGTCCACTTCTTGAACGCTCATTTTCTTATTTCCGTTAATCTGATCTCTAAATTGATTTATTATGCAATTTTTTAATACCTAAAGTTAACATATATATAAAAAGAGAAGTAATATGCACCTAGGAAAAGAAGTGCAATAGATAAGAGAAAAGTAGTAAGCTTTAGAAGAATGGCAATTAGACTAGTTTGTTATGTTTTTATTCATACTAATTAGACAATAATAACATGATTCGGTAGGCATTTGGCATTTATACAAAGAAAAATAACTAGTAATGCTTATAGTATATTATAAGGTTATCGAGGTGAACCCGGACCCTATACCATTTAGACAACTAACTTTAACCAGACCCTATAAGGCTATCGGGTTGGTTGGGTTGACACGATACAAAGGGTAAGCCAAGTTGGACCCAAATAAACCTGATTATATAGGGCTTTATCGGGGTCGGGTCGACCCGTTTGATGCCCCTAGTCATCATTATTGAACTTTCCCATATAACTACCGTTTTTAATTTCCACCAACATGTTTATATAGTTTCATGTTTCACAAAGGAAGTAAGTATTATGTGCTAGCAAATTAGCCATATACTTTCACTGTTTGAAAAATCAGTTTATAGAGTTGTAGGTACTCCATTATTAAAATCATGATTATCAAGTGATAATAGTATTATGAAACGAAAAAAATAACCTAGCTGTAATGTCGTTTTGAAGTTTGGAACTTGGTTTGTGGTTGGGATGTATGTTAATTTTTGGATTATATCTGTGTAACCTTTTTTTATGTTCGGTTTTTTATTTTCGAGGTTTTTCATTTCTTGGTATTAGTTTTTACAAGTTATGTATGTGTTTGATAACATGATTTATTGTAGATTTTTAGTGTACAAAAATCCGGTTTGACTCACCATTTGAACCATTTTTTGTTTACTTTTTATGTTAAGCTAGATTATAGTGTCTATGACATATTTTGTCCATTACAATAACATAAGTGTTTTGAATTATATTGTGCATTTTCTTATCCAGATATCTCAGTAGTTTGATAAGGGACCTTTAAAGAGCAACTCAAACCAAAGAGTTGTAGAACAAGAGGATGAAATAACTAGCGATGATAGTGAATTTATGGTAGATTCTCCAAGTATTTCTGGTAAAAATGATCTATTAGAATTGGTGTCCAAGTGATTATGAGTTTAATGAGCTGGTAGTACATTCTCCTACTATTTTCAAAGCAGACAAAGCCTTGGCTTCATCGTCTACGTCATCAGGTAATTTCACGTTAGACGACCCCTTCCAAGACACATATAGCTAAAATGTTGAATATACTAATACGTGTACTATTAAATCCCTGAATGGTGACCCGCGACTCGACCGAGTCAAAGAAACACCTTTTTTGGGCGATAATGTTATCTTAAATTATGTTAGAACGTACTTTACTGTAATATTTGGTCGTTTCTGGTTGGATATGTATATTAGAGTGTATACTAACAATATTTTCTATCGTTTCAATTTGGACCAGGAAACCTCTCAAGTTGTATCCAGAGATTTGCAAGACAGACTCATGATGTGTTTTTACATTTTGATTTCTTTCTCTTTTGTTCACTAGAAGTATTAAGTTTGTTAACTTACATTAGACAATTTTGTCAAAGTACAATAGCATGTTATGTATGGTATTTAATCCTATGGTTGAACGAATGTCGAATATTTAGTCTTGTATTCTGTGAAAGAAAAGTGCTACTAATTATTTATAAAAGTGTCGCTTGTATGATGGAAAACTACTAAAAGTGTCGCGTTCACATAATACAATGTGGCACAATTAGTTTTAATAATGAGAAAGTGTTGCACTTGAATTTAAAAGTGTTGTAGTTGTGTGAAAAAAATTGCATTTTATTTGAGAAGTGTTGCATTTGAGTAAAAAGTTGTTGCTTTTTAAAATGGAAAAAGTGTTGCACTTTAATATAGAGAGTGTTGCAGTTTAATGTTATAAGTGTTGCAATTCAGTTTGAAAGTGTTACAATTAAGTATAAAAGGTGTTGCACATTAAAGTATAACATTTGGTAAAAATAGGCAACACATTTAAAAAGTGTTGCACAACCCATGTAAAAGTGTCACTTATACCTAAGGCGACGTTGCATAACGTAGCACTCGATAAAGTGTCACATTATGCCTAAGGCAACATTTATAACACATAATACAACACTTTATCGGTGTCACTTTAACTTCATTTTCTAGTAGTGTCAGAATCATTGTATGCTTGCAATAAGTTGATCAAAACTTATAAACACTTTGGAGCAATATATTGAATTCACTCTTGTTGGTATAATTCTCATTTCAATAATATTATTCATTTCCTTTGATTTACATATTGTTGAGATGATTATTTTTATTGTTATTATGGAGTAGTTTGTTGCGCAAATGGTTAAGGATTAACATTCTTATGATTAGATAGATTTTATTGCTTTGCGAGGGCAAAGTGCGACGCACAATTAGTTTTGTGCGACGTACTTTCCTCCTTGGTTCGTGACTATGAGTATGATTTAGATGCTTTTGTATTATATGCTATTATGTAAGACCATTGTTATATGTTGGAGTTATTCATGATCATGACTAGTACTCATGTGAATGGATGATTTTCATGTCATCTAGTAAATGAATCTTGTTATTCACTTTTGCCGCGATTAGTGGAATAAAACATATAACAACTCTTGCCTAATCTCATCTACTACTTTAGTTATCGAAATCAAGCATAAGCCATTCTTAATGCTTTTTATATGACATGATCTTTAGTCGGATTTTTGTTATGTTAATTAGATGTTGCGTGTACGACTAGTAATCGACATGTTGTCTTACATTGTTTATATGCTCATATTTATCATTGCTACCTATCTTTCATATGTTTGTGAACTTAACCAAACTCACCTTTAAAACCATTTGATAAGTATACCTTTAGAGCTTGTGACACTCTAGAGTTAATTGTTTTATATTTTATAACATCAATCACGTGGAACGAACTGGAATTACCTTAACACTATGCTATACATGATAGGGTATACTTGCCCGTGTTTGTTTTTCTAGTCAATTGTGTGGTAATATCTTGTAATATAAATTTAAGACTTGCGAAACGAACATCATGTCTCGAGAGGAAATGTTTTGGTGATTTCCTTGTTCTCGTGCACACTTTGGTGAGGATCTTTTAATTGATAGAGATGATCGGCTGCAAGATTCTCGGCTCCTTTTTTGTCTTTTATGGTGACATCAAATTCTTGTAGGAGGAGAATCCAACGAAGAAATCGCGGCTTAGTATCAATTTTGGCAAAGAGATACTTGATGGCCGAATGATCCGTATACACTATGCTTTTAGTTAAGAAGCGATAAGGTCGAAATTTCTCAAATGCATACACCACGGCAAGTAATTCTTTTTCCGTTGTGGTGTTTAAGTTGAGACTCAGTCATCGTCTTACTAGCATAGTGAATAGGCAAGAAATGCTTATCATGACGTTTCCCCAAAACGGCCCCAATAGCGTAATCACTAGCATCACACATAAGTTCAAAGGGAAGATTCCAATTTGGAGCAACAAGAATGGGAGCTTCGGTTAGTTTCCTTTTAAGAATTTCAAAGGCTCGAACACAATCTTCGTTAAAGATGAAAGGGGCATCTTTTTCGAGAAGGTATGTAATGGGTCGAGATATATTTGAAAAGTCATTGATGAAGCGACGATAAAAGCACGCGTGGCCTAGGAAACTCCTAACTCCCTTGATGGTTTTGACATGAGGTAATCTGGCGATGACGTTAATTTTAGCTTTTTCTACCTCAATCCCCACTTTCGAGACCTTGTGCCCTAAGACGATCCCTTCCTTACACATGAAATGACATTTTTCCCAACTGAGCACAAGGTTGGTTTCCTCACAACGTTTTAACATTTTACCTAAATTATCTAAACACAACGTGAACGAACTACCAAACACCAAAAAGTCATCCATGAACACTTCCATTGTCTTCTCGATCATGTCATGAAAAATAGCCATCATGCACCTTTGAAAGGTTCCCGGTGCATTGCAAATTCCGAATGGCATTCTGCGATAGGCAAACGTTCCTTATGGACACGTAAACGTAGTTTTTTCTTGATCACGAGGATCGATGGGGATTTGAAAGTAACCGAAAAATCCATCTAAAAAGCAATAGAAATCGTTTCCCGCAAGTCACTCCAACATTTGATCCATGAAGGGCAAGAGAAAATAGTCTTTACGAGTGGCATCATTTAACTTACGATAGTCAATACACACCCTCCAACCGGTTAGAATCGAGTTGGAATTAACTCGTTATCATCATTTGGACAACAACCATTCCTCCCTTTTTAGGGACACAATGGATTGGGCTCTGATGTAGGTATTTTAGTCACTTGTTTTAGGAAAAACAAATAACTGTGGCACGTATTAAACCTCACGATTTAGGAAAAACGCGAAATCGAATAAGTCGAGTTCGTTCTCGAAGGAGGTGTATGTGTTATGTGCCAATATGTATAAAACAATGTTTGGATTAGTAACGTTTTTGAGAGAGAAAGATTGGAAAAGTAAATGACGAGTTACGCTGATTTAAACAACGACGAAAATTGAAACGTATACGTTATAACATTAAACGCGACGAAAATAAAATTTAAACTAAAAAGTAATTAAAAAATAAAAGTAAGTCTAAAATAATATAAAAAAGAATAAAAATTCAATAAATAAATTTTAAAACTTATTATTAATTAAATATTTAATTTTAAATTCTAATTAAAGCCCTAAAAGTAAATATAATTAACAAAAAGTCCAAAATTATATTTTATCAAACTAAAATCTTACTTATATCAATTAATAACAAAAAAGTATTTTTCCTAAATTTTTAAAATTATTTTTCTATTTTCCTAAAGGCTAAAATTTTTTTTAAACTAAAATAATGATAAAAATAATAAAATAATGAGAAAAGTAAATTTTCTTTTTCAAAAATCCTAAATTACTTAATTAAACATGAAAAAATTAAAAAGTTGAAAAAAGTGATTTTAGGTCTAATAGGACAAAAACAGAAATGATAAAAACTAATTATTAATTAAAATAATTATAAAAAATAATAAAATAAAGGGAAAAATAAAATTACTTTTCCTAAAATTCTAAAATACTTGACTTTACTATGGCAAAATAAAAACGTAAGAAAAAACTAAATTTTATCCTAATAAGACAAAAAAAAACAAAAACTAATAGTGACATGGGGGTGGGGGGTTGTCTGTTAGCTAGTTAGTGGCAACAACAAGGCTATCAGTGGAAACCTTGTTCCTACTGCCCAGTCAAAGAAAACGATTGAAGCCTTTTTGGCTTGATTTTGTTGGTTGTTTTTTAGACAATAAGGCACCCCCACACTCAGTGAAGTGTGGGGAGTCAACAGCAAGTAAAAAACAAACAGTCCAAACACAAATATCACAAAATCCAAGCAATTAGCACTCACTGGTACACAAATGGGGGGTCTGGTGGTTGTATTGTTGGTGCAGTTGACCAAACGCTGAACTTTAAATAAGCTTAAAGCTGTCTATAAGCTACCAAATTAAAATCTAGTAAAAAGCATACCTAAATACTTATGACTTCTAACAGCATGCAAAATCCTAAGGCTGGTTCATTCAAAATCACTCCACAACACCTACTGGTATGAAAGAGGCAGTTTTTTTATACAAGTCATGCAATTTTGTTTCGAATGTTCAATCCATCAAAGATTACATATAACCTTAGAACCTAAACTAACCAAACATGTATAGGCTATGCAAGAACTAAAATTGTGTCACCCAATCTTACTACCAACAAAACCAAACACCCTCTAATTTTGCAAGAACGAGATTTTTCAAACATACTTTTCCACAAATCAGTCCTAACCTATTCCAAACTATATAAGCAAGTTCTAACTATCAAATTAACAGAAAATAGGCAGAAAACAATGGACAAATTATCATGCAACAAAAACCACCAATTAACACAAACAAATAGGGCCAAAATAATTACCACCTCAAGGCTTGTTCAACTTTGAGACACATCAGTCTTGACCCTCTAAGATCGCTGCGAATGGAGGTATTGTGGGGTTGTTATAAGGAGAAGGGTGCAAGACTCGTGTTGATGGACTACAAAAGTCCCAAGAGGCACATATATAAAGGACTTGGTTGTTTACTTTGTTGCTAGGCTACAACAGCCATAAAGAAAAATAGGAAGGATGGATGATGATGATAACTATACCTTTGAGTGGTACCTGTGACACAAACAAGAAACCAAACCAATGAAATTACCAATAAGCTCAGTGTCAATGAGCTTATTGGCATGCTTATGGCTATTAGCAGTCAAACCATAAAAAGAACAAAAGGTTTTTCAAAATATTTGTGAAACAACTTTTTGAAGAACTCTTGTAACCAACAATGTTAAACACAAACTCAAACCTAATGAGCAAAATCTGTTGTCACTTCACTTGTTCTTAGGTTCAAATAAATGGATCTCAACAATACTTTTTCTGTCAAAAACAATTTTGAACAAACCAAAATATTTTGATAATATCTTACACTAAAACGTGTATAAACATAACACAAATTAAACTACCAAACATTAAAGAACATGGAACTCACCTAATGCAAAATTTTATAAAAAACACTTTGAATATTCATTAATTAAAAAATACATTAAGCTAGAACAAATTGGAAAAGTGAAAAGTTAGGGCTTTATATAATAGCCATACATGGCAGATTCGAAAAATACCCAAAATGGAGTGACACGGTAGTCTTTGGGAAGTCCAACTAATTCTTTGGCAACAAGAAAAGGATATAACCCGTTGATTTACTGGCAGATTCGAAAAATACCCAAAATGGAGTGACACGGTAGTCTTTGTGGGACCATACTAGTCACAGGGTGAAAAGTTTTGGGTGTGGGTTTGGTTTAGGTTAGTGTAATATAGTTTTCTGGAAGGTTTGAAAGATCAATTGTTGTTAAGAAGATTATAGGTTTTTAGGGTTTATAAGTGATGAACACTGATTTAGATCCAGTTTAAGGGAAATAAGGTGTTTCCCACCAGTTAATTAGTATTAAACTGTTTTTTTAAAGCTTTGTTTAATAACAAATATGCTGGTGGAGAATGACGTGGGAGGTGGTGAGTGGAGGAGAGTGTGTGAGGTGGCTGATGACGTGGGGAATATAACTGGACTGGTATGGGTTGGGTTTGGTTGTTGGTTTGGGCTTATGTTGGGCTATGTCCGGGTTTGGACTGGGTATGGGTTTAAATTGGCTAGTTTTGGTCCTTTTCATTCCACTTACTTGTCTCTTGCATATCAAAGATTGAAATCAGCTTTATTACAAATTTAGTCCCTCCAATATTTTTAATCATGAATCAAGGACTAAACTTGTAATTTCATTACTCTTCAAGGGTCAATAATGACAATTCTTGAAACTTTAAGGACCACACTTGTAATTTAGAGGTTTTACAAGGGCCTAAAGTGACAAGTCTTCAAATATGAGGGACCAATCTTGACAAATCTTCAAACTTCAAGGACTTCTTTGGAAAATCATAATTTGGGTCCGGTTCTTTGTGCGGCTTCGTTTCCCATGTTCGTTTTTGCTTGATTCTTTTGATCTTTTGTTGATTTCATGATATCTGTACCTAAAATACACAATGAACAAACACAAGCATATTTTGGGCTATTTTATGATATTTTAAGCGTTTTAAGCCCGATTTGGACGACGAGACTATGTATAAATGTAGTCTCATCACTCCCCCATACTAAACCATTGTCGTGCCCTCATGCAATGCTAGAATTAAGTATCTTAGCACTTCCAAAATTCATTTTAGGTGACATTTATTGAAACGTAAATTTAAATAAACTACTACATGCGTTTAGACATAATGTATTGTTTTCATCGCAAAATGGGACGTTTAGGATCATAGAATAAGAACACGTGAATCCTTCGTTAGAAATAATTTTTTCGTCCTTGATTTTCACCCAATTCCATGCTAAGCGTGAAACAAGATCATTGTCATTATAATTTAGTAATGCTAACACTACTCATATGCTCTAATCACGTACTTAAATTCCCTTATTCCTAAGGTGTATCTCTTATATTTTATTTTTGTCTTAATGATCATGAGGATACATTTTTGACTTAAGCGTGAATAGAGATTAGGTCCAAAAATAGAGCCTTAACGGTGTAACCAAAATCATCGAATTAATAATTCATCCTAATAGACAACGATGTCAAAAAATTAAGTCAACAAAAAGGATCGATAAACATGGTTTTAGAACGGTTTTGAACATGAGACTTATTACCAATTTGGAACTGGTTTACCGCCACCTTTTATTGAAATTCTCCATGAAGTGTTTATTATGGCTTTGGTCTTGTCCCTGTCTTTTAGTTAACCTCGCCATGAGGTGTTTATTATGACTTGACGTTTATCCTCACGCCCAATGCGAATTTTGGATCTTTAAGGCTTCAAGATCTAAGACATTCACTTTCAATTTTGCATAGATTTTTCGGCCTTGTGAGCTTCGAATTTTTGCTTGATTTAGGTGAAGAGGAACTTAAATTATTATTGGGGGAAGCCTTTGATTATTTGGGTTGCCAATACTTCAAAACCGTGACGCTGGCGATACCTTAATGTTTTCCCAATTTAATTACATGGAAGCTACTAAAACAAATTAGAAACCAATCGTAGAGATTAAACCGCTAAATCAATATTTGTTAATAATTTATTATACAAGGGTAGGGAAAATAAGCAAATAATTAGGACACATGAGTTTTTGAAAGAATACGAATACTCTACATTTAGGATAGTAACTTATAATTAACGCTATCATTTCTCGTCCTCATTTAAGAGACTTAGCCTAATATAGTTAAGGAATCGAAGCTAAGTGCTCAACACGCACGGTTGAGTAAAAAATTACTCTTATTCTCACCATCAGAAAAGCTACATTCGTGTCTTAAACACTTATGAAAACAAGAAAAATTTTAAAATTTGGCCATTTTTAACCTTATTTTGCATTAAACAATAACAAAAAGATGAATTTTGGATTGCGTGATGACGTAAGCAAGGTGAAGCATCTATTAACCCCCATACTAAAACTAGACATTGTCATTAATGTTTCGAGTCTAAGGGTGAAACACCCCCATACTAGAAACGAAAAGTCGAATGCTTAATCTCGAGCATGGAAAGGGTAAAACGAATAATCTAAACCCCTTTATGAATTATGCTAATAAGATAATCGTTAGAACATAAAAGTATATCATCGGGTATCGGAATCTTCAAAGGCAACTATCAAAGCTCGAGTGATACGTAAAACGAACACGAGAGGCTTCGATGATGACGATGAACCTAATAAATAACAATCACAAACAACCACGAAACAAAGGTTGGAAGAGCACAAGTCCCTCGTTACACTATTAGAAAAGTAATAATATTTACAAGGATAAGCATGAGAATCCCCCACGAGGCACCTTTTTTATAACCGAGTCAAAAGCTCGAGTCGAATCCCCATAAATATGATCATTTAGGGATTATCATGGTATGGTCATTTTTGATGGGGCTTACATGATAAACAATGCCCAAAAGTACATGGAGTACTCTAAAACCCGATAAACGTATACCGGGGTCAAAGATAGCGTCTTCGTTTTCGGATGAAAGACGAAACAACGCAATTCCAACTCGAACTAGAACCTCAAAGAGGTAAAAGAAAAGAGGTAAGAAATAGAAGGGTGTGTCTTTGGGTGGGGCAATACAATGAGCTACTCGAGGTAGACTCACACCAAGAAAATAGAAAGATTTTCCGTATATTGCATCGGTGGAAGACCGAGATTTCCCTTTACAAGCAATTTCGGGATCTAATATCTCGTCCTCGGTGGTAAAGTGTGAAGAAACATATGGGGCTGCCCCCGCACTAAAACCAGACTCACACTTGTCAAAAGGAGTAGAGGAGGTGGTAAGACTCATAAAACGCGGTGATGACGGAGTTAAACTTGTAGAAAAATCATTTAAATCAATTTTAAAATCTTTTCCTTTTTCATCGTTTAAAAACTCTTTATGAAAACCCGATTTGATTATGTCGAAAATAATTAGGGTTTCTAAGAGGATGTTAGGCACACTAAAAATTCTCACATTTAAGTCGCGGGTAGGGGGTGGTGGATTGTATAAGTTCTCAAAACATTGATCAACAAAGAACACCGCCCCCTCGGTGTCAACATATTCGTCAACCTCATGAACGTTGATCTCTTCGATTTCTTCATCATAGATAGGCTCGCCAATCCAAGGTTTGTCGTTCCCCTCATTGAGGATTTTAGAAACTCTCTCAAAAATATCACGATCAAGCACAAAACCATAATTCTTTTGTGGGGATCGTTGATAAGTTAGATCCTCACGAATGTGGTAAACTTCATTCTTATTTGAGGAGTGTTGATTAGGTAACTCCTCGAGAATGGGATTTTTGGTCACGTGAGTTGGTTCGTCACTGAAAATAAGACGTTCAAACTCATCAAGTTCGGCCTAGACGTTGGAAAAATCAACCTCACTTGTAGGTGGAAGTGGAGGAAAAAGAGCTAGTTCTCGTTCGATAATTTCCTCAATCTCGGGATCAAACTCATAATCATCGTACTTACCATGTAAAGAGGTCTTTTTAGGAGAATCCTAAAAATGGCATTTGGATTTTGAAGCACGTGATCAAATTTGGCAAAATTGCCATCGTCATCATCAAAGAAAGAGTCGATGTGAGCACTCACAACCATGGTCTTAGAAGTCGATCGACTATGCTTAGGTGACTTTTCAATGACGAGTGGATCGATGTCGATAAAACCTTTAGGCTCAATGGGTATTGGTCTAGGTTATGGAAACACTTCAATGGAATTAGAAGTTGATGCCTCAAAGATGTGGTCCTTCCAAGGTGGTGAAGACGAGTCCATATTGGTCATTGTTGTGATGGAAATAACGTCGCCCTTCGGAATTGGTTGTTCACTTGTTTCACCAAATATATCCTGAAATGATTTTTGATCCATAAATTTTCTTATACCTTTTTCAATTAAGTAAACATACTCACGATCATTAAAATCTTCATTTCTAAAACCGTCCTTTTTAATTCTTTCAAAACATATGATAACGCTCTAATTATACATGTTTGCGTATGCGTTATCTGTATATATTTAGGTTAATTATGTGAACTATCGATACTTAATAGACTAAATTTGATGTATAGGTTCCAAGGATGTGTCGTGGAAGGAAATGGAAGAAAACACGAAGATTGAAGATTAAACGAAGAAATAAAGTCAAGCTTCTGATCTCCCGACACCTGTCACTGTTTTGGCCATATCTTGAGCATACGAACTCCATTTTAGTTGATTCAAGCGGCCACAAAAAGAGGAAAGCAAGTTATAGAACTTTGCCATTTGGTCCAAAGATAGAATGAACAAATGTATTGTGCACAATCCAAAAAGTGAGGCGTACTTTTCTGTAGGAAAATGTGTGGCGCACAAATGAAAATGTGCGCACTTTCCTTCTTCACAGCTCAAAGGTCATATTTATGACTCCTATTCATTGCTAGTCCGATCATATAAATTATAGTTGGTCCCCAAGTGTTAGAAATACTTTATAAACACCCTAAGAACTCAAAGAAACATATAACTTCTATCTATATCAAAACCTCCATTGGAGAAGGAGAGCTAAGGTGAGGATCTTTGGATCCAATGATCCAAACACTCTGGTGAACCACCATATCACCACCACCATCATAACCCATGAATTTAACACCTTCATTGGGCATATTTAGTAGCATTTGGATGTTGGTTAATCATGGAACCATTGATTTTGGGTTTATGATTGTTGTAATCCTAATATTGGATTTGGTACTTTGTAATCAAACCACTCGCATAAATAGATTGGATACATTTCTTTACTGATCAAATTGATATGTTTCTATGTTTATTGATGCTTGTGATTGTGATTATTGATTTGATTATAATAGCTTCGCAGGGGCGAAGTGCGGCGCACAATTAGGTTTGTGCGGCGCACTTTCTCCCTGGTTCGTGTTTATAAGTATGATTTCGATGCTAATGTATTATATGTTATTATGTAAGACCATTGTTATATGTTGGATTCATCCTGATCATTGACTAGTACTCATGTGAATGGATGAGTTTCATGTCATCTAGTAAATGAATCTTGTTAATCACTTGTGTCTCGATTAGTGGATTAAAACATATACCAACTCTTGCATAATCTCATCTACTACTCTAGTTATTGAAATAAAGCATAAACTATTCTTAATGCTTTTGGTATGACATGATCTTTAGTAGGATTTTTGTTATATTAATTAGATGTTGCATGTGCGACTAGTAATCCACATGTTGTCTTACCTTTTTTATGTGCTTATAATTCATCTTAGCTATATATCATTTCTATGTTCTTTGAATCATCATTTGGATAAGCTTAAGTCTTTAGAACTTGTGACACTCTAAAGATAATTTTTTTAACTTGTTAATACCAATCCCGTGGAACGA
Source organism: Glebionis coronaria (assembly GCA_025667525.1). NCBI lineage: Eukaryota > Viridiplantae > Streptophyta > Magnoliopsida > Asterales > Asteraceae > Glebionis > Glebionis coronaria. Next base: position 234,668,194 of record CM046879.1, read on the forward strand.
CCTGGACTTACCTTAAGACTATGCTATACACGAAAGGGTATACTTGCCCGTGTTGTGTTTTTAGTCCCTTGTTTGGTAATAATCTAGTAATATAAATTTATAACTCTCTTTCGCACCATCAAGTTTTTGGCCCTTTGTTTAGGACTTGCGAAACACACATCAAGTTTTTGGCGCCGCTGCCGGGGATTGTTTTCGTTAATTGTTAAAACTTTCTAAGATACTTGTTAAAAAAACCATCGCCGTAGAGATTTCTGGCAATCTCAAACCTTTATGTCTTAAAAATTACAAAAAGTACGCCGCACAATTATTTTTGTACGCCACACTTTCTGGAGAACTTGTAAGTACGTCGCACTTCTCATTTGTGCGCCGCACTTTTTCTGAAAAAAATTCAAACCATCTGCTGAATGAATTTCAAAAAACCCACCCAGCCTTTTTAATGCCTAAGTTCACTTCTGAGAACATGAGGATTAGTTTCTTTGTGCCCTTACTTGTTGAATTTTTGCATTTGTGTATAATGTACATTAAAATGAAAAGAAAAAAAACTAAAAAAATAAAAACCAAAAATATTTTATTTTATTTTTTCTCTTGTTGATTTTGCTGTGTTAAATACTTTTGTAGTTTTTCTTATTTGCGTTGTATTGCTATATGAATCATTTGAGTTTCTTGATAATTATAATAACGAAACTTAAAATATTTATTAAAAAAAAGAGGTTAATTTTATTTATAAATAAAAACATGATTCGTTTAGTTGGATTTCGTGAAGACTTGTAATTCGTTTCTTGCATCTTAGTTCACATGTGTGCTTGTTTGCATTTTATCCATTGTATGCATTTTTGTTCTTTTTCCTAATTTAAGGGGGCGTTTGGATTAGTCATTTTCTAACGATTTTGATCATAACAAAAATTCATCTTTCATCAAAATAAGTGGTATTTGATACCTTAAGCCATATTTATAAAAATATAAAATTAAAAAAATGTTTTGAAAATAAATGGAAAATACATGAAAAATAAAAAAAAGGTTAGGAATCTAGTTTTTGCCATTTGTTTCATGTTATGTATTAGATGTGCATTATGTTATGTCTTATTTTGTTATTAGAATATTTTGTGATAAGTGGTTTTACTTGTCTTTCTACCTTATTAGTCTTTCCTTTTAGTTTTGTGCTCATTTTTGTTTTTCATGCATTATGTGTTTTCATGTTTCTTAAGAGTGTGTTTTGATTAAGGTAGTTTATATATATCCAAATGATTTTGATAAAAGTGTTTTTATAAAAGTTGTTAGTTTTTAAGTTATAAGAAAGTTTCTAAAAAAGATCGTACAGAAAGTACGCCGCACATTTGATTTGTGCGCCGCACTTCTGGGTTGAAATCAAAAATATTTTTCTTTTTCGTATCATTATCATATAGATAATTTAATAATCATTTTAGTATAACTCTTGTGTGTTTGAATGTGTGAGATATATTGCTTCTGTTTGTTTGCATAATAATGTTAAAATCTAAAAAAAAAAAATTAAAAAACTATAAAACAAAAAAACTTTGCAATTAGATTAATGTGACGTGCATGGCCCCGTGTATTTCGTACTTATCTATTGTACCCAAAAATATATTTCATGAACTTTGTGGGTGTGTTTCCAGGAAACCCTCACGAGACTATAACTCGTCCACTCGGTACACCGAGGGGTTTAAAGGCTTGTTGCATACGCTAAATGCAATCATGGTGTCTACGAAAGTGTGCTTTAGAATTTTGCGTTTTGTGTAGTTTTGTCTATTTTGCATATTTAATCTATAGGTGAAGCTTGGATGGGATGGATGATCCTTATCACTTGGGGATGTATCATATATATTTGGATCGGTGTATAAATTGTTGAATTCACATGCTTGTGATGGCGCTCTATTTTGCCCTAAATTTTCTGAATTCAACCGAAGAACTTGTAAGCCCCGGGAAGTCTCGTTTCTCTTATATTTATTTTTCACACTTGTCCTACTTTTGAGTTATTTTCTAAATTACGCATATTGCTAAACTTAAGTGTGTGGGGAAAATGAATTGGAAAATGTGACTCTTTAATAAATAAAAAACTTTTTTTCGCCCTAGATAATCTAAAAATCAAATTTATTTTTCTTTTTCTTTGCCATGTAGGTTAATATATTAGAATATAATTAATAAAAAAAAGGTTGGTTGCTAGTTACCTGGTATAATTGGATGATTTTTGCTAGTAGTTGGTTCGTGGTTGGTTATGAATATTGTACCATTTCAACGAAGATGAAGGTGTACAACTTTGTGTTTCGTATTTTTTGTGGTGCACGCTTATATCAAGTGTGAGGAAATTCTTAGTTGTGAACGGCGTGATGTTTGTAGAAAAAAAAATGAGGATGAGAAAAAAAAAACAAAAAAAATGAAAAAAGTAAAAAAGAAAAAAGACAAAAAGACAAAAAAAAAACAAATGAAAAAAATAGACAATGAGCTATATGTACATTTATGAAGATGAAGGAAGACGAAGTTTTTTGAGATATCGATTAGCCAATGTGCTAAGACGTGATATCTTTATGTTGTTCGCTACGTGGTTGAAGAAAATTGTTGTAATAATATTTCATAGTTTGTGGTACGTTTGGTGGCTAGCAACATGGGTAATTTTAAACATATAAATAATTATTATTTTTTATTTTCTTGATTGAGGACAAGCAAACCCTTAAGTGTGGGGGAGTGTTTGATATTTTAGCAAATTTCTTACTAAAAACCCAAAAATATTTGCGATTTCAAAATTTTCAAAAATTTTAAAAATTTTATTTTCTTTTGGCACTTAGATAAATTTATTTTTTACTTTCTTTTTCTTAGCATTGCTTGAGGGCAAGCAATTGTTCAACTGTGGGGGAATTTGATAACGCTCTAATTATACATGTTTGCGTGTGCGTTATCTGTATATATTTAGGTTAATTATGTGAACTGTCGATACTTAATAGACTACATTTGATGTATAGGTTCCAAGGATGTGTCGTGGAAGGAAATGGAAGAAAACACGAAGATATGAAGATTAAACGAAGAAATAATGTCAAGCTTCTTATCTCCCGACACATGTCACTGTTTTGGCCATATCTTGAGCATACGAACTCTGTTTTAGTTTATTCAAGCGGCCACGAAAAGAGGAAAGAAAGTTCTACATCTTTGCCATTTGTTCAAAAGCTGGAATGACCAAATGTGTGGCGCAGAATCCAAAAAGTGCGGCGCACTTTTCTGCACGCAAATGTGCGGCGCACAAATGAAAATGTGCGGCACACTTACCTTCTGCACTGCTCAAAAGTCATATTAATGACTCCTATTCATTGCTAGTCCGATCATATAACTTATACTTGGTCCCCAAGTGTTAGAAACACTTTATAAACACCCCAAGAACTCAAAGAAACATATAACTTCTATCTATATCAAAACCTCCATTGGCGAAGGAGAGATAAAGTGAGTATCTTTGGACCCAATGATCCAAACACTCTTCTAATCCTTGGTGAACCACCATATCACCACCACCATCATAACCCTGATGAGACTACTTTTATACATGGTCTCATCGTCCAAAACGGGCTTAAAATCAATTAAATATCATCAAATATGCCAAATATATGCTCGTGTTTGTTACTTGTGTATTTTTAGGTACGGATATTGAGGAAATGGGAAAAGATCACAAGAATCAATCAAAAACGAACACGGGAAACGAAGTCGCACAATGAACCGGGCCCAAGTTTGGAATTTTGCAAAATGACCCTTGAAGAATTGAAGATTGGCAACTTTAGTCCCTCATCTTTGAAGAACTTGTCACAATTGACCCTCCAAATGTCAAATGTACAAGAATGGTCCTTATTGTTTGAAGATTTTACAAGATCAGCCTTGAAGAATCCAATATATACATTAAAGACCCTTGGATAAAGTTTTGGAAGTGATTGTGCCATATTTGACAACTTTCCAAAAGTTGATAAGTGCAAATTGGGCGCTGATGGAATTAATTACAAAGTGAAGAAGAGTGAAAAGCCTGGGGGCCAAGTCTACCAACCTACCAAACTTTCCCACCCCACCAGAACCTGCCACCTCATCAGTACCCACCCAATAACCCATATAACCCGACCCTACCCAGTCCAATACCCAAACCCAAACCGGTTTATTTAATTAAACCCCCAGTCAATTGGTCAACCCACTTAACCCTTTCTCCATTTCCCTCCTAAACATCTTTTTAAAAAGAGTTTAATCCCAATTTAGATTAAACACAAACCTGCTAAACCTTTTTACCCATAAACCCTAATCTTCAACATCACTCAAATCAAAGGGTTATTAGCTAATCTTTAGCAGATCCTTAATTCACCCTCACCTCACCTTTTCCCACCTCACAAAACATCATCACATGACCTGTAGGACCCACCCCATACCTCCCCTGCATAAGTCACTATCCCCCAAACCCTATAACCTGACCAAACCAACCATCCAGATACTCCCCTTGGTCCCCAAGCTCAAATGGACGACTGTGATTCATTCAAACATCACAACCAACAATTGGCATCACATGGGCGATTTTTGACCCAATTTTCAGAAAGAAGACCAAGGGCAATTTAGGGCTTTTCTCATTAGGGTTTTAGTGTTCTAGTAATTTCCATAGACTAGTATAAAAGGGAGTCGACCTGTGACCCCTTTTCTTTGTTCCAGAATTTTTAGCAAATGCATGTAATTCCTTTTTTATTAAATTAAAGTTTGGTATTTTAAGAAGTAAAAGTAATTCCTTTTAGTTTTATTAAAAAGTTTGGTGTTGATTTAGCTAAAGTTCTGAGTTCCAATATAATCTTTTATAAACACTTGGTGTTTATTCAGTTTCAAAAAGTTTCAAAAAGGTTTTCAAAATAAATTATAAATTTCAGAAATCATAGGGTGTTAAGAAGTGAAAGTGGAATAACATTCTTTGATTTGTGACTTATAAGTTGTTTTTAAAACAAGTCAGTTGGTCTCAAGGTTTGTGGATTTGTGAGAAAGTTTCAAAGAGTAAACAGTGTTATATTTGTGCTTGTATTTTTTTCAATTTTTCTTAAATAGGTTGGTTGATTGTTTGTTGATCAAGAGACTGCATAGGCCCGGGCCTATTGGAGGTGACAAAGCTGTCACAAAGGGACCTGGATGTAGGTCCCTTTTGGTAAAAATTCCTTTTCCTTTTTCATTTTTCTATTTTTGAGAATTTATGTGATTTTTCTTGAAAAGTGTTGATTGTTTGTTTAAACTGTTTGATTTGAGTTATTAGGCTTTTATATGCATGTTTAGAGCTTGTTTGATCAGTATGGTGATTATTTAAATTGATTTGGTTTAAAAAATCTTGATATCAGTTTTTAAGGGGGTGTTTGGATATGCATGTTAGTTAGGTTTCTTGAAGGATTTTAGGGCTTGAAACGTGTTAGAAACATTCCCTAGGATAGAGTTAGGAGTTTAGAGTGTTTGGTTTTCAAAAGGGAAGGATATTGAAGCTAGTTGTATGTTAAAAAGTTGAAAAAATAGCCAAAATCAGAAATCTGCTCATTGAGCATGATTTTGTTGAAAATGTGTGCTTGGATCTTGCAATCTGTTAGGTTATAAGGTGTTAAAGGTTTTTAGATTGTTTGTATGCTAGATTGTAGGAGTATGTGCAAAATCTGGGCCTTTGAATCTCATTAGTTTGCAAGCAATTAAGCTCGAATACTCACAGACCCATACAAGGATCTCAGCAACTTGAATTTGCCCTTGTATGCCCTTTTTTTGTGAATTTGTGTGCTAAGTGTTTGTGTTTTCTTCTTACCTTTGACTCCCTACACTCCAAAGAGTGTAGGGGTGCCTTGTTCCATCAAAAATCAACACCAAAAAGCCACACCAAGCTCCTCTTGGTCTATACACAAGTGAAGAAAACTTCACTTTTGTTCATCAGAAGTTCAACAAACAGGGCACGTTTTTTTGATTCATATAGCTTAATTCTTGGTAAAATTGGATTGTGTTTTTGTTTTAGAGCTTTACAAGTGCTACTGTTTGAGTTTTTAAAAAAAAGAAAATAAAAAGAAAATAAAAATCAAAAAGGTGCACCCTGCCTGGACTCGAACACGGGACCCCTCGTTGGGGGAGTGTACGTGTTAACTAGTGACCTAGATGACCTTTTTACGTTTATGTTTCATTTTAAATGTTACTTAAGGTGTTTTTGTTTTGGCTTTTGTTTAATAAGCCGTAGCTTATTTAGGCTTTTTCAGCTTATTTAGCAAGCTTATTTGGCCAGGCTTATTTTTCCTAGGATTCTTTTGTCAGTTTAGATTTTTCTGCTTTAAAAGTGTATTTTTCTCTTTATTTAATTATTTATTAGAATTATTTTTATATTTAATTTTAGAAAGTAATTTAAAAATAGTAAAAATCATTTTAAAAATCCAGAAAAATAGTTTTTAGGTTTTAATTTATATTTTTGAGGTTTACATATCATAAAGTTTTCAAAAAGGCTTATTTTTAATTTTATTTTATTTTAGGGTTTTTTTATAAACTTTAATAATTAATATAAAATTAATTAAAAGGTTTTAGGAGCTTTAATTTACATTTTTGTTCTAGTTACATTATTTAGGATTTTTGATAAATTTTTAGAATTTATTTAAAAACTTTTTATTTTTTTGAATATTTTAATATTATTTAATTAGAAAAAATTGAAAGTTTTAATTTTCTTCTTTTTTCATTTTTCCTAGGTTAAGGACATTAAATTAGGAACTTTGTCACTTTCCAATTAATTTTTAGGCTTTTCATTTATTTTCTAGATTTAATTTAAGATTTAATAGATTTTAATAATTTTTAGGAGTTTAAAAATAGTTTAATTTGGTTTTAAAATTTTTAAAAATAGTTTTTAGCTTAATTAGGTCATTTTTGAGGTTTACAAACTATTAAATCTTGTTTAGGGCTTTTTAATATTTAAAAGTGATTTTTAGGGCTTTAATTAGCATTAAAAAGTCATTATTTAATTAATTAAAAGGTTTTAGCAAGTTGGGATTTTTTGTAAACCCTTAGAATTTTATTGTGGATTTTTAGTAATTTTTAGGAATTTTTAGGTTAAAATTTTAATTTTTGTGTTTTTTTTACGTTTCTACGTCTTAACTTTCTAGTAGTAGTTTTTGTTAAATTTTTATTTTTTCGTCTTCGTCATCTTATCTTTTCTTCTTATTAATAATCAAAAACATTAATCAATCATTCATTACACAACGCACTAGCCTCCTCGAGAGAACGAACTTACTTTTAGTGTCATTCACACACGGTTTTCCTAAATCGTCGTGCACGCTTGCCCTATATTATTGCCCTCTTTTCCTAAAGGGGTAATTTTACAACTATCAATTTTGGCGACGCTGCCGGGGAGGCGTGTTGTGTTTTGATTGACCATTGTTGTTTTTTATATTAGCCAAAATAGTATTGGTATTAGTAGCACTCTACTAATACGTATTATCGTTTTTCGATTTTTGTGTGAATATTATTAATATATTGTATACGTAGAACAATAAATACACAAGTACTCCAAATACGTGAGCAATCACAACCTTGATTCGGGATTTCATCACTCGATGATTGTATTCGAATCTCAAACCAAAGAAAAAAGGCAAAAATAGATAAATACTTTCGTGAAGCTTAATCTTGATAATACAAACTATAAGGTGGGTATAAGGCGGTTGTATTTCACGACCTAAAGACAAAAGGCTCTTAAGTGCTTCGCGCCGCCTCATTTCCTCCGCTTGCTTGTGCGTATTTGATTTTGAGAGTGAATCAAGGGTTTTGCCGCCCAAAGTATTATTACATATCATATATATTTTCTTGGTTTCATTTGATTAAACCCTCTTGAACGATTTGGTGTTCCACCATCGTTCTAAAGTCATCGAAGGCGTTCACTCCACGTGATCGTTTTCATTCCTTGAGGCCTTTTTAATCAAGAGATTTGATTGAGGAGGAGATTTTTGGACTTTTTGTCTACTTAATACATTTCACCAATTTCCAAAAAGTTAATACAATCAAAAACCAAAAAAAAATTGAAAAACACAAAATACCAAAATGAATCTTCTTTGCTCGTCTCCACGTTGTGCGTGACGTTTATGCTCACTCGTAATCAAGCAAAACGTGCACGTAAACGAAAGAACAAAACTCCCACTCCAACTCATTCTAGTGAGGAGTCTCCTATTGACGAACCCATTGTACGAGAAGCACCTACCATGGCGAATCGAACTATGATGGAGTTACTTCAAGCACCCACCGAGGGTTATGGAGAAGCTATTGTGATTCCCGCTATCCTTGCGGAGAATTTTGAGGTGAAAACGGGTTTGTTGTCGATGATCCAAAACAACAAATTCCATGGTGATGAGAAAGACAATCCCCACAACCATATCCGCCAATTTAATCGTCTTACCGCCACGTGCAAATTTAAGGATGTCTCGAATGACTCGATTAAGATGATGCTTTTTCCGTATTCCTTAGCGGGGCCCGCTAAAATTTGGTTAGAGAAAGAGCCACCCAATTCTATATTGACGTGGAAGGATCTCGTTTCAAAGTTTGTGAACCAATTTTTTCCGCCCTCTAAGACTACGCATTTTAAGAATGAAATTTCTAAATTTTCACAAGAATCAAATGAAAGTTTTTCTACGGCTTGGAATAGGTTTAAGGAGATGTTACATGAATGTCCTCATCACGGTTTTTCCGACTTGCACCAAATCGACACGTTTTACAATGGACTTAACGATCATGAAAGAGATTATTTGAATGCCGCCGCGGGTGGTAATTTTTTGTGTAAAACGGTTGAAGAAGCTTTGGTCATAATTGAGAATAGGTCTAAAGTTTATAGCCCTCGTCACACACCGAGTGTTGCCAAAATGGGATCATCATCGTCTCAAAGTATCAATGCATTACATGATGAGGCTAATGAGGAAAATCGGTTTTTCGATAGGTTTTCTACCCTTATGTCCCATTGGAAGGCTCAAGAAGCTTCCAATTCCGCTTCGGTTAAAGCGGTTTCTAAGAGTTGTTTGTCGTGTGGTGGAGCTCATGATCTTTCCGAGTGCATTACCGCGGATGGTAACACTTCGAATGCTTTTGTAGCCACGGGAACTTACAACCAAATCAGTCAAGGTTCTCGTTCAAATCAAGCTCCACCAAATCAAAATGCTAATAACTATCGCAACAACAACCAAGGTGGAAATTACAAAGGAAATCAAAGGAATTATAACAAAGGTAATTACCAAAGTGGAAATGGGCAAATTTCTAATCAAAACCAAAACCGTGATTTTCAAAACAATGCCCAAGGTTTTCAAAACGATCACACCAAAAATCTTCAAGGAGAATTTTTGAATTATGCTAAGGCTAATGATGCTAAGTTTGACAACATGCAACGTGAAATGGTTAGCTTAAGATCCGAGTTGAAAAACGAGCTTAAAAACGAACTTGCTAATGAACTTAAAACTCATGCTAACAAAATGGAAGGAAATGTCACACGTCTCCAACAAAATCAACAAAAAATGGAGCAAGGACAACATGAGATTAAGCAAGAATTGTTAAAAGCGGATGCTAGGCAATCTATGTTTGAAGACCGAATGGCTAAAATGTTTGAAGCTATCATGTGTAAGCCCTCTTCTTCGGGTGGTCTTCCTAGTGATACCATCGTGAACCCGAAAGGAGAATTGAATGTTATTACTACTCGTAGTGGTAAAACTTTCAAAGAACCCATTTCTCGTCCTAGTACTTCTATGGAGAAGGAAAAAGAGAAAGAACCCGAGGTTGTGGTAGAAAAGGAGCAAATTCAAATTCCACGAAGTACCGCTCAAACCACACCTACGGTTGAACCAATACCAATCATGGAACCCGAGATTCCAAGGCCTTTGCCTATGCCTACTTTGCCCCAACCCACACCACCTTTACCCTACCCTTCAAGACGAGACAAGCAAAAGGCACAAGAACGAAATAATTATCAATTTGAACTCTTTATGAAAATGTTTCGTGACTTGCATTTTAATATAAGTTTTGCCGACGCCTTAGTCATGATGCCTCGATTTGCCGCGAACTTCAAAAGTATGTTGAATAACAAAGAGAAATTGCAAATATCGTCTAGTTTTTCTTCGGTTTTTCTAAGCCGCATACCTCAAAAAGTCGGTGATCCCGGCAAGTTTTTAATCCCATGTGCTATCCAAGACATGGAAGAATGCTACGCCTTGGCCGATCTTGGTGCTAGTATTAATTTGATGCCTCTTGAGATTTTTAAATCGCTCAATCTTCCAAATCTCACTCCTTCAAGAATGTCAATCGAAATGGCCGATCATTCTACGATTCTAGCTTGTGGAGTTGCCGAGGACGTCTTTGTGAAAGTTGGAAAGTTCTACTATCCTGTAGACTTTATTGTTGTTGATATTCCCATCGATCCTAAAGTTCCGTTAATTTTAGGCCGATCTTTTTTGGATACCTCGAGAGCACTTTTCGATGTGCATGCAAGAAAAATCACTCTTCGTTTCAATGAGGAAGAACTCGTCATTAATGCAACCCAAAACTCCACTCTTTCTCATGTGTATTCTATCACATCTTTGTACAATGTCAATCCCATCGAAAGCATTTGCAAAAAAAAGATTTCCAATAGAGTTTTAGGAGTTGTTGAGAAAAATGAAGTTCCATCCCCTCCGCCGGTGGAGGTTAAGAGTGTTAAGCCTATGATTCCAATCTCGAGTGATTCTTCGGATGATGAATACGTTGATCCCGATGGGGAGGTTTTCTTTATTGATAAACGTGTTGAAAACTTACCACCACCTAAACCAAAAAGATTTCAAAATGTGAGAATTTTTAGTGTGACTAACATTGCTTTAGATACACTAAATATTTTTGACATAATTAAATCGGGTTTTCACAAGGAGAGTGTAAAAAATGAAAAAGGAAAAGACTTTAAATTAAATTTAAAAGATTTTTCTACAATTCTAACTCCGTCATCACCGCGTTTATTGAGTACTACAAGCTCGTCTACTCCTTTTGACGATGCTTTGTGTGGACTTAGTGTGGGGGAAGCCCCTTATGTTCCCTTCCCTTTCTCAACCGAGGACGAGATATTTGATCCTGGAATTGCTTATATAGGGAAATCTCGGTCTTCCACCGATGCAATAAATGGAAAATCTTTTCATTTGATTGGTGCGAGTCTACCTCGAGTAGCTCAATATTTTGACTTACCCATTGTCCCACCCTTCTATTTCTTCTCTCTTATTTTCTTCTACCCCATTGGGGTTTGTGTTGGAGTAGTGTTGTTTCGTCTTTCATCCGAAAACGAAGACGCTATCTTTGACCCCGATATACGTTTATCGGGTTTTTAAAGTACTCCACGTACTTTTGGGCCTTGTTTATCATGTAAGCCCCACCAAAAATTGACCACACCATGATTATCCCTAAATGATCACATTTATGGGGATTCGAGTCGAGCTTTTGACTCGGTTATCAAAAACAAGGTGCCTCGTGGGGGAGACCCATGCTTATCCATGTACATATTATTGCTTTCTAATTAGTTTAATGTGAGGGGATTTGTGCCCTTCCAACCTTTGTTCCGTGGTTGTTTGTGCATTGTGGTTTTTAGATCATGATCTTCACGATTGGAGCCTCTCGTGTTCGTTTTATGGGAGCACTCGATCGTTTGCTTTGGAGGCCTTTCCCAATATCCATATGATATATCCTTTTATGTTCTAACCTTAGGTTTTTAGCACACTTCATAAACGGCTATTACTTATTGGTTACACCCTTTCCATGCTAGATTAGGCATTCGACTACGTCTCTAGTATGGGGGTGTTTGCACCCCTAGACTCGAAACATTGAGGACAATGTTTAACTTTAGTATGGGGGGGGGGGGTTGAATAGATACTTGCCTTGCCAAACCTTCACGCTTTCCAAAGTTTATCGTTTTGTTTATCGTTTTGTTGCAAAATAAGGCTAAAATGGCCAAATTTTAAATTTTTCTCATATTTTATAAGTGTTGAAGACACGAATGTAGATTTTCCGATGGCGAGAATAAGAGTAATTTTTGACTCGACCGTGCGTGTTGAGCACTTAGCTTTGATTCCTTAACTATACATTAGGCTAAGTCTCTTAAATGAGGACGAGAAATGATAGAGTTAATTATAAGTTACTATGCTAAACGTAGAGTACTCATATTCTTTCAAAAACTCATGTGTTCTCGTTGTTTGCTTATTCTCCCTTCGCTTGTAAATATTTTTTGCTTAATAAATATTGACTTAGCGGTTTAGTTAGGATTGTTGGGTTTCTAGCCTTTTCTAGTAGCTTCCGTGTAATTAAATTGGGAAGACATTAAGGTATCGCCAACGTCACGGTTTTGAAGTATTGGCAACCCGAATAATCGAAAGCTTCACCCAATAATAAGATTTCAAGTGCTCACCTAAATCTAGCAAACAATTTGAAGCCCCACAAGGCCTAAAATCTATGCAAAATTGAAAGTGAATCAAGCCTTAATCTTCGAAGCTTTAAAGATCCAAAATTCGCTTTAGCGTGAGGATATACGTCTTTGGCTAATAAAACCACCGATGAGGCGGATAATAAAAGGCAAGGCAAGACCGAAGTCATAATAAAAGCTTCATGGCGAAGTTGAATAAAAGATGGAGGTAAACCAAAGATAATAAGGCCCTTCCGTTAGGGGGCGTATAAAAGTCTTGGTAATAAGTCTCATGTTCAAAACTGTTATAAAACCGTGTCTATCGATCCTTCTTGTTGACTTAATTTTTTAACATCGTTGTCTATTAGGAGGGGTTATTGATTTGATGGTCTTAGTTACACCGTTAGGACTCTATTTTTAGACCTAAATCTCTATTATCGCATAAGTCAATGATGTATCCTCGTGATCATTAAGACATAATAAAATATAAGAGATACAACTTAGGAATAATGGGAGAATAAGTACGTGATTAGGGCATATGAGTAGTGTTAGCATTACTAACTTATAATGACAATGATCTCGTTGCACGCTTGGCATGGAATTGAAGTGAAAATCGAGGACGATGAAATTATTTCTAACGAAGCATTCACGTGTTCTTATTCTATGAACCTAAACGTCCCATTTTGCGATGAAAATCATACATTATGTCTAAAACGCAAGTAATAATCATAGTAGTGTAGCTAGTTATCATTTCAATAAAGTGAATAAAAATGAATTTTGGAGGTGCTTCGATACTTTATGCTAGCATTGCGTGAGGGCACGGCAATGGTTTAGTATGGGGGAGTGATGAAACTGCTTTTATACATGGTCTCATCGTCCAAAACGGGCTTAAAATCAATTAAATATCATCAAATATGCCAAATATATGCTCGTGTTTGTTACTTGTGTATTTTTAGGTACGGATATTGAGGAAATGGCAAAAGATCACAAGAATCAATCAAAAACGAACACGGGAAACAAAGTCGCACAATGAACCGGGCCCAAGTTTGGAATTTTGCAAAATGACCCTTGAAGAATTGAAGATTGGCAACTTTAGTCCCTCATCTTTGAAGAACTTGTCACAATTGACCCTCCAAATGTCAAATGTACAAGAATGGTCCTTATTGTTTGAAGATTTTACAAGATCAGCCTTGAAGAATCCAATATATACATTAAAGACCCTTGGATAAAGTTTTGGAAGTGATTGTGCCATATTTGATAACTTTCCAAAAGTTGATAAGTGCAAATTGGGCGCTGATGGAATTAATTACAAAGTGAAGAAGAGTGAAAAGCCTGGGGGCCAAGTCTGCCAACCTACCAAACTTTCCCACCCAACCAGAACCTGCCACCTCATTAGTACCCACCCAATAACCCATATAACCCGGCCCTACCCAGTCCAATACACAAACCAAAACCGGTTTATTTAATTAAACCCCCAGTCAAATGGTCAACCCACTTAAACCTTTCTCCATTTCCCTCCTAAACATCTTTTTAAAAAGAGTTTAATCCCAATTTAGATTAAACACAAACCTGCTAAACATTTTTACCCATAAACCCTAATCTTCAACATCACTCAAATCAAAGGGTTATTAGCTAATCTTTAGCAGATCCTTAATTCACCCTCACCTCACCTTTTCCCACCTCACAAAACATCATCACATGACCTGTAGGACCCACCCCGTACCTCCCCTGCATAAGTCACTTTCCCCCAAACGCTATAACCCGACCAAACCAACCATCCAGATACTCCCCTTGGTCCCCAAGCTCAAATGGACGACTATGATTCATTCAAACATCACAACCAACAACTGGCATCACATGGGCGATTTTTGACCCAATTTTCAGAAAGAAGACCAAGGGCAATTTAGGGCTTTTCTCATTAGGGTTTTAGTGTTCTAGTAATTTCTATAGACTAGTATAAAAGGGATTCTACATGTGACCCCTTTTCTTTGTTCCAGAATTTTTAGCAAATGCATGTAATTCCTTTTTTATTGAATTAAAGTTTGGTATTTTAAGAAGTAAAAGTAATTCCTTTTAGTTTTATTAAAAAGTTTGGTGTTGATTTAGCTAAAGTTCTGAGTTCCAATATAATCTTTTATAAACACTTGGTGTTTATTCAGTTTCAAAAAGTTTCAAAAAGGTTTTGAAAAGAATTTATAAATTTCAGAAATCATAGGGTGTTAAGAAGTGAAAGTGGAATAACATTCTTTGATTTGTGACTTATAAGTTGTTTTTAAAACAAGTCAGTTGGTCTCAAGGTTTGTGGATTTGTGAGAAAGTTTCAAAGAGTAAACAGTGTTATATTTGTGCTTGTATTTTTTTTCAATTTTTCTTAAACAGGTTGGTTGATTGTTTGTTGATCAAGAGACTGCATAGGCCCGGGCCTATTGGAGGTGACAAAGCTGTCACAAAGGGACCTGGATGTAGGTCCCTTTTGGTAAAAATTCCTTTTCCTTTTTCATTTTTCTATTTTTGAGAATTTATGTGATTTTTCTTGAAAAGTGTTGATTGTTTGTTTAAACTGTTTGATTTGAGTTATTAGGCTTTTATATGCATGTTTAGAGCTTGTTTGATCAGTATGGTGATTATTTAAATTGATTTGGTTTAAAAAAATCTTGATATCAGTTTTTAAGGGGGTGTTTGGATATGCATGTTAGTTAGGTTTCTTGAAGGATTTTAGGGCTTGAAACGTGTTAGAAACATTCCCTAGGATAGAGTTAGGAGTTTAGAGTGTTTGGTTTTCAAAAGGGAAGGATATTGAAGCTAGTTGTATGTTAAAAAGCTGAAAAAATAGCCAAAATCAGAAATCTGCTCATTGAGCATGATTTTGTTGAAAATGTGTGCTTGGATCTTGCAATCTGTTAGGTTATAAGGTGTTAAAGGTTTTTAGATTGTTTGTATGCTAGATTGTAGGAGTGTGTGCAAAATCTGGGCCTTTGAATCTCATTAGTTTGCAAGCAATTAAGCTCAAATACTCACAGACCCATACAAGGATCTCAGCAACTTGAATTTGCCCTTGTATGCCCTTTTTTTGTGAATTTGTGTGCTAAGTGTTTGTGTTTTCTGCTTACCTTTGACTCCCTACACTCCAAAGAGTGTAGGGGTGCCTTGTTCCATCAAAAATCAACACCAAAAAGCCACACCAAGCTCCTCTTGTTTTATACACAAGTGAAGAAAACTTCACTTGTGTTCATCAGAAGTTCAACAAACTAGGCACGTTTTTTTTTTATTCATATAGCTTAATTCTTGGTAAAATTGGATTGTGTTTTTGTTTTAGAGCTTTACAAGTGCTACTGTTTAACTTTTTAAAAAAAAGAAAAAAAAAGAAAATAAAAATAAAAAAGGTGCACCCTGCCTGGACTCGAACACGGGACCCCTTGTTGGGGGAGTGTACGTGTTAACCAGTGACCTAGATGACCTTTTTACGTTTATGTTTCATTTCAAATGTTACTTAAGGTGTTTTTGTTTTGGCTTTTGTTTAATAAGCCGTAGCTTATTTAGGCTTTTTCAGCTTATTTAGCAAGCTTATTTGGCCAGGCTTATTTTTCCTAGGATTCTTTTGTCAGTTTAGATTTTTCTGCTTTAAAAGTGTATTTTTCTCTTTATTTAATTATTTATTAGAATTATTTTTATATTTAATTTTAGAAAGTAATTTAAAAATAGTAAAAACCATTTTAAAAATCCAGAAAAACAGTTTTTAGGTTTTAATTTATATTTTTGAGGTTTACATATGATAAAGTTTTCAAAAAGGCTTATTTTTAATTTTATTTTATTTTAGGGTTTTTTATAAACTCTAATAATTAATATAAAATTAATTAAAAGGTTTTAGGAGCTTTAATTTACATTTTTGTTCTACTTACAGTATTTAGGATTTTTGATAAATTTTTAGAATTTATTTAAAAACTTTTTATTTTTTTGAATATTTTAATATTATTTAATTAGAAAAAATTGAAAGTTTTATTTTTCTTCTTTTTTCATTTTTCCTAGGTTAAGGACATTAAATTAGGAACTTTGTCACTTTCCAATTAATTTTTAGGCTTTTCATTTATTTTCTAGATTTAATTTAAGATTTAATAGATTTTAATAGTTTTTAGGAGTTTAAAAATAGTTTAATTTGGTTTTAAAATTTTTAAAAATAGTTTTTAGCTTAATTAGGTCATTTTTGAGGTTTACAAACTATTAAATCTTGTTTAGGGCTTTTTAATATTTAAAAGTGATTTTTAGGGCTTTAATTAGCATTAAAAAGTCATTATTTAATTAATTAAAAGGTTTTAGCAAGTTGGGATTTTTGTAAACCCTTAGAATTTTATTGTGTATTTTTAGTATTTTTTAGGAATTTTTAGGTTAAAATTTTAATTTTTGTGTTTTTTTTTACGTTTCTACGTCTTAACTTTCTAGTAGTAGTTTTTGTTAAATTTTTATTTTTTCGTCTTCATCATCTTATCTTTTCTTCTTATTAATAATCAAAAACATTAACCAATCATTCATTACACAACGCACTAGCCTCCTCGAGAGAACAAACTCACTTTTAGGGTCATTCACACACGGTTTTCCTAAATCGTCGTGCACGCTTGCCCTATATTATTGCCCTCTTTTCCTAAAGGGGTAATTTTAGAACTATCAAACCCACAAATTTATCACCTTCATTGGGCATATTCAGTAGCATTTGGATGTTGGTTAATCATGGAATCATTGATTTTTTGTTTATGATTGTTGTAATCCTAATATTGGATTTGGTACTTTGTAATCAAATCACTCGCATAAATGGATTGGGTACATTTCTTTACTGATCAAATTGATATGTTTCTATGTTTATTGATGCTTGTGATTGTGATTATTGATTTGATTATAATAGCTTCGCAGGGGCGAAGTGCGGCGTACAATTAGGTTTGTGCGTCGCACTTTCTCCCTGGTTCGTGTTTATAAGTATGATTTAGATGCTAATGTATTATATGTTATTATGTAAGACCATTGTTATATGTTGGATTCATCCATGATCATTGACTAGTACTCATGTGAATGGATGAGTTTCATGTCATCTAGTAAATGAATCTTCTTAACCACTTTTGTCGCGATTAGTGGATTAAAACATATACCAACTCTTACATAATCTCATATACTACTTTAGTTATTGAAATCAATCATAAACTATTCTTAATGCTTTTGGTATGCCATGATATTTAGTCGGGTTTTTTTATATTAATTAGATGTTGCATGTGCGACTAGTAATCCACATGTTGTCTTACCTTGTTTATGTGCTTATAATTCATCTTAGCTATATATCATTTCTATGTTCTTTGAATCATCATTTGGATAAGCTTAAGTCTTTTGAACTTGTGACACTCTAAAGATAAATGTTTTAACTTGTTAACACCAATCCCGTGGAACGACCTAGACTTACCTTAAGACTATGCTATACACGAAAGGGTATACTTGCCCGTGTTGTGTTTTTAGTCCCTTGTTTTGTAATAATCTAGTAATATAAATTTAAAACTCTCTTTCGCAACATCAAGTTTTTGGCCCTTTGTTTAGGACTTGCGAAACACACATCAACATGCATCAAGCCTCATATTTTCTGCTAAAGTCAACATTTTGAAATCATTTTTGGAAACATCGGTTTTGTCATGATCATTTGAAATTTGGGATCTATTCGCGAAAAAGTCCATTTTATCCTCCCCATAAGTCATAGTTAATTTCCCACCGTGAACGTCGATTACGACTCGAGCCGTCGATAAAAAGGGTCGTCCTAAAATAATGGGACATTTAAGGTCACACTCGTAATCGGAAATGACGAAGTCCGCGGGAAAAATAAACTTTCCAATCTTAACGTAGACATCCTCGGCTATACAAATTGGTCTTAATGGTGTACAAATTGCTAGCTCGATTGTCATGTTCGTGGGGGTAAGTCTAGGCAATTTCATCAATTTCCAAAGAGAATGAGGCATGAGCTTGATGCTAGCACCTAAATCGGCAAGGGCTAAACATCCCTCAATCTCGGAAAAATCACAAGGTAATAGAAATTGGCCCGGATCCTCTTCCTTTCTCGGCATATGCCTTTTGGGTTTTTTAAGAAGGATCGAAGCACAAGTTTTTTCACGCGTCACTTTGGTGAGGTCGATAAAGCTCTCTTTTTGGACCGTGGATGGAATTTGAGGTACACGAGGCTGTGCACTCTTTTCCTTGGTCACCACGTTCATCCCCTCGACTTTAGAACATGAAGGCGTCTTAGAAGTCGAGGGTTGAGAAGAAGGAACAACTCTAAATTCATCAAGGTTTAGGGTAATCACATGACTTTTTTCGATAGACGAGGCGGCTTTAACATGTTCCTTCAGATTTGGTACGGTGTTGCTAGGTAACGTACTCGGAGACGAACTTGCTTGATTGCTCATAATTGCCGAAAACATCTTTTTAATCTCACTTTGACCTTGATCGATTTTATTATTTTGACCTCTCAAAGTGTGGGAAAAATCGTTCCTCATCTCACCAATTTTCGTTTCTAATCTCTTCATATTAGCGTCATTTGATTTAACGTAACTTTGAAAATCATTTGAACCATTAAAATTTTGATTGAAACCTTGGTTTTGATTCCCTTGAAAATGGTTTCCTTGATTAGCGTTGTTTTAAAATTTTGAATTTTGCCCATTGTTAAAATTCCGTTTTTGATTGTTGTTGTTAAAACCTCGATTTTGCCAATTCAAATTTTGACCTTGATTATAATCACCTTGATTTCCTTGTTGATTTTGAAAATTGTTTCCACGATTATAATTATTGCCTTGATTGTTGTTGTTCTTTTGTTGCGATGGACCGACGTTATTTTGATTTTAATTTTGAAAATTCCCATTTAACGCGTTAACACTCGACGTTTGGCCATCCGTAGTTGCAGACTCGTAATAATTATGTGGTCCACCGCAAAACGTACACGAAGCCTTAACCGCTTTCACCGTAGCGGGAGCTTTTTTCATCTCGATAAAAAACGACGTAAAAGAATTCGTCAATTTGTCGACTTTTGCATCAACCCTCTCAATATCGCGATTAGCATAGCTAACATTAGCGACACTGGCAACACTCGGTGTGTTATGGATTTCGTAAACCTTAGATCGATTTTCGATTATCAATAACGTGTCCATAGGATTTTTACACAAAAAGTTGCCACCGACGGCGGAATTTAACGAATCTTGTTCTTGAAAACTAAGAGCGTTATAAAACGTATCGATTTGGTGTAACTCGGAAAAGCCGTGGTGAGGACATTGCCTATGAAATTCTTTAAAACGATCCCACGCGTCTCTAAACGATTCATTCGGCTGTTGTTTAAATCTCGTAATCTCGTTTTTGAAAAACGTCGTCTTAGAAGGTGGGAAAAAATGATTAACGAATTTAGATACGAGATTGTCCCACGTAGCTATGGAGTTAGGTGCTTCTTTCTCGTACAATTCCTTGGCGGAGCTATCGAGCGAGTATGGAAAAAGCATAAGCTTGATGACATTGGTGTCAACGTTTTTGTACTTGCATGTAGCAAAAAAGCGATTGAAATTCCGAATGTGATCGTGAGGATTATCCGCCTCACGACCTAAAAACTGTGTCGCTTGAATCAATGTCAACATTCCGCTTTTTATTTCAAAATTCTGCGCACCGATTGCAGGAATGACGATCGCGTCTCCATAACCCTCGGTGGGCGCTTGGAGCAATTCCATCATCATACGATTGTCGGCCATCTCGTCGTTAGTTTCGACAACGATATTAGGAACTTTTGTTTATAATCACGTCTTCGTCGTCGATTCCTTCGATTTCGATTGCGTCGATTCGAAACGTCTCTAGAATTCGAATAATCCTTCGACCGAGTGTGCATGAACTAACGTAGAGAATGGGGGTAGCAAAGAAGACTGTTTTTGGGGTTATTCACTTTTTCAATTTTTTTGGTCTTTGATTGTTTTTTTATTTTTTGTATTTTTGGTGTATTACGTAGACTCAAATCTATAAATCTCTCCTCGAATCAATTTCTCGATTAAAGGAGCCTCAAGGAATGAAAACTATCACGTTGAGTGAATGTCTTCGATGACTTTAGAACGTTGGTGGAACACCAAAACGTTCAAGAGGGTTTAATCTTTGAAAATCAAGCAAATATATATGATACGTAGATAATACTTTGGTTGGTAAACCCTCGATTAGCCCTTTTTCCCAAAACACGCACAAGCAAGCGGAGGAAACGAGGCGGCGCGAAGCACTTAAGAGCCTTTTTCCTTTAGGTCGTGAAATACAACCGCCTTATACTCACCGTATTGTTTGTGTTAATCAAAATTAAGCCTTTCGAAAGTAATTATCTATTTTGCATTTTTCTTTTTGTTTTGGATTCAAATACAATAATTGAGTGATGAAATCCCAATTAAGGTTGCGTTTTCACGCTTTTGGAGATATTGTAAATTTATTGTGATACGTAATACAATATATTAATAATATTCACAAAAAACGAAAACGAGTATTCTACAATATAGTAAAAGATTGTTTTGTGTTTAATTGAGGCTAAACACGATTTATTTGGATATTTATAATATAGTAGAAAAAATAACAAACGAGTATGTACGATATTTACGCTTTCCAAAAATGAAAAGCAAAAACGTACTAATCACACAAACACGATATGTGTAATGGCACTAAAAGCACCTCCCCGGCAGCGGCGTCAAAATTGATGTAGGTATTTTAATCGTTTGTTTTAGAAAAAACAAATAACTGTGGCAAGTATTAAACCTCACGATTTAGGAAACACGGGTTATTGAATAAGTGCGAGTTCGTTCTCGAAGGAGGTGTATGTGTTATGTGCCAATATGTATAAAACAATGTTTGGATTAGTCACGTTTTTTAGAGAGAAATATTGGAAAAGTAAATGACGAGTTACGCTAATTTAAACTACAGCGAAAATTAAAACGTATACGTTAAAACGTAAGACGCGACGAAAATAAAAATTTAAACTAAAAAGTAATTAAAAATTAAAAATAAGTCTAAACTAATATAAATAAGAATAAAAATTCAATAAATAAATTTTAAAACATATTTTTAATTAAATATTTAATTTTAAAAGCTAAGTAAAGCCCTAAAATTAAATATAATTAACAGAAAGTCCAAAATTATATTTTATCAAACTAAAATCTTACTTATATCAATTAATAACTAAAAAGTAATTTTTCTAAATTTTTAAAACTATTTTTCTATTTTTTAAAGGCTAAAAACTGATTTTAAACTAAAATAATGATAAAAAATAATAAAATAATGAGAAAAATAAATTTTATTTTTCAAAAATCCTAAATTACTTAGTTAAACTTGAAAAAATGAAAAATTTGAAAAAAGTGATCTTAGGTCTAATAGGACAAAAACAGAAATGGTAAAAACTAATTATTAATTAAAATAATTATAAAAATAATAAAATAAAGGGAAAAATAAAATTACTTTTCCTAAAATTCTGAAATACTTGACTTTACTATGGAAAAATAAAAAGGTAAGAAAAAACTTAATTTTATCCTAATAAGACAAAAAACAAAAACTGATAGTAACATGTGGGGGGGTTTTGTCTTTTAGCTAGTCAGTGGCAACAACAAGGCTATTAGTGGGAACCTTGTTCCCACTGCCCAGTCACAAAAGACGATTAAAGCCTTTTTGGCTTGATTTTGTTGGTTGTTTTTTGACAATAAGGCACCCCCACACTGAGTAAAGTGTGGGAAGTCAATAGCAAGTAAAAAACAAACAGTCCAAACACAAATATCACAAAATCCAAGCAATTAGCACTCACTGGTACACAAATGGGGGTCTGGTGGTTGTATTGCTGGTGCAGTTGACCAAAAGCTGAACTTTAAACAAGCTTAAAGATGTCTATAAGCTACCAAATAAAAATCTAGTAAAAAGCAGACCTAAATACTTATGACTTCTAACAGCATACAAAATCCTAGGGTCAGGTTCATTCAAATCACTCCACAACACCTACTGGTATGAAAGAGGTAGATTTTTATACAAGTCATGCAATTTTGTTTCAAATGCTCAATCCATCAAAGATTACTTATAACCTTAGAACCTAAACTAACCAAACATGTGCAGGCTATGCAAGAACTAAAATTGTGTCACCCAATCTTACTACCAGTAAAACCAAACACCCACTAATTTTGCAAGAACAAGATTTTTCAAACAAACTTTTTCACAAATCACTCCTAACCTATTCCAAACTATCTAAGCATGTTCTAACTATCAAATTAACAGAAAATAGGGAAAAACAATGGACAAATTATCATGCAACAAAAACCACCAATTAACACAAACAAATAGGGCCAAAATAATTACCACCTCAAGGCTTGTTCAACCTTGAGACACATCAGTCTTGACCCTCTAAGATCGCTACGAATGGAGGTCTTGTGGGGTTTTTTTAAGGAGAAGGGTACAAGACTCTTTTTGAGGGACTACAAAAGTCCCAAGAGGCACATATATAAAGGACTTGGCAGTTTACATTGTTGGTAGGCTACAACAGCCACAAAGAAAAACAAGAAGGATGGATGATGATAACTATACCTTTGAGTGGTACATGTGAAACAAACAAGAAACCACACCAATGAACTTACCAATAAGCTCAGTGGCAATGAGCTTTGTAAAACCCGTATGCTTTTACCATGAATAGTTCCCTTAAGATCGTACGTACTAGATTAAAACTTTCATATTATAGTATGATTACGTTCACGTGTTAGAATTTTACGTATTACGTACGTGTTAGAACATGATAAGTATTTATTACGTACGAACACACAATAATTATTTAACAATAATTAATCACGAACATGCGATCATGAAATCATGAACGTAATTAAATCATCGAACTAATATTAATTACGTATATATATTTATTACGAGCACGAATAAATATATTAAGTCACTGTTAATATTATAAAACACGAACACAAATAAACACGAACGAACACTTAAATAACGAGACACGAAAAATGGTACGGGTACCCCATGTGGTGCCCCCTACCCGCGGCTACATCAAGAAAGATGGGCCAAGCCCATCAAATTTTACTAAGAAGGGGGTTAAGGTAAAACTTGTTTTCACTTTTCACTTTACAGTAAACTAAACAAAAAACCTAAAAAGATTTTTGGCTCCTTCCTTCTTGCTCTCTTTGGCCGCCGCACATAACAACAAGAAAGGGGGTGTTCATTTGATTTTGATCTTGAATTTTGTACGTGTGTTCGTGTGTGTTCATCCTCGTTAGATCCACGTATTCGGTATACCTTTTTAATCCTTTTTCTTTTTGATTTGATTTAATAAAATTAAATAAGAACATGACGTATTTAAAAACCTAATTAAAAACATAAACTAAACATGTAGTTGGTTATGGGGTAAATCAAAAGGAGGATTTAGGGGTGTTTTGTTTGGTCGGCGCCTAAACCGAACCCCAAGGGGGTATCGGTTTGGCTTATAGACCACCACCGAGACCACAAGGTCCCGGTTTGGTGGTGTGGGTCCCACGGCAGCAGCAAACAAAAAGGAACCCCGAAGTGGTTCGGGGTATGGTGTCGATTTCATGTCCGGTTCATGGTTTCTAGTCACGATCCGGTTCATGGGTTATGTTAATGTGATGTTTTAATAATCATTTTTTAAAATTAAAATAATAAAATATGAATTGATTAATTTAATAAAACATGACTTAGGTTATAATTTAATTATTAGATCATGGAATTATTAACCTAAGTATTTATATTTTTCTAGACTTTATAGTTAATTAATTATTAAAAACCATGGTTATAATTAATTAATTAACATGACTTAGGTTATATTATTAATAAATAATAATACATGTTTTAACCTAAGTATTTAACCTTATTTAATTAAAAACATGATATATTTAATTAAACACTTTTAACCTATTGTTTATTTAAATTACATGTAATAATTAATAAACTATACCTTATATCATTATGAGTTAGAAAAATAATCAGAAAACACTTAAGCTTATATACTTAGCTTATTTAACCAACTTATATCTAATTATGGAAACTTTCTATTTTTAGAAACATATTTAATTAAGGCAGCTAATCTATTTATGGAAACTTTCTATTTTTAGAAACTTATTTAATTAAGGCACCTAATCTATTTATGGAAACTTTCTATTTTTAGAAACTTATCTATTTTAAGCAGTAATTCTATTTTTGGAAACTATCTATTTTTGGAAACATTCTATTTTTGGAAACTTTCTATTTTTGGAAACATTCTATTTTTGGTAACTTTATATTTTTGGAAACTTTCTATTTTAGGAAACCTGCTATTTTAAGAAAGTTACTTATTATTACACAGTAAGTATAATAATACATGAAATACTAGAAATACTTAATCAGAATAGACAGAATATAAGATAAACACAGTTTAAGGTTTAAAACAGTAAAACATGATATTAACATATAAAATAAGTTTATATGTTTGATTTGCTTATGTTTAATTTAGAATACCTATAGTCATATACATGCATGACCAGTTTCACCTAGTTATGGAGCTACCATAACCATAACATTAGAGGCACTGATGTTATGACTTCACCACGGCGGAGTGATTGCTCGTGGCGTCCCTTCAGCTTTTGGCCATATTATTATATTTATCATGTGGGGCGTGTGGGTGCATCCTAGTTACATGTTTTTCAGCAGATTACTCAGTGTGAATGTGGTGTGTGCCTTGCATCCTTCACAAGGAGCTGATCCCTCCTACCCAAACCAGTATATTAAATTAGAGGCAGCCCCTCTAATTTGCATGATGAGGTCACCCCTCCAAGTATTCATGCACGGTGGATTTTCATGACCTATATTGGCTAATGGTAGAATATGTTAAACAGTTTTTATAAGATGAACATAAGGGTTTTCAAACTATAAAGCCAGTTTTACCAAGACTTAACCAGGTTATTCGGGACATAGTTTCTTCCGCTGTTATATGTTATATGCTTATCCTATTCATGCTTTATTGTACATCCGTGCACTATGCATATTGCTCAGCCGTTTCCTTTTCTATGTTCCCAAAACGGCAAGTACTCAGGGACGCTCGTAGACTTTAAGCGTACGTGCATATGGACTGGAAGCTTTCTAGCCTTTCTTTATTTTACGCATTATCTTTACTTTGATACACTTGCTATGGACATTGTTTAGTCTTTTCCTTTATAGTATTTATGTTTGTGTGTGATGAGCTTTACTTTTGGACTACCGATGCTTGATTCCGGTATTTTCCTTTTATGGTCATGTAATGTTTAGACATTTTTCCTTGTATGCTTTGATGACACGCCATAATTACGCATGACATTCCATTATCAAAATGGGATGTTACAATTATGGTATCAAAGCCAAGGCTTTGACCTGTAGGCGCTTAAAATATGACCTGTGATTAGTGGGTAGTCACTATGGTCTTCCTAGAACTGACATTCGTTTTTCATGCATTCATCATTTTTATGCATACATATATATGTCATTGTCACAGGTTTATGACTAAGTAATGGTTGGTACAGGACTGTCCCTATTTAGTTGCATGTGTTTTATCGAAACTTTTAAATTTGGGACCAACCCATAGGCGTCCCCTCGTCATGTCTTTTATTTTTGGTGAACTGGCCATAGGCGTTCACTCTCGAGCATACAAAAGTTTTCATAAAACTGCATCATGCATTCATACACAAAATTTTTGTTGCATAAAATTTTTCTCTTGAATTTTGGTATAAATTTTTTTCATGTATATATATTTTATGTTTTGATCTGTTTAATCATATGTTTTATGTTATATTGTCAGATGGTTCTCACACGCGAACAGGAACAACTCAATGCTGCAATCCAAGCTGCAATGCAAGCTTTGCTTCCTCAACTGAGGAACGACATCAGGGCTGAGGTTCAAGCTGCCAACAATCAGCAGCATAACCAGGCACCTCCTCCTCCTCCTCCTCCAGTGACATTAGCAGTATGGCTGGAGAGATTCAACAAGCTCCGTCCTCGACCTTTTGAGAAAATAGATAGCCCCAGTGATGCTGAAAGCTGTTTGGCTCACATCGAGAAGATTTTCAATGCTATGGGTTGTGACCCCGCGTACAAGGCGAGGTTGGCATGCTATCGGTTCGGAGGCAATGTGCTAAATTGGTGGTTAGCGTTGATGCAGTCTGAGGGAGGTGACGATTGGGTTGTTGGTTTGACATGGGCTCAGTTCAAGGACAGGGTGATGGAGCAGTTCTTTCCCAAGGCTGAGCAAGACAAGCTCAAGAGGGAGTACCATGGGATCCGACAAAGAGCTGGGGAGAATAGCAACGAGTTTATGCAGCGCTTTCTTCGCTTAGCTGGTTTCCTTGGTGCAGCAGCGGGTACTCCTGAAGAGCAGGCACACCACTTTAGGTGGGCTCTTCGCACGTCGGTCGCAAACAATCTGGTGTGTGCTACGTTCAACACTGTAGCACAAGTGGCTGATGCAGCACGTAAGCTGGAGATGCTGCAGGAGAGAGATGAGTTCTAGGAAGCTGAGAGACCCGACAAGAGGTAAACATTCGTATTCAAGCGGTGATCAATCCGTATTCTTTCCATATATGTCAATTATTCATCTCTTTAAACTGTATCTTCCAGGCAGAAAACCGGGGACCGTTCTCAGCCGGCTACTCAGCAGCAGCCTCTTTAGCCTAAGGGAAATGGTCAGACTAACGACCGTTCTACTACGGATAGGCGTGGCGGTAATGATAATTACCGTAACAACGCTAGACACTCCAACAGCAGCAGGTCCTAATACTTACGCATTTTCTTATGATTTCATGTATAACTCATATTCTGACACTTTAGCAAAACTTCTACCAGGAACCATGGAAACGGTAGGGACCAGAACCAGAGAGGTTCACAGCCTAGCCGTCCAGCTATCACCGGTATTCAATCTTACGATTATCCGCATTGTCCTTTATACCTTATTATCATGTCTTATGTAAAATGTTTTATCAGGTTCTTAGCCAGCCAGAGCACCTGCTGGAGGATATACTCATCCTCTCTGCTCTACTTGCCACCGTAGGCACCCAGGGCCATGTCGTCGTAACACTGACTCATGCTTCAAGTGTGGTCTTCCTGGCCATATCATGAAGGATTGCCGTAAGGGCGAGATGGAGGGCACATCGGGACATGCTGATTCCAAGCCGCCTCCTACCACCGGGCGTGTCTACACGACATCTCGAAACCAGGCCAACAAGTCTACAAGTACCATCACCAGAATCTTGTATATGTATGGTCAAGTTGCGTGTGTTCTTTTCGATACGGGTGCTACTCACTCTGTCATTTCTACTGCTTATGCTAAGAACATTAGGATGCTCCCCATGCCACTAGAGAATAGGCTTACTATTTCTACGCCTTTGAGGGACTCTGTATTAATCACCTATGTATACAAGAGTCTTCCCCTAGAATTTGACGATAAGGTTCGACCTGTTGACTCACTTCCGCTGGACATGAATGACTTCGACATGATTTTGGGCATGGATTGGCTATCCAAGCATCATGCTACCATACATTGCCATTCATATCGAGTTATCTTCGGTGAGGTTAATGCACCAGAGTACATTCATAACGGGTTCGTACCCGGACGGTCTGTACAAATCATATCTACCCTTCAAGCGTGTGCACTACTGTCACATGGCTGCGAGGGTTATGTAGCTACGGTTCACGACATGGATGCTGAATCTCCATCAATTCAGGATCAACCAATAGTGTCGGAATTCCAAGATGTATTTCCAGCAGAACTTCCGGGCATACCACCTGCACGAGAAGTGGAATTCAATATCGAGCTTATTCCATGAGCTGAACCAATCTCCAAGGCTCCTTATAGAATGGCTCCCATAGAGCTGAAGGAGCTGAAGGATCAACCGCAAGAACTTCTAGAACGAGGTTTCATTCGACCGAGCGCATCTCCATGGGGTGCGCCGGTCTTATTTTATAAGAAGAAGGACGACAGTATGCGTCTTTGCATAGACTATCGCGAGCTCAACAAGATTATTATCCAGAATAGGTATCCACTGCCGCGTATAGACGGTCTGTTTAACCACCTCCAAGGGGCCAAACACTTCTCCAAGATTGATCTTAGGTCAGGCTATCATCAGCTACGGGTCAAGGAGAAGGATATCGCCAAAACTGCTTTTCGTACCCGCTTTGGCCACTACGAATTTATAGTTATGCCATTCGGCCTGACAAATGCTCCAGCAGTGTTCATGGACTTGATGAACTGAATCTTCCATGAATTTCTGGACAAGTTCGTCATTGTCTTCATCGATGACATCCTGATTTTCTCAAAGTCCAAGGAGGAACACGAAGACCATCTTCGTACAGTACTACAGATTCTTCGCCAGAAGCAGCTGTATGCTAAATTCTCCAAGTGTGAGTTCTGGTTAGACAAGGTCGCATTCTTAGGTCACATTTTATCAGCAGAAGGAATCACTATGGATCCAGCGAAGATTGAGGCCATTACTAAGTGGCCGAGGCCGACATCAGCGACGGAAGTCCGCAGTTTCTTAGGCTTAGCTGGTTATTACCGTAGGTTCGTGGAGAACTTTTCACGCTTAGCACTACCATTGACCAAACTAATGTGGAAAGGGTAGAAATTCGTCTGGACTGAAGAACGAGAGAAGAGCTTTGAAGACCTGAAGCAAAAGCTAGTATCTGCACCTATTCTTACTCTCCCATCTGGTACGGGTGGATTTCAAATCTGCAGTGATGTATCGGGGAAGGGACTTGGTTGTGTTCTCATGCAACATGGGAAAGTGATCGCGTACGCTTCACGGCAGCTTAAGCCTTATGAAGAAAATTACCCCACGCATGACTTGGAACTTGCTGCAGGTGTGTTTGTATTGAAGATATGGAAGCACTACTTATATGGAGAATCATGTGATATTTTCACGGACCACAAGAGCTTGAAGTATATCTTCACTCAACGTGAATTGAACATGAGGCAGAGGAGATGGTTAGAGATGTTGAAGGATTATGATATTTATCATCCCGGGAAGGCAAATATAGTAGCAGATGGTCTCAGCAGGAAGTCTGGAATGATCAACGACATTAAAACTAAGGAGGAAATCATAAGAGACTTGGAGCGACTAGACATCGAGATCATGGTACATGGACAGCATGGTTACTGGGCTAATCTTAGAGTAGAACCTGAGTTACTCTCTAAGATCAAGGAAGCTCAAAAAGATGATGGAGAAATCTGGGCGATGGTACAGAATTTCGAGAAACAGACGGAATTCAGAGTAGATGCAGATGCTATCGTATGGCAGGGCACGAGACTTTGTGTTCCCGATGACCAAGAACTCCGGGAAGCCTTGTTTGCTGAAGCTCATAGCTCCCCAATCTCCATACATCCTGGTTCGACTAAGATGTACCATGAAATCAAGAAGTATTTTTGGTGGAGTGGCATGAAACAGGATGTGGCCACTTACGTCTCCATATGTCTTACCTGCCAGCAGGTTAAGATCGAGCATCAACGATCTGGAGGTCTCCTTCAACCGTTAGATATTCCAGAGTGGAAGTGGGACAAAATCACCATGGATTTTGTTACTGGTCTTCCGCCTACCAAGAGGAAGCACGATGCAATTTGGGTTATTGTAGATCGACTTACCAAATCAGCTCATTTCTTACCGATCCGCAAGGAAGATCCGGTAAGTAAACTCGCCGATACGTATAGAAGAGAGATCATGAGACTCCACGGTGATACATCCAGCATCGTCTCAGACAGAGATCCTCCTTTCACTTCGCGATTTTGGAAGAGTCTGCAGAAAGCTTGGGGTATACAACTTAAGCTCAGCACGACTTTTCATCCTCAAACAGACGGACAGTCGGAGCAAACGATTCAGACATTGGAAGACATGTTGAGGTCATGTGCGTTGGAATGGACGGGTGATTGGGACGATTACATTTGTTTGGTGGAGTTTGCATACAACAATTGTTGGCACGCAAGTATCAAGTGTGCTCCTTTCGAGATGTTGTATGGCAGAAAGTGTCGCGCCCCAATCTGCTGGGATCAGGTTGGCGAGCGAACAATTGAAGGACCAGAAATCATAGAGATGACCAATGAAAAGATCGCAGTAGCTAAGCAGAAACTTCAGGAGGCACGGTCACGTCAGAAGAGTTACGCCGATAAGCATCGTAGGGACATGCATTTTAACGTAGGAGATCACATCTTCCTTAAGGTTTCGCCGACACGTGGTGTTAGACGCTTCGGGATTAAAGGGAAGCTCAGTCCTCGTTTCATCGGACCGTTTGATATCATTGAACGAGTCGGTGAAGTATCTTACCGGTTAGCGTTACCTCCGCAGCTTTCGCATGTACACAATGTGTTTCATGTGTCCTTACTCTGAGGGTACCAGTATCATCCCCTTCACATGGTTCAGTATCCACTGGAACAGATACGTGAAGATCTCACTTTCATAGAAGAACCCGAACGAGTTCTTGACAGACAAGAACGAGTCATGAGAAGGAAGACGATTCCATTCGTCAAAATCCTTTGGAGGGATTATACCGAGCGTGAAGCCACTTGGGAAACAAAGGAGTCTATCCGGGCTTTTACCCTCATTTCATATTTTGAATTCGGGTGTGTTCTTCTTTTCCAGTCTACTTTATCTATAATTCGGGGACGAATTATCCTAATAAGACAAAAAAACAAAAACTGATTGTAACATGTGGGGGGGGGGGGTTTGTCTGTTAGCTAGTTAGTGGCAATAACAAGGCTATTAGTGGGAATCTTGTTCCCACTGCCCAGTCACAAAAAACGATTAAAGCCTTTTTGGCTTGATTTTGTTGGTTGTTTTTTGACAATAAGGCACCCCCACACTGAGTAAAGTGTGGAAAGTCAATAGCAAGTAAAAAACAAACAGTCCAAACACAAATATCACAAAATCCAATCAATTAGCACTCACTGGTACACAAATGGGGGTCTGGTGGTTGTATTGTTGGTGCAGTTGACCAAAAGCTGAAGTTTAAACAAGCTTAAAGTTGTCTATAAGCTACCAAATCAAAATCTAGTAAAAAGCAGACCTAAATACTTATGACTTCTAACAGCATACAAAATCCTAGGGTCAGGTTCATTCAAATCCCTCCACATCACCTACTGGTATGAAAGAGGCAGTTTTTTATACAAGTCATGCAATTTTGTTTCAAATGCTCAATCCATCAAATATTACTTATAACCTTAGAACCTAAACTAACCAAACATGTGCAGGCTATGCAAGAACTAAAATTGTGTCACCCAATCTTACTACCAGTAAAACCAAACACCCACTAATTTTGCAAGAACAAGATTTTTCAAACAAACTTTTCCACAAATCACTCCTAACCTATTCCAAACTATCTAAGCATGTTCTAAGTATCAAATTAACAGAAAATAGGGAAAAAAATGGACAAATTATCATGCAGCAAAAAACACCAATTAACACAAACAAATAGGGAAAAAATAATTACCACCTCAAGGCTTGTTCAACCTTGAGACACATCAGTCTTGACCCTCTAAGATCGCTACGATTGGAGGTCTTGTGGGTTTTTTGTAAGGAGAAGGGTACAAGACTCTTGTTGATGGACTACAAAAGTCCTAAGAGGCACATATATAAAGGACTTGGCAGTTTACATTGTTGGTAGGCTACAACAGCCATAAAGAAAAACAGGAAGGATGGATGATGATAACTATACCTTTGAGTGGTACATGTGAAACAAACAAGAAACCACACCAATGAACTTACCAATAAGCTCAGTGGCAATGAGCTTTGTAAAACCCGCATTCTTTTACCATGAATAGTTCCCTTAAGATTGTACGTACTAGATTAAAACTTTCCTATTATAGTATGATTCACGTGTTAGAATTTTACGTATTACGTACGTGTTAGAACACGATAAGTATTTATTACGTACGAACACACAATAATTATAACAATTATTAATCACGAACATGCGATCATGAAATCATGAACGTAATTAAATCATCGAACTAATATTAATTACGTATATATTTATTATGAGCACGAATAAATATATTAAGTCACGGTTAATATTTAACGAGAACACATAAAACACGAACACAAATAAACACGAACGAACACTTAAATAACGAGACACTGAAAACGGTACGGGTACCCTATGTGGGGCCCCCTACCCGCGGCTACATCAAGAAAGATGGGCCAAACCCATCAAATTTTACTAAGAAGGGGGTTAAGGTAAAACTTGTTTTCACTTTTCACTTTAAAGTAAACTAAACAAAAAACCTAAAAAGATTTTTGGCTCCTTCATTCTTGCTCTCTTTGGCCGCCGCACTTAACAACAAGAAAGGGGGTGTTCGTTTGATTTTGATCTTGAATTTTGTACGTGTGTTCGTGTGTGTTCATCCTCGTTAGATCCACGCATTTGGTATACCTTTTTAATCCTTTTTCTTTTTGATTTGATTTAATAAAATTAAATAAGAACATGATGTTTTTAAAAACCTAATTAAAAACATAAACTAAACATGTAGTTGGTTATGGGGTAAATCAAAAGGAGGATTTAGGGATGTTTTGTTTGGCCAACACCTAAACCGAACCCCAAGGGGGTCTCGGTTTGGCTTATAGACCACCACCGAGACCACAAGGTCCCCGTTTGGTGGTGTGGGTCCCACGGCAGCAGCAAACAAAAGGGAACCCCGAAGTGGTTCAGGGTATGGTGTCGATTTCAGGTCCGGTTCATGGTTTCTAGTCACGATCCGGTTCATGGTTTATGTTAATGTGATGTTTTAATAATCATTTATTAAAATTAAATTAATAAAATATGACATGATTAATTTAATGAAACATGACTTAGGTTATAATTTAATTATTAGATCATGGAATTATTAACCTAAGTATTTATATTTTCCTAGACTTTATAATTAATTAATTATTAAAAACCATGGTTATAATTAATTAATTAACATGACTTAGGTTATATTATTAATAAATAACAATACATGTTTTAACCTAAGTATTTAACCTTATTTAATTAGAAACATGATATATTTAATTAAACACTTTTAACCTATTGTTTATTTAAATTACATGTAATAATTAATAAACTATACCTTATATTATTATGACTTAGAAAAATAATCAGAAAACACTTAAGCTTATATACTTAGCTTATTTAACCAGCATATATCTAATTATAGAAACTTTCTATTTTTAGAACTTATTTAATTAAGGCAGCTAATCTATTTATGGAAACTTTCTATTTTTAGAAACTTATTTAATTAACGCAGCTAATCTATTTATGGAAACTTTCTATTTTTAGAAACTTATCTATTTTAAGCAGTAATTCTATTTTTGGAAACTTTCTATTTTTGGAAACTTTCTGTTTTTGGAAACTTTCTATTTTTGGAAACTTTCTATTTTTGGTAACTTTCTATTTTTGGAAACTTTCAATTTTAGGAAACCTGCTATTTTTAGAAAGTTACTTATTATTACACAGTAAGTATAATAATACATGAAATACCAGAAATACTTAATCAGAATAGACAGAATATAAGATAAACACAGTTTAAGGCTTAAAACAGTAAAACATGATATGAACATATAAAATAAGCTAAGACATGACATAAAACCAGTTACGTATTTAGTAATCAGATACTTATTCATGTATGTATTTATGTAGCATTAGTGATACCGAAGTAGGACTCTCCTCAGTTCGTCCTCTTTGTTCACTGGATATAAGGTACAGATTCCTGTCCTTTCAGTATGGACATTATTTCCTTATTAGGATTCCCCGTATGCAGCCAAATGTTTTCCCTTAGTATAAGTTTATATGTTTGATTTGCTTATGTTTAATTTAGAATACCTATATCCAAATACATGCATGACCAATTTCACCTAGTTATGGAGGTACCATAACCATAACATTAGAGGCACTGATGTTATGACTTCACCACGGCGGAGTGATTGCTCGTGGCGTCCCTTCAGCTTTTGGCCATATTATTATATTTATCATGTGGGGCGTATGGGTGCATCCTAGTTACATGTTTTTCAGCAGATTACTTAGTGTGAATGTGGTGTGTGCCTTGCATCCTTCACAAGGAGCTGATACCTCCTACCCAAACCAGTATATTAAATTAGAGGCAGCCCCTCTAATTTGCATGATGAGGTCACCCCTCCAAGTATTCATGCACGGTGAATTTTCATGACCTATATTGGCTAATGGTAGAATATGTTAAACAGTTTTTATAAGATGAACATAAGTCTTTTCAAACTATAAAACCAGTTTTACCAAGACTTAACCAGGTTATTCGGGACTTAGTTTCTTCCGCTGTTATATGTTATATGCTTCTCCTATTCATGCTTTATTGTACATTCGTGCACTGAGCGTATTGCTCAGCCATTTCCTTTTCTATGTTCCCAAAACGGCAGGTACTCAGGGACGCTCGTAGACATTAAGCATACGTGTATATGGACTGGAAGCTTTCTAGACTTTCTTTACTTTATGCATTATCTTTACTTTGATACACTTGCTATGGACATTGTTTAGTCCTTTCCTTTACAGTATTTATGTTTGTGTGTGATGAGATTTACTTTTGGACTACCGATGTTTGATTCCGGTATTTTCCTTTTATGGTCATGTAATGTTTAGACATTTTTCCTTGTATGCTTTGATGACACGCCATAATTACGCGTGACATTCCATTATCAAAATGGGGTGTTACAAGCTTATTGGCAAGCTTATGGCTATAAGTTGTCAAACAATAAATAGAACAAAAGGTTTTTCAAAATCTTTGTGAAACAACTTTTTGAAAAACTCTTGTAACCAACAATATTAAACACAATCTCAAACCTAATGAGCAAAATCTATTGTCACTTCACTTGTTCTTAGGTTCAAATAAATGGATCTCAACAATACTTTTTCTGCCAAAAACAATTTTGAACAAACCAGAATATTTTGATAATATCTTACACTAAAACTTGAATAAACATAACAAGAATTACACTACAAAACATTAAAGAACATGGAACTCAGCTAATGCAAAATTTTATAAAAAACACTTTGAATATTCATTAATTAAAAATAATACATTAAGCTGGAACAAATTGGAAAAGTGAAAAGATAGGGATTTATATAATAGCCATACAAGGTTCTAGAATCAAAACAAAATACTAAACCCTAAACTAGACGAATTTGCCTTTGAGCCCTTTGTTCAAACTTTGAAGAATTTAGTCAATGTCTCCACATGTGAAGGTGAGTTGTTGCAAGCTGTCCTGATGATCTGGGATGTCCAATTATTTCTTTGGTAACAAGAAAAGGATATAACCCATTGATTTACTGGCAGATTCTAAAAATACCCAAAATGGAGTGACAGGGGAGTCTTTGTGGGACCATACTAGTCACGGGGTGAAAATTTTTGGGCGTGGGTTTGGTTTAGATTAGAGTAATATAGTTATCTGGAAGGTTTGAAAGATCAATTGTTGTTAACAAAGAATACAGGTTTTTAGAGTTTATAAGTGATGAACACTGATTTGGATCCAGTTTAGGGGAAATAAGGTGTTTCCCAATAGTTAATTAGTATTAAACTGTTTTTTAAAAACTTTGTTTAATAACAAATATGCTGGCGGAGAATGACGCGGGAGGTGGTGAGTGGAGGAGAGTGTGTGAGGTGGCTGGTGATGTGGGGAGCATAACTGGACTGGTATGGGTCGGGTTTGGTTGTTGGTTTGGGCTTATGTTGGGCTAAGTCCGGGTTTGGACTGGGTATGGGTTTAAATTAGTTAGTTTTGGTCCTTGTTTTTCCACTTTCTTGTCTCTTACATACCAAAGATTGAAATCAACTTTATTAGGGTTTCTTTAGTGTAAATAACTTTGGCCTAATTACAAATTTAGTCCCTCCAATAGTTTTAATCATGAATCAAAGACTAAACTTGTATTTTCATCACTCTTCAAGGGTCAATAGTGACAATTTGTTAGCCTCAAAATATTGAGTCAAACAAGAATGCTCGGTCATAGGTTATTATTGTAACATTAGTTAGAACGTTGTAATAGGTAGTTAATTAATCGTGGTTTACGGGCTTGGATTTAAACTAATTAAAGTCCAAAAGACAAGCCCAGCCCAATATATATCCCATTAAAGCCCGCATGTGGGTGGACTATATATACTACCCTCCTAGCATGTTAGGAGGGTTAGTTGTTCATTTTTCTCAGTTCTAATCTAATACTCCTAAAGTTAATCATCTCTCTCTCTACTTTCTCTCACTACTTTCTCTCTCTAAAACTCATATCTTTCCATCTCATATCTTAATCATCTATCATATTATTATGGACAACAATTGGTATCAATCTCTATGGGGTAGTTTTGTGATTCGTTGTTGATATTACTTGGTTCGTGTGATTTTCTCTTATAATCATCTCGAATTCAAGATTTTCTTTGTGTTTTCCGTGCTCTACTTCTTGATTTACACCTCCTATATAGTTGTGGTAGGGATTTGATTGCTTTTGGTTGGTTAAAATCGCGAATTTCTTGTCGAAAACTTCATCTTTTTACCTCAAAATCTCGAAACAGTACTATTATTCCGATTGGGGTAATCGGAAAAGGGATTAAAGATTCCGATCAGTTGCATCGGAAAAGGGTTTAAGGATTCCGACAACATTTCGATCTGTATTCTGACATCACTTTCCGATCACATTCCGACAAGGTTCTTTCCGACATCATTCCAACGAAGGGATTCCGATTGCATTCCGATTTGAGTATTTCGACAAGGGTATTTCGATTAGGACATTCCGATTAGGACATTCCGACAAGGGTATTCCGATTAGGGACATTCCGATCAAGGGTATTCCGACAGGTCATATTCCGACGACATTCCGATACTGCATTCCGACAACATTCCGATGGACATTCCGATGCTATGTTTTGCTAAATTTTGTTAGAGTACTTATTAGACTTAGCCACTATCTAGACTAGTCCCGGAACATAGTTTACACGAAGATAAAAAAAATTAAAAAAAAGAAGAGTTTTTTGGCGGGAAAACCCAAGTAAAATTTATTTTTTCCTAGACCATTTTTAGGCCATTTAAGCTTCGATTTCAAATTTTGGCGATGCGAAAAAATTTTCGACCAAAAATTCAAATTTTCGGACCAAAATTCAAATTTTTAGGCCATTTTTAGGTTTTATTTTTCGTTAAAATTTTCATTTTTCAAAATTTTCCCTACTAGTTATTGGCTATTTCCAACTCGTTTTCAAAATTGGTTATTCAAAATTTTTCGGTTTACCGTTTTAGTCGGACAGAGGAATTTATTGTCGGACTGAGAAAAATTTCAAATTTTCGGAATTTCAACAACAACACAATCACACCATATCTACTTAAGATCCAAAGTCACTTCATCAACAGAGAGAGACGATCATCATGCCAACGAGTAATGCGGTTACTGAATGTTCAGACGTGAAAGACCTCGAAATGGAACGACTACAACAACAGATATGTTTTTTGTGAAAAAACGCCATGGACGGTTTTAGAGTATTTCAAGATTCTTTTCAGCGCCTTTCAAAAGTCTTGTTCGACTTACATGAATCGACTGGCACATTCAGCAAAACATTCACTCATGCCATGGATAGACTTCAAACACAACTTGTCAACGAAAGACTCATTGCTAGTGAATGCAAGATCACTTTCACTGATCTCAAGACATCACTTGAAACGATGTTTACTTCTGACTTCATCAAGTCTTCGCTTACCAACGAGTGCTTCAAGCGATATCATGGAATGGATGCTTTATCATACAAAGATCATATAACCCACAACATCGACTTCATTGTAACCTATGTGAATCACACAATACAGACGCAACAAACAATTGATGACAGACTTCATACCAGTTGTGGTATCGCATCAGATATTGAGAATACAAGCTGCAGATATGAGACTCCAACACATAGTTCAGGGAATGATGACAACAAATCTGGGAAAGACAACAGCAGCTCTGGCAAACAACACATCGACTTTGAGAATGTCATCAGCAATATACCTTCCTATGATAATGATCCTGTTTTTGATTCTGAGCCATTGGAAGAGGTACACTATGATGAATATAATGTGTTTGGAAATGCTAATACGCATGAGCATAGTGATTAAACTCAAACCATTATTCCTACATATATGACGGAAAAGGTTGATAGCAATACCATACCTGATCCATTAGACACGTGCAATAATTCGTCTGACAATGATCAACATGCAAATGAGTATGATGACGAGGAGCGTGTTGCGCTAGCCAATTTAATTGCTACTTTACAAAAAGATGTCAGAGAAAAAAAAAAGAGTCAAAAGCAATTAAAGAAGGCAAACGCAACACTCACTCAAAATTTTGAAGAATGTAGAGCTGCTCTAATTAAGTCTAGTGAAACTATAGATAGCTATAGAGCGGAGCTTCTTCAGAAAACCAAAGAGCTTGAGGGGTACGAGGGTAGTACGTTAAAAAGTCAAAAGGACGATTTTGAAAACAAATATAATACCACTCTTGAGTTATTAGCCAAAGAGAAGCGTCAATATAATGTTTTCTTAATGGATGAACGTCAAAAAACGTACCTTGCCAATACCAAAGTTAATGAACTTGAACAAAAACTCTCTATGACCACTACCGATTCTGCTAAAATTCTCGAGGATAAGAAACAAGAGGTAAATGCGTTAAAACAAGACTTCAAAAGTAAATATGATAAAGAAATCGAAAATGTAACGAAACTAGAAGAACAAGTCGAATTTTTGAAGAAAGTTGTTTATAAAACGCATGATTCTATTCAATCCGTAAGAATGCTAGCACCTCCGTCGATGTTTAAGGGTCAAGCTAGCTTTGCAAGTCCTGAGTACCTTGCCAAAGCTCAAGCTACGAACCCATGTCTTTACCTTGATGAGACTGAAAGGACCGATCTTGATTGCATGCCTGTAAGTGCCGATAGTGAAGAGACTGCCCTTTGGGATGATGATAGTCAACCACTTATCAATAAGGAGTTTGTGAACCATATAATTATGCTTATGAGAATAGTCTTTATGGTCTTTTCAACAAACAAACTCAGAAAACTAGTGAGGAAGTGTTTCTAGAATGCAAACAAAAGAGAATTCAATGGAAGAAAGCATTTGCCCCTAAGAAATCTAATGTTTACAAATACATAAACTACCTCCCTCTAGATGAATCTAAAAGCAAGAGTAGGAAAACATTAGGAATCCTTAAACACCACATAGATAATGTTAAATCTATTGTTGAAAGAGACTGGGCAAAACGTGAAAATGCTAAATGGACACGTCCGATTCCTCAAGATATTACCTTGCTTGTGAAAGAACTCTTAATTCCAAACACGGCGTTGATTAAAGAAACTGTTCTTCAACTTGAGGAGTTCATTCGGACTGAAATGTATGATGATTTAAATACGTTGAATCTATTGAGAAACACATTGATGATCTTCAAATGGAGAAGTCTGATTTCTCAGATGAATATGATTTACTCTTGCAAGAATGCGTTTCTAAAGATGTTATGTGTGCTTATTTTATATCTTGTGCTGATATTGATGAATATTCTGAAGTTGCATGCCAATATCTTGATAAGATCAAAGAATGTGAAAGTCTTGAAATTGAGCTTTCGAAACGTAAAGAAAATGTTGACAAAAAGGCTTTTGAGTTACTTCAACACAAAACTGATTTCCTTCAAAAACATTGTCATTCACTTGAACTTGTTTTGCAAAAAGAAGTTGGTAGTTTTCCACATGATAATAAATTGCAAGAAAAAGTTTCCCAAACATTTCGAGAAATGAATGAACATAATTTGGAAATTAAAGGGTTGAAAGCTCAATTACAAGACAGGGACAGAGCGATAGTAGAGTTGCAGAAACTCGTTGCTAAAATGGGTGGGAAAATCGTGGAACCTAGCATTAAGAAACCTGTTGTTCGACAACCCAATGCCTACAAGGATCCAAAGCTATCTATCTTAGGAAAACCGACTCCGTTCTCCAATTCTTCTCATATGAAATCTCGGTTACCCCCTAAGACTGATGTGCAACCAAGTGTTCCAAAACCATCCATATCACCCTATGTTCCTCCATTTAGAAAGCACACTGTTGCTAAACCCAACCATGTGAATGCACCTAGCACCTCTAGGACTCCTCCAAAACGTGTGACATTCACGTCCACAAAGGAATCTGTAGGTTCAAATAACCTCGTTCATACCCACAATCTAGAGGATGCAAAACAAAAAGGGAAGATTCAGCAAGACAAACTCGTGTATGAAAAACCTAGTTCACCAAATCTCGCTAGAGTTCCACACACTCCTAATGGTAGTCAAACAAAACCTAGGATCCCTCTTCAACAATCTAGGAATTGGAAACCATCCATGAATAGTCGTGTTTCAAACACTACGCCTGAACGATTTAGAAAATAAAGGAATACAAGTACTTTCGTGAATCCCAAATTCCCTGTGTGTCCTACTTGCAAAAAGGGCATTCACAATGGAAATCATGACCATTACATTTTGCAATACATCTATGAGGTCAAATCTCGTTCCTTTGAACGGAGATCGAATACAGAATCCCATAAGACACCAAGGAGATACAAACCCGTCGCAAAGAAAAGCAACAACAACAAATATGAAACATGGATTAAAAAAGGACTTAGTTTCTCTCCAAAGAAGTCTTCCTTTGTGTAAGAGAAAGCTACCCCTAAATCTAGTCTTCAGTGGAAACCAACGGGTCGAATCTACACAGAAGTTGGTCTTAAGTGGATTCCAATAGAGAAGAGTGATGACACCTGCACCAGCACTAATGCTACTGTTCTACACTCTGAAAAGGAATTTGTTACTCCTAATTCTAGTATTTGTGCAAACTTTTCTTCTGTGATTGCAGGTACAACAGTGGATTATGAACCCACTTCTCCCTCTTCAAAGGGTTCCAATTCTATACATTCGATATCACCTTCTTCTACCGTACAAAAGTCTATTTTGGATTATTTTCAAAAAACTTTAGAAAAAAATATATAATAAAACGTAAATATCCATAGAAAAACAAAATAAAAAATGGAAAAACTTTCAAAATACAAAAAATATTCTTCTCGACATGTCTTTCAATATCAATAATATGGACGTACCTAGAAATGTCGCTTAATAACGACAGGGTGTGTACATAAAGCTCGAATGAAAGTTGTCAATATTTTTCAAAACATGTCATTTCAATGGTTTACAATTACTTCAGATTGTGACTCGTACTTCTAAGAAAGGAAAGTTGATCACGAATGATAACTTATCCTTAACAACGGGAAAAGAAATTTTCTCGGTCATGAGCTCTCATTAAAAACATTCAAAGTTTTTAAGCTCATGTAAACGACTTACATTTAAATGTCAGACTGTAACTCGAACTTCAAATAAAGGAAAGTGTATCTTTAAAGATACCTTATCCTACCAAACGGGTAGAGCAATCTATCTTGGGTTGAGCTTGTCACAAAACATTCAACGTTTTGAGCTCAACACAATGGCTTGTAATCACTTTCAGATTGCAACCTGGATCAATATTCACGGGGGAGTGTACGATTTCGTGCTCTTACCCTCAGCAAAAGAAGAGAAATCTTCTTACACTTGAGTGGATTCGTCAAGACATTCGAAGTCTATGAACTCAAGTTTATGCTTTAGAAAAACCTTTTCGACAAAAAGAATTGATTTTTCAAAAAGCGTTGAACACAATTTTTTCAAGAATTTCTCAATGATATTCAAAATCTTTCAAAAACTGTGTGTTCAACAACTCCCATCCTCAAAAAGCGAAATGTGGATCATATCCTCACAATGAAAATTCAATTGAATCAATTTTTGAGGGGGTGCATTTCAACTTCATGCATAGATTGACACATCTTTCTCCCAAAGATTTTCAAGACTATTTTTCACAATATACTTTAATCAAATTTGGTATCTCTAATATCAAAAGATTTTATATATTAGAGATAGGGGGAGAAAATGTGATTAAAATGTGATCTAATATAAGACTCAAGCACTTTAACTCTTACCTACATGTGCGAAACACTTTCGATTATCGATGCACATGTGAAGGGGGAGCATTTCTGAAACGACAAAACTGGCAAGGTGTTAAATGCTTTTCAAACAATTTGTTAGAATTTGAAGTGGTTTTCATGGTTACGATCAAATACCCACAACATCTTTAATTCACGACCTTATTGGTGTCAAAAGGGTGGTTAGGTTTAAGTCCTATGATCCAACCAGAACCGGATGGATCTTCCCAGGGACAATCCAATAGATTATTAGAAGTCCTTAGGAAAGATGGAGTAGAACGTGAACGTAGCAGAATGCCGACTAAGTACTGATGCTAGCACTAGAACAATCACAACAAGGTGCTAGTAATGATTTCTTGGTAAGAATTGAAGGGGTTGAAGAATGAAAAAGAAATGTAAGGATAAAGGGTCTAAAGAAAGAAGCCCTCCATACAACTTAGGCAGAAACCGGGTCAACTCATCATGAAGACAAACTCATCATGGACCCAGTGATGTGAAGCACAACCCTTTCCTAGCTACCCAGGCTTCTCTCAAAAGAAATTTGTTTTATTGTCACGGAGATCAACACGACTTCTATTGACTTTCTCACTCCGAGATAGTAGATATTGAATAGGTGGCATATGCTCCAGCCTCCGACCACTAAAAGTGCAAAAATCGAGTCTAGAGCA
The DNA here is from genome assembly GCA_025667525.1 of Glebionis coronaria. Lineage (NCBI taxonomy): Eukaryota > Viridiplantae > Streptophyta > Magnoliopsida > Asterales > Asteraceae > Glebionis > Glebionis coronaria. The sequence continues at coordinate 234,711,294 of CM046879.1, forward strand.
CAGAGATCAATCAAATCTCGTTAGGACACGCAGATGAAGATCAAGAGAGTCCTACGCTATATCCTTGTGATATTGCTAGAACACTCAGAGTAATACTACTTAGTATTCACAATGATGAGTGGAAATCCTTCCAGTGCTAACATCAAACAGCACTGCGGTAGGTCATGTGTAAGATTCTTTATGAATTGAACATATGTAAAACTGAAAAGCAACAGTGGTTTGTTTCTGAATTGATTCAAACTCGTTTCAGGTTTCTACGTAATATCTTTATGGTCTTGCCAGAACATTCAGAGTGATATTCATTAATATTCACAGTGACGAATGGAAATCCTTCTAGCGTCAACATCAAACAGCGCTACGGTAGGTGACTTGTGAGATACTTATGAATCAAACTTGTGTCAACTGGAAAGCAACAATGGTAAGATTCTTAATGAATCAAACTTGTTCCAGGAATTTGAATTGATGACTTTAATCAAGCGGATATTAATCCAATTGATTCACTCTTTATGTTCGCAGTCTTTCTTTGAGACGGTCGAGTAAAGAGAACGGCTAGTATAGCCGCGAAACCTTGTCAAGGAGATTCTTAATTGAATCTACCTAATCACAGGTACGGTATTTAATATCGTATAACTGTCTTCACCGACCGGAGGTAAAACGCTACCGATCTAGGATGAATGTCAAAGCCATTCAGTCCGTTTCTATGTTTTGTCTCAAGAAAGTGGAGTCACGGTGTACTCAGCAAAGTCAAAGATTCAAAATCACATATTCATGCCCAAAGACTTATTCAACAATTAATAGTGTGAGCATGTGGATAAAGGCACAAGATCGCAAGATGGAAAAGACAAGTCAAGAATAATTTGAAGATCTCAAGATAAAAGACTAAGTCGAAAGACAATGACAAAGGCTCAAAGATCACAGCATGAAGGAACAAAACTACTGTTACACGTTCAAGACTCACCTATGACGAGATTCGTAATCTCCATTGATCTCCAAACATCAAAAGGGTATGACCTCACATTGGGGGAGATTGTTAGCCTCAAAATATTGAGTCAATTAAGAATGCTCGATCATAGGTTATTATTGTAACATTAGTTAGAACGTTGTAATATGTAGTTAATTAATCGTGGTTTACGGGCTTGGATTTAAACTAATTAAAGTCCAAAAGACAAGCCCGGCCCAATATATAGCCCATTAAAGCCCGCATGGTGGGTGGACTATATATACTACCCTCCTAGCATGTTAGAAGGGTTGGTTGTTCATTTTTCTCACTTCTAATCTAATACTCCCAAAGTTAATCATCTCTCTCTACTTTCTCTCACTACTTTCTCTCTCTAAAACTCATATCTTTCCATCTCATATCCTAATCATCTATCATATTATTAGGGACAACACAATTCTTGAAATTTTGAGGACCACACTTGTAATTTAGAGGATTTACAAGGGCCTAAAGTGACAATTCTTCATAGATGAGGGACCAATCTTGACAAATCTTCGAACTTCAAGGACTTCTCTAGAAAATCATGATTCGAGTCCGGTTCTTTGTGCGGCTTCGTTTTCCGTGTTCGTTTTTACTTTATTCTTTTGATCTTTTGTTGATTTCACGATATCCATACCTAAAATACACAATGAACAAACACAAGCATATTTTGGGGTATTTTATGATATTTTAAGCGCTTTAAGCATGATTTGGACGATGAGACTATGCATAAATGCAGTCTCATCATGCTCACCCAAGGCTATCATATATAGGGTAAATCATTCCCACGTCAAGTAGTTTAAGAACTTCCTTTTTGATGATGTCGTGAATTTTGGGATTTACCCTTTTTTGACATTGTATTGCGGGTTTGTAGTCTTCCTCCATTAAAATTTTATCGGTACAAAATTTTGGGTTAATACCCTTAATGTTAGAAAGTTTCCATGCAATTGGCCCTTTGTGAGCCTTCAAGACATCGATTAGTGCGGTTTTTTCATCATCCGAAAGATCTTTCACAATAATAACCGGCAACTTATCGTCTTCTTCCAAGAATACGTATTCAAGGTGAGGAGGAAGATCTTTCAATTCGAGGGTTGGTGGTTTCTTGATTGAAGATTTTGGTTTGATACTCATAACCTCCATCAGCAGAGGAAATGGGAAATTGATTAGAAAATCCTTGATAATAGAAAAATCCTCATCGTTGTCGAGGTCCTCGTTAGAAGTTTGAGGTACATATAACTCTTCCAAAGTAAAACCCCCTCCTTCAAATGGAGTGAAAGAAGGTGTCTAATTATCAAGGATTGGATCAAGCAAAGTGGGATTCCCACTATTTGCTTCATCTACAAAGCCTAAAATTTCTTGTGAAAATTCTTCGCAAACGACATCGATTAAATCAACATGGATCATAGTCGCGATAGAATAAACATGAGATAGATGAGAATTTTTGAGAGCGTTTATAACAAGTTCCTTGTCGTTGAAGCGTAAAGTGATTTTCCTAGCATGCACATCAATAATTGTAGAATAAAGATAATCTAAGATCTAATCAAGAGGGTTGTTGTTTTCTAGAGAGAGAAACTAGAGAGAGAAAGATGAGAGAAATGTGTATTTATTATGAAAATGAAATAACAACCAACACCCTCTCCATCAAAGGAGAGGGCTTATATACCCAAGTCCTTGGTGGACTTGGGCCTTCTAACCCATGGACAGGCCCATGGGCTAGGTTGATAATATAAATGTATTAACTTTCTAACTACGAGCGTAACAACGTTTAATAATATAATTGGAGTGACCGATACTTCTAATATACGTTAAAAGCGTATTTCCAACAATCTCCCCCTTAGAGAGGTCACTCCAACTTACAAAGTTCTAAACCTTGCATTCTATACTAAGTCTTCGTTCTTGTGCTCGTAGTAGTTTCTCTTTTCTTCTTTTTCTTTTTCGGCTTGTGAATATGTTGTAATAATCTTTGATCTTTGACTTGCAACATGTTCTTTTGGCTTTGACTTATCTTGTAACTTGAGATCATCTTCATGTGTAGTTATTTGCCTTCTTGTGATGTTTGCCTCTTTGTGACTTCATGTCCCACATACCTATCCTTTGTTGAATTCTTGAAAGTTTAGAGTTGATATAGCGAAAGACTTTTAGGTCATACTTTCTTGAATTTTGCTGAAATATTTGATGCAGAAGGAATAAGTATGTGAGGACGACTTTATCTGGTACCCCGCAACGCCACCGTCTTCAAATGTAGGAACATAATAAGACACGAATAAAATGGATTTGACATTTTATTTTGATTCGGTAGCATTTTACCTCCGATCGTTGAAGACCGTTGGACGATAATAAATATCGTACTTGTGACAGGTAGCTCTAATTAAAGATCTCCTTGACAAGATTTCGCGGGTAAACGCATTCTCTTTATTCGGTCGTCTAAAGATCACTGCGAACATAAAGAGTTAATCACTTGGATATTAGATATCCTTATGATTGAAGTCGTCAATTCATGAATCCTGGAACAAGTGAATTTCAATTAAGATTTTCACCATCGTTGCTTTCCAGTTGTCACGAGCTTGATTCTGATAGAATCTTGCTTGTCACCTACCGTAGTGCTGTTTGATGTTGACACTGGAAGGATTTCCACTCTTCAATCTGAACACTAAAGAGTGCCACTCTGAGTGTTCTGGCAAGATCACTTGGATTTTGCGTTGAGGCCCTGGAACAAGTTTAATCTCAATTGAGAGTTAAACCATCGTTTCTTTCCAGTTATCACGATATTAGTTCTTAAAGAACCGAACGTGTCACCTACCATGAGCTTGTTTGATGTTGGCTCAAGCAGGATTTCCATCTTCATTGCAATACTTTAATATCACTCAGATGTTCTGGCAATATTACAAGAATATTGCGTAGGACTCATAAAAATCTTTCTTGTTTTTTTTTAAAATTGTATCCTAATGAGACTTTTGATGATCTCGTGGCTCTAGACTCAATAGTGCATTTTATTTTGGTGAGCGGAGGCTGGAGAGGATTGCCACCTTTTCAATATCAATTTATTCGGAGTGAATGAACCGATAGATAATGTGTTGAACACCGTGACATTAAAACAAATATCTTTTGAGAGATATTTGAGTTGGCTGGGAGGGGTTGTGCATCGCATCACTGGGTCCATGATACTTTGTCTTCAAGATGAGTTGACCCAGTTTCTACCTAAGTTGTAAGGAGGGCTTCTTTCTTTACACCCTTTATCTTTACATTTATTTTTCATTCTTCAACCCCTTCAATGCTTACCAATACATCATCACTAGCACCTTGTTGTGATTGTTCCAGTGCTAGCATCAGTACTTGGTCGGCATTCATCTACGTTCATAATCCATTCTCCATCTTTCCTAAGGACTTCTATTTTCTAACTATGGAATTGTCCTTGGGAAGATTCCTCCAGTTCTGGAAGAATCATTGGACTAAAACCTAATCCTACCACACTTTTGTCACCACATTCGTCGTAAATTAAATGTGTTTTGGGTAAGTGTTCGTCTTCATGAAAATTCCTTAAAATCACTGATGTACTTGTGATATAAATATCAAGAGAGTTTTGTACCTTCAGTGTTTTTGATAAAAAATGCTCCCCCATAACATATGCATAGCATATATCAAGTTGGGTTTACCATTAAGCTCTTTTCAATTTTAGCCACATATATTTACAAGTCTCCTTAATCCCATTTTCTCCCCTTATCCAAAATGTTAACCATCAATATTTTGGATATTAATGGATTAAACGGTTTTTGGGTAAAAAATGAAATCGGTTGCTGGCCATAGAACATATCAATGCTCCCCCTTAAGTTAATGAGGGTTAGTTGTAGTGTTTGAGTATGATAGATTTTAAAATATTTAGAATCTCGTGAGAAATTCTTGAAACATTATCATACTTTCACACTACAGCAAGCCACAAAAGCACAATATGCATAGTATTTACATATTCACAAGAAAAATATGGAGTTGACCTGATATAGTACGACCCATTTTAAATGGAACGTTCCATTAGCTTGTGGTGCGCTCCATATGGTATTCCACCGACGAATCATTCTAGACTTCTCATAAGACGTCTTTCCCTCAGCTTTTCATCAATCTTCTTGATCGTATAGGTAGCAGTCTACTGAAATACCGTGTGCCAGTCTACAGTAACCTTTGGAAGAGTCTTGTACTTGTTAAGATGCACCAACGTTTCTCAAATATGGTTGAGAGTCCCGTCACAGAATTTGTTGATCTTTGGAATTCTCATGAACTTCATTATACCACGACCATTCAAGTAGAAAATTCCGGGCACCAGGTCAGTGGTGCTGGTGTATGGAGATTTGTCTGTATGCCTCTACAAGACTTGAGTACGTGGTTTTGAAAGATTGAGCTTCTTTTGATAACTTTCTACTCCAAGTTGTAGATCTTCAACTCTTTTCTTGATGACAACTCAACGTGAGTACATTCTAAGAGCTGAATTCAAGGAAATGAGTTCTTCAGAATTAAAGTGTCTGAGCGTGTTGTGAGTAATCAAAAGCAGCATGTCTTCAATATCTTCGAGACGAAGAAGTGGAAAATCTCCTTCCAGGATAGTGTAGTTATTATCATCTTCTCTTTTGATTCTGATCTCTGTCAAGTGTTGATAGCCAGTTTCCTTGGATGCTTTTGATTCGAATTAAAGAAAAGACTTGAGGACCTGAGTTGTGCAGACATGCATAGTTGTAGGCGCGTCGCACACGCTCATCCCAATGTGAAGCACCAAATTCGGCATATCGATCATATTCAGGATATACTTGTGGAACCCAGAGACGATTAACTTTTTCCTCTATCCAAGGTATCAAATTCCAAGTTGCAGCTTTTACCAATGTTAAGGAGGTCGCATACTTGTTTGCTCTATTGACCAAGTATTCGAGATCCTTGCTGACGAAGAATTCAAGTGCGATTTAATCATCATCTGCAGCTGTGGGGAGAGGAGGTGTTTCAGGTGCATAAAGACCGTCCCTTTGAGTAGTTCTCAACGCTTTCAGAAGCCCATTAGCGTTGTAATCGTATTCTATACTGTTGATCTTGGATTTAATATGAAGTTTGGGATTTTTGAGTCCTCTCACAACCATTGCTTGAGTTATGTTAGACCCATAGTTGTACTCCAAGAATCTTGAAAAATCTATTGTATTACTTAAGAATTGGGAGAATTCAGCTTCATCAACCTTTGTCAATGGACGATGTGCAGCAGCGCTTGAAACCCAAGGTTGTACAGGTGCATTTTCATCTTCCTCGAGTGTATCCACCCATGCTGGTTCACTTTACTCTGGAACATCAGGAACTTGAGTAGATATAGGAACCTCGACAACAGGTACGACTACGTCTTCAGTTTCTTGTATGTCTTGGACTGGATCAGATACTGGAAGATCCGGTACAGGCTGATCGGGTTCTGTCAGTTGTTGGTGCACTAAAGGTGTGGTAACTGAAGCAGCAGTAACTGGAGCAGATGTGACAGGAACAGTGGTTGCAGGAGCGGTTGTGGCTGGAGTATGTGATGAGGCTGTATTAGCATTAATAAGTGTGTAAACACTTATCCTTTTACCACTTATTTCCAATAATAACAAGACCAAAACGTGTATTTATGTCGTAAAAGTCGAAATTATGCGTGGTTTGTGTTTTTATTGTGTTTTAGGACCAAAAGATTAAAAAGGAAGAAAACACGGGCTTTCACGGGCTTTTATCGAAGAAAACGGGAAAAGACGAAGTCAAAAGATCAAGAGTGCAAAAAGAACGGAAGTCCAAGGCCTATTCTGAAGATTTATCGAAGAAAAAGTCTAAAGACGGAAGTTTAATGAAGTCGAAGAACTCAAGTCTAAATTAAAGAAGAAAATTAACAAGACAAGTTCAAATCCCGAGACGACGTCGAGAAAAGACAAAGAATTAAATCGAGTCGAGAAGACGTAAAGAAAGAAAGAAGATGCAACACATGCACTCCTTCCATTTTTCCTATAAATACCCTCATAATACACTTAGGAGGGTGGTTAGTTTTTAGTTTTAGTTTTCATTTTTTCTTTCTAGTTTTAGAGAGAGAAAATTCTCTACTTTCTCTCACTAAGTTTTCATCTTTCTTTCTTTTAATCTTTCAAGATTAAACATTTGTGTATTGTTGATTTCATTAATCAAGTTCTAGTTAAGCTTTTAATATTTCATCTCATTCTACCTTTCTTTGATTTTTAGATTAATTTTGATGCGAATTTCATTTGATCCGTGTTGTTCTTAATGATTTCGTGCTTAAAAAGTTAATCTTTTTATGCTTACATAAGCTTTCATTCGATTAAGCTTTAAGATTTGTGTGCTTATTGGCTTATTCGCTTCTTTTAGCTTATTTACAAGTTTTCTTAAAAAATTCATCTTTTTATGATTTGATTTAAAAGTTTGCTTATTTTAAGTTTCGATAAGTTCTTATTTGTGCTTATTTTGTTCATTTTATTATTGATTCGTTCAAGTTTGGCGATTAGCTTATCAAAATAGCTTATTGCTAGCTTTTTATCGAATCCCATATAAATCGGAAAGGGTCTAAACCCCTTTCTGATCGCAGCATTCCGACCAGCAGCCCCCTCCTTTTTTCTGATTGGTAGATCTGAAAAGGGTTTTGGGTTTTCCGATTTAAGCATCTATATTCCGATCAAAGCTTCCCCTGAATTCCGATCATTAAGATCGGATTAGGTAGTTTGATATTCCGACCACCCCCCACCTTTATTCCGATCGTCTGATCGGATTAGGGTTTAGTCATTCCGATTAGGCCCATTTTTGTAACCTTCCGATTGGTTTCGAATTCATACATTCCGACTAAGTAGTACTTGCATATTCCGATTAGAGCTGTTTGTCATTATTCCGAATTGATTCCTTTTCAGACATTCCGACGAGGACATTTAAATTCCGATCGGATGTTTTTTCTAAACATTCCGATTATGTGTTTTTCCCCAATATTCCGATTGGCTTATTTCTGATTATTCCGACCACCTTCTCTCCCAACATTTCGATCAACCTTGTTTTCTGACCACGCATTCCGATCAGTCTCCCTTTTGCATATTCCGATGGTTTTTGTTTCTTGTTTTTACAAAGTTTCTAAGTGTTAGCTTTATTTAGTGTTCAAGTATTTTTCTAATATTGCCTTTAAGTTTTCAAGCATTTATTTTTAACTCGTTATTTTTAGTATAATCTTTAAACTTCTACTTTACTCAACGACACTTACTTATTTGCTATTAGTTTGAAATAGATAATCAACCAAACCATTCTCTTGTTCACCAAAATACAATTGAGTCGCACTCTATACCGGTAATATATTCGAAAAGACTTGGGACTAAAAATTTTGATACAAGCGGTAAAAACCGAGTATTAAATGGCGCCGCTGCCGGCTCTTTTCGTTAAGATTAACAGTTTCTAGTGAGAGACGCATTGAATTTTGGGATCCGTTCTTTGAACGTTATTTTCCTTGCTTCAAAAATTTTCAAAAATCCTAAAAAATATAAAATTCTTCAAAATACAAAAACATTAAAAAATCAGAAAAAGCAATTGTTTTCCAAAAGGTTTTGCACCAAAAAGATTATATAGATATTCTCTCTGTGTATTTTTCTTCTACAGGTGTATGCGTACTAGATCTTCAAACTATTCTGAGCCCGAGACTCGTGAAGATTTAGATATGGCTGGTGTCAATAACAACAATAATAACCCACCTCTACCCAATTTGAATAACAATAACAACAACAACAATGTCCCCCTACCTGATTTACGAACAATGGAGGAATTGTGTCAACCCACCATGAACGGACGCGGAGGCCCGATTGTGCCGATGCACGTCACGGCTCAGGAGTTTTCGTTGAAGCATCACATGATCCAACAAGTGCAAACTAACCCATGCACGTCACGGCTCAGGAGTTTTCATTGAAGCATCACATGATCCAACAAGTGCAAACTAACCCATTTCGCGGAATTCCGGATGATGATGCCAACAAACACCTCGACAAATTCATTACCATCACCCAAAGCATGAAGTCACCCGGTGTTTCTATGGATGACCTTCGCCTTCAACTATTTCCCCACTCACTTTCTCACCATGCCGAAAAATGGTTTGACCGTCTCCCAAAGAATTCTATTCATACTTGGAATGACATGACTCAACGCTTTTTGTCGCGCTACTTCCCGCCATCCATGGTCACAAGCCTTCGTAACCAAATTAGTGGATTCATGCAAGACAATGATGAATCGCTCTTTGATGCTTTGGAACGATACAATGATTTGATCGACCGTTGTCCAAATCACAACATGCTCCCCGTCACTCTCATTGATACTTTCTACAATGGTCTCACTTTTCGTGACCGTGACACGATCAACGCCGCCGCCGGTGGTACTTTTATGAAAAGGAGACCGGAGGAGTGTAAAGAGTTGATTGAAAACATGACTACTCACCACAAGAATTGGGATTCATCCGCATCCTCAAGATCTAACTCGAGAGTCAATGTTTCTTCTACTACTTCCAATCCCGAGATAACCGAACTTACCCAACAAATCGCTGAGATGAACAAGAATTTCATGACCATGGCCACAAACCACTTTCAACAAGCTAAAGCCGTTGCTATTTCTTGTGACACATGTGGTGGTCCTTATTCTTATAATGATTGTCCTTCTACCCAAGGCAATTTTTCTGAAAACATTAACGCGGCATACGGTACTTATCCCACGGGAGGCTATCAAGCTCGTCCTCAAGGAGACCGTAGCTTGCTAAGTTATCGTTCAAACAACTATCTTGCTCCACCCTGCTTCCCTCCTCCAAACCAAAACCAACAACAAAGCTATAACCGAAACAACCAATCCCAACCTCGTGCTACCAATCAATATCTATCCCAAAGAAACCCATACCCAGCTCAAGGAAATTCTCAAGCTTACCAAGCTCCACCTCTCAATCAACCGATGGCATTAAATCAAGACGTCGAGACGTTCATGAAGACTAATCGAGAGATGGTGACGAATCTTCAGAGTCAATTCGTCAACTTGAAGGGCGAAATGACGAAACAAGGGAACGATATTCAAGCCGAGCTAAGGAATGACATGGCAAAACAAAGCAATGATATCCGTGCAGACATGAGAGATTCTTTCAGCACTCAAGCGCTTAACATACGTGATATGATCGGTTCGCTCTTCCAAGGTAATCAACCCTCTTCTTCGGGTACTCTTCCGAGTAACACCATTGCGAATCCAAGAGGGGAGATGAAAGCAATCACCACTCGTAGTGGAAAAGGTTATACGGAACCCGAGCTTCCTACACCTCCACCTGTGATTGTGAACAAGGAAAAAGAGCAAATTTCCTCATCTCCTTTGCCTTCTATCCCCATTTCCCCACCACCCGTGGTTGTGAGTGATCCTACCCCCTAAAGCCTTCATCTTCATCCAATATACCTTATCCTTCAAGGTTGAGGAAAGAGAAGCAAAAGAGCAAGGATGAAATTCAAGTTTCAAACTTTCTTAAAATGTTTAAACAATTGAATTTTAACATCTCCTTTGCCGAGGCTCTCGCTCACATGCCTAAATACGCGAAAATGTTTAAAGATCTTCTTAGTGACAAGGAGAAGCTTCTTGACATTGCTCAGACCCAACTTAATGAGAATTTCTCCGCCGTTCTCTTAAGGAAATTGCACACCAAACTTGGTGATCCGGGTCGCTTCTTGATTCCTTACAACTTCCCAGGAGTAGAGAATTGCATGGCCCTAGCCGATCTAGGTGCCAGTATAAACTTAATGCCTTTAAATGTTTGGAAGCAATTATCTCTCCCCGAGCTAGTCCCCACCAAAATGACCTTAGAATTAGCTAACCGTACGGTTGCTTATCCAGTGGGGATAGCCGAAGATGTCTTTGTTGGCGTTGATAAATTCACCTTCCTGGCGGATTTTGTCGTCGTTGACTACGAGATGGATCCTCGTGTTCCATTAATCGTTGGACGTCCCTTCCTGAGGACCGGTCGCACTCTCATTGATGTAGCCGCGGGCGAAATAATCATGAGAGTTGGTGACGATAAAATTGTCTTCAACATGGGTAAGAATTCTATGCAACCTTATTCATATGAGAGTGTTAATGCTATTGATGTTCTCGATGAGGCTAGTGAAGAACATTTTCATGATGCTTGCAAAAGTACTCCCTCTTCTCTACCCAATGTTGAGACCGTTGCCTCAATTGCTCCGTCATTGACTCCTTTTGGAGAAAGTGACTTGGATGATTTCGAAGCTAGCTTGGGTCCTCTCGATATTAAGTATGATGATTCGTCCACCGATTGGGATGAAGACATTCGTACTATTGAGATACTTCTCAATGAAGACCCGTCTTCTCCTCCTTCTCCTAAAGAGGTGACTAATGATGATCCATCGTTAGTTACACCATCTATTGAGGATCCTCCTATTCATGAGCTTAAGGACTTACCGCCTCATCTCGAATACGTTTTCCTTGAAGACAACCAGAAGTTACCGGTCATCATCGTAAAGGACCTGAAAGAGGAAGAAAAATCCCGACTTGTCGTCGTGTTGAAGAAGCATAAAAGAGCTATCGCTTGTAAAATCTCCGATATTCGCGGAATTGATCCTCACTTTTGCACACATAAAATTCTCATAGAGGACGACTTTAAGCCCACAATTCAAAGCTAACGATGGGTGAATCCTAAAATCCATGACGTTATCAAAAAAGAGGTTATCAAACTTCTTGATGCGGGCATGATTTATCCTATTTAGGATTCACCATGGGTTAGTCCCGTCCATTGTGTGCCTAAGAAAGGTGGAATTACCGTTGTGCCCTATGCTAACAACGAGTTGATTCCTACACGTCTTGTTACTGGGTGGAGAGTTTGTATAGACTACCGCAAACTTAATGATGCCACGAGAAAGGATCATTTCCCTCTTCCTTTTATGGACCAAATGCTTGAACGTTTAGCGGGTAATGAATATTACTGCTTTCTTGATGGTTTCTCGGGTTATTTCCAAATACCCATCGATCCCCAAGATCAAGAGAAGACAACATTCACTTGTCCCTATGCCACATTTGCTTACAAAAGAATGCCTTTTGGCTTATGCAATGCCCCCGGGACTTTCCAAAGGTGCATGTTAGCTATCTTCCATGACATGGTTGAGAAAACCATGGAAGTCTTCATGGATGACTTCTCGGTCTTCGGGGATTCCTTCTCTTCTTGCCTTGCCAATTTGGAACGTATGCTTAAGCGGTGCGAAGACACTCGCCATGTTCTGAATTGGGAAAAATGCCATTTTATGGTAAAAGAAGGCATTGTGCTAGGACACAAAATCTCTAAAGCCGGTCTTGAAGTCGACCGTGCTAAAGTAGATGTCATAGCCAAATTACCTCCACCTTCAACCGTGAAGGGTGTGAGAAGTTTTCTGGGTCATGCGGGCTTCTATCGTCGATTCATTCAGGATTTCTCTAAAATCGCTCGCCCGATGACCCACCTCTTGGAAAAAGATACTCCTTTTATCTTTTTCTAAAGAGTGTATCGAAGCATTCAATCTTCTTAAGGATAAGCTAACTAAGGCACCGGTCTTGGTTACCCCTAATTGGGAGCTACCCTTTGAGTTGATGTGCGATGCTAGCGACTTTGCTATTGGTGCGGTTTTGGGACAAAGAGTGAATAAACACTTCCAACAAATCCATTATGCTAGCAAGACAATGACGGGGGCTCAATTGCATTATACGACAACCGAAAAAGAACTTTTAGCTGTTGTCTATGCTTTTGAAAAATTTCGCCCCTATCTTGTTTTATCCACCACCATCGTATACACGGACCATTCCGCGTTGAAGTACTTGATGACTAAGCACGACTCTAAGCCAAGACTTCTTCGCTGGGTTTTACTCCTTCAAGAATTCTACATTGAAATTCGTGACAAAAAGGAAGCCGAAAACCTAGCCGCGGATCATCTTAGTAGACTTGAGGATCCATATCAAGGGGATCATCCGAACAAAGAGATCAATGACTCTTTCCCCCTTGAGACCTTAATGTCTATAAATCTCAATCTGGATGACACCCCGTGGTTTGCGGACATTGCAAACTACTTAGCGGGTCGTATTCTCATCAAAGGGTTAACATCCCAACAAAAGAAGAAGTTCTTGAATGATGTTAAGACTTACTTTTGGGATGACCCTTTTCTATTCAAACAATGTGCCGATCTGATCATTCGTCGATGTGTTGATGGACCGGCAGCTTTGCAAATCCTTGATGCTTGCCATAAAGGACCCACCGTTGGTCACTTTGGTCCCAACTACACCGCTAAGAAAGTGTTTGACTCTGGATTCTATTGGCCCACCATTTATCGTGACGCTCACGAAATGGTTAAGCATTGTGATGCTTTCCAACGCCAAGGCAAGATCACACATAAGGATGAGATGCCTCAAAATTTCATACAAGAATGTGAAATCTTTGACGTATGGGGCGTCAACATTATGGGGCCATTTCCATCCTCCAAAGGGAACAAGTACATCCTCGTAGCCGTTGACTACATTTCTAAATGGGTTGAAGCTAAGGCTCTCCCTACGAACGATGCGAGGGTGGTTGTGAACTTTTTAAATCAGCTATTTGCTCGATTCGGTGTTCCTCGCGCTATTATTAGTGATCGCGGGACTCATTTTTGCAATGATCAATTTGCAAGAGTCATGGCTAAGTATGGTGTTAATCATCGTCTTTCCACCGCCTATCATCCCCAAACCAATGGGCAAGCCGAGATTTCCAACCGCGGATTGAAGCGAATTTTGGAGCGTACTGTGGGAGAGCATCGTGCCGTGTGGGCCGATAAGTTAGATGATGCTCTGTGGGCTTTCCGTACTGCTTATAAGACCCCGATCGGTTGTACACCTTATCGTCTTGCGTACGGGAAAGCATGCCACCTCCCTATCGAGCTGGAACACAAGGCGTACTGGGCCTTGAAGTGGGCTAACTTCAACATCAACAAAGCCGGTGATCTTTGCAAGATTCAACTCAACGAGCTCCACAAACTGAGGAATGAAGCTTACGAGAACTCACTGATCTACAAAGAGAAGACCAAGATCATTCATGACGCAAGGATTAAGAACCGAGAGTTCCACGTTGGTGATCAAGTCTTACTTTTTAACTCTCGGTTGAAGAGCTTCTTTGGCAAGTCGAAGAGCCGCTGGTCTGGTCCATTCACCGTTGCCAAAGTCTTTCCATATGGGACCATTGAGCTTTCTCAGCCAAATGGGCCCAATTTCAAGGTGAATGGCCAGCGTTTGAAGCTATACTTTGGTGAGGACATCTCTCATGAGATGATTCCATCCCTCACCACGTTCCCCATGAACTAAATTTGGGTCGAGTCAGGCTCGTGACTCAGTGAACAAAAACAAGCGCTTCTCGGGAGGCAACCCATGATCTATCCTTTACTGCTTTCATAATAAGTGTAGGGGGGAGCCCCGTATGTGTTTGTTGTCTTGTTTCTTGTGCTGTGCAGGGATTAAAGCTTCAAAGATCCACCTTGATGACTTTTGACGACCCGTGATACCGTGTTCCCATCTTCCCGGTTCTATCCTAAACTCTTGTGATTCAATATTTCATATTTTATATGTTCACATTGACTTCACTTTAGTTGTCCTTTCCTCGGCAAGATTTAAACAAAGTGCACAATGTCATAAGTGTAGGGGAGTTCACTCCCACATGCTTAAACATTGAGGACAATGTTTATATCAAGTGTAGGGGGACTTCTATTGAAGTAAGTGGTCTTTTCCATGAATTTGCCCTCATTTTAACCAGAAAATTTGATTTTTTGACATTTTTCAAAATTTTTAATCTATTTTGGCCTAGTTGTATAGTTGTATTTTCCTTTATTATGTTTATTTTCTTTCCTTGCTAGAATAAAGTTTCAATAAAGTGGTTTTAAATTTTTCTTAGTCGTGAACATTTTGACTCAACCCGAGTTTACTTATCTAAGTTTACTCTAGCTAGTATCCTTAACGTCTTTAAGTCAAGTTTTGCTAGGCTTTTATATAGGGAGCTATAAAACGCGAAAGTCTTAACTCTCACGGGTTAAGAACAAGAACTTTTCGCAAGTTCCTATATTTGATCCTAGAGAGTCGTTTATCAAGGGAACTTTAAAATGCGATTTCTAAACTTGAAAAAGTCTAAGAATTTGCAAGATCCTATAGGCGACTCGAAAACCCAAAACTTTGATTTAATAGGCTAAGCATCCACGAGTCTCATTCCTTGAGATTTTAAACTGTGGAGAACGAGAGATGATAGAGTCAATTATAAGTTTGTTATGCTTTCGTGAATTTATGTGAGTTAATTATAAGCCTATTCTCCCTTCGCTTGTTAATAAATTTATCTGCAATAAATAAGGTTGTACGATTTAAAAGGTTACTTAGCTTCTAGCCCAAGATCGTTTAAAAGTTGCTCGGTACGGATTAGAGTTCATAGCCAAGGCTTAACTTATTGAAGCGGGATGCGAAGATTGGCGAGTCCGAAAAGGCCCTAACAAGGCATGAGGGCTATATTTTGTTGCTAAAGATCCAAAAGTGATGTGAAGAATCATTTATCGAAAATCAATATGAAGGATCGAGACACACGACGAAAAGCAAATACTCCCCTAAAGATCATGGAGAAGTCTATCCAAAAAGGCCCTAACAAGGTATGAGGATAAATAGATCCAAGTCCTAAAAGGAGGCGGATCGTTGTATATCAAAGTCCAAAATAAAGATTGGAGAAAAATGAAGAAGTCGTGGTCCAAAGATGAGAATCTCTCAAAACTTCAAGTGAAGAAATTCCTATTAGGAAGAGAAGACCATAATTTCAAGAACGTCTCTCAAAGATTCGAAGTATGAAGTCGCTGCCAAATATCGGTCCGAGAAAGGTCTCAAATCGTGAAGCGAGTTATGCCAAGATATGAAATTTATGAGGTCCCGAGAAGCAGTTTTAAAAGATTTTGTCCTTTAGCTAACTATTGATTAAATCGTTCACTTTATTTTCGGCCTAAATAACTATCGAAATAAGTCAAACAATGCATCCTCGTGATCATTCAAGACAAAAATAAAATATAAGAGATACACCTAGGAATTAGGGAGTCTAAGTGAATAATTGGCCCACATGAGTTCGTGTTAGTCTGCTAACTTATAATAACAATGATCTCGTTTTTAAGCTTGGTATCGGGAACGTGAAACTTGAGGATGATAAACGTTCATGGCTGCCAAAACCCAATGTAAGTCTTTAATTTCTTTACTTGTTTTTTTATCTTTTTATGTTTAGTATTTAATAAAGGCCAAGGTGGGTTATTTATGATGGAAAATGTAAATTGTGCTTTAAAATTAATGCATTGCATGAGGGCATTGCAATGGTCAAGTGTGGGGGATTTAATAAGTGTGTAAACACTTATCCTTTTACCACTTATTTCCAATAATAACAAGACCAAAACGTGTATTTTATGTCGTAAAAGTCGGAATTATGCGTGGTTTGTGTTTTTATTGTGTTTTAGGACCAAAAGATTAAAAAGGAAGATAACACGGGCTTTCACGGGCTTTTATCGAAGAAAACGGGAAAAGACGAAGTCAAAAGATCAAGAGTGCAAAAAGAACGGAAGTCCAAGGCATATTCTGAAGATTTATCGAAGAAAAAGTCTAAAGACGGAAGTTTAATGAAGTCGAAGAACTCAAGTCTAAATTAAAGAAGAAAATTAACAAGACAAGTTCAAATCCCGAGACGACGTCGAGAAAAGACAAAGAATTAAATCGAGTCGAGAAGACGTAAAGAAAGAAAGAAGATGCAACACATGCACTCCTTCCATTTTCCCTATAAATACCCTCCTAATACACATTAGGAGGGTGGCTAGTTTTTAGTTTTAGTTTTCATTTTTTCTTTCTAGTTTTAGAGAGAGAAAGTTCTCTACTTTCTCTCACTAAGTTTTCATCTTTCTTTCTTTTAATCTTTCAAGATTAAACATTTTTGTATTGTTGATTTCATTGATCAAGTTCTAGTTAAGCTTTTAATCTTTCATCTCATTCTACCTTTCTTTGATTCTTAGATTAATTTTGGTGCAAATTTCATTTGATCCTTGTTGTTCTTAATGATTTCGTGCTTAAAAAGTTAATCTTTTTATGCTTACATAAGCTTTCATTCGATTAAGCTTTAAGATTTGTGTGCTTATTGGCTTATTCGCTTCTTTTAGCTTATTTACTTTTAAAAGTTTTCTTAAAAAATTCATCTTTTTATGATTTAATTTAAATGTTTTCTTATTTTAAGTTTGGATAAGTTCTTATTTGTGCTTATTTAGTTCATTTTATTATTGATTCGTTCAAGTTTGGCGATTAGCTTATCAAAATAGCTTATTGCTAGCTTTTTATCGAATCCCATATAAATCGGAAAGGGTCTAAACCCCTTTCCGATCGCAGCATTCCGACCAGCAACCCCCTCCTTTATTCCGATTGGTAGATCTGAAAAGGGTTTTGGGTTTTCCGATTTAAGCATCTATATTCCGATCAGAGCTTCCCCTGAATTCCGATCATTAAGATCGGATTAGGTAGTTTGATATTCCTACCACCCCCCATCTTTATTCCGATCGTCTGATCGGATTAGGGTTTAGTCATTCCAATTAGGCCCATTTGTGTAACATTCCGATTGGTTTCGAATTCATACATTCCGACTAAGTAGTACTTGCATATTCCGATTAGAGCTGTTTGTCATTATTCTGATTTGATTCCTTTACAGACATTCCAACGAGGACATTTTACATTCCGATCGGATGTTTTTTCTAAACATTCTGATTATGTGTTTTTCCCCAATATTCCGATTGGCTTATTTATGATTATTCTGACCACCTTCTCTCCCAACATTCCAATCAACCTTGTTTTCCGACCACGCATTCCGATCAGTCTCCCTTTTGCATATTCTGATGGTTTTAGTTTCTTGTTTTTACAAAGTTTCTAAGTGTTAGCTTTATTTAGGGTTCAAGTATTTTTCTAATATTGCCTTTAAGTTTTCAAGCATTTATTTTTAACTCGTTATTTTTAGTATAATTTTTAAACTTCTACTTTACTCAACGACACTTACTTATTTGCTATTAGTCTGAAATAGATAATCAACCAAACCAATCTCTTGTTCACCAAAAGACAATTGAGTCGCACTTTATACCGGTTATCAATTCGAAAAGACTTGGGACTACGAATTTTGATACGAGGGGCAAAAACCGAGTATTAGCATCTACATCATGGAACTTCTTGGTGCGTTTGCTTTGGCGGGGTGGAGGTGTCTTAGCTTTCGGAGTTGATTTATCCTTGGTAACATCATCCTTGTGAGATTTATCACCTTTGGACTTGTCTTTATCAGACTTGTCTTCCTTATCTCCATCCTTTTTCCCTGTATCACCGTCCCCTTCTTCTTCATCATCACCATTTTTGCCGTCACCATCACCATTATCATCACCATCACTGTGTTTATCACTACCGCCTTCGTCATTACTACCGTCTTCGTCATCACTCCCTCCTTCGTCATCACCTCCACCTTCGTCATCACTACCTTCTTCGTCATTCTCATTGTCATCATCATCATTGTCATCATCAGCATCATCGTTATCGTTGTTGGATTATTCTTCCACTTTCTCTTATTTTAGGATATTGTAAGGAACTATAGTACCATGTTTCTTGAATATATCAGTGTCTTCATCCATAGCTGTTTTAAGAGCCTCAGGTTCTTTTGAGATTTGGTTTGGTTGTAGGACCCAACTTGAATCATCTGAGCATGTAAGAGTTTTTTCAACTCATAATCCGTGAGCCTTTGAGCAATGAGAAAATCTGACTTATGAGTATCAGAATACATGATCAAGACATTGCTTGCAGCAATTTGTTTCAACTCATCTCACAGAGTGTCAATAGATTCCTTAACCTTGTCATCAAGTGATTCAACAATTGAGTCGTTAGCTTTGGCAAGAATCTCTTTCTCAGCTCGGTACTTCTTTTTTAGTTCTCGAAGACGTATGATCGTTGCTTCATTTATGGCGGTTTCATTTGCTTTGACGTGAGCTAGTTCTTCTGCATGTACTTTGCGAGATAATTCTAACTCTTCTTGAAATTTAGCAATTGCGTCTTCTTGAGCTTTTTGTGTGGATTCTTCACTTTGCTGTCTACGAGCTAACTCCTCTTTAACTCGAACCATCTCTTCTTGTTGAGCTTTCATGAGTTGTTCCATTTGTAGCATGAACAATGCTGGTAATGATGGAATCAACGATATCGGTGCTACTGGTGTTTGCTGTGTAGGAGCAATGGTCATGACATTGCTTGAAACTGAAGCAGAGAGAGGTTGACTTGGTAGAGTTACGGGAAGTTGAATTGACGCAGTTGGAATCACTGTAATAACTGGTGGAGGCACTGTAGAAGCTGGTGGAGGCATTGTAGTAACTGGTGGAGGCACTGTAGTACTTGTGGCTTTGGTAGTTTCAACATTTGTAACAAGATGTTCAGTGTTAACAAATGTTGTCGTATCAGTAGACCCGACAATGTCAATATCCTTCAATCCGTCATGAGCGTGTTCTTCATCATGAATGTCGACATCGTAATCAACTTGGGTAGATTTCTCACGAAGAGGTATGCAATCATCAGGCTTCCCAAATTCAGCAATATCAGGAGGTAGTATGGTTTCCTTTGCCTTCATACCAGAACCACTACCCCCCGTGTCTTTCTTACTTTGCATGATAGCTTTCTTTGCATTTCGTCTTTCATTTTTGCGAAGTATTTCTTCTTCATTAATATCTTTATCTTCATCCTCAAGCATTAGCTCCTTCCCACTAGACTTGGCAACACTTTTCTTCTTTTTGGTCTTAGGTAAACCTGTTTCTTCTGATGGTTCACTTTGTTTGCGTTTGCCTTTGACTTTGGGTTTTTGTGAAGAGAAATCTCCCAACGCAACTCTTTCATTTTGAATTTCCATTTCATCCAACAATTACGTGTATGTGTCACTTGCTTTGATTTCATCAGTCAACATGTGATTAGGAATAGTGGTTGGAGTACCTGAGTAAACATCGGTGTGTCCGTCGTGCTTTAAATCCACATTAGTAGCATCGTCATCTGGATTATGGTGAGGAAGTTCTTCACGCTTATCAATTGTTGCATCTATTTGCATGAAGTGATGAATGATAAGCTTAATAAAACGTGGGAAAGGAAAGTACCCAGTCTTCTTCTTGGTATTGTGAAAGAGTTGATAGTGAAATTCCTCCCATAGTAACTCTGCATAATTCACATTCTTACCCTTGTAGATGACCCAAAAGATACAAGCAATTAGAAGACGCAAAGAGTCATATTCAGTCGATTTAGCAGTAAGACAACGAATAAGTATACCGAAGAATGCTTTCCAAGGTTGTCCCAAGTTAGCTGTGGTAAATTGAGACGCCACTCGTAACTCAGGATCACCGTATCCAAGAGAATGATACATTTTAACAATTTCATTTTTGTTAAGGTCTGTTGTAAACTTTTGGCCTGTAGGTGGAGTTGGTAATCCGAATATTTGACGAAAGTGATGAATGGTGAGAGTATGTTCCTTCTTGTTGATGGTGAATGTGATCTTTCTGTCTGATAGTCGTTTCTTTGAAGCCCAGAATTTATACATATAATCAGTTGGTACCGAATCTGTATCCCGTAAAGCCTTCTTAATTAGGGTTCGATCAAGAATATCTGTGGCGACCTTGAAAGCATTGTGAGCTGGGATAGAATCTTCTTTGTCTTCTTTCAGTCGAAAGTTATTTGGTATAAACTTTAGAGCTTTGGCGGAGACAAGTGCCTGATCAGCTTTGATTTGTTGTTCGGTAGGTTTAGACATGTTTTCTGCTTAAGACAAAAACATACAAGATTCATACACATAACGATATATATCATGATGTATCTATACCTAAGCAAGTCAAACAGATACCATATAGAACAATCAATCATAGTGAACAAGCATTCGAATACACGAGAAACTAAAGATACAATCAAACACGACTGATTGACAACATATTTCCAAAATAACTCACATTCAGAATAAGAACACATTCAAAAACACAACCACTTTTAGAAAAAAATAGTCATTTTTCTGATAAATCAACTTTCTCTGAGTAATCACCATTTTCGGATAAAACATACTTCTTCGAAAAAAAAACTATCTTTTTCGAGAAAAAATACACATTTTCGGATAAAAGGACTTTTTCGGATAAAGCATGTTTTTCGGATAAAGAAATATCTTCGGATAAGTCAAAATCTTCGGATAAGTCCATATCTTCGGATAAATGAATATCTTCGGATATATCAGTATCTTTGGATAAATCATTATCTTCTGATAAATACGTCTTCTTCGGATTAATACATCTTCTTCGGAAAAATGCAAAATCTTCGAAAAAATCATTTATCTTCGAAAAAATTAATATCTTCGGAAAAATAAGATTTCTTCGGATAAAAAAGTTTTCTTCGGATAAAGACACTTTCTTCGGATAAAGGCAACTTTTTTGGATAATGGCAACTTTTTCGGATAAAGGCAAGTTTTTCGGATAAAGGCGACTTTTTCGGATATAACATATTTTTCGGATAAAAACAGCTTCTTCGAAAAAAAACTTCAAAATCTTCAGAAAAATTAGTATCTTCGGATAAATCATTTATCTTAGGATAAAGTCAATATCTTCGGATAACTAAGAATTCTTTGGATAAAAGGATTTTCTTTGGATAAAGGTCATTTCTTCGGATAACGGCATGTTTTTCGGATAATATGGTTTGACAGCTTTATGATAAAACGAACATCACCAATTACCCAATACATCTTCTTGAGGCAAATACACTAGATTCTAAAGCAAGGTAAGCAATAAACCTATGTTCTTAACCTATCCCTCACAATACCCACTTATCAATTCAATTATTCAACCCAATTAAATCCATAAACCCTAAATTGATATTTTGGGGATTGACTAATTAGACGAAGAATCAAAGGAATCATAAGCGTGAATTAGATAAAACATATTTACCTTTGATGTTTATAGCAGATTTAGAATACACAAGAGAAGCTTTTGGAGAGAAAAATCAATGGCAGAAATGGTTGGTGGATGTGTTTGTGTTAAACAGAGAAAAGAAACGAAAAATAGTGGTGGTGGTGGGGGGGGGGGGGGGGGCGTGTTTATTTGTTTGACTTAGGTCAAAATAAACCTTTTCCCTTTTTACTCTTTTAGTCCTCCTATTTTCGTCTATTTTCGTTTAGTGATTATCATATTTATTCACACACAATCCAAACAACGTAATTGAACTCCTATGCCTTAACCATCATTAATTATATTATCACGAAAAAACCTAATACCGAGTCACATAAATCACGAAAAATCACGAAGCACGAGGAATACATACGAAGAATGATTCACCATTAAGCATATAAAAAATTAATTTTTCTGAAAGACTTTTGAAGACCGACTTGATGATGAAAACGTAATTGTAGTAAAATATGTCTTTTAGGAAGAAGAGCGTATATGAACGATAAGTATTAAATACGACGGTTTAGGAAAACCGTGTACTAATGACTCAAAGGTGAAAGTTCGTTTCCCAAGGAGGTATATGTGTGTGAAAAACTTGTAAATGATTTGAGATTAATATTGAGAAAGAAGGGATGAAAAAATAGAATGACGGATATGTGAAAATTATTACTACGACGGCTAAATTAAAAACCGTAAAAAGTGTTTACAAATCAAATTACATAAACTAAGAGTTTACAAATGATCAGAAATTTTTCAAATCTTTTAATTAATTAATTATTAGTTCATAAATGCTAATTAAAGCACTAAAAATCCAATTAATTATTAAAAAGTCCAAATAAATATTTTTCACTTTGTAAACCTCTTAAATGAATTAAAAAGACTAAAAACTATTTTTATAAATTTTTAAACTAAAGAAAACTATTTTTAAAAGATTAAAACTATTAAAATATTAAAATAATTCTATAAATTAAGAAAATGATGCTAAAATTAATCTAAGAGTTTTAAAAATCCTATTTTAATGTATTTGACCTAAGAAAAATATAAAAGTTGCAAAAATGTGAAAAATGAAATTTAATAATAAAATATTATTAAAATATTATTTTAAATCCAAAAATTATAAAAAATTCTCAAAACTTGCAAGCTAGTTTATTTTAACCTAAATAATCAGAAAATGGAAGTGAAATTACCAAAATACCCTTAATGGGCCCCCAAATGGGCTAAAATAAAAAACATTACACTTAAATGGGCTTTTTGGCCCAATAAGATCAAACTCAACCAAATAAGCTGAAAATCACCAGTCTGACTCAAAATTTGATTTTAAGCACAAAAGTCTAAAGGCCCAAAAGCTGAAAATGTGCTTATCACAACTTAATAAGTCAACAACTTAGTCTTAATGGGCTTTTTGGCCCATTAAGCTATAAGTCAATGCCATAAGCTCTAAATGAGCACACAACATCTTATTGAGATTCTAAACCAATCTGAAAAAAGAAATTTTGAAAAAGCTCAAGTAATAAGCCAAAACTTTGAAAAGAACTTTTCCACTAAACGACAAAATAATCGGGTTTGAGTTCTAGAGGGTTTCAAAAGCTGATTCTTTTTGCAAAAGCTCACAGATAGCTTAACTAAGAATAATCAATAAGAAAAATCACAAAAAGCCAAGTAGAATAAGTTGTGGAAGCAAATAAGCTGGCTGAAAAAGCAAAATAAGCTAGTTTCCTAGCAAAAGCTTAACCAAAAGACTTATAACTTCTCAAATATGATATTAAGCTGAGAAAAATGACACCTATTTCAAATTCAAAGTTGTTGCATGTACCAATAAGCAGTTCTAAAAAATAAGCCAAATTGTGTTTATATGACCAAAAGTCAAAGTCCACCATATGTTACCAAATGATCAGGGATTGATTATAAGCTTGTTTTGAGCCCTTGTGAATCAAGTGGTCAGTTGACCAAACCTTGATGGATTTTGGCAAAATTAAGCCAATAAGCCAGTTAGCTTACAAGCCAGCAAATAAGCAAACCAAATAGCAAGAAGCACTCACAAGCAGAACAATAACAAGATTCAAGGAGTTAAACAACAAGGCATACACTAGAATAGAAAATGCAAAACTAAAATGAGGTGGTCACTTTGCTGATGCAAATGACCACTTCAGCCAACTTTGATAAGCTCTAGCACCCACAATAAGCCACCAAAATCAACAAATAGATATTGCACATATAGCTTATCACCTAAACTCTTCCTAAACCAAATTTCAGACTCTAGATCCAACAAACAAAGATTTTATTGGATCTGATGTGTTTGACCAATTTCAAACCAATATATTCAGATTTTTCCAAAACTTTGAAATCGTTTTCCAAACCTCTTGAGACTTAAACAAGGACCAAAACCAGTGACAAATGACATGTTTAGACTATCCAAACCCTTAGAAACAAGGGCACAAGGCCACAAGGCCTTATGATCCCAAAAACCAAACAACCTTGTTTTCGCCCATTTTCAAACAAAATTTTGATTCCAACACACAACCTACTGATTTTATGGTTCAAATATCTTACCTAGGTGACAACTAACAGATACAAACAATAAAATACAAAGCACAAACACAAGAACACCAAATCACATGGCAAACCTCATAACAGACATGAACATGATACTTTTTATAGAGGAAACTGAAATAGAGCTTATACCTATCCCCACAACTTCCTAGGGAGATCAGCTATGCTCCTTGGACCACTCTCAACAGCTAGAGAGTGACCAAGGTCCTTGAAACAAGAAGGATCAAGGTCTGCTGATGGTTCAAAGTAGAACAAGACCTTGATATGTATGATCTTCAACACAAGGCAACAAACAGCCTAACCAAAGGCTCAAATCCCTTCACAAGCTTGATGTCAACAAGCTTGTAAGAGCTTAGGGCTTATGGTTAAGGGTTAGTACAAGAAAAATAGGAAAACAGATGACTGATTTCAAGCTTATTCAAACTTGAAAACCTTACCAAACATAAATGTGCTTTAACCAAAAGATCAAAGCACCTTTATAACATCAAATGGAAATCAGAATTACTCTTAAACAATACCAACTTTTTAAAACATAAAAAGGAATTACAATTTTCTTAAAAATACCAAACTTTTATAAATTTAAAAAGGGATTACAATGTTTAAAGAGTAAAACTGGAACAAAGGCCTCACCACTGGTTGGGGGTCCGTTTATAGAGTACAAGTGATGATTCTAGAACATGAAATACATCAAAACCCTAGCTAAGAAATCTTTGAATTGCCCTTGAGTGCATTGAGTTGTTGAGCTATCCAAATGCATCCTATACGTCCAATTTAGCTATGTGACCAAGCAAGGAGTGTGGGCTGTTGATTTGGCCACATGTCATTCCTTGGAGAGGAAGTTGGATTATGATTGGTGGATGGCTGAATGGGGTGAGATCCTTGAGTGGAGTGGTGTGATGTTTCATGTTTGCGATGTAAACGTGTGAGGGTGAATTGTGTTTTGCTAAATGTAATTTGGAAAAACCCTTTGGCAGTAAAAAGTTAAATCTGGGATGCATAGGGTGAATAGTGGTCCCCTTTAATCCGATTTTGGTGGAGTGGAAAGTGTTTGGCGCATTTTTGAGTGTGAAAGTTTGGTTGTACAGCTTTAGCCCTTGGTATTTGGCAAAGCTTGTAAACTATGTTTATTCAGCCCAAAAAATGTTTTCCTTTGTTAAATAACTTTCCAATTTCACACATTTGCCCCAAAACTTTGTAACAAGGATATTAAGGACTTGTTTTGTCATTTTTTGGATATTTCAAGGGCTGATCTTGGACATTCTTGAACTTTGAAGGACTTTATTGGATATTTGACTTCATGAGGGACCATTGTTGATAATTTAGAATTGTTAAGGGACTAAACTTGCCAAATCTTCAAAGTTGAGGGGCCAGTTTGTCATTTTGACAAACTTAAGGGACCAAACTTGTAATTATGAATATACAAGGGTATTAAGTGTCATTTTTTCATAAATGAGGGATCATTCTTGTATATCTTCAAGTCTTCAAGGTATATTCTTTGAGAAATCCATAACTAGGGCCCGGTTCATTGTACGGTTTTGTTTCTCGTGTTCGTTTTTCCTTGTTTCTTGTGATCTTTTGTCTTTTTCACGATATCCATACCTAAAAGACACAAGTAAACAAACACAAGCATATATATGGTATTTTTATGACATTTTATGCATTTGAAGCCCGAAAAGAACGATGAGATCATGTATAAATGCCATCTCATCACTCCCCCATACTAAGCCATTGTCGTGCCCTCACACAATGCTAGAATAAAGTATCTAAGCATCTCAAAAATTCAAATTTATTACCCTTTATTGAAAAGTAAAAGTCTTGCAACAACACTACGAAGATGTGTAAAGACATAATGAATGATTTTCTTCACGAATGTGACTTTTAGGGTCAATGAATAAAAACAAATGAATGTCTAATAGAGTAAAGTTTTTCATCCTTGATTGTCATACATTCCATGCTAAGTGCAAAAACGAGATCATTGTTGGTACAAGTCACAATGCTAACACTACTCATACGTCCAAATTGTGTAATACTTTTTCTCCCCACAATCCTAGTTATTATGAAAGAAAATGGGTTTCTAGAATTTTTTATAACTATTTGTCATGGATCACAAGTGATTCATATTGACATATTTGAGTATTTATTAGTCCGAAAGTAAAGTAGCATGATTTAATTGATAGTTAGGCGAAGGACAAAATCTTTTAAAACGGCTTCTCGTGTATCTCTTTAAGTTCATATCTTGGCATAACTCATTTCATGATTTGAGACCTTTCTCGGACCGAAATTTGGCATGTACTTCATTCTTCAAATCTTGGGAAGACGTTATTGAAATTATGGTCTTCTCTTCATATTTTGGAATTTATTCACTTGACGTTTTTCAGAGATTCTTCATACTTAGACCACGACTTCATCATTTTTCTTCAATCTTTATTTTGGATTTTGATATACAATGATCCGCCTTTTCAAAGTTGGATATATTTATCCTCATACCTTGTTAGGGTCTTTTTGGATAGACTTTCTCCATGATCTTTAGGGGAGTAATTGCTTTTTGTCGTGTGTCTCGATCCTTCATATTGATTTTGGAACAATGATACTTCACATCATCTTGGATCTTTAGCAACAAAATAGAGCTCCTCATGCCTTGTTAGGGTATTTTTGGATCTTCACCAATCTTCGCATCCCGCTTCAATAAGTTATGCCTCGGCTATGAACTCTATTCAACCCCGAGCAACTTTTTAACGATCTTGTGCTATAAGCTAAGTAACCTTTCAAATCGTACGACCTTACTTATTGCAATTATTTTTATTCCTAATGCATTGATCTTATGGGAGAATAAGCCACAAATTAAAACATATTAGTTTTTGAAAGAACATTTTCATGTTCTACATTTAGCATGATCACTTGTCTAACTCTATCATCTCTCGTTCTTCACCATTTAAAGACCTCTAATTAAAGACACTTGTGAATACTTAGCCATGGAAGTCAAAATTAAGCAAAATTTGGATTAGCTTTCATTAAGACTATATCAAATCGAAGTTTTTGGTTTTCAAGCCAGGATCTTGCACTTTCTTTGACTTTTTCAAGTTTAGAAACACATTTTATAGTTCCCTTGATAAGTGACTTTCTAGGATCAAATATAGGAACTTGCGAAAAGTTCTTCTTCTTAACCCGAATTAGCTAAGACTTTCGCGTTTTAAAGTTCCCTATATAAAGGTCTAGCAAAACTTGATTCGAGCGGGTTAAGGAATGTAAAGGTCTCCAAATGCCCATCAAGTCAAAAATTAACTCTTATTCTACCCATCGGAAAATTTTCATTCGTGTCTTAAAAACACTTATAAAAACTAAGAAATTTTTTTAAAATTGGGCCATTTTTAGCCTTATTAGTAACAAAACAAAACAAAACGTTGAAAGTTGGAAAACGTGAGGGCGAAGCAAAGCAAGTATCCATTCACCCCCCTCCCCCCCTATACTAAAATTAAAAATTGTCCTCAATGTTTTGAGTCTAAAGGTGGAGCACGCCCATACTAGAGAAGAAGAGTCGAATGCTTAGGATCTAGCATGGAAAGGGTGATCAACAATATATCTAAAGCCGTTTATGAATTATGCTAAAAGATAATTGTTAGAACAATAAAGGATATGTCATGGATAGGTGAAAAAACTTCTTCAATCAAACGATCGAGGCTCACGTAAACGAACACGAGAGTCTTCAATCGTGGCGATGATGATGATCTAGATAACACATTCACAAACGACCACGAGACAACGAGTTTGAAGGGCACAAATCCCCTCTCATTATTCTATTATAAAGCATTAAAAAGGATAAGCATGGGATCTCCCCCACAAGGCACCTCATTTTTTATTACCGAGTCATGAGCTCGAATCGATCCCCTCAATGCTAATTATCATTGGGGAAGGTGACTTGGTCGAGGTCGTCTAACGAAGGAACTTCCCCACCAAAGTAGTGCTTAAGCCTATGCCCATTCACCTTGAAGTTAGGACAGTCATTTTGAGCTAGCTCGATGGTCCCATAAGGGAACACTTGTGTTACGGTGAAAGGACCCGACCAACGAGATTTCAATATCCCAGAAAATATCTTCAAACGAGAGTTAAAAAGTAACACTTGATCACCAACGTTAAAAACCCGGTTTTTAATCTTTGCCTCATGAAACTTTTTATTCTTTTCTTTAAAAATCAATGAATTTTCATAAGCATTATCTCTTAAATCATCCAATTCATTTAATTGTATTTTCAGGTGATCTCTCGTGGTCTTTAAATCATAGTTTGCATGCTTAAGGGCCCAATATGCCTTATGCTCCAATTCAATGGGCAAATGGCAATTCTTTCCATAAACCAACTTATATGGAGTACAACGGATAGGTGTCTTATAAGCGGTCCTAAAGGCCCATTAAGCGTCATCGAGTTTGTCGGAGCATGAAGCACGGTTTTCTCCAATCGACCTCTCTAAAATCCTCTTCAAAGCTCGGTTTGAAACCTCGACTTGCCCACTCGTTTGCGGGTGATAAGCCGTAGAAAGAAGATGAGTAACTCCATATTTCTTTAAGACCTTCTCGAATTGGTCATTACAAAAATGGGTTCCATTATCGCTTATAATAGCACGAGGGGTTCCAAACCGAGATAATAGTTGCTTAAAAAACTTCACTACCATACGAGCATCATTAGTAGGTAAAGCCTTAGCTTCCACCCACTTAGAAAGGTATTCGACGACGACGAGGATATACTTGTTACCATGAGACGATGGGAACAGCCCCATAAAGTCTATGCCCCAAATGTCAAAAATCTCACACACTTGAATTATGTTTTCTGGCATTTCATCATGTTGAGACCATTTTCGTTGATGTTGGCACGAATCACACGACTTCACAAGTGCGTGTGCATCACGATAGATCGTAGGCCAAAAGAAGGCGGCATTGAACACTTTCTTAGCCGTGAAATTAGCACCGTGGTGACCACCCGTGGGTCCCTCGTGACAAGATCTAAGGATGTTAGAAGCTTCGGTACCAAAAACACAACGTCGAACGAGTTGATCCGCACAAACCCGAAAGAGATAAGGGTAGTCCCAAAAATAGAACTTGACGTCACGAAAGAATTTTCTCGTTTGTTGTGGCGTCATACCCTTGATTATAAAGTTCCTCGCATGGTAATTTTCAATGTCGGCAAACGATGGGGTGGTGTCCTTAGAATTCACTACACTGAGAGTCTCGAGAGGAAATGTTTCGGTGATTTCCTTGTTCTCGAAAACATCTTTGTGAGGATCTTCTAGACGAGAGAGATGATCGGCCGCTAGATTTTTGGCTCCTTTTTTGCCAAGCACGGTGACATCAAATTCTTGGAGGAGGAGCATCCAACGAAGCAATCTCGGCTTAGCATCTTTGATAAGATGGCATTTATACATGATCTCATCGTTCTTTTTGGGCTTTAAATGCATAAAATGTCATTAATATACCATATATATGCTTGTATTTATTTACTTGTGTGTTTTAGGTATGGATATCGTGAAAAAGACAAAAGATCACAAGAAACAAGGAAAAACGGACACGAGTAACGAAGCCGTACAAAGAACCGGGCCCTAGTTATGGAATTATCCAAGAAAAACCCTTGAAGACTTGAAGATATACCAGTTTCATCCTCAATTTACGAAGAAATGTTACTTAAAACCCTTGTATATTCATAATTACAAGTTTGGTCCCTTAAGTTTGTCAAAATTACGAAAAGGTCCTTAAACTTTGAAGAATTGGCAAGTTTAGTCCCTCATCAACTCTCAATTGTCAATAATGGACCCTCATGAAGTCAAAGATACATTGAAGACCTTTGAAGATTAAGAATGTCCAAGATCAGTCCTCAAAATATTCAAAAGTGGCAAAAACAACCCTTGAAAACCTTTTGCAAAAGTTTTTGGGAAAAAGTGTGAAGTTTGTAACTTTAATAACAAAGGAAAGTGAGTTTTGTGGCTAAAAAACGTTTAATACAACGTTCACCAAAATACAAGGACCCTTCCTGCCATTCCTAAAGTTTAAATATACAAACACGCGCCAAACACTTTCCACTCCTACAAAAACGGATCAAATTGTTTACTGTTTACCATGACGAACCCAGTTACCACTCCACTTAAAACAAAGGGTAAATCCCAATTACCTTGACACACATTTAATTCACACACTCTAAAACCCATCCCACACCAAAAACAGTCACTCCCACTCACCCAAGGACCCCACCATTCAAACCCGTCCACCTATCACATCATTCCTTCATCTCCAAGGATTGCCACTTGGCCAAATCAACAGCCAAGACTCTTTGCTTGGATACAAAGCTAAAATGAACAGCCAGGATGCATTTGGACATCTCTACAACATAATTCTTCTAGAAGATTTCAAGGGCAATTTTGGTACTTCATAGCTAGGGTTTTCATTGTAATCTCAGCCCTTGTGGCCTATATAAGGACTCCTCAACATGTGAGAGAGCCTTGTTCCAGTTTTACTCTTTAAACTTTCTAGTTCCTTTTTAAAATTTATAAAAGTTGGTATTTTAAGAAAATTGTAATTCCTTTTTATGTTTTTGAAAGTTGGCGTTGTTTAAGGGTAATTCTGAGTTCCATTTGATGTTATAAAGGTGTTTAGATCTTGTGGTTTAAATACGTTTTTGTTTGGTAAGGATTTCAAAGTTGGAAAAACCTTGAAATCAGTCATCTGTTTTCCTTATTTTACTTGTACTAACCCTTATCCAAAAGCTATAAGCCCTTACAAGCTTGTTGACACCAAGCTAGTGAAGGTTTATCAACCTTTGGATAGGTTGTTTGCCGTTTGTGTTGAAGACATAAAGCCCTTGAGGTTCTGCTTTGAACCATCAACCAAGGCACATCTCATCTCCTTTGTTCAAGTACCTTGGTCATGTTCTAGCTGTTGAACAAGGTCCAAGGAGCATAGGTGATCCCTCTAGGAAGTTGTGGGGGATAGGTATAACCTCTTGTTAAGATTCCTCTACAAATTTTCATATTATTGTTTGATTTGTACTTTGCCATGTGATTTGTTGCTCTGGTATTTGTGCTTTGTGTTTTATATTTGTATTCTCTTAGTTGTCATCTAGTTGAAGTTTTTGAACCATAAAATCAGTAGGTTATGTGATTGAATAAAAAGTTTGTTTGAAAAAGGACTAAAACAAGGTTGTTTGGGATTCTAGGTTCATAAGGTCTTGTGGCCTTGTGCCCTTGGTTCTTAGGGTTTGGGGGGTCTAAACAAGTCATATGCAACAAGTTTTAGTCACTGGTTAAGTATCAAAAGGTTTGGAAAAGAGATTTCAAGTTTTAAAAAAATCTGATAAAATTGGTTTGAATTTGGTCAAACACATTCGATGCAATAAAATCTTTGTTTGTTGGATCTAAGGTCTGAAATCTGGTTTGGTAAGATTTTAGGTGATAAGCTATCCGTGCAGTATTTGTTTGTTGATTTTGGTGGCTTATTGTGGGTGCTAGAGCTTATCAAAGTTAGCTGAAGTGGTCATTTGCATCACCAAAGTGACCACCTCAATTTTGTCTTGCATTTTGTTATCTAGTGTATGCCCTGCTTGTTTATTGCTTGGTTCTTGTTTGTGTGCTGCTTGTGAGTAGATTTGGCTATTTTGTTTGCTTTGTTGCTGGCTTAAAAGCTAACTGGCTTATTAAGCCTTATTTCCCAAAATCTGTCATCATTTGGTCAACTGACCTCTTGATTGACATGGACTCCACCTTGAGTTCTTCACAAAATTGCTTAAAACAAGCTTATAAACAATCCCTGAGCATTTGGTGAATTTTGGAGAACTTTGACTTTTGGTCAAATAAGCACATTTTGGCTTATTATTGAGAACTGCTGATTGGTACATGCAACAACTTGGCTTTTGTAATAGGTGTCATTTTTCTCAGCTTAATAACAAATCTGGAAGGTTACAAGTCATTTGGTTAAGCTTTTGCTAAGAAACTAGCTTATTTACTCCTATAGCTTTTTCTACTTGGCTTTTTGTGATTTTTATGATTGATTATTCTTAGTTAAGCTATTTGTGAGCTTTTGCAAAAGAATCAGCTGCTGAAACAACCTAGAACTCTAACCCGACTATTTTGTCTTTTAGTGAAATTCTTCTTTGCTTATTTCTGGCTTATTGAGTGTGCTTTTTCAAAATTTCTTTTCACAGATCTCTTAGGCATCTCAAAAGAAGGCTGTGTGTTTAATTAGAGCTTATGACATTGGCTTATTGCTTAATGGGCTTATTGGCCCAATAAGAATAAGCTGTTGACCTTTTAAGCTGTGATAAGCTCAAAACCAGCTTTTGGGCCTTCAGACTTTTGTGTTTAGAATTGAATTTTGAGTCAGATAGGGCTTTTTCAGGTCATTTGGGCCAAGTTTAACTTTTTGGGCCCATTTAGCCCATTAAGGTTGATTGTTTTGGTTTTTAGCCCATTTGGGGGCCCATTAGGGGTAATTTGGTCATTTCACTTTCATTTTCTGATTATTTAGAATTTTTAGAATTTTTAAATATTATTTTAATATTACTTTAATATTAATTTTGGTTTTTAGAATTTTTTATAATTTTTGGATTTTTAATATTAGTTTAATATTATTTTATTATTAAATTTCAAATTTCACATTTTTACACTTTTTATATTTTTTTATTTTTAAAAAAGGTAAAGTATTATAGCTACCAAAAAAGATACAAACCTACCATGGCAACCATGAACAAGTCTCATGGAGCATAGAAAGGCAATGATACTAATACAAAGACTAAAACCAGTACTAATACCATAGGCTACCAATACATAACACTATGAGTAAAGGCCATGGACAAACCCATGCTCAATACATAGAACAACTAAGTAACTAGAATGGAGAAAACTAGCTACTATCCCATAACACAAATACTTGATCCCAATTGACAAAGACCAAGCTCCTGCATATCGATGGCACTACCAAAGAAGGCTTGTTCATAGCTCAAATGTGGAAATCACTTTTTATATTTTTCTTAGGTTTAATACATTAAAATAGGATTTTTTTTCAATTCTTAGATTAATTTTATCATCATTTTCCTAATTTCTAGAATTATTTTAAGTTTTTAATAGTTTTTAATCATTTTAAATAGTTTAATTAGTTTTAAAATTCATAAAAAAAGTTTTTAGTCTTATTTAGTCATTTTAGAGGTTTAAAAAGTGAAAAATCTTTATTTGGGCTTTTTAATAATTATTTTGATTTTTAGGGATTTAATTAGCATTTAAAAATTAATATTTAATTAATTAAAAGGTTTGAAAAAGTGTTTATCATTTGTAAACTCTTAGTTTATTTAATTTGATTTTTGGTTTTTTTTTGGGAATTTTTAGAATTAATTTTTATTTTAGCTCTTTTTACAGTTTTGATTTTAGTCGTCGTAGTAATAATTTTCACGTCTTCGTCATTCTATTTTCTCATCCCCTTCTTTCAAATATTAATCTCAAACCAGTTACGAATTAGTCACACACATATACCTCCTTGGGAAACGAATTTAATTGAGTCATTAGTGTATGATTTTCCTAATCATCACTTAATACTTTCCGCTTATACGCCTTTTTCCTAAAAGGTCGTATTTTACCACAATCATTTTGGCGCCGCTGCCGGGGAGGTGTGTCGTGATTAATTTGTCTTTTTGTTTTTAATATTAACCCTAAATAGTATTTTTATTAGTAGAACTCTACTAATACGTATTATCAGTTTTTTCGTTTTTCTTGTGAAATTATTATTACCATATTGTATTAAGTATCAAAACAAATTCAAAATATCTCGAAAGTGTGAAAACACAACCTTAATTGGGATTTGATCTCCTAATTATTGTATTCGAATCTCAAACAAAAAGAAAAGGCAAAAATAGATAAATACTTTTGTGAAGCCCGATTTTGAAAAATACAAACTATAAGGTGGGTATAAGGCGGGTATTATAAAATATACCCTAAGGAAAAAGGCTCTTAAGTGCTTCGCGCCGCCTCGTTTCCCCGATTGCTTGTGAGTATTTTGAGATTGAAAGCCAATAGAGGGTTTTGCCGCCCAAAGTATTATTATGTATCATATATATTTTCTTGGTATTCTTTGTGTTTAAACCCTCTTGAACAATTTGGTTTTCACCAAAGTTCTAAAGTCATTCGAATGCGTTCACTCCACGTGATCGTTTTCATTCTTGTGAGGCTTCTTTAATCAAGAGTTTGATTCGAGGAGAGATTTGGTAGATTGTTGTCTACAAAGATACACAAAATCCAAAAAAATTAAAAACAATCAAAAACACAAAAAAAAAATTGAAAATCCACAAAACACCGAAAAAGAATCTTCTTTGCTCACCTTCCATTCTTCGTCAAGTTTATGCTAACTCGTAATCAAGCTAAATGAGCTCGTAAACGTCGTCAAAGTCAAGGAAATCAAGAGCCTTTGATGGAAGAACAAACTCCAATTGCTGAACCCGTTGTAGAACCAATAGTCGCCATGGCTAATCGTACTATGATGGAGTTGCTTCAATCACCCACCGAGGGTTTTGGAGAAGCTATTGTGATTCCCACCATCCTTGCGCAGAATTTCGAGATTAAGACGGGTTTAATGTCGATGTTGCAAGCAAATAAGTTTAGAGGTCATGAAAAAGACAACCTGCATTACCACATAAGGAATTTTAATCGTCTCACCGCAACAAGCAAGTTTAAGGATGTTCCACATGACGCTATTAAGATGATGTTGTTTCCATACTCGTTAGATATACCCGCTAAAATTTGGCTCCAGAAAGAACCGCCAAATTCGATTTTGACATGGTGTGATCTCGTCTCTAAGTTTGTGAACTAATTTTTTCCACCATCTAAAACAACACATTTGAAAAATGAAATTTCAAGGTTTACACAACCTAATAATGAAAGTTTTTCAATGGCATGGGAACGATTTAAGGAAAGGTTACATGAATGTCCACACCATGATTTTTCGGAATTGCATCAAATAGATACTTTTTATAATGGGCTTAATGATCATGAACGAGATTATTTAAATGCCGCCGCGGGTGGTAATTTTTTGTGCAAAACGACAGATGAGGCTTTGAAAATCATTGAGAATAGGTCTAAGGTTCATAGCCCTCGTAACACACCGAGTGTTGCCAATATGGGTTCATCATCGTCTCGTCACATTAATGCCTTGCATGATTAAGATAATGAGGAAAATCGGTTTTTCGATAGGTTTTCGAATCTTATGACTCATTGGAAAGCACAATATGCTTTGAATTCCGCATCGGTTAAAGCGGTTGATAAGAGTTGTTTCTCTTATGGTGGAGCTCATGATCTTTCCGAGTGCATTAACGCTGGTGGTAACACTTCGAGTGCTTACGTAGCAACGAGAACTTACAACCAAAACAGCCAAGGTTCCCGCCTAAATCAAGCTCCACCAAATCAAAATGCTAATAACTATCGAAACAACAATCAAAATGGTGGTTATCAAGGCAATTCACGTAACTATAACAAGGGGAATTATCAAAGTGGAAATGGACAAGTTGCAAATCAAAACCAAAACCGTGATTTTCAAAACACTACACAAGGTTTTCAAAATGCTCACACTAAAAATCTTCAATGAGAATTTTTGGATTATGCTAAAGCAAATGATGCTAAGTTTGATAATATGCAACGTGATATGATTAGCTTAAGATCTGAGTTGAAAAACGAGCTTAAAAACGAACTTGCTAATGAACTTAAGACTCATGCTAATAAAATGGAAGGAAATGTTCAACGTCTTCAACAAAATCAACAAAAGATGGAACAAGGACAACATGAGATTAAGCAAGAATTGTTAAAAGCGGATGCTAGGCAATCAAAATTTGAAGACCGAATGGCAAAAATGTTTGAAGCAATCATGTATAAACCCTCTTACTCGGGTGGTATTCCTAGTGATACCACTGCTAACCCGAAGGGAGAAATGAAGGTTATTACTATACGTAGTGGTAAAACTTTCAAGTAACCAATCTCTCGTCCAAGTGCTTCTACGGAGAAGGAAATCGAGAAAGAGCCCGAGGTGATGGTAGAAAAGGAGCATATCACAAGCCCACGAAGTACCACTCATGCCACACCTACGGTTGAACCCATACCAATCATGGAACCCGAGATTCCAAGGCCGTTAACTAATGTCCAACCCACACCACCCTTACCTTACCCTTCGAGACGAAACAAAGAGAAATTGCAAGAACGTAACAAACAATAAATAGAGCTTTTTATAAAAATGTTTCAACAAGTTCATTTTGATGTAAGTTTAGCCGACGCGTTGTTATATATGCCTCGTTTCGCTTCCACTTTTAAAAGTATGATGAATGATAAGCAAAAGCTTTCAAAGCTTGCTAATTGTTCTTCGGTTTATCTTAACCGCATATTGATAGGTGTGAAAACACCCATCCTTTTACCACTTATTTCTTTCTAAAACAAGACCAAAACGCGTATTTAATGTCATTTGTTTGGAATTATGCGTGGTTTATGTGTTTGTTGTGTTTTCAGAGCCAACCGGATAAATATTGAAGAAAACATGGGATTGCACGGGTTTTATCGAAGAAAAGGACGAAAAGACGAAGTCTATAATCCAAGAGATGCAAAAGATTTGAAGTCGATGGGCCTATTTGAAGATTTATCGAAGAAAAGGACCAAAGATGGAAGATTTACATATGTCAAAGAACTCAAGTCTATTAAATGAAGAAATTAAAAGACGAGTTGAATTTATTTGTCGACAAATCCCGAATTGAAATCGAAAACGTCAACTTTTCTGAAAAGAAGAGAAGACAAAAAGAAAGGGAGAAGCCCACTCACCAAACCAAGCCAAGCCCTATAAATACCCTTCCCATTCACATTTTGGAGACTAGTTTTTCCTTTCTATTATTTCTTTTCCTAGTTCGTAGGAACCAACTCCCTTAAAGAGATTGGTGGTTTTCATTTTCTTTGATTTCTTCCACAATCTTTTAAGTTTAATCTTTCCATTTTGTTTGTTTGAATCTTAATCATTAATACAAGTTTCCATTTAATCTTTCTTTCTTCTCTTGTTGATTCAAAGTTCTAAGTTTCATTTTATTGAGTTTGATCTTCAAAAGTTAGTGGGTTTTGAGTTTTTGTTGTTTTGGATTGATGATTATCATTAGTAAATGATTAGTGGTTAAATTGGTTTAAGTTTTGGTTAAAAACTTGGTGGATTTTGGTTAAATTCGTGATCAAGTTGTTTCCCCTGTTCTTCGTTCTCCTTACTGTTCCAACCCAGATTTCGAATGAAGGATTTGGGTTAAACATTCCGGATCAACGTTTTATCTAGATTATTCCGGGTCAAGCAAGTATTCCGAACCAGCATTTCCATTTAGTTATTCCGGATCAGTGTCTTCATTCAGAATAATTAATATTCCGGGTGAAGCATTCATTCCGAATCAGAATTTATTCCAGGTCAAGCAAAAGATTCCGGATCAGTGATTTCTTTCAAGTATTCCGAACCAGCAGTTCATCCGGAATAATCAATATTCCGGATGAGTAGGAAAGTTCCGAATCAAAGTTTTGCCAATTATTCCGAATGAGCACCTTTGCAATTTATTCCGGATCAGTGATTTCTTCCGAATGAACCAAATGTTCCGAATGAAGCTATTTCTTCCGAATGAAGCTATTGTTCCGAATCAGTAAATATTCTGAATCAAGCCTTTTTATTAATTGTTCCGAATGAAGCAAATGTTCCGAGTCAAGTGAAATATTCCGAATAAACAATATATTCCGAATCGACATATTTATTCCGAATCAAGCACATTCCGAATGAAGGAAGTTTTGTTGAATATTCCGAATGAAGCAATTTCAAGATATTCCGGATGAAGGTTTTTGTCTAATATATTCCGAATAAAGGTTACATTCCGAATCAGTGATTTTTCTGAGTTAAGGTACTATTCTGATTAATTTTAAATTCATGTTTTATTTTCAGTATTGCTTTAGTTTAATTTTATTACTTCTCGCACTTATCTTTTAAGTAGATATAGATCAAATTCTCCCCCTTTTAGTTACCAAGTACAACAATTCCACTTTGAACCGTGATCGATTCGAGAAGATACCGAGAACGAAACAACGACAAATACAATTGGGTACGAGCAACATGAAGAAAGATCTTGCAACAAACCTTTTTATTAACTAACCAAAAATCAGTTATTAAAATGGCGCCGCTGCCGGCTCTTTTCGTAAGGATCAACGGTTTCTTGTGAGAAAAATTGGATTTGGGGATCCGTTCTTTCGGGAACGTTATTTTCAAGCACAAAAATTTTCAAAAACACATAAAAATATAAAATTTTCAAAAATACAAAAACATAAAAAACCTATAAAAACAAAAAAATATTTTCTCTTGCATTTTCTTTTTAGTGTATGCGTACTCGATCAACGTCTTATTTAGAGCCCGAGACTCTCGAAGATTTTGACATGGCCAGTGTACACAACAACAACAATAATAATCCACCCCACCCCAACAATAATAATCCACCCCACCCCAACATGAATAATCCACCCTTCCCCGACCTACGAACCATGGGGGAGCTATGCCAACCTACGATGAACGGACGTGGAGGCCCGATTGCGCTGATGCATATCACGGCTCAGGAGTTTTCGTTGAAGCATCACATGATCCAACAAGTGCAAACTAACCCATTTCGTAGAATTCCGGATGATGATGCCAACAAACACCTCGACAAATTCATTACCATCACCCAAAGCATGAAGTTACCCGGTGTTTCTGTGGATGAACTTCGCCTCCAACTATTTCCCCACTCGCTTTCTCACCATGCCAAAAAATGCTTTGACCGTCTCCCAAAGAATTCTATTCATACTTGGGACGACATGACTCAACGCTTTTTGTCACGCTACTTCCCACCATCCATTGTCACGAGCCTTCGTAACCAAATTAGAGGATTCATGCAAGACAATGATGAATCGCTCTTTGATGCTTGGGAACGATACAATGATTTGATCGATCGTTGTCCAAATCACAACATGCTCCCCGTCACTCTCATTGATACTTTCTACAATGGTCTCACTTTTCGTGATCGTGACACGATCAACGCCGCCGCCGGTGGTACTTTTATGAAAAGGACACCGGAGGAGTGTAGAGAGTAGATTGAAAACATGACTACTCACCACTAGAATTGGGATTCATCCGCATCCTCAAGATCTAATCCGAGAGTCAATGTTTCATCTACTTCTTCCACCACCGACATGTCCGTCATGGAACGTGCTTTTCTTGAAATTAGCAAAAGTATGCAAATTTTGGCTTCTAACCAAACTCAACAAGCTAAAGCCGTTGCTATTTCTTGTGACACATGTGGTGGTCCTCACTCTTACAATGATTGTCCTTCCACTCAAGGCAATTTTTTGTGAAAACGTTAACGCGGCATACGGTAATTATCCCACGGGAGGCTATCAAGATCGTCCTCAAGGAGACCGTAGCTTGCTAAGTTATCGTTCAAACAACTATCTTGCTCCACCCGGTTTTACTCCTCAAAACCAAAACCAACAACAAAGCTATAACAGAAATAACCAATCCCAACCTCGTGCTGACAATCAATATCAACCCCAAAGAAACCCATACCCACCTCAAGGAAATTCTCAAGCTTACCAAGCTCCACCTCTCAATCAACCGATGGCATTGAATCAAGACGTCGAGACGTTCATGAGGACCAATAGAGAGACGGTGACGAATCTTGAGAGTCAATTCATCAACTTGAAGGGAGAAATGGCGAAACAAGGGAGCGATATTCGAGCCGAGCTAAGGAATGACATGGCGAAACAAAGCAATGATATTCGTACAGACATGAGAGACTCTTTCAGCACTAAAGCGGATAACATACGTGATATGATCGGTTCACTCTTCCAAGGTAATCCACCCTCTTCTTCGGGTACTCTTCCGAGTAACACCGTTGCGAATCCAAGAGGGGAGATGAAAGCAATCACCACTCGTAGTGGAAAAGGTTATACGGAACCCGAGCTTCCTACACCTCCACCCGTGATTGTGAACAAGGAAAAAGAGCAACTTTCCTCACCCCCTTTGCCTTCTACCCCCATTCCCCCACGACCCGTGGTTGTGAGTGATCCTACTCCCCTAAAGCCTTCCTCTTCATCCGATATACCTTATCCTTCAAGGTTGAGGAAAGAGAAGCAAAAGAGGAAGGATGATATTCAAGTTTCAAACTTTCTGAAAATGTTTAAACAATTGAATTTTAACATCTCCTTTGCCGAGGCTCTCGCTCACATGCCTAAATATGCGAAGATGTTTAAAGATCTTCTTAGTGACAAGGAGAAGATTCTTGACATTGCTTAGACCCAACTTAATGAGAATTGCTCTGCGGTTCTCTTAAGGAAATTGCCCACCAAACTTGGTGATCCGGGTCGCTTCTTGATTCCTTGCAACTTCCCGGGAGTAGAGAATTGCATGGCCCTAGCCGATCTAGGTGCCAGTATAAACTTAATGCCTTTAAGTGTTTGGAAGCAATTATCTCTCCCCGAGCTAGTCCCTACCAAAATGACTTTGGAATTAGCTAACCGTACGGTTGCTTATCCAGTAGGGATAGCCGAAGACGTCTTTGTTGGAGTTGACAAATTCACCTTTCCGGCGGATTTTGTTGTCGTTGACTACGAGATGGATCCTCGTGTTCCATTAATCGTTGGACGTCCCTTCTTGAGGATCGGTCGCACTCTCATTGATGTAGCCGCGGGCGAAATAATCATGAGAGTTGGTGACGATAAAATTGTCTTCAACATAGGTAAGATTTCTAAGCAACCTTATTCATATGAGAGTGTTAATGCTATTGATGTTCTCGATGAGGCTTGTGAAGAACACTTTCATGATGCTTGAAAAGTACTCTCTCTTCTCTACCCAATGTTGAGACCATTGCCTCAATTGCTCCGTCATTGACTTCTTTTTGGAGAAAGTGACTTGGATGATTTTGAAGCTAGCTTGGGTCATCTCGATCTTAAGTATGATGATTCTCCCACCGATTGGGATGAAGACATTCGTACAATTGAGAAACTTCTCAATGAAGACCCGTTTTCTCCTCCTTCTCCTAAAGAGGTGACTAATGATGATCCATCGTTAGTTACACCATCTATTGAGGATCCTCCTACTCTTAAGCTTAAGGAGCTACCTCCTTATCTCGAGTATGTTTTCTTAGAAGGCATTGATCAACTTCCCGTTATCATTGCTAAGGACTTAAAAGCCGATGAGAAAACTCGTCTCATTGAAGTTCTCAAGAAACATAAAAGAGCTATCGCTTGAAAAATCTCCGATATTCGCGGAATTGATCCTCACTTTTTCACACATAAAATTCTCATGGAGGACGACTTTAAACCCACAATTCAAAGCCAACGAAGGGTGAATCCTAAAATCCATGACGTTATCAAAAAAGAGGTTATCAAACTTCTTGATGCGGGCATGATTTATCCTATCTCGGATTCACCATGGGTTAGTTCAGTCCATTGTGTGCCTAAGAAAGGCGGAATCACCGTTGTGCCCAATCAAAACAACGAGTTGATTCCTACACGTCTCGTTATAGGGTGGAGAGTTTGTATAGACTACCGCAAACTCAATGATGCCACGAGAAAGGATCATTTCCCTCTTCCTTTTATGGACCAAATGCTTGAACGTTTAGCGGGTAATGAATATTACTGCTTTCTAGATGGTTTCTCGGGTTATTTCCAAATACCCATCGATCCCCAAGATCAAGAGAAGACAACATTCACTTGTCCCTATGGCACATTTTCCTACAAAAGAATGCCTTTTGGCTTATGCAATGCCTCCGGAACTTTCCAAAGGTGTATGTTGGCTATTTTTCATGACATGGTTTAGCAAACCATGGAAGTCTTCATGGATTATTTCTCGGTCTTTGGGGATTCCTTCTCTTTTTGCCTTGCCAATTTAGAACGTATGCTTAAGTGGTGCGAAGACACTCGCCTTGTTCTAAATTGGGAAAAATGCCATTTTATGGTAAAAGAAGGCATTGTGCTAGGACAAAAAATTTCTAAAGCCGGTCTTGAAGTCGACCGTGCTAAAGTGGATGTCATAGCCAAATTACCTCCACCTTCAATCGTGAAGGGTGTGAGAAGTTTTCTGGGTCATGCGGGCTTTTATCGTCGATTCATTTAAGATTTCTCTAAAATCGCTCGCCCGATGACCCACCTCTTGGAAAAAGATACTCCTTTTATCTTTTCTAAAGAGTGTATCGAAGCCTTCAATCTTCTTAAGGATAAGCTAACTAAGGCACCGGTCTTGGTTTCCCCTAATTGGGAGCTACCCTTTGAGTTGATGTGCGATGCTAGCGACTTTGCTATTGGAGCGGTTTTGGGCCAAAGAGTGAATAAACACTTCCAACCAATCCATTATGCTAGCAAGACAATGACGGGGGCTCAATTGCATTATACGACAACCGAAAAAGAGCTTTTAGCTGTTGTCTATGCTTTTGAAAAATTTCGCCCCTATCTTGTTTTATCCACCACAATCGTATACACGGACCATTCCGCGTTGAAGTACTTGATGACTAAGCACGACTCTAAGCCAAAACTTGTTCGCTGGGTTTTACTCCTTCAAGAATTCAACATTGAAATTCGTGACAAAAAGGGAGCCGAACACCTAGCCACGGATCATCTAAGTAGACTTGAGGATCCATATCAAGGGGATCATCCGAACAAAGAGATCAATGACTCTTTTCCCCTTGAGACCTTAATGTCTATAATCTCAATCTGGATGACACCCCGTGGTTTGCCGACATTGCAAACTACTTAGCGGGTGGTGTTCTCTTCAAAGGGTTAACATCCTAACAGAAGAAAAAGTTCTTGAATGATGTTAAGACTTACTTTTGGGATGACCCTTTTCTCTTCAAACAATGCGCTGATTTGATTATTCGCCGATGTGTTGACGGACCGACAGCTTTAGACATTCTCGAGGCTTGCCACAAAGGACCCACCGGTGGTCACTTTGGTCCCAACTACACCGCCAAAAAAGTGTTTGACTCGGGATTTTATTGGCCCACCATTTATCGTGATGCTCACGAAATGGTTAAACATTGTGATACTTGCCAAAAACAAGGCAAGATCACACATAAAGATGAGATGCCTCAAAATTTCATACAGGAATGTGAAATCTTGGATGTATGTGGCATCGACTTTATGGGGCCATTCCCTTCTTCTAAAGGAAACAAATACATCCTTGTCGCTGTTGACTACGTTTCTAAATGAGTTGAAGCTAAAGCTTTACCCACTAACGACGCGAGGGTGGTTTGTAATTTCTTGAAACAACTGTTTGCTCGATTCGGTGTTCCTCGTGCTATAATCAGTGACCGCGGGACTCATTTTTGCAATGATCAATTTTCAATAGTCATGGCTAAGTATGGTGTCAATCACCGTCTTTCCACCGCTTATCATCCTCAAACCAACGGTCAAGCCGAGATATCCA
This sequence comes from Glebionis coronaria, assembly GCA_025667525.1. Lineage (NCBI taxonomy): Eukaryota > Viridiplantae > Streptophyta > Magnoliopsida > Asterales > Asteraceae > Glebionis > Glebionis coronaria. The sequence goes on from CM046879.1 coordinate 234,755,270, forward strand.
ACCGTGGATTGAAGCGAATTTTGGAACGTACTGTGGGAGAGCATCGTGCCTCGTGGGTCGATAAACTTGATGATGCTCTGTGGCCTTTTCGTACCGCCTATAAGACACCGATTGGTTGTACACCTTATCGTCTTGTGTACGGGAAAGCATGCCACCTTCCCATCGAGCTGGAACATAAGGCATACTGGGCCTTGAAGTGGGCTAACTTAGACATCAACAAAGCCGGTGATCTTCGCAAGATTCAACTCAATGAGCTACATGAATTGCGGAATGAAGCTTACGAGAACTCATTGATCTACAAGGAGAAGACCAAGATTATCCACGATGCTAGAATTAAGAACCGAGAGTTTCACGTTGGTGATCAAGTCTTACTTTTTAACTCTCGGTTGAAGATCTTCTCAGGCAAGTTGAAGAGCCACTGGTCTGGTCCATTCACCATCGCCAATGTCTTTCCCTATGGCACCATTGAGCTTTGTCAGCCAAATGGGCCCAATTTTAAGGTGAATGGCCATCGTTTGAAGTTGTACTTTGGTGAGGACATCTCTCATGAGATGATTCCATCCCTCACCACGTTTCCCATGAATTAGTTCGGGACCGAGTCAGGCTCGTGACTCGGTTAACAAAAACAAGCGCTCCTCGGGAGGCAGCCCGAGTATCTATCCCCCTTTCCCGTTTTTCATCCTAAGTGTAGGGGGAGCTATATAGGTTGCTTGTGTTTGTATGGTGATGTGATTACAGGGATAAGTTCACTCTTGGAATCTTTGAAGAACCATGCTCCCATGTTATCCGTAAATCCGGTTCTATCTCTCAACTATCGTGATTCAATCTTCTTTATACTCACCTTTGAAATTGATCACTTTAGTTGTCTCCTCCTTAACTTGATTTAACCAACGTGCACAATGTCATAAGTGTAGGGGAGACTTTTCCCACATGCTTAAACATTGAGGACAATGTTTATATTAAGTGTAGGGCAGACTTCTATCGAAGTTTTAAGTGGACTTTTCCATTAAATTGCCTTCATTTAACCGGAAAATTCGATTTTTCGACATTTTTCAAAATTTTTAATCTATTTTTGGCCTAGTTGTATAGTTGCATTTTCCTTTGTTATGTTTATTTTCTCTCCTTGCTAGAATAAAATTTCAATAAAGTGGTTTTAAATTTTTCAAAGTCGTGAATATTTTGACTCAACCCGAGTTTACTTATCTAAGTTTACTCTAGCTAGTATCATTAACGTGTTTAAGTCAAGTTTTTCTAGGCTTTTATATAAGGAGCTTTAAAAGGCGAAAGTCTTAACTCTCACGGGTTAAGAACAAGAACTTTTCGCAAGTTCCTATAATTGATCCTAGAGAGTCGTTTATCAAGGGAACTTTAAAACGCAAATTCTAAACTTGAAAGAGTCTAAGAAGATGCAAGATCCTATAGGCGACTCGAAAACCCAAAACTTTGATTTAATTGGCTAAGCATCCACGAGTCTCATTCCTTGAGATTTTAAATTGTAGAGAACGAGAGATGATATTGTAACGCCCCCAAATTTATACAACTCAGTACAACGGAAGACTAGTTGGTGTTACGGGATAGCACATTACTCACATCATAGACAACGCATAAAAATCGCGTCGTTTAATAATAAATCATTTCCATTCATAAATATCAAAGTTACATCGGTCCCAAGTCATTATATATCATACAAAGTTTTACAAAGTATTTGAATGGAAAAATATTGTTTAAGTGCGGGCCATGAATTCTTGTCGTCTTCCCGAGAATTACCTTCAAGTACCTGAGATAAAACATGTTAAAAGAAAAGGTCAACGATAACGCCGAGTGAATTTATAGAGTTTAATAAATTCCATCAATATAATATCAGTATAAAAGTATTACTGAAAATCATTTTGTACAAATCGTTTTAATAGGCCATAAAATAGCCAAAGTCATTTTATACAAATCCTTATCGAAAATCATAATATAGGCATTTGCCTTAAAAATCATTATATGAGCCAATGTCGCAAAAACAATCATACAATACGTCTTATGACGTTGTATGAAAATAAAAACCGTTATATGAATATGGTTACGAAAACCAAAACACAAACATAATATCAATAGTATGACCCTGTATTGCTAGTCAGGCAATACATCGTAATTCGGAGCGTCTAGTAGTATTTCGTTAGTTTTTTTGGATTATTATAAGCCGCATGACATTGTTACCTTACTAAACCAACAACGGGTAGCTAACCTGATACCAATTTTGCCCATCTAAAGTAGCTTGTCGTCACAAAGGTCACGCTATGGAAATCTTCTCATACATAAATTCGCTTACCAATCAATGTGGCACGACGGGGATCAACCGTCAAGGCGCGAACTGGGGTGATCGTCCCGAAATAGTACTATTAAATGCATAAGCGTCTACCAAATCCCGGTAGTTCACAATTCATGCTAATGGGACTTTTAGTGACATAACCTAACTTTAATAATCCATTTAATTTCATTTATCGGGTCCTTTAATCATTTATCGGGTCATACAATCGGGTCATTCAATCATTCGGGTCCAGAATCAATAAACAAACAATCGGGACAAATGGTGTCCTATTTTATAAAATCTAACATGTTATCTCCCTCGCGGGTTTATAAAACATTTATAAAAGCATTTAAAAGAGTACGAGGCTATGTACTCACGTTGATGTGTGAAGGCGGGTTATCGGCAATTCGGACGTTCGGTACGTGCTTCAATCACGGAAACCTAGACAAATAATAATCGGTCTTAGACGTTTGTCCAATGACTTTATAAAAATAACAAGTATGTATACATATGATGATTATATATATATGATGATCAAGTGGGTTTACATATTCTCGTTTAATCATTTTAGTGTTATATGTCGATAACTTTTATATTAGTTTACTAGTGTTACCCATTTACGTGTCTTAAGTCCAATAAGCTTATTATAAGTTATTTAACTTATTTTAATCCGTGTTATACTTACATTATCAGTATCTACACTTTACAAGTTGGGCCTAAATGGGTTAAGCCCAATAAGTTCTTTTTATGAGTGTTCATCTTGTTTAGTCCAATTATTAGCCCAAGTATTAGTCCAAGTATTAGTCCAATATGTTTACTTAGCTCGTTAACGCCTGTATGCCCTATAGTTCGGGTTTTATCAGTTTTTACTTGTTATACATGTCTATATATCAGTATATAAGTTTTATAAAGTTTTAATTAGACGGGTCCAACCATCTAAGTTTTATTTAACAAAAACGTTAATTTTTACGGTATTAGCCGAAAAAGTCGTAAAAACAATGTTTATAGTTTTATAACTTATAAGTATTATTTCACTACCATTTATATAAGTTATTCATTCATTTACACTTTTAAATATTTATATAAATAAGTTTTATAAGTTAGTGGGTTTTAATTTATATTTTATACTATTAAATTTTGAGTGCTTATATAATAGTATTATTCTTTAATTTCTAAAAATCTGATTTTTATCTTCACTTTCACCAAAACTGCCATATCTTGAGTTCTATATGGAGATAGAAGCTCAAATTTTTATCACATAAACTACATGATATGTGCTACATTTAACTCTTCTATAGCTACTGTTGAATCATCTTCGAAATATTTTCTAAAAATCGTCCAAAACAGTGAACTCAGATTTATACCTTAAACTTGTTTTGATCATATCTCACTCATTACTTTGATTCCATTGCATGACAACTCTCACATGTGTACAAGACATATAGATTACTGTAAATCCATTCTACTTCATCGTTTTATCAGTTCATAACAAGTTTCTTTACTGTTTTATACAGCCATGTAAATTAAGCAAGATTTTAGCCTTGTTCTTTATAGTTTTTCACCTTTTTAATCATGTTTATCAACACCAAATCCCCACATAACATTTTTGTCATCATATAATCATCATATACATATACAATAGGAAATAAAATACATGTTTACATAATCAAAATAACAAAAAGATGAGGAGGACAATCTTTATACCACCATGATGATGTAGGTTGTGATCAAAACATGGACTTTGATGGAGAAACTTGTGCTTAGCCAACACCATCTTCAAGACCATCAATCTTTTTGATCACCTTGTGGAAAATCAGCCCCAAGACACCATGAATACTCCTCCTTGGATGTTATAACTTGCACCAATCAATAGGGCTTCAAAAGGGCATCAACATATATGTAAATAACATAGGATTTGTGGTTGAATTTTGATCAAGGATGGTGTTTATGGGGGAGGAGTGGACGGCCAAAAATGGAGGGTAGAGAGGAAATGTGAGTTGTTTGCATGGTGAGAATGAAAACTAGGTGTGTCTTGGTGGTTTTGGTGTAAGCCTTAACTTACAAAGTAAGCATGGCTTACACATGTAAACTAGTAGCTAACATTTTGACACCTCATGGTGTTACTAGCTAACTTAAGGCCGGTTTTGGAGTGGGGTGGGACAAGTGTCCCACTTGTCTCGTCCCATTTATTTACGGGTACTCCTCGATTCTAGTTTCCTCGATTTGCGTGCCCTCGGGTCGTTTTACGAAAAACGTTTTTATAAATTATGAATCAACGTCACAAAACGAATCCAATAAAAATTGTCTCATCAAAAACGGAGTTCGAAAACGTAAATACGTAATCCTAAGGTTTCCGGTTTAGTCGTAAAGGACGTAAAAATAAAATCGTAAGTCCTAATCTCCTCTCGTAAATTTGTGAGTTTATGAACAAACACAAATTTAAAACTCCAAAATAATATTTACGGATAAATTTATTTTCTGAAATGTCGGACTGTCACCAAATACGGTGTATGTAAACGTAAGCACGTAACGTAGAATCCTCCGGTTTAAACGTAGTCGATGCTACTTCAAGACGTAAATCCAAATTTCTTCCCAAAAATAAGTGAGTTCATATTGTAACATTAAAATAATATTTTCAAATAATATTTGAGAATAAAATATCAATCGTAAATTGACGGATTGTCACAGCATTTACCCCTAAACAGGATCTTTGTCCTCAAAGATCATCTTACCTTACTACTTGCTTCTTATAGAGTTAAAGCCATGTGGGTATTCCCTCCACATTCGATCTTTTCTCACAAGTATAATCCTCTACAATACGCGAGTTTCATCAAACATATCTACGGGAATAAGATCATGCTAAATGTTGACTTACTTTCTCTATCCATGATGTTCACGGGTTTCTGATGAATGCAACGTTTCGTCGATCTAAGCTTTATTAAGAAGAATTCAGATTCTAACTTGATAGATATTCCATCAAGTTCGATATACGAAACATAATTCACGCAATCTTTGAAGTCCTAGGGTATATCCAGCTTATATGCCTTTCAATCCCAACTTTTACATCATCTCAATGGTCCCATACAACGGGGACTTATATCCCATGATTTGTCAGATCATGAATTCATTTTTCCAAGTTTAAAAATTGTGGCATAACTTCGCTACCCATTTGGCACTTCAAGATCTACATTTCACATTCACATAACCTCTTGCCCGCTACCCGGCTATCAATAATCAGATCCTAATTTCAACAATCATTTCAGGTCTCGCGGGTCGGGTACTTTGCAACGTTAGGTTCACCATCATAGGAAACCTTAAACCTAAAAGACATGTCCAACTCACAATGGGTGTATGTCGGGTGTTTTTTATCTCAACTCTTGCTTACAGATGCTCTAATTTCTAAATCTTAACAAGATTCGATCTCGATCCTAACACGATGATTATCAATGATAATCCTTCCAAAGGAAAATGATTATACGGTTTATTACCAAAGGTCAATCATTCAAACATAAAACAGCACTTATATTACTTTGTATCGTTACTTTACCTCGTCCCTTCGATTTGGGGTGGTATATAGTACTCTCATCAAGGTTCGTTCTCAATGATTTCTGAGCAAATCTCTGGAAATTCGATGCGAAGCGAGGATCCTGATAAAGATGTTCGATACAGGCACACCATGTTTACATAACTCTTTTGCATTTATCATTAACGGGAATGATATTATCAGATTTGGTCAGTCTGTCGACGATGACCCAAATCGAATCAAATTCAGATGATGACCTTTGCAATAGCTAGACGTTTACTAATGTATGAGGCGATGTCTGCCTTCATAATTGTCATTAGTACAACTTATTCAGACAAGGATACTTTTAGTCAAAAATGACATACATATAATACTTATACTTACAAATTCCAACATAACTATATCCCATAATCCTCCATATTTAGACAATCACATGTGGTCTTTTATACATTTAACGCTATCAGCTTCTCAATTCTAATGCTTCACATTAGTCGTGAAACCTTTCACTATTTATATTATCCTTTTTACAACCATTGTTTATTTTTATATTGTTCGGCAATTTATTTTGTACCTTCATTATTAAGGAACATGTCCTAACTGGTTCTTTATCTTTTCTACATAATGCGTCGGTAACTATATTCACTTCTCATGATGATATAATTATCATGTCCACAATTCACTCAGATATTCTTTCTATATTATGCGTCAGTAATTATGTTCACCTTCCTGATGAAATAAATATCACAACCGTATTTATTCAAAATTATTTCTTCATATCTTCTATGTTTTTGTTTTTTCTTTACTATCATTTTTATCCGTTTTACTCAATCCGACGTTTAAAGCGTCAATAATTATTACAATTAATTAAATAATAAATTTTCAATTTTTATGAAATGTAAACATAAAGATTTTAAATTTCTTAGTTCGACCAACTATATAAAATGTTCAAAATAAATTTTAATTTAATTAACAAGATTTTTGTTGATTTATCGAAAATAATTAAAATAAATAATAAGATCCGAAAATGTTCGAGAAATCTTTGTTTATATTTTGGTCAAAATTTTCTTAGTTGAAAAGCAAAATTTGTTGTTTCAAATTTCAAGTTATGGTTTAAATGGTTTTACTCAATCCTTTTTAAGTTATCTGGAGGTATACACAAACATTTACCCCTAAACAGAAGTTTAGTTAAATGGTTTGTGTATAAGGGAATAATCCCTTAAAATCCTTTGTTAAAACATTTGTCAAAACATATTTCCATTTCTTTTTGGTAAAATCCAAAGTCTTAAAAGGGCTCTTAATTTTTGAAGAGTCAATTTATATTCCATTATCCTTTTAATCACATAGTCAAATCATGTAAAGGTTCAAGTCTTTAATCATGTGTTAATTATTCAAGGTTCAGGTTTTTATCGTTCGGCCAATTCAGGGCAATCTATAAGTAATTATTAACTCATTCTTATTCTTATAAACAAATAAATGGTCCTTAATGATCGCAAGCATGAATTTATCAATTTACAGCCTACACACGTGATTCACCAAATTTATGAATGCTACATGTGTATTAGTCAATCCAAACGTCATCACATGAAACTCATAATGTTCATTACAAGTACCGGATGTAGTGATTGGAATAGATAATCGTTTCCGCAGATGCGAAGTTGATGATAACCATGTTGAGGATCAAAAACCTTGTAAATGATCGAGCAAATCTTCCATTTCGAGTTATGGATATCGCTTTCGATTGTCAATTTACTCAGTTCACAGTAATTTATAAATATATGGAATGATAACACCATAGCTCTTCATGATGACAGGCTTGGTAGAATAAAATCTTTCTCCGACAACTTTCTCAGTTGTACGGTAATTCCTTTAATTTAGATAGTGCTGACGTACAGTGCACAAGCCGCAGGTGCAGCACCGGGAATATAATCAATACCAAATTCAACTTGCCTTAGTGGCGAAGGTCTAGGTAATTCACCATCAACAAATACTTACTAAAGTTTTAGATAACATAAACATCTTTTAGTATATTCATATTAGGTTCTTTCTAGATTATAATATCTATGACTAATTCACAACCATTCACGGTATAATTTCAAGTCTAAATACAGGATATCGTCATCCACCAAGAATTATTTAGATCACTTATGATAATCAGCATCTTATCATTTAGGGGAATTCTACTCGAGTTCCCATCAATTAAGACAATGTCGTCATGTCATAATCAATCAATCCATTCTACTGGCATTACCAACTTTCCAGTTTTATTGCCGTCGATAAGATGTGAACTTCTCAAAAGACTAATAATAACTCATAATCCTTCACAAATTCAGGGATATTATGATACACAACTACTATTAAAAGAGTAAGGTCAACGCATAATCTATGCGAGAGAATTTCAAATCAGATACATATGAAAACATTTAACGAATATGAATATATCCCATGTTTTCATAATTTGAGTACGCATTCGAAAGCTCCTCGGATCGTTACCCAGGTCATTCAAATGAAATCAAATCATAAGAAATGATAAGAACGTCAATACATCCAGTCGGGTATCAACACTCGGTAATTGGATACTTTTCCTAAGAATCTCACTACGGGAGAATTGGAAAAGAAAGAATTGTCAATTGTCAAATAAGACAATTTCCACAGATGCGTAAATTTAACTCAGAAGAATAGATGCTACAGGCACATATGTAGATGTCTCTAACATTATGTCCTTATTTTTCACTTCTTGCAGATCTCATTAAAATTTAATCTTTCACAATCCTCAAAGAAAATGTAGTGTTTATTCATTATTTTATGGTGACTACTAATCAGTCTTGCATAGTCCATTCCAAATTGTATGTAGGCGCGCAACTATATACAACTTCAAGATTAACGATGCAATACTCAGTTCGTCAAAATTTTATCATCATGTTTATAATAAAAACATTTTCATGCTTAATACTTAAATAAGAATCAAAAAGATATATTTACAAAGATTTCTTTGTTTACGGAAATAATTAAGTTTCCAAAGCTTTTCATAAACATCTTTATTTTGATATCAATCACTTATAAATCTCATTTTAAATAATCCTTTCAGTGATGAAAATTCAGTTTTCCTCAAGGGATACTGTTTTAACTTTATAAAAACAATGAGTGATCTGCAGAAAAGTGATGAAGAGTTGTTCACCAAGAACTTAACTACAATACAATAGGAAATGAGCTTAGCCAATTAATCTTGAGGTTCATGATCTCGATGGCACTCAAAAGAATAATTCACAACGTAACTCGATTCAAGATAAGTACTTGTTCAATGGTTGCATCACTAATGCGAGCATTAGAGACAAGCAAGAAAAGATAGATAACATCGATACATGTAGGATTTATCAATCAAAGGTAGTCTTTTTATTAATCACAAATAAGTCAAAATTGTACCGTAACACATTACGTGTCACTATGTCATACAATTCTCAGAACTCATCCTACCAACTGATATCTCAGTTAAGTTAGGGATTCTTAAAAGATACCACAATGAATACAAATCTACAAGAGTCATTAGGTGTTCCACATGTCCCGGAAGATCCATCGGTCTCAATTCAGAAGAAGATTTCTTCAATTTATTTCTTGGACACTGGGCATCCTCGTCAGTGGACAATGGCCTAGGAACAACCCTTAACACGAATCAACAATCAATTAAAACCTTATAATCTAATCACAGAACTTAACGACTTCCTCTTATCAATCTCATATTCCATACGAGTTAAATTTTACTTCATTCAAGTTCCAATCAACTTATACTCAATTCGATATCCTACCTCATTATCCAATACTTTCAACCTTATTCTTACACCTTAATAGGGCAATAAAAGCTCGATATGATCAACACTTAATTCCCAATCCTATAGCTCCTTCATCAACAATTATCAAATGAGTCACTAGTATGAAATGACTCACACATTCAATTAGACTTCTCGGAAAGGTACTAGTGGCATGAGGCTTTTGGGTAATGGTTCCAATGACAGCCTCACGTGCAACATTCACCCTTTCGATTTCAAATTTAAGAATTGGGTGACAACGAATCAGATGACACCTTTCCAGGTGGTAACGTTTTGTCAAACTCCACTCTATAAGGAAAGATCGTCATGACATCGATATCAGATTTAATCTCGCCAATTCTTCTTCAATTTCACAATCAACTAATATCTACATTTCTACGAATATCAACCATTTGTTGGGATCATAAATATCCACAACTTGGTTTAGATCTAGGATAGCTAGAATTCCTACGAGAATAGCTTCGATTAATTTACTAGGGGATTTAGGGTTACTTGTGACAATCTACGTCGTATAAATACCTCGTATAAAAATCAAAATAATCATCAAACAATAATGTAATAAAATTACATCAAATATATATAATCCAAGTTATATATATATATATATATTAAAATAACACTTCTCAGTCTTGGCCTTGTCGGTAACTCGGGAATTCTTCGGCACCGTTATAGTCAAAAGATTTTTAGACATTTTTAGAAAAATGTTTGTAGTAAAAAGATTTTGAAATGTTTTATTCAAAACCTTGGTTTTAAAAATCTTTCGTTCTCTATAACGAGAGCTCTGGTACCAAACTGTAACACCCCCAAATTTATACAACTCAGTACAGCGGAAGACTAGTTGGTGTTACGGGATAGCACATTACTCACATCATAGACAACGCATAAAAATCGCGTCGTTTATTAATAATAAAGTCATTTCCATTCAAATACTTTGTAAAACTTTGTATGAAATATAATGACTTGGGACCGATGTAACTTATTAGAAAATATTATTTTCATGTTAAATTATGAACTCACTTATTTTTGGGAAGAAATTTGGATTTACGTCTTGAAGTAGCATCGACTACGTCTAAACCGGAGGATTCAACGTTACGTGCTTACGTTTACATACACCGTCTTTGGTGACAGTCCGACATTTCAGAAAATAAATTTATCCGTGAATATTATTTTGGAGTTTTAAATTTGTGTTGGTTCATAAACTCACAAATTTACGAGAAGAGATTAGGACTTACGATTTTATTTTAACGTCCTTTACGACTAAACCGGAAACCCTAGGATTACGTATTTAACGTTTTCGAACTCCGTTTTTAATGAGACAATTTTTATTGGATTCATTTTGTGCCGTTGATTAATAATTTATAAAAAAGTTTTTCGTAAAATGACCCGATGACACGCAAATCGAGAAAACTAGAATCGAGGAATACCCGTAAACTAGTGAGATGGGACAAAATACATTGTCCCACCCCACTATCTTACATGGGACGGCAACAATGTGTACAACACACCACATTTGGTGTCATTTTTATTAACTAGATAGACACTTGTCTACTAAGCTTAAAGTTTAAGCTTCCACTACACAAAACTAGCTAAACAACCTTCACAAAACCACTAGCAACTTCATTCCATCTTTCCCTTACATGCAAAACAACTCAAACTGTCTCTCACCCTCCATTTTTGGCCGTCCCATTTTCTCCACAAACACCACCATTCATACAAAATTTAACCACAAACATATGTTATAAATAACATATGTTAATCTCCATTCAAAAAGAGAAAGATTGGTGCAAGTTTTTAACATCCAAGGAGGAGTTTATATGAAGTATTAAGGCTGATTTTCTACAAGGTGTTCATTAAGATTGGTGATCTTGAAGATGGTCTTGGCTATGCACAAGTTTCTCCATCAAATTCCATGTTTTGATCACAACCTACATCATCATGGTGGTATAAAGATTGTCCTCCTCATCTTCTTGTTATTTTGATTATGTAAACATGTATTTTATTTCCTATTGTATATGTATATGATGATTATATGATGATAAAAATGTTATGTGGGGATTTGGTGTTGATAAACATGATTAAAAAGGTGAAAAACTATAAAGAACAAGGCTAAAATCTTGCTTAAAAGTGATGGCTGTATAAAACAGTAAAGAAACAGGTCATGGACTGATAAAATGATGAAGTAGAATCCATTTACAGTAAGCTATATGTCTTGTACACATGTGAGAGTTGGCCATGCAATGGAATCATTGTAATGAGTGAGATATGATCAAAACAAGTTTAAGGTACAAATCTGAGTTCACTGTTTTGGACTATTTTTTTAAAATACTTAAAGGATGATTCAACAGTAGCTATACAAAAGTTAAATATAGCAGATATCATGTAGTTTATGTGATAAACATTTGAGCTTCTATCTCCATATAGAACTCAAGATATGGCAGTTTTGGTGAAAGTGAAGATAAAAATCAGATTTTGGAAATTAAAGTATAATACTATTATATAAGCACTCAAAATTTAATAGTATAAAATATAAATTAAAACCCACTAACTTATATAATACATTTATATAAATATGTACAATAGTAAATAAGTGGACATTTTATAAAAATGGTAACTTATTAAGTTTTATAAGTTATAAAACTATAAACATGATTCTTACGACTTTTTCGCCTAATACCGTAAAATTAACGTTTTTGTTAAATAAAACTTAGATGGTTGGACCCGTCTATCGAAAACTTTATAAAATTTATATGCTGATATATAGACATGTATAACAAGTAAAAACCGATAAAAACCCGAACTATAGGACAAACGGGCATTAACGAGCTAAGTAAACATATTGGACTAATAATTGGACTAAATAAGTTAAACTCTTATAAAAAGAACTTATAGGGCTTAACCCATTTGGGCCCAACTTGTAAAGTGTAGATACTGATAATATAAGTATAACATGGATTAAAACAAGTTAAAGAACTTATGATAAGTTTATTGGACCTAAAACACGTAAATGGGTAAAACTAGTAAACTAGTATAAAAGTTACCAACACATAACACTAAAATGAGCAAACGAGAATATGTAAACCCACTTGATCATCATATATATAAAATCATCATATGTATACATAATTGGTATTTTTATAAAGTCATTGGACATGAGTCTAAGACCGATTATTATATGTCTAGGTTTCCGTGATTGAAGCGCGTACCGTACGTCCGAATTGCCGATAACCCGCCTTCCCATATCAACGTGAGTTCATAGCCTCGCACTCTTTTAAATGTTTTTATAAATGTTTTATAAACCCGCGAGGGAGATAACATGTTAGTTTTTATTAAATAGGACACCATTTGTCCCGATTGTTTGTTTATTGATTTTGGACACGAATGATTGAATGACCTGATTGTATGACCCAATAATTGATTAAAGGACCCGATAGATGAAATTAAATGGATTATTAAGGTTAGGTTATGTCACTAAAAGTCCCATTAGCATGAATTGTGAACTACCGGGATTTGGTAGACGCTTATGCATTTAATAGTACTATTTGGGGATGATCACCCCAGTTCGCGCCTTGACGGTTGATCCCCGTCGTGCCACATAGATTGGTAAGCGAATTTATGTATGAGAAGATTTCCATAGCGTGACCTTTGTGACGACACGCTACTTTAGATGGGCAAATTGTGGATCGGGTTAGCTACCCGTTGTTGGTTTAGTAAGGTAACAATGTCATGCGGCTTATTATAATCCAAAACTAACGAAATACTACTAGACGCTCCGAATTACGATGTATTGCCTGACTAGCAATACAGGGTCATACTATTGATATTATGTTTGTGTTTTGGTTTTCATAACCATATTCATATAACGGTTTTTATTTTTCATACAACGTTATAAGACGTATTGTATGACGTTTTTACGACATTGGCTCGTATAATGATTTTTAAGGCTTTTCATAACCACATTCATATAACGGTTTTTATTTGACTTTATACAACGTCATAAGACGTATTGTATGATATTTTTACGACTTTGGCTCGTATAATGATTTTTAAGGCAAATGCCTATATTATGATTTTCAATAAGGATTTGTATAAAATGACTTTGGCTATTTTATGTCCTATTAAAATGATTTGTACAAAATGATTTTTAGTAATAATTTTATACTGATATTATATTGATGGATTTTATTAAACTCTATGAATTCACTCGGCGTTATCGCTGACCTTTTCTTTTAACATGTTTTATCTCAGGTACTTGAAGGTAATTCTCGGGAAGACGACAAGAATTCATGGCCCGCACTTAAATTATAATTTCCATTCAAATACTTTGTAAAACTTTGTATGAAATATAATGACTTGGGACCGATGTAACTTTGATATTTATGAATGGAAATGAATTATTATTAAACGACGCGATTTTTATGCGTTGTCTATGATGTGAGTAATGTGCTATCCCGTAACACCAACTAGTATTCCGCTATACTGAGTTGTATAAATTTGGGGGTGTTACAGTTTGGTACCAGAGCTCTCGTTATAGAGAACGAAAGATTTTTAAAACTAAAGTTTTGAATAAACTTTTCAAAATCTTTTAGCTATAAACATTTTTCTAAAAATGTCTAAAAATCTTTTTACTATAACGGTGCCGAAGAATTCCCGAGTTACCGACAAGGCCAAGACTGAGAAGTGTTATTTTAATATATATATAACTTGGATTATATATATATAATGTAATTTTATTACATGATTGTTTGATGATTATTTTGATATTTATACGAGGTATTTATGCGACGTAGATTGTCACAAGTAACCCTAAATCCCCTAGTAAATTAATCGAAGCTATTCTCGTAGGAATTCTAGATATCCTAGATCTAAACCAAGTTGTGGATATTTATGATCCCAACAAATGGTTGATATTCGTTAGAAATGTAGATATTAGTTGATTGTGATATTGAAGAAGAATTGGCGAGATTAAATCTGATATCGATGTCATGACGATCTTTCCTTATAGAGTGGAGTTTGACAAAACGTTCCCACCTAGAAAGATGTCATCTGATTCGTTGTCACCCAATTCTTAAATTGAAATCGAAAGGGTGAATGTTCCACTTGAGGCTGTCATTGGAACCATTACCCAAAAGCCTCATGCCACTAATACCTTTCCGAGAAGTCTTATTGAATGTGTGAGTCATTTAATACTAGTGAATCATTTTATAATTGTTGTGGTAATAGATATAGGATTAGAAATTAAGTGTTGATTCATATCGAGCTTTTATTGCCCTATTTAGGTCTAAAGAATAAAGATTGAAAGTATTGGAGAATGAGGTAGGATATCAAATTGAGTATAAGTTGGTCGAAACTTGAATAAAGTAAAATTTAACTTGTATGGAATATGAGATTGTTAAGAGGAATTTGTTAAGTTCTTTGATTGAATTATGAGGTTTTAAATGATTGTAGGTTCGTGTTAAGGGTTGTTCCAGGGCTATTGTCCACTAACGAGGATGCCCAGTGTCCACGAAATAAATTGAAGAAATCTTCTTCTGAATTGGGACCGATGGATCTTCCGGGACATGTGGAACACCTAATGACTCTTGTAGATTAATATTCATTGTGGTATCTTTTAAAAATCCCTAACTTAACTGAGATATCAGTTGGTAGGATGAGTTTTGTAAATTGTATAACATAGTGACACGTAATGTGTTACGGTACAATTTGACTTGTTTATGATTAATGGAAAGACTACCTTTGATTGCTAAATTCTACATGTATCGATGTTATCTATCTTTTATTGCTTCATCCTAATGTTCGCATTAGTGATGAAACCATTGAACAAGTACTCATCTCGATTTGAGTTACATTGTGCATTATTCTTTTGAGTGCCATCGAGATCATGAACCTCATGATTATTTGGCTAAAGCTCATTTCCTATCGTATTGTAGTTAGTTCTTGGTGAACAAGCTTTCATCACTCTTTTGCAGATCACACATTGTTTTTATAAAGTTAAAACGGTATCCTTTGAGAAAATTTAATTTTCAACACAATAAGGATTATTCAAGGTGAGATTTATAAGTGATTGATATCAAAATGAAGTTGTTTATGAGACGCTTTGGAAACTTAATTATTTCCATAACAAAGAAAACCTTTGTAAATTTATTTTTGATTCTTATTTAAGAATTAAGCATGAAAACGTTTTTATTATAAACATGATGATAAATTTTTGACGAACTGAGTATTGCATCGTTGATCTTGAAATTGTATATAGTTGCGCGCCTACATACAATTTGGAATGGACCATGCAAGACTGATTAGTAGTCACCATAAAACTAATGAATAAACACTACATTTTATTTGAAGATTGTGAAAGATTAAATTTTATAAGATCTGCAAGAAGTGAAAAATAGGGACATAGTGTTAGGGACACCTACATATGTGCCTGTAGCATCTATTATTCTGAGTTGAATTTACTCATCTATGGAATTTGTCTTATTTGACAATTGATATTCCGTTCTTGTCCAATTCTCCCGTAGTGAGATTCTTAGGAAAAGTATATGATTACCGAGTGTTGATACCCGACTGGATGTATCGACATTCCTATCATTTCTTTTGATTTGATTTCATTTGAATGACCTGGGTAACAATCCGAGGATCTTTCGAATGCGTACTCAAATTATGAAAACATGAGATATATTCATATTCGTTAAATGTTTTCATCTGTATCTGATTTGAAATTCTCTCGCATAGATTATGCGTTGACCTTACTCTTTTAAGGTTAGTTGTGTCTCCTGATATCCTTGAATTATGAAGGATTATGAGTTATTATTAGTCTTTTGAGAAGTTCACATCTTATCAACGGCAATAAAAACTGAAAAGTTGATAGTGCCAGTAGAATGGATTGATTGATTATGACATGACGACATTGTCTTAATTGATGGGAACTCGAATAGAATTCCCCTAAATTATAAGATGTTGATTATCAAAAATGATCTAAATAATTCTTGGTGGATGACCATATCCTGCATTTAGACTTGAAAGTATACCGTGAATAGTTGTGAATTAGTCATAGATATTATAATTTAGAAAGAACCTAATATGAATTTATTAAAAGATGTTTTCGTTATCTGAAACTTTAGGAGGCATTTATTGGTGAATTACCTAAACTTTCGCCATTAAGGCAAGTTGAAATTGGTATTGATTATATTTTCGGTGCTGCACTTGTGGCTTGTGCACTGTACGCCAGCACCATCTGAATTTAAGGAATTACCGTACAACTGAGAGAGTTGTCGGAGAAAGATTTTATTCTACCAAGCCTGTCATCATGAAGAGCTATGGTGTTATCATTCCTTATATTTATAGATTACTGTGAACTGAGTAAATTGACAATCGAAAACGATATCCATAACTCGAAATGGAAGATTTGTTCGATCTTTTACAAGGTTTTAGCGTATGTTTTAAAGATTTGATTCACGGCATGGTTATCATCAACGTCGCGTCCGCGAAAAAGATTATGTATTCCAATCACTACATCCGGTACTTGTAATGAACATTATGAGTTTCACGTGGTGACGTTTGGATTGACCAATACAC
The DNA here is from genome assembly GCA_025667525.1 of Glebionis coronaria. NCBI lineage: Eukaryota > Viridiplantae > Streptophyta > Magnoliopsida > Asterales > Asteraceae > Glebionis > Glebionis coronaria. Next base: position 234,772,482 of record CM046879.1, read on the forward strand.
ATGTAGTATTCATAAATATGATGAATCACGTGTGTAGGCTGTAATTTGATAAATTCATGCTCGTGATCATTAAGAACTATATGTTTGTTTATAAGAATAAGAATGAGTTAATAATTATTTATAGACTCCCCTGAATTGGCCGAACAATGAAAACCTGAACCTTGAATAATTGATATGTGATTAAAGACTTAAACCTTTACATTATTTGACTATGTGATTAATAGATAATGGGATATAAATTGACTCTTCAAAAGTTAGAAGTGATTTAAGACTTTGAGTTATACTAAAAAGAAAGTGGAAATATGTTTTGACAAATATTTTGTCAAAAAAAATTTTAAGGAATTATTTCCTTATACACAAATCATTTAACTAAACTTCTGTTTAGGGGTAAATGTTTGTGTATACTTCTAGACAACCTAAGAAGAATTAAGGAAACTATATAACTTATTACTTGAAATTGGAAACGACAATTTTTGCTTTTCAAACTAAGAAAACTTTGACCAAAGTATAGACAAAGGTTTTTCGAACATTTACGAATCTTATTAAACATTTTCGATAAATCAACAAAAATCTAATTAATTAAATTCAAATTTATTTTGAAATTTTATATAATTGGTCGAACTAAGAAATTTAAACTTTTAACGTTTACGTTTCATAAAAATTAAATATTTATTGTTAATTTACATATAATAATTATCGACGCTCTAGACGCCGGATTGAGTAAAACAGATAAGATAATAGTAAAGACGAAACTGAAACTTAGAAAATATGAAGAAGGGTGAACGTAATTACTGACGCATAATATAGGAAGAATATCTGAGTGAATTATGGACATGATAATTATATCATCGCGAGAAGTGAATATAGATACCGACGCATTATGTAGAGAAGATAAAGAACCAGTTAGGACATGTTCCTTAATAATGAAGGTGCAAAATAAATTTCCGAACAATATAAAAATAAACAATTATTTTAAAAAGGATAATATAAATAATAAAAAGTGTTTCACGGCTAATGTGAACCACTAAAATTTAGAAGCCGATGGCGTTAAATGTTTTAAAAGCCCACTTGTGGTTGCCTAAATATGGAGATTGTAAGATATAGTTTTGTTGGAAATTGTAAATATAAGTATTCTATTTATGTCATTTATGACTAAAAGTATCTTTGTCTGAAGAAGTTGTACTGATGACAATTATGAAGGCAGACATCGCCTCATACATTAGTAAACGTCTAGCTATTGCAAAGGTCATCATCTGGATTTGATTCGATTTGGGTCATCGTCGACAGACTGACCAAATCTGCTAATATCATTCCCGTTAATGATAAATGCAAAAGAGTTATGTAAACATAGTGTGCCTGTATCGAACATCTTTATCAAGACCCTCGCTTCGCATCGAATTTCTAGAGATTTTCTTAGAAATCATTGAGAACGAACCTTGACAAGAGTACTATATACCACCCCAAATCGAAGGGACGAGGTAAAGTAACGATACGAAGTAATATAAGTGTTGTTTTATGTTTGAGTGATTGACCTTTGGTAATAGATCGTATAATCGTTTTCCTTTGGAAGGATTAGCATTGATAAATCATCGTATTAGGATTGAGATCGAATCTTGTTAGGATCTAAAAATTAGAGCATCTATAAGCAGGAGTTGAGATAAAGACACCCGACATACACCCATTGTGAGTTGGACATGTCTTTTAGGTTTAAGGTTTCCTATGATGGCGAACCTAACCTTACAAAATACCCGTCCCGCGAGATCTGAAATGATTGTTGAAATTTAGAATCTGATTACTCACTACCGATAGTGGGCAAGAGGTTATGTGAATATGAAATGTAGATCTTGAAGTGCCAAATGGGTAGCGAAGTTATGCCTAAATTTTTAAACTTGGAAAAAAAAATGAATTCATGATCTGACAAATTATGGGAAATAAGTCCCCGTTGTATGGGACCATTGAGACGCTGTAAAGGATTGGTTTGAAAGGCATATAAGCTGGATCTACCCTAGGACTTCAAGAACTGCGTGAATTATGTTTCGTAAATCGAACTTGATGGAATATCTATCAAGTGAAAATCTGATTATTCTTAGTAAAGCTTAGATCGGCGAAAAGTTGCATTCATCAGAAACCCGTGAACATCATGGATAGAGAAAGTAAGTCAACATTTAGCCTGATCTTATTCCCGTAGTTATGTTTGATGAAACTCGCGTATTATAATGGATTACACTTGTGAGAAAAGACCAAATGTGGAGGAAATACCCACATGGCTTTAACTCTATAAGAAGCGAGTAGTAAGGTAAGATGATCTTTGAGGACAAAGATCCTGTTTAGGGGTAAATGCTGTGACAATCCGTCAATTTATGGTCAATATTTTATTCTCAATATTTATTTGAAAATATTATTTTCATGCTAAATTATGAACTCACTTATTTTTGGGAAGAAATTTGGATTTACGTCTTGAAGTAGCATCGACTACGTCTAAACCGGAGGATTCAACGTTACGTGCTTACGTTTACATACACCGTCTTTGGTGACAGTCCGACATTTCAGAAAATAAATTTATCCGTGAATATTATTTTGGAGTTTTAAATTTGTGTTGGTTCATAAACTCACAAATTTACGAGAAGAGATTAGGACTTACGATTTTATTTTAACGTCCTTTACGACTAAACCGGAAACCCTAGGATTACGTATTTACGTTTTCGAACTCCGTTTTTAATGAGACAATTTTTATTGGATTCGTTTTGTGCCGTTGATTAATAATTTATAAAAATGTTTTTCGTAAAATGACCCGAGGGCACGCAAATCGAGAAAACTAGAATCGAGGAATACCCGTAAACTAGTGAGATGGGACAAAATACATTGTCCCACCCCACTAGCTTACATGGGACGGCAACAATGTGTACAACACACCACATTTGGTGTCATTTTTATTAACTAGATAGACACTTGTCTACTAAGCTTAAAGTTTAAGCTTCCACTACACAAAACTAGCTAAACAACCTTCACAAAACCACTAGCAACTTCATTCCATCTTTCCCTTACATGCAAAACAACTCAAACTCTCTCTCACCCTCCATTTTTGGCCGTCCCATTTGCTCCACAAACACCACCATTCATACAAAATTTAACCACAAATATATGTTATAAATAACATATGTTAATCTCCATTCAAAAAGAGGAAGATTGGTGCAAGTTTTAACATCCAAGGAGGAGTTTATATGGAGTATTAGGGCTGATTATCTACAAGGTGTTCATGAAGATTGGTGATCTTGAAGATGGTCTTGGCTATGCACAAGTTTCTCCATCAAATTCCATGTTTTGATCACAACCTACATCATCATGGTGGTATAAAGATTGTCCTCCTCATCTTCTTGTTATTTTGATTATGTAAACATGTATTTTATTTCCTATTGTATATGTATATGATGATTATATGATGATAAAAATGTTATGTGGGGATTTTGTGTTGATAAACATGATTAAAAAGGTGAAAAACTATAAAGAACAAGGCTAAAATCTTGCTTAAAAGTGATGGCTGTATAAAACAGTAAAGAAACAGGTCATGGACTGATAAAATGATGAAGTAGAATCCATTTACAGTAAGCTATATGTCTTGTACACATGTGAGAGTTGGCCATGCAATGAATCATTGTAATGAGTGAGATATGATCAAAACAAGTTTAAGGTACAAATCTGAGTTCTGGACGATTTTTAGAAAATACTTAAAGGATGATTCAACAGTAACTATAAGAAAGTTAAATGTAGAACATATCATGTAGTTTATGTGATAAAAATTTGAGCTTCTATCTTCATATAGAACTCAAGATATGGCAGTTTTGATGAAAGTGAAGATAAAAATCAGATTTTGGAAATTAAAGTATAATACTATTATATAAGCACTCAAAATTTAATAGTATAAAATATAAATTAAAACCCACTAATTTATATAATACATTTATATAAATATGTACAATAGTAAATAAGTGGACATTTTATAAAAATGGTAACTTGTTAAGTTTTATAAGTTATAAAACTATAAACATGATTTTTACGACTTTTTTGGCTAATACCGTAAAATTAACGTTTTTGTTAAATAAAACTTAGATGGTTGGACCCGTCTAATGATAACTTTATAAAACTTATATACTGATATATAGACATGTATAACAAGTAAAAACCGATAAAAACCCGAACTATAGGACAAGCGGGCATTAACGAGCTAAGTAAACATATTGGACTAATAATTGGACTAAATAAGTTAAACTCTTATAAAAAGAACTAATAGGGCTTAACCCATTTGGGCCCAACTTGTAAAGTGTAGATACTGATAATATAAGTATAACATGGATTAAAAAAAGTTAAAGAACTTATGATAAGTTTATTGGACCTAAAACACGTAAATGGGTAAAACTAGTAAACTAGTATAAAAGTTACCAACACATAACACTAAAATGAGCAAACGAGAATATGTAAACCCACTTGATCATCATATATATAAAATCATCATATGTATACATAATTGTTATTTTTATGAAGTCATTGGACATGAGTCTAAGACCGATTATTATTTGTCTAGGTTTCCGTGATTGAAGCGCGTACCGTACGTCCGAATTGCCGATAACCCGCCTTCCCATATCAACGTGAGTTCATAGCCTCGCACTCTTTTAAATGTTTTTATAAATGTTTTATAAACCCGCGAGGGAGATAACATGTTAGTTTTTATTAAATAGGACACCATTTGTCCCGATTGTTTGTTTATTGATTTTGGACCCGAATGATTGAATGACCCGATTGTATGACCCAATAATTGATTAAAGGACCCGATAGATGAAATTAAATGGATTATTAAAGTTAGGTTATGTCACTAAAAGTCCCATTAGCATGAATTGTTAAATACCGGGATTTGGTAGACGCTTATGCATTTAATAGTACTATTTGGGGACGATCACCCCAGTTCGCGCCTTGACGGTTGATCTCCGTCGTGCCACATTGATTGGTAAGCGAATTTATGTATGAGAAGATTTCCATAGCGCTACCTTTGTGACGACACGCTACTTTAGATGGGCAAATTGTGGATCGGGTTAGCTACCCGTTGTTGGTTTAGTAAGGTAACAATGTCATGCCGCTTATAATAATCCAAAACTAACAAAATACTACTAGACGCTCCGAATTACGATGTATTGCCTGACTAGCAATACAAGGTCATACTATTGATATTATGTTTGTGTTTTGGTTTTCATAACCATATTCATATAACGGTTTTTATTTTTCATACAACGTTATAAGACGTATTGTATGACGTTTTTACGACATTGGCTCGTATAATGATTTTTAAGGCTTTTCATAACCACATTCATATAACGGTTTTTATTTGACTTTATACAACGTCATAAGACGTATTGTATGATATTTTTACGACATTGGCTCGTATAATGATTTTTAAGGCAAATGCCTATATTATGATTTTCAATAAGGATTTGTATAAAATGACTTTGGCTATTTTATGGCCTATTAAAATGATTTGTACAAAATGATTTTCAGTAATAATTTTATACTGATATTATATTGATGGATTTTATTAAACTCTATGAATTCACTCGGCGTTATCGCTGACCTTTTCTTTTAACATGTTTTATCTCAGGTACTTGAAGGTAATTCTCGGGAAGACGACAAGAATTCATGGCCCGCACTTAAATGATAATTTCCATTCAAATACTTTGTAAAACTTTGTATGAAATATAATGACTTGGGACCGATGTAACTTTGATATTTATGAATGGAAATAAATTATTATTAAACGACGCGAATTTTATGCGTTGTCTATGATGTGAGTAATGTGCTATCCCGTAACACCAACTAGTCTTCCGCTGTACTGAGTTGTTTAAATTTGGGGGTGTTACAGTTTAGGGTGCGAGGCTATGAACTCACGTTGATGTGGGAAGGCGGGTTATCGGCAATTCGGACGTACGGTACGCGCTTCAGTCACGGAAACCTAGACAAATAATACTCGTCTTAGACTCATGTCCAATGACCTCATAAAAATAACAATTATGTATACATATGATGATTATTTATATATGATGATCAAGTGGGTTTACATATTCTCGTTTACTCATTTTTAGTGTTATATGTCGATAACTTTTATACTAGTTTACTAGTTTTACCTATTTACGTGTTTTAAGTCCAATAAGCTTATTATAAGTTCTTTAACTTGTTTTAATCCATTTTATACTTATATTATCAGTATCTATACTTTCCATGTTGGGCCCAAATAGGTTAAGCCCAATAAGTACTTTTTATAAGTGTTTAACTTATTTAGTCCAATTATTAATCCAATATGTTTACTTAGCTCGTTAATGTCCGTATGTCCTATAGTTCGGGTTTTATCGGTTTTTACTTGTTATAAATGTTTATATATCAGTATATAAGTTTTATAAAGTTTACATTAGACGGGTCCAACCATCTAAGTTTTATTTAACAAAAACGTTAATTTTACGGTATTAGCCGAAAAAGTCGTAAAAATCATGTTTATAATTTTATAACTTATAAAACTTAACAAGTTACCATTTTTATAAAATGTCCACTTATTTACCATTGTACATATTTATATAAATGTATTATATAAGTTAGTGGGTTTTAATTTATATTTTATACTATTAAATTTTGAGTGCTTATATAATAGTATTATACTTTAATTTCCAAAATCTGATTTTTTTTTTCACTTTCACCAAAACTGCCATATCTAGAGTTCTATATGGAGATAGAAGCTCAAATTTTTATCACATAAACTACATGATATGTGCTCCATTTAACTCTCGTATAGCTACTGTTGAATCATCCTCTAAGTATTTTCTAAAAATCGTCCAAAACAGTGAACTCATATTTGTACCTTAAATTTGTTTTGATCATATCTCACTCATTACAATGATTCCATTGCATGGCCAACTCTCTCATGTGCACAAGACTCATAGCTTACTGAATATCAATTCTACTTCATCATTTTATCAGTTCATGACATGTTTCTTTACTGTTTTTATACAGCCTATTATTTAAACAAGATTTACCCATTTTACATGTAGTTTTTCCATCTTTTTACCCATGTTTATTCAATCTATCAACACCAAATCCCCACATAACATTTTTATCATCATATAATCATCATATACATATACAATAGGAAATAAAATACATGTTTACATAATCAAAATAACAAGAAGATGAGGAGGACAATCTTTATACCACCATGTTGATATAGGTTGTGATTTGGACATAGATTTTGATGGAGAAACTTGTGCATAACCAAGACCATCTTCAAGACCACCAATCTTCATATACTCCTTGTGGAAAATCAGCCTTAATACTCCATGAAAACTCCTCCTTGGATGTTATAAGCACCACCAATCAATAGGGTTTCAAAGGGGCTTCAACATATGTGTAAATAACACATGATTTTGTGGTGGAATTAAGATCAAAATTGGGTGTTTTTGGGTGAGATATGGACGAAATCCTAGAGAGAGGAAGAATGGATTTAGCTTGTTTTGCATGGGTGGAAATGGGAAGAGTGGTTTTGGTTTGTTGTTTTTATGTAAGCTTGGCTTACTTTGTAAGCTAAGTAACAAGTGTAGTATGGAAGCTAGTTACTTGACACATAATGGGTTTGTGGCTTTATTTTAGCCTTCCTTGAGTGGGGGTGTGGCAAAAATGGTTTTGTCTCATCCCCATTTATTTACGAGTACTCCTCGATTCTAGTTTCCTTGATTTGCGTGCCCTCGGGTCGTTTTACGAAAAACGTTTTTATAAATTATGAATCAACGGCACAAAACGAATCTAATAAAAATTGTTTCATCAAAAACGGAGTTCAAAAACGTAAATACGTAATCCTAGGGTTTCCAGTTTAGTCGTAAAGGACGTTAAAATAAAATCGTAAGTCCTAATCTCTTCTCGTAAAATTGTGAGTTTATGAACTAACACAAATTTAAAACTCCAAAATAATATTCACGGATAAATTTGTTTTCTGAAATGTCGGACTGTCACTAAAGGCGGTGTATGTAAATGTAAGCACGTAACGTTGAATCCTCCGGTTTAGACGTAGTCGATGCTACTCCAAGACGTAAATCCAAATTACTTCCCAAAAATAAGTGAGTTTATATTGTAACATTAAATAATGTTTGCAAATAAATATTGAGAATAAAATATCAATCATAAATTGACGGATTGTCACAGCATTTACCCCTAAACAGGATCTTTGTCCTCAAAAATCATCTTACTACTCGCTTCTTATAAAGTTAAAGCCATGTGGGTATTTCCTCCACATTCGGTCTTTTCTCACAAGTGTAATCCATTATAATACGCGAGTTTCATCAAACATAACTACGGGAATAAGATCAGGCTAAATGTTGACTTACTTTCTCTATCCATGATGTTCACGGGTTTTTGATGAATGCAACTTTTCGCCGATCTAAGCTCTACTAAAAATAATCAGATTCTCACTTAATAGATATTCCATCAAGTTCGATATACGAAACATAATTCACGCAGTTCTTGAAGTCCTAGGGTAGATCTAGCTTATATGCCTTCCAATCCCAACTTTTACGTCATCTCAATGGTCCCATACAACGGAGACTTATATCCCATGATTTGTCAGATCATGAATTCATTTTTCCAAGTTTTAAAAATTGTGGCATAACTTCGCTACCCATTTGGCACTTCAAGATCTACATTTCATCTTCACATAACCTCTTGCCCACTATCGGCAGTCAGTAATCAGATCCTAATTTCAACAATCATTTCAGATCTCGCTGGTCGGGTATTTTGCAAGGATAGGTTCGCCATCATAGAAAACCTTAAATCTAAAAGACATGTCCAACTCACAGTGGGTGTATGTCGGGTATCTTCATCTCAACTCTTGCTTACAGATGCTCTAAGATTTAGATCTTAACAAGATTCGATCTCGATCCTAATACGATAGTTATCAATGATAATATCTCCAAAGGAAAACGATTATATGGTTCATTACCAAAGGTCAATCATTCAAACATAAAACAGCACTTATATTACTTTGTATCGTTACTTTACCTCGTCCCTTCGATTTGGGGTGGTACATAGTACTCTCATCAAGGTTCGTTCTCAATGATTTCTGAGCAAATCTCTAGAAATTCGATGCGAAGCGAAGATCTTGATAAAGATGTTCGATACAGGCAAACTATGTTCACATAATTCTTTTGCACTTATCATTAACGGGAATGATATTAGCAGATTTGGTCAGTCTGTCGACGATGACCCAAATCGAATCAAATTCAGATGATGACCTTTGCAATAGCTAGACGTTTACTAATGTATGAGGCGAGGTCTGCCTTCTTAATTTGTCATTAGTACAACTTCTTCAGACAAAGATACTCTTAGTCATAAAATGACATAAATAGAATACTTATACTTACAAATTCCAACATAACTATATCTCACAATCTCCATATTTAGGTAACCACAAGTGGCCTTTAAAACATTTAACACTATTGGCTTCTCAATTTTTAATGGTTCACATTAGCCGCGAACCCCCTTTTATTATCTATATTATCCTTTTTACAAACATTGTTTATTTTTTATATCGTTCGGCAATTTGCACATTCATTATTAAGTAATACATGCTAATTGGTTCTTTATCTTTTCTACATAATGCGTAGGTATCTATATTCACTTCTCATGATGATATAATTATCATGTCCACAATTCACTCAGATATTCTTTCTGTATTATGCGTCAGTAATTACGTTCACCTTTCTTCATATTTTCTAAGTTTCAGTTTCGTCTCATCTATCATTTTTATCAGTTTTTCTCAATCCGGCGTTTAAAGCGTCGATAATTATTACAATTAATTAAATAATAATTATTAAATTTTTATGAAACGTAAACGTAAAAATTTTAAATTTCTTAGTTCGACCAATTATATAAAATGTTTCAAAATAATTGAATTTAATTAACAAGATTTTTGTTGATTTATCGAAAATATTTAATAAGATTTCGTAAATGTTCGAAAAACCTTTGTTTATACTTTGGTCAAAATTTTCTTAGTTGAAAAGCAAAAATTTTCGTTTAAAATTTCAAGTCATAAATTATATAGTTTCCTCAATTCTTCTTAAGTTGTCTATAAGTATACACAAACATTTACCCCTAAACAGAAGTTTAGTTAAATGGTTTGTGTATAAGGGAATAATCCCTTAAAAATCCTTTGTTAAAACATTTGTCAAAATATATTTGCACTTTGTTTTTGGTAAAATCCAATGTCTTAAAAGGGCTCTTAATTTTTGAAGAGTGTATATGCATATACCTTACCGTCATTATTCCAATGGTCATTTTATGTAATGGATTAAGTCTTTAATCACATGTTAATTATTCAAGGTACAGGTTTTTAATTGTTCGGCCAACTCATGGCAATCTATTATGAATTATTAACTTCATTCTTATTTTTATAACAAATGGTCCATAATGATCACGAGCATGAATTTATCAAATTACAGCCTACACACGTGATTCACCAAATTTATGAATGCTACATGTGTATTGGGTCAATCCAAACGTCACCACGTGAAACTCATAATGTTCATTACAAGTACCGGATGTAGTGATTGGAATACATAATCTTTTTCGCGGACGCGACGTTGAGGATAACCATGCCGTGAATCAAATCTTTAAAACATACGCTAAAACCTTGTAAATGATCGAACAAATCTTCCATTTCAAGTTATGGATATCGTTTTCGATTGTCATTTTACTCAGTTCACAGTAATCTATAAATATAAGGAATGATAACACCATAGCTCTTCATGATGACAGGCTTGGTAGAATAAAATCTTTCTCCGACAACTCTCTCAGTTGTACGGTAATTCCTTAAATTCAGATGGTGCTGATGTACAGTGCACATGCCACAGGTGCAGCACCGGGAATATAATCAATACTAATTTCAACTTGCCTTAATGGCAAAAGTCTAGGTAATTCACAAATAAATACCTCCTAAAGTTTCAGATAACATAAACATCTTTTATTAAAATCATATTAGGTTCTTTCTAGATTATAATATCTAAGACTAATTCACAACCATTCACGGTATAATTCCAAGTCTAAATGCAGGATATGGTCATCCATCAAGAATCATTTAGATCGCTTTTGATAATCAACATCTTATCTTTTATGGGAATTCTATTCGGGTTCCCATCAATTAAGACAATGTCGTCATGTCATAATCAATCAATCCATTCTACTGGCATTACCCAACTTTTCAGTTTTATTGTCGTCGATAAGATGTGAACTTCTCAAAAGACTAATAATAACTCATAATCCTTCACTGATTCAAGGATATATGGAGACACAACTACGATTAAAAGAGTAGGGTCAACGCATAATCTATGCGAGAGAATTCCAAATCAGATACAGACGAAAACATTTAATGAATATGAATATATCTGATGTTTTCATGATTCGAGTACGCATTCGAAAGCTCCTCGGATCGTTATCCAGGTCATTCAAATGAAATCAAATCAAAAGAAATGATAGGAACGTCGATACATCCAGTCGGGTATCAACACTCGATAATCAGATACTTTCCCTAAGAATCTCACTACGGGAGAATTGGACAAGAAAGAATTGTCAATTGTCAAATAAGACAATTTCCACAGATGAGTATATTCAACTCAGAAGAATAGATGATACAGGCACATATGTAGGTGTCCCTAACACTATGTCCCTATTTTCACTTCTTGCAGATCTCTTAAAATTTAATCTTTCACAATCTTCAAAGAAAATGTAGTGTTTATTTATTAGTTTTATGGTGACTACTAATCAGTCTTGCATGGTCCATTCCAAATTGTATGTAGGCGCGCAACTATATACAATTTCAAGATTAACGATGCAATACTCAGTTCGTCAAAATTTTATCATCATGTTTATAATAAAAACATTTTCATGCTTAATTCTTAAATAAGAATCAAAAATAAATTTACAAAGATTTTCTTTGTTATGAAAACAATTAGGTTTTCCAAAGTGTTTTATAAACAACCTCATTTCAATAACAGTCACTTATAAATCTCACTATGAATAATCCTTATAGTGATGAAAATTCAATTTTTCTCAAGGCATACTGTGTTATCTTATAAAAACAATGGGTGATCTGCAAAAGAGTGATGAAAAGTTGTTCACCAAGAACTAACTATAATATAATAGGAAATGAGCTTAGCCAAATAATCATGAGGTTCATGATCTCGATGGCACTCAAAAAGAATAATCCACAACGCAACTCAAATCGAGATGAGTACTTGTTCAATGGTTGCATCACTAATGCAAACATTAGGATGAAGCAATAAAAGATAGATAACATCGATACATGTAGGATTTAGCAATCAAAGGTAGTCTTTTCATTAATCACAAACAAGTCAAAATTGTACCGTAACACATTACGCGTCACTATGTCATACAATTCTCAGGACTCATCCTACCAACTGATATCTCAGTTAAGTTAGGGATCTTTAAAAGATACCACAATGAATACTAATCTACAAGAGTCATTAGGTGTTCCATATGTCCCGGAAGATCCATCGGTCTCAATTCAGAAGAAGATTTCTTCAATTTATTTCTTGGACACTAGGCATCCTCGTTAGTGGTCAATGGTCTAGGAACAACCCTTATCACAAACTAACAATCAATTAAAACCTTATAATTCAATCACAAAACTTAACGATTTCCTTCTTATTAATAATCTCATATATGGGTTAAATTTTACTTTATTCAAGTTTCAACCAATTTTATACTCAATTCGATATCCTACCTCATTATCCAATACTTACAACCTTATTCTTCGGCCTTGTAAAGGCAATACAATCTCAATATGAATCAACACTTAATTTCCAATCCTATTAGCTCTTACAACAACAATTATCAAATGAGTCACTAGTATGAAATGACTCACACATTCAATTAGACTTCTCGGAAAGGTACTAGTGCCATGAGGCTTTTGGGTAATGGTTCCAATGACAGCCTCAAGTGCAACATTCACCCTTTCGATTTCAAATTTAAGAATTGGATGACAATGAACCAGATGACATCTTTCCAGGTGATAACGTTTTGTCAAACTCCACTCTATAAGGAAAGATCGTCATGACATCGATATCAGTTTTAATCTCGCCAATTCTTATTCAATATCACAATCAACTAATATCTACATTTCTACGAATATCAACCATTTGTTGGGATCATAAATATCCACAACTTGGTTTAGATCTAGGATAGCTAGAATTCCTACGAGAATAGCTTCGATTAATTTACTAGGGGATTTAGGGTTACTTGTGACAATCTACGTCGTATAAATACCTCGTATAAAAATCGAAATAATCATCAAACAATCATGTAATAAAATTACATCATATATATATATATATAATCCAAGTTATATATATATATATATATATATATATATATTAAAATAACACTTCTCAGTCTGGCCTTGTCGGTAACTCGGGAATTCTTCGGCACCGTTATATTCAAAAGATTTTTAGACATTTTTAGAAAAATGTTTATAGTTAAAAGATTTTGAAATATTTTATTCAAAACCTTGGTTTTTTAAAAATCTTTCGTTCTCTATAACGAGAGCTCTGGTACCAAACTGTAACACCCCCAAATTTATACAACTCAATACAGCGGAAGACTAGTTGGTGTTACGGGATAACACATTACTCACATCATAGACAACGCTTAAAAATCGCGTCGTTTGATAATAAAGCATTTCCATTCATAAATACCAAAGTTACATAGGTCCCAAGTCATATTATTTCATACAAAGTTTTTACAAATCATTTGAATGGAAATTATTGTTTAAGTGCGGGCCATGAATTCTTGATGTCTTCCCGAGAATTACCTTCAAGTAACTGAGATAAAACATGTTAAAAGAAAAGGTCAGCGATAACGCCGAGTGAATTCAGAGTTTAATAAATTCCATCAATATAACTTTGGTATACAATTATTACCAAAAATCATTTCGTACAAATCATTGTAATAGGCCATAAAATTGCCAAAGTCATTTTTATACAAATCCTTATCGAAAATCATAATATAGGCATTTGCCTTAAAAATCATTATACGTACCAATGTCGTAAAAATATCATACAATACGTTTTATAACGTTGTATAGATTAAATAAAACCGTTATATGAAGATCGTTATATAAAACCAAAACACGAACATAATATCAATAGTATGACCCCGTATTGCTAGTCAGGCAATACATCGTAATTCGGTGCGTATAGTAGTATTTCGTTAATTGGATTATTAAAAGCCGCATGACATTGTTACCTTACTAAACCAACCAACGGGTAGCTAGCCCGAAACTCATTTGCCCATCTAAATTAGCGTGTCGTCACAAAGGTCACGCTATGTAAATCTTCTCATACATAAATTCGCTTACCAATCAATGTGGCACGACGGGGATCAACCGTCAAGGCGCGAACTGGGGTGATCGTCCCCAAATAGTACTATTATATGCATAAGCGTCTACCAAATCCCGATAGTTCACAATTCATGCTAATGGGACTTTTAGTGACATAACCTAACTTTAATAATCCCTTTTATTTCATCTATCGGGTCCTTTAATCATTCATAGGGTCATACAATCATCCGGGTCCAAATCAATAAACAAATAATCGGGACAAATGGTGTCCTATTTTATAAAAAATAACATGTTATCTCCCTCGCGGGTTTATAAAACATTTATAAAAACATTTAAAAGAGTGCGAGGCTATGAACTCACGTTGATGTGGGAAGGCGGGTTATCGGCAATTCGGACGTACGGTACGCGCTTCAATCACGGAAACCTAGACAAATAATACTCGTCTTAGACTCATGTCCAATGACCTCATAAAAATAACAATTATGTATACATATGATGATTATTTATATATGATGATCAGGTGGGTTTACATATTCTCGTTTACTCATTTTTAGTGTTATATGTCGATAACTTTTATACTAGTTTACTAGTTTTAACCTATTTACGTGTTTTAAGTCTAATAAGCTTATTATAAGTTCTTTAACTTGTTTTATCTCAGTTACTTGAAGGTAATTCTCGGGAAGACATCAAGAATTCATGGCCCGCACTTAAACAATAATTTCCATTCAAATGATTTGTAAAAACTTTGTATGAAATAATATGACTTGGTACCTATGTAACTTTGATATTTATCAAACATAACCAGGCTCTGATACCAAATTGTAACACCCCCAAATTTATACAACTCAATACAGCGGAAGACTAGTTGGTGTTACGGGATAACACATTACTCACATCATAGACAACGCTTAAAAATCGCGTCGTTTGATAAGGTTTCTAGTTTAGTCGTAAAAGACACCAAATTATGCACGTAAGCCCAAATTTAAATCCGTAAATTGTGAGTTCGTCAACCAACACAAAAATAAGTTTCAAAATATTATATGAGAAAATATTTTACTACCTGAAAATGTTAGATTGTCACAGCTTTAGTGACTCATTTGATAATTGTTGTTGTAAGAGCTATAGGATTGAAAATTAAGTGTTGATCATATTGAGCTTTTATTGCCTTCACAAGGCCGAAGAATAAAGTTGAAGAATTGGAGAATGAAGTAGGATATCAAATTGAGTATAAGTTGATTGAAACTTGAATAAAGTAAAACATAACCTGTATGGAATAAGAAATTGTTAAGAGGAAATTATTAAGTTCTTTGATTGAATTATAAGGTTTTAAATGATTGTTAGTTTGTGATAAGTGTTGTTCCTAGGCCATTGTCCACTAACGAGGATGCCTAGTGTCCAAGAAATAAATTGAAGAAATCTTCTTCTAAATTGAGACCGATGGATCTTCTGGGACATGTGGAACACCTAATGACTCTTGTAGGTTAGTATTCATTGTGGTATCTTTTAAAAATCCCTAACTTAACTGAGATATCAGTTGGTAGGATGAGTTTTGGAAATTGTATGACATAGTGACACGTAATGTGTTACGGTACAATTTGACTTGTTTGTGATTAATGAAAAGACTACCTTTGATTGCTAAATTCTACATGTATCGATGTTATCTATCCTTTATTTGCTTCACCCTAATGTTCGCTTTAGTGATGCAACCATTGAACAAGTACTCATCTTGAATTGAGTTACGTTGTGGATTATTCTCTTTGTATTCCTGAGTGCCATCGAGGTCATGAACCTCATGATTATTTGGCTAAGGTCATTTCCTATTATATCGTAGTTAATTCTTGATGAACAAGCTTTCATCACTCTTCTACAGATCACTTATTGTTTTTATAAGATAAAACAGTATCCCTTGAGAAAAATTTAATTTTCATCACAATAAGGATTATTCAAAGTAAGATTTATAAGTGATTGATATCAAAATGAAGTTGTTTATAAGACGCTTTGGAAACTTAATTATTTCTATAACAAAGAAAATCTTTGTAAATATATTTTTGATTCTTATTTAAGAATTAAGCATGAAAATGTTTTTATTATAAACATGATGATAAAGTTTTGACGAACTGAGTATTGCATCGTTAATCTTGAAATTGTATATAGTTGCGCGCCTACATACAATTTGGAATGGACCATGCAAGGCTGATTAGTAGTCACCATAAAACTAATTAATAAACACTAAATTTTCTTTGAAGATTGTGGAAGATTAAAATTTATGAGATCTGCAAGAAGTGAAAAATAAGGACATAGTGTTAGGGACACCTACATATGTGCCTGTAACATCTATTCTTCTGAGTCGAATTTACTCATCTGTGGAAATTGTCTTATTTGACAATTGACAATTTTTTCTTGCCCAATTCTCCTGTAGTGAGATTCTTAGGAAAAGTATCTGATTACCGAGTGTTGATACCCGACTGGATGTATCGACGTTCCTATCATTTCTTTTGATTTGATTTAATTTGAATGACCTGGGTAACGATCCGAGGAGCTTTCGAATGCATACTCAAATTATGAAAACATGGGATATATTCATATTCATTAAATGTTTTCGTCTGTATATGATTTGAAATTCTATCGCGTAAGATTATGCGCTGACCTTACTCTTTTAATAGTAGTTGTGTCTCCTGATATCCTTAAATTTGTGAAGGATTATGAATTATTATTAGTCTTTTGAGAAGTTCACATCTTATCAACGGTGATGAAACCGGAAAGTTGATAGTGCCAGTAAAATAGATTGATTGA
Organism: Glebionis coronaria; assembly: GCA_025667525.1. NCBI lineage: Eukaryota > Viridiplantae > Streptophyta > Magnoliopsida > Asterales > Asteraceae > Glebionis > Glebionis coronaria. Next base: position 234,789,706 of record CM046879.1, read on the forward strand.
TTATGACATGACGACATTGTCTTAATTGATGGGAACTCGAATAGAATTCCCCTAAATGATAAGATGTTGATTATCAAAAGTGATCTAAATAATTCTTGGTGGATGACCATATCCTGCATTTAGACTTGAAATTTTTCCGTGAAGGGTTGTGAATTAGTCATAGATATTGTAATATAGAAAGAACTTAATATGAATTTATTAAAAGATGTTTCTGCTATCTGAAACTTTAGTAAGTATTTGTTGATGAATTACCTAGACTTTCGCCATTAAGGCAATTTGAATTTGGTATTGATTCTATTCCCGGTGCTGCACCTGTGACATGTGCACTGTACGTCAGCACCATCTTAATTTAAGGAATTACCATACAACTGAGAGAGTTGTCGGAGAAAGATTTTATTATACCAAGCCTGTCATCATGAAGAGCTATGGTGTTATCATTCCTTATATTTATAGATTACTGTGAACTGGGTAAATTGACAATCGAAAAACAATATGCATAACTCGGAATGGAAGATTTGTTCGATCATTTACAAGGTTTTAGCGTATGTTGTAAAGATTTGATCCATGGCATGGTTCTCATCAACTTCGCATCTGCGAAAAAGATTATCTATTCCAATCATTACATCCAGAACTTGTGATGAACATTACGAGTTTCACGTGATGTCGATTGGATTGACCGATGCACATGTAGCATTCATAAATTTGGTGAATCACGTGTGTAGGCTGTAATTTGATAAATTCATGCTCGTGATCATTAAGGACTATATGTTTGTTTATAAGAATAAGAATGAGTTAATAATTAGTACTAGACTGCCCTAAATTGGCCGAACGATAAAAACCTGTACCTTGAATAATTAACACGTGATTAAAGACTTGAACCTTTACATGATTTAACCATGTGATTAATAGATAATGGAATATAAATTGACTCTTCAAAAATTAAGAGCCCTTTTAAGACTTTGGATTTTACCAAAAAGAAATGGAAATATGTTTTGACAAATGTTTTAACAAAGGATTTTAAAGGGATTATTCCCTTATACACTAAACATTTAACTAAATTTCTGTTTAGGGGTAAATGTTTGTGTATACCTCAAGATAACTTAAGAATGATTGAGTAAAACCATTTATACCATAACCTGAAAACTTAAAACGACAATTATTGCTTTTCAACTAAGAAAACTTTGACCAAAGTATAAACAAAGGTTTTTCGAACATTTACGGAATCTTATTAAATATTTTCGATAAATCAACAAAAATCTTGTTAATTAAATTCAAATTATTTTTGAACATTTTATATAATTGGTCGAACTAAGAAATTTAAAATCTTTACGTTTACATTTCATAAAAATTGAATATTTATTATTTAATTAGTAGTAATAATTATCGACGCTTCAAACGTCGGAATAAGCAAAACTGATAAAAATGATAGTTGAGAAAAAAAACTAAAACTTAGAAAATATGAAGAAAGAAATTATGAGTGAATTTTAGACATGATAATTATTTCATCAGGAAAGATGGATGTAAATACTGACGCATTATATAGAAAGGATAAAGAATCAATTAGGACATGTTTCTTAATAATGACTGTGCAAAATAAATTGTTGAACAATGTGAAATAGACGATGTTTGTAAAAAGGATAATATAGATTATAAAATAGGTTTGCGTCTAATGTGAACCATTAAAATAGAGAAACCAATAGCGTTAAATGTTTAAAGGCCACTTGTGGTTGCCTAAATATGGAGATTGTGAGATATAGTTATGTTGGAATTTGTAAGTATAAGTATTCTATTTATGTCATTTATGACTAAAAAACTTTGTCTGAAGAAGTTGTACTAATGGAAATTATGAAGGCAGACATCGCCTCATACATTAGTAAACGTTTAGCTATTGCAAAGGTCATCATCTGAATTTGATTCGATTTGGGTCATCGTCGACAGACTGACCAAATCTGCTAATATCATTCCCGTAATTGATAAATGCAAAAGAGTTATGTAAACATGGTATGCCTGTATCGATCATCTATATCAAGATCCTCGCTTCGCATCGAATTTCTAGAGATTTGCTCAGAAATCATTGAGAACGAACCTTGATGAGAGTACTATGTACCACCCCAATCGAAGGGACGAGGTAAAGTAACGATACAAAGTAATATAAGTGCTGTTTTATGTTTGAATGATTGACCTTTGGTAATAGACCGCATAATCGTTTTCCTTTGGAGGGATTATCATTGATATTCATCGTATTAGGATCGAGATCGAATCTTGTTAGGATCTAAATATTAGAGCATCTGTAAGCAGGAGTTGAGATAAAGACACCCGACATACACCCACTGTGAGTTGGACATGTCTTTTAGGTTTAAGGTTTCCTATGATGGCGAACCTAACCTTGCAAAATACCCGACCCGCGAGATCTGAAATGATTATTGAAATTAAGATCTGATTATTGACTGCCGGTAGTGGGCAAGAGGTTATGTGAATATGAAATGTAGATCTTGAAGTGCCAAATGGGTAGCGAAGTTATGCCAAAAATTTTAACTTTGGAAAAATGAATTCATGATCTGACAAATCATGGGATATAAGTCCCCGTTGTATGGGACCATTGAGATGATGTAAAAGTTGGGATTGAAAGGCATATAAGTTGGATCTACCCTAGGACTTCAAGAACTGCGTGAATTATGTTTCGTAAATCGAACTTGATGGAATATCTATCAAGTGAAAATCTAATTGTTCTTAGTAAAGTTTAGATCGGAGAAAAGTTGCATTCATCAAAAACCCGTGAACATCATGGATAGAGAAAGTAAGTCAACATTAAGCCTGATCTTATTCCCGTAGTTATGTTTGATAGAACTCGCGTATTGTAATGAATTGCACTTGTGAGAAAAGACCGAATGTGGAGGAAATACCCACATGGCTTTAATTCTATAAGAAGCGAGTAGTAAGATGATCTTTGTGACAATCCGTCAATTTACGATTGATATTTTATTCTCAATATTATTTAAAAACAATTTACAATATGAACTCACATATTTTTGGGAAGAAATTTGGATTTACGTCTTGGAGTAGCATCGACTACGTCTAAACCGGAGGATTCAACGTTACGTGATTACGTTTACATACACCGTCTTTGGTGACAGTCCGACATTTCAGAAAATAAATTTATCCGTGAATACTATTTTGGAGTTTTAAATTTGTGTTGGTTCATAAACTCACAAATTTACGAGAAGAGACTAGGACTTACAATTTTATTTTAACGTCCTTTACGACTAAACCGGAAACCTTAGGATTACGTATTGACGTTTTCGAACTCCGTTTTTGATGAAACAATTTTTATTGGATTCGTTTTGGGACGTCGATTCATAATTTATAAAAACGTTTTTCGTAAAACGACCCGAGGGCACGCAAATCGAGGAAACTAGAATCGAGGAGTACCCGTAACTAAATGGGATGAGACAAGTGGGACACTTGTCCCACCCCACTCCCAAAACCGGCCTAAGTTGCTAAGTTACACCATGAGGTGTCAACACCTTAACAAAACTAACAACACATGTAACTAGCTTACACATTAAGCTAGCTACTAAATCAAAACCATTAGCAAAACTAGCAACTCCTCATTCCATCCATTTCAACATGCAATCAACACACAAACTCTCTCTCTAGCTCCATCTTGCCGTCCACTTTTCTCCCCAAAAACACCCTTTGATCTTGATTCAACCATGAAACCATATGTTATACTTGCATATGTTGAAGCCCTTTCAAAACCCTATTGATTGGTGGTACTTATAACATCCATGGAAGAGTTTTCATGGTGTCATGAGGCTGATTTTCCACAAGAAGTCCATGGAGCATGGTGGTCTTGAAGATGGTCATGGATATTCACAAGTTTCTCCATCAAAATCCATGTTTTGATCACAACTTACATCATCATGGTGGTATAAAGATTGTCCTCCTCATCTTCTTGTTATTTTGATTATGTAAACATGTATTTTATTTCATATTGTATATATTTATGATGATTATATGATGATAAAAATGTTATGTGGGGATTTGTTGTTGATAATCATGGATAAAAAGGTGAAAAACTATAAGAAACAAGGCTAAAATCTTGTTTAAATATGTTGGCTGTATAAAACAGTAAAGAATCAAGTGGTAAACTGATAAAAATGGCATAGATTAATGGATTCACAGTAAGATATATGTCTTGTATACATGTGAGAGTTGGCCATGCAATGGAATCAAAATAATGAGTGAGATATGATCAAAACAAGTTTAGGGTATAAATCTGAAGTTACTGTTTTGGACGATTTTTAGAAAATACTTAAAGGATGATTCAACAGTAGCTATAGAAGAGTTAAATGTAGCACATATCATTTAGTTTATGTGATAAAAATTTGAGCTTCTATCTCCATGTAGACCTCAAGATATGGCAGTTTTGGTGAAGATGAAGTTAAAAATCAGATTTTTGGAAATTAAAGAATAATACTATTATATAAGCACTCACATTTTAATATATAAAATGTAAAATAAAAACCCACTAACTTATAAAACTTATTTATATAAATATATATAAAAGGGTAATCAAATGGATAAATTATATAAATGGTGGTGAAATAATGCTTATAAGTAATAAAAACTATAAACATGATTTTTACGACTTTTTCGGCTATTGCCGTAAAATTATCGTTTTTGTTAAATAAAACTTAGATGGTTGGACCCGTCTAATGAAAACTTTATAAAAACTTATATACTGATATATAGACATGTATAACAAGTAAAAACCGATAAAACCCGAACTATAGGGCATACGGACATAAACAAGTTAAATAAACATATTGGACTAATAAATGGACTAAATAGGATAAAAACTTGTAAAAAAAAAATCTATTGGGCTTAACCCATTTGGGCCCAACTTGAAAGTGTATGTACTGATAAGATAAGTACAAAAAGGATTAATACAAGTTAAGAACTTATAATAGGCTTATTGGACCTAAAACACGTAAATAGGTAAAACGAGAAAACTAGTATAAAAGTTATCGACATATAACACTAAAATGAGTAAACGAGAATATGTAAACCCACTTGATCATCATATATATATATATAATCATCATATGTATACATAATTGATATTTTTATAAAGTCATTGGACAAACGTCTAAGACCGATTATTATTTGTCTAGGTTTCCATGATTGAAGCACGTACCGTACGTCCGAATTGCCGATAGCCCGCCTTCCCATATCAACGTGAGTTCATAGCCTCGCACTCTTTTAAATATTTTATAAATGTTTTATAAACCCGCGAGGGAGATAACATGTTAGTTTTTATAAAATAGGACACCATTTGTCCCGATTGTTTGTTTATTGATTTTGGACCCGAATGATTGAATGACCCGATTGTATGACCCTATGAATGATTAAAGGACCCGATAGATGAAATAAAAATGGATTATTAAAGTTTGGTTATGTCACTAAAAGTCCCATTAGCATGAATTGTGAACTACCGGGAGTTGGTAGACGCTTATGCATTTAATAGTACTATTTGGGGACCATCACCCCAGTTCGCGCCTTGACGGTTGATCCCCGTCGTGCCACATTGATTGGTAAGCGAATTTATGTATGAGAAGATTTCCATAGCGTGACCTTTGTGACGACACGCTACTTTAGATGGGAAAAATTTGGTATCGGGTTAGCTACCCGTTGTTGGTTTAGTAAGGTAACAATGTCATGCGGCTTATAATAATCCAATTACCGAAAATACTAATAGACGCTCCGAATTACGATGTATTGCCTGACTAGCAATACAGGGTCATACTATTGATATTATGTTCGTGTTTTGGTTTTTATAACCATATTCATATAACGGTTTTTATTTTATCGATACAACGTTGCAAAACGTATTGTATGATGTTTTTAACGACAATGATTCGTATATTGATTTTTAAGGCAAATGCCTATATTATGATTTTGATAAAGATTTGTATAAAATGATTTTGGCTATTTTATGGCCTATTATAATGGTTTGTATGAAATGATTTTTGGTAATAATTTTATACCAAAGTTATATTGATGAAATTTATTAAACTCTATGAATTCACTCGGCGTTATCGCTGACCTTTTCTTTTAACATGTTTTATCTCAGGTACTTGAAGGTAATTCTCGGGAAGACGACAAGAATTCATGGCCCGCACTTAAACAATATTTTCCATTCAAATACTTTGTAAAACTTTGTATGAAATAATATGACATGGGACCTATGTAACTTTGATATTTATGAATGGAAATGATTTATTATTAAACGACGCGATTTTTATGTGTTGTCTATGATGTGAGTAATGTGCTATCCCGTAACACCAACTAGTCTTCCGCTGTATTGAGTTGTATAAATTTGGGGGTGTTACAGTTAGCTGTGACAATCCGTCAATTTACGATTGATATTTTATTCTCAAATATTATTTGAAAATATTATTTTAATGTTACAATATGAACTCACTTATTTTTGGGAAGAAATTTGGATTTACGTCTTGAAATAGCATCGACTACGTTTAAACCGGAGGATTCTACGTTACGTGCTTACGTTTACATACACCGTCTTTGGTGACAGTCCGACATTTCAGAAAATAAATTTATCCGTAAATATTATTTTGGAGTTTTTAATTTGTGTTGGTTCATAAAACTCACAAATTTACGAGAGGAGATTAGGACTTACGATTTTATTTTTACGTCCTTTACGACTAAACCGGAAACCTTAGGATTACGTATTTACGGTTTCGAACTCCGTTTTTTACAAGACAATTTTTATTGGATTCGTTTTGTGACGTTGATTCATAATTTATAAAAACGTTTTTTGTAAAACGACCCGAGGGCACGCAAATCGAGGAAACTAGAATCGAGGAGTACCCGTAAATAAATGGGATGAGACAAGTGGGACACTTGTCCCACCCCACTCCAAAACCGGCCTTAAGTTAGCTAGTAACACCATGAGGTGTCAAAATGTTAGCTACTAGTTTACATGTGTAAGCCATGCTTACTTTGTAAGCTAAGGCTTACACTAAAACCACCAAGACACACCTAGTTTTCATTCTCACCATGCAAACAACTCACATTTCCTCTCTACCCTCCATTTTTGGCCGTCCACTCCTCCCCCATAAACACCATCCTTGATCAAAATTCAACCACAAATCCTATGTTATTTACATATATGTTGATGCCCTATTGATTGGTGCATGTTATAACATCCAAGGAGGAGTATTCATGGTGTCTTGGGGCTGATTTTCCACAAGGTGATCATAAAGATTGATGGTCTTGAAGATGGTGTTGGCTAAGCACAAGTTTCTCCATCAAAGTCCATGTTTTGATCACAACCTACATCATCATAGTGGTATAAAGATTGTCCTCCTCATCTTCTTGTTATTTTTATTATATAAACATGTATTTTATTTCCTATTGTATATGTATATGATGATTATATGATGATAAAAATGTTATGTGGGGATTTGGTGTTGATAAACATGATTAAAAAGGTGAAAAACTATAAAGAACAAGGCTAAAATCTTGCTTAATTTACATGGCTGTATAAAACAGTAAAGAAACTTGTTATGAACTGATAAAACGATGAAGTAGAATGGATTTACAGTAAGCTATATGTCTTGTACACATGTGAGAGTTGGCCATGCAATGGAATCAAAGTAATGAGTGAGATATGATCAAAACAAGTTTAAGGTATAAATATGAGTTCACTGTTTTGGACGATTTTTAGAAAATATTTAGAAGATGATTCAACAGTAGCTATAGAAGAGTTAAATGTAGCACATATCATTTAGTTTATGTGATAAAAATTTGAGCTTCTATCTCAATATAGAACTCAAGATATGGCAGTTTTGGTGAAAGTGAAGATAAAAATCAGATTTTTGGAAATTAAAGAATAATACTATTATATAAGCACTCAAAATTTAATAGTATAAAATATAAATTAAAACCCACTAACTTATAAAACTTATTTATATAAATATTTAAAAGTATAAATGAATGAATAACTTATATAAATGGTAGTGAAATAATACTTATAAGTTATAAAACTATAAACATTGTTTTTACGACTTTTTCGGCTAATACCGTAAAAATTAACGTTTTTGTTAAATAAAACATAGATGGTTGGACCCGTCTAATGAAAACTTTATAAAACTTATATACTGATATATAGACATGTATAACAAGTAAAAACCGATAAAACCCGAACTATAGGGCATACGGGCATTAACGAGCTAAGTAAACATATTGGACTAATACTTGGACTAATACTTGGGCTAATAATTGAACTAAGCAAGATGAACACTCATAAAAAGAACTTATTGGGCTTAACCCATTTAGGCCCAACTTGTAAAGTGTAGATACTGATAATGTAAGTATAACACGGATTAAAATAAGTTAAATAACTTATAATAAGCTTATTGGACTTAAGACACGTAAATGGGTAAAACTAGTAAACTAATATAAAAGTTATCGACATATAACACTAAAATGATTAAACGAGAATATGTAAACCCACTTGATCATCATATATATATAATCATCATATGTATACATACTTGTTATTTTTATAAAGTCATTGGACAAACGTCTAAGACCGATTATTATTTGTCTAGGTTTCCGTGATTGAAGCACGTACCGAACGTCCGAATTGCCGATAACCCGCCTTCCCACATGAACGTGAGTTCATAGCCTCGCACTATTTTAAATGCTTTTATAAATGTTTTATAAACCCGCGAGGGAGATAACATGTTAGATTTTATAAAATAGGACACCATTTGTCCCGATTGTTTGTTTATTGATTCTGGACCCGAATGATTGAATGACCCGATTGTATGACCTGATAAATGATTAAAGGACCCGATAAATGAAATTAAATGAATTATTAAAGTTAGGTTATGTCACTAAAAGTCCCATTAGCATGAATTGTGAACTACCGGGATTTGGTAGACGCTTATGCATTTAATAGTACTATTTGGGGACGATCACCCCAGTTCGCGCCTTGACGGTTGATCCCCGTCGTGCCACATTGATTGGTAAGCGAATTTATGTATGAGAAGATTTCCATAGCATGACCTTTGTGACGACACGCTACTTTAGATGGGCAAAATTGGTATCGGGTTAGCTACCCGTTGTTGGTTTAGTAAGGTAACAATGTCATGCGACTTATAATAATCCAAAAAAACTAACGAAATACTACTAGACGCTCCGAATTACGATGTATTGCCTGACTAGCAATACAGGGTCATACTATTGATATTATGTTCGTGTTTTGGTTTTATATAACGATCTTCATATAACGGTTTTTATTTTCATACAACGTCATAAGACGTATTGTATGATTGTTTTTGCGACATTGGCTCGTATAATGATTTTTAAGGCAAATGCCTATATTATGATTTTCGATAAGGATTTGTATAAAATGACTTTGGCTATTTTATGGCCTATTAAAACGATTTGTACAAAATGATTTTCAGTAATAATTTTATACTGATATTATATTGATGGAATTTATTAAACTCTATGAATTCACTCGGCGTTATCGCTGACCTTTTCTTTTAACATGTTTTATCTCAGGTACTTGAAGGTAATTCTCGGGAAGACGACAAGAATTCATGGCCCGCACTTAAACAATATTTTTCCATTCAAATACTTTGTAAAACTTTGTATGAAATATAATGACTTGGGACCGATGTAACTTTGATATTTATGAATGGAAATGATTTATTATTAAACGACGCGATTTTTATGCGTTGTCTATGATGTGAGTAATGTGCTATCCCGTAACACCAACTAGTCTTCCGCTGTACTGAGTTGTATAAATTTGGGGGTGTTACAGTTTGGTACCAGAGCTCTCGTTATAGAGAACGAAATATTTTTAAAACCAAGGTTTTGAATAAAACATTTCAAAATCTTTTTACTAAAAACATTTTTCTAAAAATGTCTAAAAATCTTTTGACTATAACGGTGCCGAAGAATTCCCGAGTTACCGATAAGGCCAAGACTGAGAAGTGTTGTAACATCCCGTACTTAACGTCATCATTTTATCCTAACTATGTAACGTATTTTGAGTTCCTAAGTAACGGTGAGTATTGTTATGTTTGACGGTTTACGTTGAAACCGGTAATGTGTGCATATATTTAATCGTCGTGGCGATTGAATAGTACTAATAGTGATCGCGATGCCAATGGATGCCCAAATATTATATTTTAGTATCGATTATTTCGATATTTGTTATTTTTGAAATTTTTATTTCATTTACATTTTAAGTCGAGTCGAACTTTATTATTTCGTTTTGTGTGCGTTTAATTATTAAAACGATCGATTTAACAAACGAGATTTATATTTTTATGAAACCCGACTCTCGTAAATATTTTTAAAAATGTACTAATAGTCATTTCCCGCTTTTAAATAATATTTTACAACTTGGCCCAAAAGAATGCACCAATTGCAATTTCTACCCACCCACCATATAAAAGGAATTTTATTCCTCATTTTACACACACAACACATGCATTTCATAAAACTTTTCTCTCTCTCTTCTTTTCTTTTTCTTGCCGTGACACCAAGCACAACAAACACCCCTTTGATCCTTGATTTCTAGCTTGATTCAAGCTAATCTAAACAAAGACCCATTCCCCAAATTCAATGGAGATTCTAATGGTATGATTTTTACTTACATGCATTCACTTTTATTTTTCAAAGATTTTTACTCAAGAACAAGTGTTTGATCCATTCTTAAGGTAGTGGAAGGTGTTATTATTATTATATATTAAATTTTTGGGTATTGCATGTATGATTTGTGTAGTGGGTTTTTATAATATTAATCATGCAAGTGATCTAGGGATGATATGAGATGTTGTAGATGATTAATATAGCATATTTGAGGTATTGATGATGTTTAAAATGGGTCAAAATGGGTATTGATGTGATTTTTAAGAAGTCATTTTAGATCAGTAGGTTTAGGGCCATTTTTCGAATAGTGGCTGTTGATTAAAGGTTAATATTATTAGATATTGTTGTAGTAGTCGCCGAGACGCTCGTTTCGGTATAAGGTAGAGCTTCTAACTCATAACGAGTCAAAAGTTACATAGGTTTGAATATTCGTGTACCGGGAGGCGAGTATCGACGCAATCCGAAATTGTTGTCGATATTGGGTCAAATCTCGGGGACTATAACTTGAGTTTCAAAAACGGTCAAGGGCTGTTCTCAGGCTCTAAACTTAGCATTTTGAGTCTATTTTCATAATCAAGAGTCGGATTTGTAAATGGTTTTGGTTAAGGAGGTCAAAACGGTTTTACGATACAAGTGTGCAAAACTGTCCGGTTTTTAAGGTCGAAAGATGTGTCGAGCAGGTGGGTCTAAAATGTGAATCATTTGATGAAATTTTAACTGAGTCTTCTACAGATATTGAGTGAGTTTGTCACCAAGTTTCGTCGAAAACGGAGTTGTTTAAGTATGGTAAAACAGCGTGTACTTTTGGTAAGTACCGGCTGAGTATTTTTGGGAGGTACTTAACCTCGCGTCATAGTTTGAGGCAAGAGGCTAATCTATTAGCTTCTCAAAGTTTTAAAAGGATATAAGTCTTATGTAAGAGTGTATATTCTGAGATTGGAGACCCATTTAGGGTACTTGAGCCGTGTTGATTTGGCATCTTGAGATGGATCAACATCGAAGGTGCTAGTCTTGGAAAGCTAGTACTTGTCGTGGAGTTAGAAGGAATTCACTTGCATTGATTGGTCATGTCTATGTACATACTATTTTGAGTCATTGATTTTATTATACTAAGTATGTTTTGAGGTACTTGAGTATGTTGTTAAGCGCGCACCTTATTTGTTAGGTGGCGGCTTTTGACGTGTATATTTGGGAGGCATCTTCACTTCGGCGATCACTACTACTACTAGCTTCGTATATCATCTAAGGTGAGTCTATAGCCTCGCTTTTATACTGGATTTAAATGATTTTAACCCGCGAGGGGGAGTACATGCTATTTGAAACAACTAGAACACAAGTCTTTTGAATGATTGCTTAAACTTAAATGTTGTTTTGATTGTAACAAGTACGTTGAGTACAATGGAAATGGGTACGTTGAGTACAATGGAATTGGTATGTTGAACACCAGGGAATTGTGTTGAAATGGAAATGGGTACGTTGAGTACAATGGAATTGGTATGTTGAACACCAGGGAATTGTGTTGAAATGGAATTGGTATGTTGAACACCAGGGAATTGTGTTGAAATGGAATTGGTATGTTGAACACCAGGGAATTGTGTTGAAATGGAATTGGTACGTTGAGTACAATGGATTGGTACGTTGAGTACAATGAATTGGTGTGGACTCGTATACCAACGTAGGGTCACACAAAGGAACCATAAAGGAAATTGCTTTTTATATACTTGTGTTCAAATGATGATTTGCAAAACCTATAGATTCGCTCAACCTTTGTGTTGATCCTTTTAAGCATGTATTTCAGGTAATCAAGATGGATAGCAGCGGAGCATGCAAGGAGGGAGTTGGTGCTTACTTGTCTAAATTTTGTTTATTTTTCATCCTTTTTAAATTAACCATTTCATTCAAGTATTTTGAGGGACATGTTATGTTGGTAACGGTTTTTGGGACTAAAACGCTACTCTGATGGTATCTTTTGGGATGGAAAATGTTTTAGACAATGTCGTATTTATACATTTAACGTCTCTTTTGAGGTCGTTTTCTATGATTGTGTGTGATGTGCTATGAGTAACGCCCAATGTGGACATTCCGCTGCGTGGTAATTTGGGGGTGTTACAGATTGGTATCAGAGCCACAAGTTATAGAGAACTAGGTCGATTTTTAAAATGTCCTAAACTATAACTTTTGGTGTGTCGTAAAAGTTTTAAGCACGCAACTACTCCGCATGGCTCCGGTAAGGCTATTCTTGTATTACTTTATATTTGACTATGATTATGTGAACCTATGTGTATATAGGAATGGTAGTATGTATATGTATGAATATACTATGATATTTAAAGGCGTTGTACGCGGAGCAATGGTCCTTGAATGATTGTTGTACATTTTATAATTCGGCTTTGAATAGGATTTGGCCTCATCGCCAATCACCGATCTTGATAATTATGTATTATGAATACGAGTGTGAAACTCGTTTAATACTTTGGGTACGTGTATATTGCTTCGTAATCTATCGCATATCGACTTGTTTAAGTTCGATTGTTGTCGTCGCATCGTGATGTGCCATTTTTGGACATCTCATATTGAAACGTAATTGATTAACGTGATATTTTTATTTCCGTTACTTCTTATGATTTTGAAGAATCATTTATCCAAGGCGACATCTTCTACGTAATGCGACGTGTGATTTGGTTTTATATGACTACGTTTTATTGGCGAAAGGAGGATGCCAATGTTGGGCTTAAGATATATATATCCTAATCAAATATATATAGTTTGGGTACAACAAAGATATGCTCGTAGTAGTCATTCGGTTGAGTGGCTTAATGCCTTGTATCTAATTGGAATGGGACATTTAGATATAGAGATTTTAACTCGCTCAACTATGAGTTGTTTAAGGTTGTCTTATTTAAATGGATTGGGACATTTGAATAAGGAAGTTTTAAACTACTGGACCCTAGATTGTTTGTGTTTTCCTTATTCAGATGGAATGGGACATTTGAATACGGAAATCATGATGTAAGTTTATTGACACCTTGTATTTACTATGGTGTTTGGATATGATATCGTGTTGAGAGATAGTAATACTTGAGTAGGATGACTTATAATCGTCTTGTTGAAATGGATTGGGACGCCTTTTCATTTGAACAAGAAAGTTATAAGTTTCCGAACCATAAATTTATAAACTCTTGTATACATGGAGGGGGACGCCTTTTGATGTAGACAAGGAGTTATAAATGAGTGGGCCCGAGTATGTCTGGCTCGATTTGTGGATTTTTGGTGTGCGTACGTCTTCCTTCGACTCATATTTCGTTGGTAAGAATCGTTCGATGTTGTCGTCATTATGATGATCGTCGATTATCATCTATGTACGAATAACCCGTTGTACTTCTCTCGAGTTATGATTTATTCCGATGGACCATTTCTAATGTGTCTCGATGATCGTGAGCTTTATAAGCAGGTTGTTAAGAACCGTTGACCGTTCCGAGAGTAGGCGACTCGCTTAAGCGTCACTAGGATTTATGTGTGTACTTGCGGATTGACTGAGGATCAAGTTATCAACGACAACTTATCGTGGATGTGAAGATTTTGTAATTTTACTTGCTACTATCGAAGGGTCACCGAAGACTTTTCTTGATGACGAAATTCTTGGGGCTAGTATGACGAACTAAAAATGAGGAATAGGATGCATCACGTTGAGTACTGAAGTTGAAATTATTGGGACGCCCTTGTACGATGAACGCTGAAGCAAAAGTAGTGGGACGCTTTTGCATGTTGAACCTTGGAGCAGAAGATAATGGTATGCCCGATATGTTGTGAATTCTCGCCAATGGACCGAATTTCTTAATGACTGGAATTAACAAATTCGTTTTCACTTCGAAGAGTATGTTGTTGCCGACACCGCAAGTGGAAAGACTTTAGAGATCGAGTTGTATTATCAAGGGCCAGTCCAAGGTTTTATAAATGATCAACGACGGAGATTTACATTTGATGTTTATATTTGACCTTTGTTTTTAGGTACTTATGTGGTATGTAATCGAGTTGAGTGATCGTAAGTTGTGAGAACTTGAGGCGGCATTGTCCAATGACGTCCGATCATGGAGAACACGTATCTTGTAGTATCTTTTTGACCTTCAACGACGATGCTTATTGAGACTTTGAATGCGCGTGGGCGGAAGTGAGATGGTGTCTTTGTATTATCTTTTCGGTATGGATCCGCGTGTGAGCACCCTCTGATGACGAAATATTTCCTTGTTATCCCTTTTGATATGTGTCCACGGCTATCCGGCCATTGGATATCCTTTAACTTATAACCTTGCGATTGACTAGACCTACCCGAAGGTCTTGTCAAGTGATCTTATTTATCATGGCTTGGCTATTTAGCAAGCATGAGTTAACTCGATTGAATTTATTGACTTGGCGTGGTTTGTCTTTTTGGCAAACATGCCGTAACTTGACCTTATATGCCTAGTGGTGGCTTTCGTGTTTGGGTTTAAACTGTAATGCGTCCGATAGCGCAATGTATACGCCGAATGATTTCCGTATCGACGAACTCGCGTTTGACGAAGTAGGTTGGCATGTTCGAGAATACGCAATAAGGTGATTTTGTACGACTAGTACTAATTACCTCGTCTCAATTCTTTTCTAAGAATGTTTTCGATGGAGTTTTATGCGACCCATGCGACTATTTTTCGTGAGTGATTGTTTTTGTGAGGATCATGAACGGTGGTTTAGATCGCCAGATTGTTGGAATAAAGTAGATGAAGGACAAATTGGAACTGAGACTATTTGGGAAATTACGAAAAGATCGTACGGATTGATAATTGCTTGTAAACCGTGAGGAGTCGTCAGAAGAACTTTGCCAATAACCGTAGGGAGCCGTTGGAAATCTGAAGTTGGATACATGGCAATTATTAAGGTATCACCTTGGGAAGGTGTAATCCGTTTTGGAAATGGAGAAAAGTTAAGTCCAAGGTGCGATGGACCGTTTAAGATCACCCAGCGGATGGGACCGGTTGCTTATAAGTTAAAATCGTTGGATGAGCTTCTTATAATTTGTGTAAATTTTCGTGTGTCGAGCTTGAGGAAGTTCTTGTCGGATAAGGACTCATTCATCCCCTTTTGGTGAGATACAACTTGGCGACAAGTTGCATTTTGTAGAAGAACCAGTAGAGATCTTTGATCGAGAGGTTAAGCGCTTGAGACCGAGTAAGATCCTCATTATGAAGGTGCGATGTATTTCGAGACGTGGAACGAGATTCACGTGGGAACGTGAGGATTTCTTCATAAGAAGTGCCCTCGTTTTTCCTAGGAGAGCGCGATACGAGTATGAGGCGAGGCGAGCGCCGGGACGTCGCTCCTTTAAGGAGGTGAGAATGTAACATCCCGTACTTAACGTCATCATTTTATCCTAACTATGTAACGTATTTTGAGTTCCTAAGTAACGGTGAGTATTGTTATGTTTGACGGTTTACGTTGAAACCGGTAATGTGTGCATATATTTAATCGTCGTGGCGATTGAATAGTACTAATAGTGATCGCGATGCCAATGGATGCCCAAATATTATATTTTAGTATCGATTATTTCGATATTTGTTATTTTTGAAATTTTTATTTCATTTACATTTTAAGTCGAGTCGAACTTTATTATTTCGTTTTGTGTGCGTTTAATTATTAAAACGATCGATTTAACAAACGAGATTTATATTTTTATGAAACCCGACTCTCGTAAATATTTTTAAAAATGTACTAATAGTCATTTCCCGCTTTTAAATAATATTTTACAACTTGGCCCAAAAGAATGCACCAATTGCAATTTCTACCCACCCACCATATAAAAGGAATTTTATTCCTCATTTTACACACACAACACATGCATTTCACAAAACTTTTCTCTCTCTCTTCTTTTCTTTTTCTTGCCGTGACACCAAGCACAACAAACACCCCTTTGATCCTTGATTTCTAGCTTGATTCAAGCTAATCTAAACAAAGACCCATTCCCCAAATTCAATGGAGATTCTAATGGTATGATTTTTACTTACATGCATTCACTTTTATTTTTCAAAGATTTTTACTCAAGAACAAGTGTTTGATCCATTCTTAAGGTAGTGGAAGGTGTTATTATTATTATATATTAAATTTTTGGGTATTGCATGTATGATTTGTGTAGTGGGTTTTTATAATATTAATCATGCAAGTGATCTAGGGATGATATGAGATGTTGTAGATGATTAATATAGCATATTTGAGGTATTGATGATGTTTAAAATGGGTCAAAATGGGTATTGATGTGATTTTTAAGAAGTCATTTTAGATCAGTAGGTTTAGGGCCATTTTTCGAATAGTGGCTGTTGATTAAAGGTTAATATTATTAGATATTGTTGTAGTAGTCGCCGAGACGCTCGTTTCGGTATAAGGTAGAGCTTCTAACTCATAACGAGTCAAAAGTTACATAGGTTTGAATATTCGTGTACCGGGAGGCGAGTATCGACGCAATCCGAAATTGTTGTCGATATTGGGTCAAATCTCGGGGACTATAACTTGAGTTTCAAAAACGGTCAAGGGCTGTTCTCAGGCTCTAAACTTAGCATTTTGAGTCTATTTTCATAATCAAGAGTCGGATTTGTAAATGGTTTTGGTTAAGGAGGTCAAAACGGTTTTACGATACAAGTGTGCAAAACTGTCCGGTTTTTAAGGTCGAAAGATGTGTCGAGCAGGTGGGTCTAAAATGTGAATCATTTGATGAAATTTTAACTGAGTCTTCTACAGATATTGAGTGAGTTTGTCACCAAGTTTCGTCGAAAACGGAGTTGTTTAAGTATGGTAAAACAGCGTGTACTTTTGGTAAGTACCGGCTGAGTATTTTTGGGAGGTACTTAACCTCGCGTCATAGTTTGAGGCAAGAGGCTAATCTATTAGCTTCTCAAAGTTTTAAAAGGATATAAGTCTTATGTAAGAGTGTATATTCTGAGATTGGAGACCCATTTAGGGTACTTGAGCCGTGTTGATTTGGCATCTTGAGATGGATCAACATCGAAGGTGCTAGTCTTGGAAAGCTAGTACTTGTCGTGGAGTTAGAAGGAATTCACTTGCATTGATTGGTCATGTCTATGTACATACTATTTTGAGTCATTGATTTTATTATACTAAGTATGTTTTGAGGTACTTGAGTATGTTGTTAAGCGCGCACCTTATTTGTTAGGTGGCGGCTTTTGACGTGTATATTTGGGAGGCATCTTCACTTCGGCGATCACTACTACTACTAGCTTCGTATATCATCTAAGGTGAGTCTATAGCCTCGCTTTTATACTGGATTTAAATGATTTTAACCCGCGAGGGGGAGTACATGCTATTTGAAACAACTAGAACACAAGTCTTTTGAATGATTGCTTAAACTTAAATGTTGTTTTGATTGTAACAAGTACGTTGAGTACAATGGAAATGGGTACGTTGAGTACAATGGAATTGGTATGTTGAACACCAGGGAATTGTGTTGAAATGGAAATGGGTACGTTGAGTACAATGGAATTGGTATGTTGAACACCAGGGAATTGTGTTGAAATGGAATTGGTATGTTGAACACCAGGGAATTGTGTTGAAATGGAATTGGTATGTTGAACACCAGGGAATTGTGTTGAAATGGAATTGGTACGTTGAGTACAATGGATTGGTACGTTGAGTACAATGAATTGGTGTGGACTCGTATACCAACGTAGGGTCACACAAAGGAACCATAAAGGAAATTGCTTTTTATATACTTGTGTTCAAATGATGATTTGCAAAACCTATAGATTCGCTCAACCTTTGTGTTGATCCTTTTAAGCATGTATTTCAGGTAATCAAGATGGATAGCAGCGGAGCATGCAAGGAGGGAGTTGGTGCTTACTTGTCTAAATTTTGTTTATTTTTCATCCTTTTTAAATTAACCATTTCATTCAAGTATTTTGAGGGACATGTTATGTTGGTAACGGTTTTTGGGACTAAAACGCTACTCTGATGGTATCTTTTGGGATGGAAAATGTTTTAGACAATGTCGTATTTATACATTTAACGTCTCTTTTGAGGTCGTTTTCTATGATTGTGTGTGATGTGCTATGAGTAACGCCCAATGTGGACATTCCGCTGCGTGGTAATTTGGGGGTGTTACAAGTGTTATTTTAATATATATATAACTTGGATTATATATATATGATGTAATTTTATTACATTATTGTTTGATGATTATTTTGATTTTTATACGAGGTATTTATACGACGTAGATTGCCACAAGTAACCCTAAATCCCCTAGTAAATTAATCGAAGCTATTCTCGTAGGAATTCTAGCTATCCTAGATCTAAACCAAGTTGTGGATATTTATGATCCCAACAAATGGTTGATATTCGTAGAAATGTAGATACTAGTTGATTGTGAAATTGAAGAAGAATTGGCGAGATTAAATCTGATATCGATGTCATGACAATCTTTCCTTATAGAGTGGAGTTTGACAAAACGTTACCACCTGGAAAGGTGTCATCTGATTTGTTGTCACCCAATTCTTAAATTTGAAATCGAAAGGGTGAATGTTGCACGTGAGGCTGTCATTGGAACCATTACCCAAAAGCCTCATGCCACTAGTACCTTTCCGAGAAGTCTAATTGAATGTGTGAGTCATTTCATACTAGTGACTCATTTGATAATTGTTGATGAATGAGCTATAGGATTGGGAATTAAGTGTTGATCATATCGATCTTTTATTGCCCTATTAAGGTGTAAGAATAAGGTTGAAAGTATTGGATAATGAGGTAGGATATCGAATTGAGTATAAGTTGATTGGAACTTAAATGAAGTAAAATTTAACTCGTATGGAATATGAGATTGATAAGAGGAAGTCGTTAAGTTCTGTGATTATATTATAAGGTTTTAATTGATTGTTGATTCGTATTAAAGGTTGTTCCTAGGCCATTGTCCACTGACGAGGATGCCCAGTGTCCAAGAAATAAATTGAAGAAATCTTCTTCTGAATTGAGACCGATGGATCTTCCGGGACATGTGGAACACCTAATGACTCTTGTAGTTTTGTATTCATTGTGGTATCTTTTAAGAATCCCTAACTTAACTGAGATATCAGTTGGTAGGATGAGTTCTGAGAATTGTATGACATAGTGACACGTAATGTGTTACGGTACAATTTTGACTTGTTTGTGATTAATAAAAAGACTACCTTTGATTGCTAAATCCTACATGTATCGATGTTATCTATCTTTTCTTGCTTGTCTCTAATACTCGCATTAGTGATGCAACCATTGAACAAGTACTTATCTTGAATCGAGTTACGTTGTGAATTATTATTTTGAGTGCCATCGAGATCATGAACCTCAGGATTAATTGGCTAAGCTCATTTCCTATTGTATTGTAGTTAAGTTCTTGGTGAACAACTCTTCATCACTTTTCTGCAGATCACTCATTGTTTTATAAAGTTAAAACAGTATCCCTTGAGCAAAACTGAATTTTCATCACTGAAAGGATTATTTAAAATGAGATTTATAAGTGATTGATATCAAAATAAAGATGTTTATGAAAAGCTTTGGAAACTTAATTATTTCCATAAACAAAGAAATCTTTGTAAATATATTTTTTTGATTCTTATTTAAGGATTAAGCATGAAAATGTTTTTATTATAAACATGATGATAAAATTTTGACGAACTGAGTATTGCATCGTTAATCTTGAAATTGTATATAGTTGCGCGCCTACATACAATTTGGAATGGACTATGCAAGACTGATTAGTAGTCACCATAAAACTAATGAATAAACACTACATTTTCTTTGAGGATTGTGAAAGATTAAATTTTAATGAGATCTGCAAGAAGTGAAAAATAAGGACATAATGTTAGAGACATCTACATATGTGCCTGTAGCATCTATTCTTCTGAGTTGAATTTACTCATCTGTGGAAATTGTCTTATTTGACAATTGACAATTCTTTCTTGTCCAATTCTCCCGTAGTGAGATTCTTAGGAAAAGTATCCAATTACCGAGTGTTGATACCCGACTGGATGTATTGACGTTCTTATCATTTCTTATGATTTGATTTTATTTGAATGACCTGGGTAACGATCTGAGGAGCTTTCGAATGCGTACTCAAATTATAGAAACATGGGATATATTCATATTCGTTAAATGTTTTCATGTGTATCTGATTTGAAATTCTCTCGCATAGATTATGCGTTGACCTTACTCTTTTAATAGTAGTTGTGTATCCTAATATCCCTGAATTTGTGAAGGATTAAGAGTTATTATTAGTTTTTGAGAAGTTCACATCTTATCGACGGCAATAAAACTGGAAAGTTGGTAATGCCAGTAGAATGGATTGATTGATTATGACATGACGACATTGTCTTAATTGATGGGAACTCGAGTAGAATTCCCCTAAATGATAAGATGCTGATTATCAAAAGTGATCTAAATAATTCTTGGTGGATGACGATATCCTGTATTTAGACTTGAAATTATACCGTGAATGGTTGTGAATTAGTCATAGATATTATAATCTAGAAAGAACCTAATATGAATATACTAAAAGATGTTTATGTTATCTGAAACTTTAGTAAGTATTTGTTGATGGTGAATTACCTAGACCTTCGCCACTAAGGCAAGTTGAATTTGGTATTGATTATATTCCCGGTGCTGCACCTGTGGCTTGTGCACTGTACGTCAGCACTATCTAAATTAAAGGAATTACCGTACAACTGAGAAAGTTGTCGGAGAAAGATTTTATTCTACCAAGCCTGTCTACATGAAGAGCTATGGTGTTATCATTCCTTATATTTATAAATTACTGTGAACTGAGTAAATTGACAATCGAAAGCGATATCCATAACTCGAAATGGAAGATTTGTTCGATCATTTACAAGGTTTTTGATCCTCAGCATGGTTATCATCAACTTCGCATCTGCGGAAAAGATTATCTATTCCAATCACTACATCCGGTACTTGTAATGAAAATTATGAGTTTCATGTGATGACGTTTGGATTGACTAATACACATGTAGCATTCATAAATTTGGTGAATCACGTGTGTAGGCTGTAAATTGATAAATTCATGCTTGCGATCATTAAGGACCATTTATTTGTTTATAAGAATAAGAATGAGTTAATAATTATTTATAGATTGCCCTGAATTGGCCGAACGATAAAAATCTGAACCTTGAATAATTAACACATGATTAAAGACTTGAACCTTTACATGATTTGACTATGTGATTAAAAGGATAATGGAATATAAATTGACTCTTCAAAAATTAAGAGCCCTTTTAAGACTTTGGATTTTACCAAAAAGAAATGGAAATATGTTTTGACAAATGTTTTAACAAAGGATTTTAAGGGGTTATTCCCTTATACACAAACCATTTAACTAAACTTCTGTTTAGGGGTAAATGTTTGTGTATACCTCCAGATAACTTAAAAAGGATTGAGGAAAACCATTTAAACCATAACTTGAAATTTGAAACAACAAATTTTGCTTTTCAACTAAGAAAATTTTGACCAAAATATAAACAAAGATTTCTCGAACATTTTCGGATCTTATTATTTATTTTAATTATTTTCGATAAATCAACAAAAATCTTGTTAATTAAATTAAAATTTATTTTGAACATTTTATATAGTTGGTCGAACTAAGAAATTTAAAATCTTTATGTTTACATTTCATAAAAATTGAAAATTTATTATTTAATTAATTGTAATAATTATCGACGCTTTAAACGTCGGATTGAGTAAAACGGATAAAAATGATAGTAAAGACAAAACAAGAACATAGAAGATAGAAGATATGAAGAAATAATTTTGAATAAATACGGTTGTGATATTTATTTTATCAGGAAGGTGAACGTAATTACTGACGCATAATATAGAAAGAATATCTGAGTGAATTGTGGACATGATAATTATATCATCATGAGAAGTGAATATAGATACCGACGCATTATGTAGAAAAGATAAAGAATCAGTTAGGACATGTTCCTTAATAATGAAGGTTCAAAATAAATTGCCGAACAATATAAAAATAAACAATGGTTGTAAAAAGGATAATATAAATAGTGAAAGGTTTCACGGCTAATGTGAACCATTAGAATTGAGAAGCTGATAGCGTTAAATGTATAAAAGACCACATGTGATTGTCTAAATATGGAGGATTATGAGATATAGTTATGTTGGAATTTGTAAGTATAAGTATTATATGTATGTCATTTTTGACTAAAAGTATCCTTGTCTGAATAAGTTGTACTAATGAAAATTATGAAGGCATACATCGCCTCATACATTAGTAAACGTCTAGCTATTGCAAAGGTCATCATCTGAATTTGATTCGATTTGGGTCATCGTCGACAGACTGACCAAATCTGCTAATATCATTCCAGTTAATGATAAATGCAAACGAGTTATGTAAACATGGTGTGCCTGTATCGAACATCTTTATCAGGATCCTCGCTTCGCATCGAATTTCCAGAGATTTGCTCAGAAATAATTGAGAACGAACCTTGATGAGAGTACTATATACCACCCCAAATCGAAGGGACGAGGTAAAGTAACGATACAAAGTAATATAAGTGCTGTTTTATGTTTGAATGATTGACCTTTGGTAATAAACCGTATAATCATTTTCCTTTGGAAGGATTATCATTGATAATCATCGTGTTAGGATCGAGATCGAATCTTGTTAAGATTTAGAAATTAGAGCATCTGTAAGCAAGAGTTGAGATAAAAGACACCCAACATACACCCATTGTGAGATGGACATGTCTTTTAGGTTTAAGGTTTCCTATGATGGTGAACCTAACGTTGCAAAGTACCCGACCTGCGAGACCTGGAATGATTGTTGAAATTAGGATCTGATTATTGATAGCCGGTAGTGGGCAAGAGGTTATGTGAATGTGAAATGTAGATCTTGAAGTGCCAAATGGGTAGCGAAGTTATGCCACAATTTTTAAACTTGGAAAAATGAATTCATGATCTGACAAATCATGGGATATAAGTCCCCGTTGTATGGGACCATTGAGATGATGTAAAAGTTGGGATTGAAAGGCATATAAACTGGATATACCCTAGGACTTCAAAGACTACGTGAATTATGTTTCGTATATCGAACTTGATGGAATATCTATCAAGTTAGAATCTGAATTCTTTTTAATAAAGCTTAGATCGGCGAAAAGTTGCATTCATCAGAAACCCGTGAACATCATGGATAGAGAAAGTAAGTCAACATTTAGCCTGATCTTATTCCCGTAGATATGTTTGATGAAACTCGCGTATTGTAATGGATTATACTTGTGAGAAAAGACCGAATGTGGAGGGAATACCCACATGGCTTTAACTCTATAAGAAGCAAGTAGTAAGGTAAGATGATCTTTGAGGACAAAGATCCTGTTTAGGGGTAAATGCTGTGACAATCCGTCAATTTACGATTGATATTTTATTCTCAAATATTATTTGAAAATATTATTTTAATGTTACAATATGAACTCACTTATTTTTGGGAAGAAATTTGGATTTACGTCTTGAAGTAGCATCGACTACGTTTAAACCGGAGGATTCTACGTTACGTGCTTACGTTTACATACACCGTCTTTGGTGACAGTCCAACATTTCAGAAAATAAATTTATCCGTAAATATTATTTTGGAGTTTTAAATTTGTGTTGGTTCATAAACTCACAAATTTACGAGAGGAGATTAGGACTTACGATTTTATTTTTACGTCCTTTACGACTAAACCAGAAACCTTAGGATTA
Source organism: Glebionis coronaria (assembly GCA_025667525.1). Classification (NCBI taxonomy): domain Eukaryota; kingdom Viridiplantae; phylum Streptophyta; class Magnoliopsida; order Asterales; family Asteraceae; genus Glebionis; species Glebionis coronaria. The sequence goes on from CM046879.1 coordinate 234,814,165, forward strand.
CGTATTTACGTTTTCGAACTCCGTTTTTGATGAGACAATTTTTATTGGATTCGTTTTGTGACGTTGATTCATAATTTATAAAAACGTTTTTCGTAAAACGACTCGAGGGCACGCAAATCGAGGAAACAAGAATCGAGGAGTACCCGTAAATAAATGGAATGAGACAAGTGGGACACTTGTCCCACCCCACTCCAAAAGTGGCCTTAAGTTAGCTAGTAACACCATGAGGTGTCAAAATGTTAGCTACTAGTTTACATGTGTAAGCCATGCTTACTTTGTAAGCTAAGGCTTACACCAAAACCACCAAGACACACCTAGTTTTCATTCTCACCATGCAAACAACTCACATTTCCTCTCTACCCTCCATTTTTGGCCGTCCACTCCTCCCCCATAAACACCATCCTTGATCAAAATTCAACCACAAATCCTATGTTATTTACATATATGTTGATGCCCTTTTGAAGCCCTATTGATTGGTGCAAGTTATAACATCCAAGGAGGAGTATTCATGGTGTCTTGGAGCTGATTTTCCACAAGGTGATCATAAAGATTGATGGTCTTGAAGATGGTGTTGGCTAAGCACAAGTTTCTCCATCAAAGTCCATGTTTTGATCACAACCTACATCATCATGGTGGTATAAAGATTGTCCTCCCCATCTTCTTGTTATTTTGATTATATAAACATGTATTTTATTTCCTATTGTATATGTATATGATGATTATATGATGATAAAAATGTTATGTGGGGATTTGGTGTTGATAAACATGATTAAAAAGGTGAAAAACTATAAAGAACAAGGCTAAAATCTTGCTTAATTTACATGGCTGTATAAAACAGTAAAGAAACTTGTTATGAACTGATAAAACGATGAAGTAGAATGGATTTACAGTAAGATATATGTCTTGTACACATGTGAGAGTTTGCCATGCAATGGAATCAAAGTAATGAGTGAGATATGATCAAAACAAGTTTAAGGTATAAATCTGAGTTCACTGTTTTGGACGATTTTTAGAAAATATTTAGAAGATGATTCAAAAGTAGCTATAGAAGAGTTAAATGTAGCACATATCATGTAGTTTATGTGATAAAAATCTGAGCTTCTATCTCCATATAGAACTCAAGATATGGCAGTTTTGGTGAAAGTGAAGATAAAAATCAGATTTTTGGAAATTAAAGAATAATACTATTATATAAGCACTCAAAATTTAATAGTATAAAATATAAATTAAAACCCACTAACTTATAAAACTTATTTATATAAATATTCAAAAGTGTAAATGAATTAATAACTTATATAAATGGTTGTGAAATAATACTTATAAGTTATAAAACTATAAACATTGTTTTTACGACTTTTTTGGCTAATACCGTAAAAATTAACGTTTTTGTTAAATAAAACTTAGATGGTTGGACCCGTCTAATGAAAACTTTATAAAACTTATATACTGATATATAGACATGTATAACAAGTAAAAACCGATAAAACCCGAACTACAGGGCATACGGGCATTAACGAACTAAGTAAACATATTGGACTAATACTTGGACTAATACTTGGGCTAATAATTGGACTAAACAAGATGAACACTCATAAAAAGAACTTATTGGGCTTAACCCATTTAGGCCCAACTTGTAAAGTGTAGATACTGATAATGTAAGTATAACACGGATTAAAATAAGTTAAATAACATATAATAAGCTTATTGGACTTAAGACACGTAAATGGGTAAAACTGGTAAACTAATATAAAAGTTATCGACATATAACACTAAAATGATTAAACGAGAATATGTAAACCCACTTGATCATCATATATATATAATCATCATATGTATACATACTTGTTATTTTTATAAAGTCATTGGACAAACGTCTAAGACCGATTATTATTTGTCTAGGTTTCCGTGATTGAAGCACGTACCGAACGTCCGAATTTCCGATAACCCGCCTTCCCACATCAACGTGAGTTCATAGCCTCGCACTCTTTTAAATGCTTTTATAAATGTTTTATAAACCCGCGAGGGAGATAACATGTTAGATTTTATAAAATAGGACACCATTTGTCCCGATTGTTTGTTTATTGATTCTGGACCCGAATGATTGAATGACCCGATTGTATGACCCGATAAATGATTAAAGGACCCGATAAATGAAATTAAATGGATTATTAAAGTTAGGTTATGTCACTAAAAGTCCCATTAGCATGAATTGTGAACAACCGGGATTTGGTAGACGCTTATGCATTTAATAGTGCTATTTGGGAACGATCACCCCAGTTCGCGCCTTGAAGGTTGATCCCCGTCGTGCCACATTGATTGGTAAGCGAATTTATGTATGAGAAGATTTCCATAGCGTGACCTTTGTGACGACACGCTACTTTAGATGGGCAAAATTGGTATCGGGTTAGCTACCCGTTGTTGGTTTAGTAAGGTAACAATGTCATGCGGCATATAATAATCCAAAAAAACTAACGAAATACTACTAGACGCTCCGAATTACGATGTATTGCCTGACTAGCAATACAGGGTCATACTATTGATATTATGTTTGTGTTTTGGTTTTCGTAACCATATTCATATAACGGTTTCTATTTTCATACAACGTCATAAGACGTATTGTATGATTGTTTTTGCGACATTGGCTCGTATAATGATTTTTAAGGCAAATGCCTATATTATGATTTTCGATAAGGATTTGTATAAAATGACTTTGGCTATTTTATGGCCTATTAAAACGATTTGTACAAAATGATTTTTAGTAATACTTTTATACTGATATTATATTGATGGAATTTATTAAACTCTATGAATTCACTCGGCGTTATCGCTGACCTTTTCTTTTAACATGTTTTATCTCAGGTACTTGAAGGTAATTCTCGGGAAGACGACAAGAATTCATGGCCCGCACTTAAACAATATTTTTCCATTCAAATACTTTGTAAAACTTTGTATGAAATATAATGACTTGGGACCGATGTAACTTTGATATTTATTAATGGAAATGATTTATTATTAAACGACGCGATTTTTATGCGTTGTCTATGATGTGAGTAATGTGCTATCCCGTAATACCAACTAGTCTTCCACTGTACTGAGTTGTATAAATTTGGGGGTGTTACAGTTTGGTACCAGAGCTCTCGTTAACGAACTTGTTATGATAATAAAAAGAGTTCGCGTCTAATGTGAACCATTAGAATTGAGAAGCCGATAGCGTTAAATATTTTAAAGGCCACTTATGGTTGTATAAATATGGAGATTTTGAGAAATAGTTATGTTGGAATTTGTAAGTATAAGTATTCTATTTATGTCATTTATGACTAGAAGTATCTTTGTCTGAAGAAGTTGTACTAATGACAAATTATGAAGGCAGACATCGCCTCATACATTAGTAAACGTTTAGCTATTGCAAAGGTCATCATCTGAATTTGATTCAATTTGGGTCATCGTCGACAGACTGACCAAATCTGCTAATATCATTCCCGTTAATGATAAATGCAAAAAGAGTTATGTAAACATAGTGTGCTTGTATCAAACATCTTTATAAAGATCCTCGCTTCGCATCGAATTTCTAGAGATTTGCTCAGAAATCATTGAGAACGAACCTTGATGAGAGTACTATGTACCACCCTAAATCGAAGGGACGAGGTAAAGTAACGATACAAAGTAATATAAGTGTTGTTTTATGTTTGAATGAATGACCTTTAGTAATAAACCGTATAATCGCTTCCCTTAGGAAAGATTATCATTGATAATTATCGTATTAGGATCGAGACCGAATCTTGTTAGGATCTAAATATTAGAGCATCTGTAAGCAGGTTTGAGATGAAGACACCCGACATACACCCATTGTGAGTTGGACATGTCTTTTAGGTTTAAGGTTTCCTATGATGGCGAACCTAACCTCACAAAATACCCGACCCGCGAGATCTGAAATGATTGTTGAAATTAGGATTTGATTATTGACTGCCGGTAGTGGGCAAGAGGATATGTGAATATGAAAAGTAGATCTTGAAGTGCCAAATGGGTAGAGAAAGTTATGCCACAATTTTTAACCTTGGCAAAATGAATTCATGATCTGACAAATCATGGGATATAAGTCCCCGTTGTATGGGACCATTGAGATGATGTAAAAGTTGGGATTGAAAGGCATATAAGCTGGATCTACCCTAGGACTTCAAGGACTGCGTGAATTATGTTTCGTATATCGAACTTGATGGAATATCTATCAAGTGAGAATCTGATTGTTCTTAGTAAAGCTTAGATCGGCGAAAAGTTGCATTCATCAGAAATCCGTGAACATCATGGATAGAGAAAGTAAGTCAACATTAAGCCTGATATTATTCCCGTAGTTATGTTTGATAGAACTCGCGTATTGTAATGAATTGCACTTGTGAGAAAAGACCGAATGTGGAGGAAATACCCACATGGCTTTAACTCTATAAGAAGCGAGTAGTAAGATGATCTTTGAGGACAAAGATCCTGTTTAGGGGTAAATGCTGTGACAATCCGTCAATTTATGGTCAATATTTTATTCTCAATATTTATTTGAAAATATTATTTTATGAACTCACTTATTCTTGGGAAGAAATTTGGATTTACAACGACTACGTCTAAACCGGAGGATTCAACGTTACGTGCTTACGTTTACATACACCGTTTTGGTGACAGTCCGACATTTCAGAAAATAAATTTATCCGTGAATATTATTTTGGAGTTTTAAATTTGTGTTGGTTCATAAACTCACAAATTTACGAGAAGAGATTAGAACTTACGATTTTATTTTAACATCCTTTACGACTAAACCGGAAACCCTAGGATTACCTATTTACATTTTCGAACTCCGTTTTTGATGAGACAATTTTTATTGGATTCGTTTTGTGACGTTGATTCATAATTTATAAAAACGTTTTTCGTAAACCGACCCAAGGGCACGCAAATCAAGGAACCTAGAATCGAGGAGTACCCGTAAATAAATGGGGATGAGACAAGTGGGACACTTGTCCCACCCCCAAAACCGGCCAACACTTAGCTACAACACATCATATGATGTGTCAAAGTGTTAGCTTAACACTTACGTGTGTAAGCTAAGCTTACAAAGTAAGCTTCCACTACATCAAAACTAGCTAACCAAAACCATTCACACATTTTCACTCAACATGCAAACCACCATTTTCTCTCATCTCTTCCATTTTGGCCGTCCCTCATCTCAATCAAAACACCCCTTTCAAAAAATTTTAACCACAAACATGCGTTATAATTAACATATGTTAATCTCCATTCAAAAAGATGAAGATTGGTGCAAGTTTTAACATCCAAGGAGGAGTTTCCATGGAGTATTAGGGCTGATTTTCTACAAGGAGTTCATGAAGAATGGTGTTCATGAAGATGGTCTTGGTGCATCACAAGTTTCACCATCAAAATCCATGTTTTGATCACAACCTACATCATCATGGTGGTATAAAGATTGTCCTCCTCATCTTCTTGTTATTTTGATTATGTAAACATGTATTTTATTTCCTATTGTATATGTATATGATGATTATATGATGATAAAAATGTTATGTGGGGATTTGGTGTTGATAAACATGATTAAAAAGGTGAAAAACTATAAAGAACAAGGCTAAAATCTTGCTTAATTTACATGGCTGTATAAAACAGTAAAGAAACTTGTTATGAACTGATAAAATGATGAAGTAGAATGGATTTACAGTAACCTATGGGTCTTGTACACATGTGAGAGTTGGTCATGTAATGGAATCAAAATAATGAGTGAGATATGATCAAAACAAGTTAGGTGGTCTAATCTGAATAAGCAGTTTTGTAGGGACTGTTAAGGCATGATAAACTTAAAATGGGCAGTAGCTATAACTAAGTTAAATGTATCACATAATATGAAGAACATGTCACCCAAATATGAGCTTCTAATTCATTATAGAACTCTAGATATGGTAAAAATGGTGAACATGAAGATAAAAATCAGATTTTTGGAATTAATGTTTATTATTATTATATAAGCACTCACATTTTAATGTATAAAATGTAAAAATAAAAACCCACTAACTTATAAAACTTATTTATATAAATATATAAAAGGTTAATTAAATGGGTAAATTATATAAATGGTGGTGACATAATATTTATAAGTAATAAAAACTATAAACTTGATTTTTACGACTTTTTCGGCTATCGCCGTAAAATTAACGTTTTTCGCCAAATAAAACTTAGACGACCAAACCCGTCTAATGTAAAGTTTATAAAAGTCATATACTGATATATAAGTATCTAATACAAGTAAAAACCGATAAAACCCGAACTATAAGAAATACGGACATTTACGAGCTAATTAACCATATTGGACTAATAATTGGACTAAATAAGATAAAAACTTGTAAAAAGAACTTATTGGGCTTAACCCATTTGGGCCCAACATGGAAAGTATACATACTGATAATATAGGTATAAAAGGGATTAAAACAAGTTAAAGAAATTATAATAAGTTTATCGGACTTAAAACACGCAAATAGGTTAAACTAGTAAACTAGTAAAAAGATACCAATACGTAAACACTAAAACGAGTTACTAAGAATATGTAAACCCACTTGATCATCATATATAAATAATCATCATATGTATACATAATTATTATTTTTATAAAGTCATTGGACATGAGTCTAAGACGAGTATTATTTGTCTAGGTTTCCGTGATTGAAGCACGTACCGTACGTCCGAGTTTCCGATAACCCGCCTTCCCACATCAACGTGAGTTCATAGCCTCGCACTCTTTTAAATGTTTTTATAAATGTTTTATAAACCCGCGAGGGAGATAACATGTTAGTTTTTATAAAATAGGACACCATTTGTCCCGATTGTTTGTTTATTGATTTGGACCCGAATGATTGTATGACCCGAATGTATGACCCGATAAATGATTAAAGGACCCGATAGATGAAATCAAATGGATTATTAAAGTTAGGTTATGTCACTAAAAGCCCCATTAGCATGAATTGTGAACTACCGGGAGTTGGTAGACGCTTATGCATATAATAGTACTATTTGGGGACGATCACCCCAGTTCGCGCCTTGACGGTTGATCCCCGTCGTGCCACATTGATTGGTAAGCGAATTTATGTATGAGAAGATTTCCATAGCGTGACCTTTGTGACGACACGCTACTTTAGATGGGCAAATTGGGAATCGGGTTAGCTACCCGTTGTTGGTTTAGTAAGGTAACAATGTCATGCGGCTTATAATAATCCAATTACCGAAATACTAATAGACGCACCGTATTACGATGTATTGCCTGACTAGCAATAAAGGGTCATACTATTGATATTATGTTCGTGTTTTGGTTTTCATAACCATATTCATATAACGGTTTTTATTTAATCTATACAACGTTGTAAAACGTATTGTATGATGTTTTTACGACATTGGCTCGTATAATGATTTTTAAGGCAAATGCCTATATTATGATTTTGATAAAGATTTGTATAAAATGATTTTGGCTATTCTATGGCCTTTTACAATGATTTGTACAAAATGATTTTTGGTAATAATTTTATACCAAAGTTATATTGATGAAATTTATTAAACTATATGAATTCACTCGGCGTTATCGCTGACCTTTTTTTTTAACATGTTTTATCTCAGGTACTTGAAGGTAATTCTCGGGAAGACGACAAGAATTCATGGCCCGCACTTAAACAATATTTTCCATTCAAATATTTTGTAAAACTTTATATGAAATGTAATGACTTGGGACCGATGTAACTTTGATATTTATGAATGGAAATGATTTATTATTAAACGACGCGATTTTTATGCGTTGTCTATAATGTGAGTAATGTGCTATCCCGTAACACCAACGAGTCTTCTGCTGTATTGAGTTATTATTAAGCGATGCGATCTTTAACTCTTCTATAGCTACTGTTGAATCATCTTCTAAATATTTTCTAAAAATCGTCCAAAACAGTGAACTCAGATTTATACCTTAAACTTGTTTTGATCATATCTCACTCATTACTTTGATTCCATTGCATGGCCAACTCTCACATGTGTACAAGACATATAGCTTACTGTAAATCCATTCTACTTCATTGTTTTATCAGTTCATAACAAGTTTCTTTACTATTTTATACAGCCATGTAAATTAAGCAAGATTTTAGCCTTGTTCTTTATAGTTTTCACCTTTTTAATCATGTTTATCAACACCAAATCCCCACATAACATTTTTATCATCATATAATCATCATATACATATACAATAGGAAATAAAATACATGTTTACATAATCAAAATAACAAGAAGATGAGGAGGACAATCTTTATACCACCATGATGATGTAGGTTGTGATCAAAACATGGACTTTGATGGAGAAACTTGTGCTTAGCCAACACCATCTTCAAGACCATCAATCTTTATGATCACCTTGTGGAAAATCAGCCCCAAGACACCATGAATACTCCTCCTTGGATGTTATAACTTGCACCAATCAATAGGGCTTCAAAAGGGCATCAACATATATGTAAATAACATAGGATTTGTGGCTGAATTTTGATCAAGGATGGTGTTTATGGGGGAGGAGTGGACGGCCAAAAATGGAGGGTAGAGAGGAAATGTGAGTTGTTTGCATGGTGAGAATGAAAACTAGGTGTGTCTTGGTGGTTTTGGTGTAAGCCTTAGCTTACAAAGTAAGCATGGCTTACACATGTAAACTAGTAGCTAACATTTTGACACCTCATGGTGTTACTAGCTAACTTAAGGCCGGTTTTGGAGTGGGGTGGGACAAGTGTCCCACTTGTCTCATCCCATTTATTTACGGGTACTCCTCGATTCTAGTTTCCTCGATTTGCGTGCCCTCCGGTCGTTTTACGAAAAACGTTTTTATAAATTATGAATCAACGTCACAAAACTAATCCAATAAAAATTGTCTCATCAAAAACGGAGTTCGAAAACGTAAATACGTAATCCTAAGGTTTCTGGTTTAGTCGTAAAGGACGTAAAAATAAAATCGTAAGTCCTAATCTCCTCTCGTAAATTTGTGAGTTTATGAACCAACACAAATTTAAAACTCCAAAATAATATTTACGGATATATTTATTTTCTGAAATGTCGGACTGTCACCAAAGACGGTGTATGTAAACGTAAGCACGTAACGTAGAATCCTCCGTTTTAAACGTAGTCGATGCTACTTCAAGACGTAAATCCAAATTTCTTCCCAAAAATAAGTGAGTTCATATTGTAACATTAAAATAATATTTTCAAATAATATTTGAGAATAAAATATCAATCGTAAATTGACGGATTGTCACAGATATAGTCTATTATAAGTTTGGTATTCTTTCGTGAATTTTTGTGAGTTGATTATAAGCCTATTCTCCCATCGCTTGCTAATAAATTTATCTGCAATAAATAAGGTTGTACGATTTGAAAAGTTACTTAGCTTCTAGCCCAAGATCGGTTAAAAGTTGCTCGATATTAATTAGAGTTCATAGCCAAGGCATAACTTATTGAAGCGTAATGCGATGATTGGCGAGTCCAAAAAGGCCCTAACAAGGCATGAGGGCTACATTTTGTTGCTAAAGATCCAAAAGTGATGTGAGGAATCATTTATCGAAAATCAATATGAAGGATCGAGACACACGATGAAAAGCAAAAACTCCCCAAAAGTCATGGAGAAATCTATCCGAAAAGACCCTAGCAAGGTATGAGGATAAATAGATCCAAGTCCTAAAAGGAGGCGGATCGTTGTATATCAAAGTCCAAAATAAAGATTGGAGAAAAATGAAAGAAGTCGTGGTCCAAAGATGAAGAATCTCTCAAAACTTCAAGTGAATAAATTCCTATTATGAAGAGAAGACCATAATTTCAAGAACGTCTCTCAAAGATTTGAAGTGTGAAGTCGCTGCCAAATATCGGTCTGAGAAAGGTCTCAAATCGTGAAGCGAGTTATGCCAAGATATGAAATTTATGAGGTCCCGAGAAGCAGTTTTAAAAGATTTTGTCCTTTAGCTAACTATTGATTAAATTGTCCCACTTTGTTTTTAGCCTAAATAACTATCGAAATAAGTCAAACAATGCATCCTCGTGATCATTCAAGACAAAAATAAAATATAAGAGATACACCTAGGAATAAGGGAGTCTAAGGGAATAATTGGGCCACATGAGTTCGTGTTAGTTTGCTAACTTATAATAACAATTGTAACACCCCACTTGGATAAGTGGACCGTTACGTGTATTTATGGTGAGTTATCAAAGCATAAGGTAAATGTCCTAAAACATTAACCGACCATAAAGGAAATACTGGAATCAAACATCGGCAAATCCAAACATAAGCCCAAAACATGAAAAGTAAAATACTGAAGGAAAGGACTAAACAATGTCCAAATAAACAGACTAATGTAAGTACATAAAGTAAGAAGTTTGGATAGCTTCCATCCAAATGCACATGCTCTCATAATCCTAAGATCGTCCTAGTATACCTGCCGTTAGAACATGAAAGGGAACTACGGCTGAGCATAACGCTCAGTGAACGGATATAAAGCATGATAAGGAATTACTGAAATAAAACAGATGATGAAATACTGGAGCTGTAAGTCTGATAAGTAAAGTTGCAGCGGAAATCTATGTATAATCTATAAAGTCTGATTCATAAATAATAAAGCTGAACTGTTTTAAATCTGAAAACATGCATTTACTGTATTTTAATTGCCAGAGCTTATATAACAACGGTGCATGAATAACTGGAGGGGTGACCTCGTCATGCTGTAGAGGGGTGACCTCTAAATAACTGTAGAGGGGTGACCTCTAAATACTGTGATGGGTGGAGGGATCGGCTCCAATGTGAAGGATGTAGAGCACACACCACATTCACCCTGATAACTTGTAAACTGATAAGCCTAGGATGCATCCATACGCCCCACTAAACATACTGATAAAATGGCCAAACTGAACATGAGTGTGACGATGCAGGATATCACTCTCCTGCATGTGAGTCACGACACCGGTGCCTCTAGTGCCATGGTTACGGTACTTCCGTAACTAGTACATAAACTGGTCATGCTTGTATATAATACTCAGGCAATTTATTTAGTTATTAACATGATTACTGATAAGCTTAAACACATACTGGGGAAAACATTTGGCAGCAGACGGAGAATCCTAATCATGCATAGGAAAGGAAATCCTTACTGAAAGGACGAAAAATCCGTACCTTAGTTAACCAAACTCTGATGCTTAACAAAAAAAATCCAAACTTATATCTCGTCAAGTGATCTACAATAATTATATAACCAATACTAGTTAAAACTAAGAAAAATAATAAATGGTTTAACTTTAAATTGTAAATTCATCTAATCCAAAATATATATGAATATATAATATATGAATATATAACCATACTGATTAAACAAGAACTTAAATCAGCCAATAGTCTTTGTGAAATTTCAAGTCCATGCATGCGTACTATTAGTACTACATTTACCAAAGCCGTAGACGAACGAATTATACCGTTTACAAAACTTTAGTTTTAAATGAAATGGACCAATTATAAAAAAACATTAAAATACTACATGTTACAACCTACATAATATAGGGACTAAACACAAGTTTCATTAAAGTACGCAATTTAAATTTCATCTTCTTCATTGTGCCGTGATATAATAAAACCGAAATTTCGAATTTTTCTCGTCAACAATTTGAGATCTTATTAGTCCATTTTAAATGCTAAAACTAATGTTTAATCCTTATGTTACGAGTAAACCATTCATGTGATCATTAAATCAAAATATTTAATCATGTCAAAACTCGAAAACTTATTGGTACTTTTGATTATGAATTAAAAGTATGAAATTCATGGTTTTACCTTATAAAAATGAGTATAGATCATAGGCTAAAAATGGAACACGAGCAGGAACACTAACTCGGACATCCGTGACAAGATTCAATGAGACGATCGAGACCCAAGCCCGATCACGAACTGAAGCTATCGGAAACCTACACCACACGTGTATTAACAAAGAAGCCCAAAAACCTCAGCCTACTGCGAACTATAACGTATCCGATAACCAAAACCTAAACGAAACTCGAACCGGAGCAAACGAGGCCAACACTACGTATGGTAGGAACACTAAGCTCTTTCATTTTATTTTAAGGTTTGTGCCATGAGTGATCAAATAGATGGAGCTGACAAGGTTTTAAGAAAACAACTTGATAGGATAGTTATGAAATAAAATCAAAGTGAGGTTATAAAATATTGACACCAATAAATTTGTTATATATTCTAATTTCAATTGTTATACGACAAGTATAGCCGAGTTATCGGGATACAATTACACGTGATTGACCTATTAAATTGACTTGTTATAACTGTTCCTATTTATTTTTCAATCAGATATATGATATTCTAAATGTGAGTTAATTTTGTTAATCACCATCAATATCTCAATTAAAGCATCTCGTTTTAATTTTTTTTGAATTTACCAACTTAATTTCTTACTGTATTTAATTTACCAACAAAAGAGTCTTTTTTTTTCTTTACTGTTAGTGAAAAGGGAACCCCGTATACTTTTTGTATTTATAAGTGGCAGTGGCTCAAAGCCTAAACTCCTTTCTCTTGTTATAAAAAAAGCTGAGGCCCAATATAAAGTACATATGTCTTGGTTTTATTTTTGGACACTAACAATAGTTGTGTATACTTGTTTTTATTTCTCGTGATTTAGTTTCTGAATCGTGATAATTATTTTCCGTGTAATAATACATACGTAATATATTCTGAAACTTAATAATTATTTTCTGAATAATTATTCTGTTGTAGTATTTAAATAAACTGGGACTCTGTATTTACTATTTACGTTTATTAAAGTTAGAGCTGAGACTACACGTATTTAATATTTAAGGATTTTAAATACGGGTTTTACAATTCTTCCCCTCTAAAAAAATAATTCGTCCCCGAATTAAAGATACGACTATAGAGGGTTTTATAATTCTTCCCCTCTAAAAAGGAGAAATTCGTCCTCGAATTAAAGGTAATAAGCTGATGAAGTTATAAGAACTGAAAGAATACGTAGACTGAAAAGACAATTAAGCTGAAGGATAAATTGTCTTCTAATTAAGACATGATGCTGCTGATAGGTATAAACCTGACATGACTGAAATAATCATGTTACATGACATGGCTGAAGAGAACATGGAACGTGACATGACTGAACGAACATAACTTACCTATAGAAGGAAAAGGATGAGAAGTCCGGATGGACTCCTTTGTTTCAAGTGGCTTCCTACTCGAAACGATTCCTTCAAAGGTCTAAACATAATAAAAAAAATCTTGGTTCTGATGATGCTGAATGGTTTCTAGTTTCATACATAAGATGGATTCTCTAAATCTGATAGAAAGAATAAACTATAGCATGAAGAATACATGGAACGGTACGTACAAATATCTAGAAAAGATAATATTTATATCTCTGGGTAAGCTGCTGAACTTATAAGTGGACGAACTATGTGAACAATTGTGAACGTACTATGTGAGCAATTGTGAACGTGGATCATTATTATATGAGGAACGCTGACATGGAATATATCATGAATGTGAAACGTGAATCATACTGTGAACGTGATACTAGAATATATCATGAACGCATGCTGACTGAGGAATGAATGCCAAAAGATATGGCCTGAGATGTGAAACGTCTGCCTGGTTATGGAATAGCGGTGCTATACTTGGGTCTGGTTTCTCAAGCTTCCTGTAACCGTATTCAGTAATAAACTGTGAAACGTGTATCACGGAATGGAACACGGACTTGAACGTGAACCATGTTATGAACGCTAACGTGAACTTAAATCATGAGCTAGCACAAAATATGGTGTGAACAACATCATAATGTGAACGTGAGACGTAAACGTGAAGGTGAACGTAAACGTGATCATAAGTGAACGTAAACAGCCACGTGATCGTAAACATGAATTCTGTCTGATATAATGGTCGATGGAATACCTTAAATTCGTACAATTTACTTCTAAATTTTCTGCAGGTCCACTACTGCGTAATCCTTTCGGATGAAAGAAACGCGCAGGTTGATTACACGGTTGATGATGACTTAGATAGTATCATACTTTTCTGAGTCTGTGGTAACTGATAACAATTTCATGGAATTTCATCTCATTTCTTCTCAGAAATTTCTAAGGATTGGAATAACTCACTAGCATGACGGCGTTCTATCTTGAAGTTGCGGCATGTCAGGCATCTAGATATGAACATAGTTGCATCAATCTGTGATATTATTTCTATCAAAATTCTGCCTGGGATTACGGAATATTTTGGTGGAAATCTGGTTGAGTAGTCATGAAAAAGTTTTCAATGAGAACTGCCAGCAATTTCTGCGGTAGCAGTTAACTGAGTTCTAGAAAATCCTGTACTTCGTTCACAGGCGTCAGTCAGGACCATCAGGTGATGGCCTTCACCTTTGCAGGATTGTCTAAAAAATTTTTCTGCTAAAATTGGGTGGCTCAGAAATGCCACTTTGTTCAAGTGAAATTTACATCTGGAAAGTTGTGTATAAAAATTGCTCCTAATTAAGATTATGTACAACTGTGAGAAGATGAGTCTCGTGTTCTTCTCTAATATTAGGCAGACCAGAATGTGGTCAATGAATATATTGACGATTTTGGTCTGAGAGTCATGGAAAAATTTTATTCATTATTTCATAATATAGATGGAGCATTAGGGAGTTCAGAAGTATAAAATCAAAATTCTTAGAGAGACTGTAATATGTGCAACAGCAGCCTAGAAACGTCATTCTTTTTTTTACCACTGATGGTGGCATGATCGGAAATTTGTTCTGGAAAATGTTTAAGACATCGTAGCAGATCAGATAAACCTGCTATTTATAGGATGAACATTGATTAAGACTGGTGATCTTGTCAAAAAAAAATTTAGTGGTCGATACATGATCTCATGATACCGACCTTCTTCCTGATGGACATAAATGGTGTACTTCCTGGTGGTGCGCTAGGGCAAATAAGCCTCATTCTATAATTCTTGCAGCAATTGTTAAAACTCTTTTAGACTCAGCTGAAGCCCTGTGATAAGGAGTTCTAAAAACATGTACTGTACTTGAGACACGCCCTATGTTAAACCCTGTCTTGTGGCTAGGAAGGAATTTCTGGAAATGCATAATAAAATCTGCTGATCATAAATTTAAGGAAATTTAGAAGTGGATTATAACTAGTGGCTAGAAAGTCTTTGTAGCAATGGACTGATAAGTCACGCGCTTGTAAGGCAGAAACTATTTGTACTGATTTTTCTAGCAAAATATAATGAATATATTTGGGATTTAGTAAGACGGATCTCGTCGTTAACTGAAAGGAGAACTTTAATAAACATGGGTGGTACTGTGGCGACTTTCACTGAATGTGTTCTTCTGTAACCTCACCGAATGAATACTACGTGTCTAACCTGAATAATACTCGAGTGGTGGTAGCTGAATTTTTAATGGTCTGATTTATGCATGGCATGACAAAACGGGTATACCCCTTTCTGAAAGGTAACCTGAATTTCTGAGGGCCTGGTTTGGAAACATACTGGGGTTATGAGTTCTGACTCGTATATTGAGGAAAGATCTGTATGACGTGTACCATGACTGGTGTCCTGATATGTGTTTTCTGAAAGGATACCTAAGACCCATGTCTTGACTGATGTCTTGACATGTGTTTTAATGGATGAACCTGGACAAGGATGAAAACTTTTTTTGGTAACTGCTAGGATTAGTGGACAGGTTAGACTACCGACCTCTTGTATTTCTGGTCACGTTCGTTCCGGAGTTCTGATGGTTACTGACTGATTAATTATAAGCACGATGGTTGTCACTACTGCTTTGTCTGTCAATTTATGACAGTCGTTATCATGACCGTGACTCCTGTAACTATTCTGCTGAGTGGCCGACTGGGTTCCGGTTCCCACTCTTCTGAATGAAAGTTTAGCTGAGTGAAGTGTGCCATCTAGATGAGAAGGTAAAATTATGGAATGGAATGGTAGTTTCTGATGGTTGAAATTTATTCTTGTCAGAAATTTCAAATTTATAGTTTTCGTCATTGTTCTGTAGAGTCTTCATAATATGAACGACATCAGCATCTTGAGGGATCTCCAAAGTATCAACATCATCAGTATTTGTGAGGTCTTCAAAGTGTTAGCAACATCAGCATCTGGTAAAATCTTCAACTCACGAGCAGCATCAACCTGGTAGAATATCGACAAGTGGAAACGCTTGAGATGATTGAGGATCGATTAGCAATATCCATGTGGTAGGGTACCTGGTGTACACCTGGGCTACTATACATGAAGTACAAAATGAATACTGCACATGGAGCATATCTGAGACACTGTACATGGAGTACACATGAAATACTGTACATGGAGTACACATGAAATACTATACATGGCACTGGTGGAAATTTTATGGGATGATCGATAGTGGTGTCGCTTGTTTGACATGATCAAGCAAATAATTTGATTTAAACGGTAGTAAACTGATCTGAAATAAGTAACATGATAGGATGACAATTCCTACGTCGACTTACTGCTGGTTATATCGAGGCTTAAAAGTGTGATATAATCGAAATACCAACAGTGGTCAGCATGAAGAATGATCAATAAAGGCCAGTCATGATTTATCATGAAAACAGGTTTTACTGAAATTATTTTTGTGTCTTAGCATTCTGCTGAACATAAAACCCTCGCACGGAGACATGAAACTGAAACAGCGTGGAAGCGACATCAACTTGGGATTGTACGAACAGGATTATTATAGAGTCTATAAGATTATGATCAACCGAAGTTTAACATCAACTGATGTGGATGGCTATGGTTCAATCCACAGAATTCAAGAAACAAAACATATGACTAAGTATGGGCGATTCTGTTTCGATCCATGCTTGTCAAAATTTTATAAGAACTGTCATGTATAGAAATTTATAATCTGGGACTAAATATGGCTGGCTGTAGTCCAATCCATACTTGTCAAAATTTATTGAAATGTCCTAATATGACAAAGGTGAACATCTATGAATCGGTTCACAAAACAACCTTCGACTGGATAGCATGAAATCTGACCTGAACAATGGTGAATGTTTATGGCTGGTTCACCAAGTAATACTTGACTGAAAATATGAATCTGTCATGAGTAAGGGTAAACGCATATGCTCGGTTTACCAATACAAAATCTGAACTGGCAAGGGTGAACGCCTATGGGTCGGTTCACCAAAACAAAATTCGTAGAAAAGCACATGCGTCTAAATATGTCCAGTCATGTACCAACCTTTTACTTAGTCAAAAACTTTAAGAAAACCGACTTATAACTAAAGAAAACTGACTGATAAATGCATGAGAAACATGAAAGATAACAACGCCACAATCTGGGAAGTTCCTGGTGACTACCCACTAGCCACAGGTCAAGTTTAGAGCCTATAGGTCGAACATTACGCTCTGATACCATAATTTTAACACCCCACTTGGATAAGTGGACCGTTACGTGTATTTATGGTGAGTCATCAAAGCATAAGGTAAATGTCCTAAAACATTAACTGACCATAAAGGAAATACCGGAATCAAACATCGGCAAATCCAAACATAAGCCCAAAACATGAAAAGTAAAATACTGAAGGAAAGGACTAAACAATGTCCAAATAAACAGACTAATGTAAGTACATAAAGTAAGAAGTCTGGATAGCTTCCATCCAAATGCACATGCTCTCAGAATCCTAAGAGCGTCCTAATATACCTGCCGTTAGAACATGAAAGGGAACTACGGCTGAGCATAACGCTCAGTGAACGGATATAAAGCATGATAAGGATTTACTGAAATAAAACAGATGATGAAATACTAGAGCTGTAAGTCTGATAAGTAAAGTTGCAGCAGAAATCTATGTATAATCTATAAAGTCTGATTCATAAATAATAAAGCTGAACTGTTATCTATTAAATCTGAAAACATGCATTTACTGTATTTTAATTGCCAGAGCTTATATAGGTCATGTGATGTAACAACGGTGCATGAATAACTGGAGGGGTGACCTCGTCATGCTGTAGAAGGGTGACCTCTAAATAACTGTAGAGGGGTGACCTCTAAATACTGTGTTGGGTGGAGGGGTCAGCTCCAATGTGAAGGATGTAGAGCACACACCACATTCACCATGATAACTTGTAAACTGATAAGCCTAGGATGCATCCATACGCCCCACTAAACATACTGATAAAATGGCCAAACTGAACATGAGTGGGACGATGCAGGATATTACTCTCCTGCATGTGAGTCACGACACCGGTGCCTCTAGTGCCATGGTTACGGTACCTCCGTAACTAGTACATAAACTGGTCATGCTTGTATATAATGCTCAGGCAATTTATTTAGTTATTAACATGATTACTGATAAGCTTAAACACATACTGGGGAAAACATTTTGCTGTAGACGGAGAATCCTAATCATGCATAGGAAAGGAAATCCTTACTGAAAGGACAAAAAATCCGTACCTTAGTTAACCAAACTCTGACGCTTAACAAAAAAAATCCAAACTTATATCTCGTCAAGTGATCTACAATAATTATATAACCAATACTAGTTAAAACTAAGAACTATAATAAATGGTTTAACTTTAAATTGTAAATTCATCTAATCCAAAAGATATATGAATATATAACCATACTGATTAAACAAGAACTTAAATCAGCCAATAGTATTTGTGAAATTTCAAGTCCATGCATGCGTACTATTAGTACTACATTTACCAAAACCGTAGACGAACGTTATACCGTTTACAAAACATTAGTTTTAAATGACATGGACCAATTATAAAAAAACATTAAAATACTACATGTGACAACCTACATAATATAGGGACTAAAACACAAGTTTCATTAAAGTATGCAATTTAAATTTCATCTTCTTCATTGTGCCGTGATATAATAAAACCGAAATTTCGAACTTTTCTCGTCAACAATTTGAGATCTTATTAGTCCATTTTAAATGCTAAAACTAATGTTTAATCCTTAAGTTACGAGTAAACCATTCATGTGATCATTAAATCAAAATATTTAATCATGTCAAAACTCAAAAACTTATTGGTACTTTTGATAATGAATTAAAAGTATGAAATTCATGGTTTTACCTTATAAAAACGAGTATAGATCATAGGCTAAAAATGGAACACGAGCAGGAACACTAACTCGGACATCCGTGACAAGATTCAATGAGACGATCGAGACCCAAACTCGATCACAAACTGAAGCTATCAGAAACCCACACCACACGTGTATTAACAAAGAAGCCCAAAAACCTCAGCCTACCGCGAACTATAACGTATCCGATAACCAAAACCTAAACGAAACTCGAACCGGAGCAAACGAGGCCAACACTACATATGGTAGCAACACTAAGCTCTTTCATATTATTTTAAGGTTTGTGCCATGTGTGATCAAATAGATGGAGCTGACAAGGTTTTAAGAAAACAACTTGATAGGATAGTTATGAAATAAAATCAAAGTGAGGTTATAAAATATTGACACCAATCAATTTGTTATATATTCTATTCAATTGTTATACGACAAGTATGGCCGAGTTATTGGGATACAATTACACGTGATTGACCTATTAAATTGACTTGTTATAACTGTTCCTATTTATTTGTCAATCAGATATATGATATTCTAAATGTGAGTTAATTTTGTTAATCACCATCAATATCTCAATTAAAGCATCTCGTTTTAATTTTCTTTCGAATTTACCAACTTAATTTCTTACTGTATTTAATTTACCAACAAAAGAGTCTTTTTTTTTTCTTACTGTTAGTGAAAAGGGAACCCCGTATACTTTTTGTATTTATAAGTGGTAGTGGCTCAAAGCCCAAACTCGTTTCTCTTGTTATAAAAAAAGCTGAGGCCCAATATAAAGTACATATGTCTTGGTTTTATTTTTCGACACTAACAATAGTTGTGTATTTCTCGTGTTTTAGTTTCTGAATCATGATAATTATTTTCCGTGTAATAATACATACGTAATATATTCTGAAACGTAATAATTATTTTCTGAATAATTTTTCTGTTGTAGTATTTAAATAAATTGGGACTCTGTATTTACTATTTACGTTTTATTAAAGTTAGAGCTGAGACTACACGTATTTAATATTTAAGGATTTTAAATACGGGTTTTACAACAATGATCTCGTTTTTAAGCTTGGTGTAGGGAAAGTGAAACTTGAGAATGATGAACATTCATGACAATCTAAAACCCCAATGTAAATCTTTAAATACTTTACTAATTTTGTTCTTTTGGTTTTGTTAGTGTTTAGAATTTCATAAAGGCCAAGGTGGGTTATTTATGATGAGAAATGTACACCGTGCTTTAAAATTGTAGCATTGCATGAGGGCATGGCAATGGTTAAGTGTAGGGGATTTGATAGGTGTGAAAACACCCATCCTTTTACCACTTATTTCTTGCTAAAACAAGACCAAAACGCGTATTTAATGTCATTTGTTCGTAATTATGCGTGGTTTGTGTGTTTGTTGTGTTTTCAGAGCCAACCGGATAAATATTGAAGAAAACATGGGATTGCACGGGTTTTATCGAAGAAAAGGACGAAAAGACGAAGTCTATAATCCAAGAGATGCAAAAGATTTGAAGTCGATGGGCCTATTTGAAGATTTATCGAAGAAAAGGACCAAAGATGGAAGATTTACATATGTCGAACAACTCAAATCTATTAAATGAAGAAATTAAAAGACGAGTTGAATTTATTCGTCGACAAATCCCGAATCGAAATCGAAAACGTCAACTTTTCTGAAAAGACAAGAAGACAAAAAGAAAGGGAGAAAGCCCACTCACCAAACCAAGCCAAGCCCTATAAATACCCTTCCCATTCACATTTTGGAAACTAGTTTTTCCTTTCTGTTATTTCTTTTCCTAGTTCGTAGGAACCAACTCCCTTAAGGAGATTGGTGGTTTTCATTTTCTTTGATTTCTTCTACAATCTTGTAAGTTTAATCTTTCCATTTTGTTTGTTTGAATCTTAATCATTAATACAAGTTTCCATTAAATCTTTCTTTCTTCTCATGTTGATTCAAAGTTCTAAGTTTCATTTTATTGAGTTTGATCTTCAAAAGTAAATTGGTTTAAGTTTTGGTTAAAAACTTGGTGGATTTTGGTTAAATTCGTGATCAAGTTGTTTCCCTTGTTCTTCGTTCTCCTTACTGTTCCAACCCAGATTCCGAATGAAGGATTTGGGTTAAACATTCCGGATCAACGTTTTGTCTAGATTATTCCGGGTCAAGCAAGTATTCCGAACCAGCATTTCCATTTAGTTATTCCGGATCAGTGTCTTCATTCGGAATAATTAATATTCCGGGTGAAGCATTCATTCCGAATCAGAATTTATTCCGGGTCAAGCAAAAGATTCCGGATCAGTGATTTCTTTCAGGTATTCCGAACCAGCAGTTCATCCGGAATAATCAATATTCCGGATGAGTAGGAAAGTTCCGAATCAAAGTTTTGCCAATTATTCCGAATGAGCACCTTTGTAATTTATTCCGGATCAGTGATTTCTTCCGAATGAACCAAATGTTACGAATGAAGCTATTTCTTCCGAATGAAGCTATTGTTCCGAATCAGTAAATATTCCGAATCAAGCCTTTTTATTAATTGTTCCGAATGAAGCAAATGTTCCGAGTCAAGTGTAATATTCCGAATAAACAATATATTCCGGATCGACATATTTATTCCGAATCAAGCACATTCCGAATGAAGGAAGTTTTGTTGAATATTCCGAATGAAGCAATTTCAAGATATTCCGGATGAAGGTTTTTGTCTAATATATTCCGAATAAAGGTTACATTCCGAATCAGTGATTTTTCTGAGTTAAAGTACTTTTCTGTTTAATTTTAAATTCAAGTTTTATTTTCAGTATTGCTTTTAGTTTAATTTTATTACTTCTCGCACTTATCTTTTAAGTAGATATAGATCAAAAGCTCCCCTTTTAGTTACCAAGTACGACAATTCCACTTTGAACCGTGATCGATTCGAGAAGATACCGAGAACGAAACAACGACAAATACAATTGGGTACGAGCAACACGAAGAAAGATCTTGAAACAAACCTTTTTATTAACTAACCAAAAATCAGTTATTACATACCAGAAAAAGTTGGTGACCCCGAAAAGTTTCTCATTCCTTGTGATATACAAGATATGAAAGAACGCCTCGCCTTGGCCGATCTTGGTGCGAGCATTAATTTGATGCCATTTTCCATTTGGAAATCGCTTTCGCTTCCGGCTTTTACTCCTTCGAACATGTCTATCGAGATGGCCGATCATTCTACGATTTTCGCATGTGGAGTAGCCGAAGATGTTTTCGTGAAAGTGGGGAACTTCTACTATCCCGTTGATTTTATAGTAGTTGACATCCCCGCGAATCCTCAAGTTCCTCTAATTTTAGGTCGTCCATTTTTAGACACCTCGAGATCGCTTATCGACGTTCATGCAAGAACTATTACTTTGAGATTCAACGAAGAGGAACTTGTTATAAACGCTACTCAAAACTCGACACCTTCTCATGTTTATGCAATCGCTACCATTAACCACATCGACTTAGTTGATCTGGTTTTCGATGAGTTTTCACAAGAAGTGTTAGGTTTTTCCAATAGTTCGTCAAGTGGCAATCCCACTATTTTGGATCCGATTCTTGTTAATTCTTCACCAAATCTCACTCCATTCCAAGGAGGCGATTTTACTTCAAATAAAATCGACAATGAAGATGAGGTTATCATTAGTAATGATACTTCTATTCCACCATTTCTTCCTCTGATGGAAGTTATTAGTGTTGAGCAAAAATCTTCAATCAAGGAACCGCCTATCCTTGAATTGAAAGATCTTCCATCTCACCTTGAATACGCATTCTTGAAAGGTGATGACAAGTTGCCGGTTATTATTACAAGAGTTCTTGCTAATGATGAAAAAACCGCGCTCTTGAAAGTTCTTAAAGCTCATAAAGGGGCAATTGCGTGGAAATTTCCGACATTAAGGGTATTGACCCACAATTTTGTACTCACAAGATTTTAATGGAGGAGGACTATGTAACACTCTCAAATCGGGTCATATTAGCGGAAGGGTCCTCGAGTGTTACTTACATGATACAATCACACAATTATAGAAAACAACTCAAAACGAGTCATTTTTACAAAAACATCCATTCATTCATTCAAAAGATAATGCTCCATACACGGTCCCAGATAGTTTTAAATATTTACAGTACACATCAAAAGATAAAAATTGTTTTGAATGGATATAATTTATAAAAGCGGGCCAGAGTCACTAAAATTTAGCAAGCTTCATGAAACCACCTTCCTTGAGTACCTTCTTTATGGACCTGAGATAAAACATGCTATAAAATCAACAAAAATTGTTGAGTGAATCCATAGAGTTTAAAATATGTAAATAGAACACAAGTATTTTGAATAACCTTCCATGGTTAATAATTCGTCGAAAGACAATTATGTTGTACGGACATAATTATTGGTGTTATTACATAAGCCTCATGACATTGAACGTTAACATATTTTATTTTAGCCCAACACACCTAGCCAAGTGCGTATATTTCTTTTATACATATGCATCCGATGTTTCATTACTAGTGCTTCACTACACCACGCGATAGCTAGTCGCGACCGGACTGGCTGTCACCCCGATAGATCTATCCATAGTATTAGCGTTCTTTAGATTAACAATTCACGATTCCATGGGTCTTTTAAGGCTATAAGCTAACTTATGTAATAACTTTCATCTAAGCATACTATCGGGTCCCTTGTGTTCTATTTAAAAATAAATAGGGTTTACCACAACTTCTGGTTGCACCCATTCATGGGTTTACAACGACTGTTGTTGTACCCTTCATTTTCGATAAATACTTTTGATATACTGTTTTTGCTATGGGTTCTAATTCTCTTGATATCCTCTCGAATTGATCTCAGATAAAAGTGGAATGATTTGTTCTTGGTGACAAAAAGTGGATTTGGTTTTCTATTCTACTAAACAGATAAATGAATAAAATGGTAATGAAGTAAACTTAAAACAAGCAACAAACAAAACTTGAAATAATACTTGGAAAAATACCCTTGAAAAATACCCTATGCGGAATGTAACACCATTCGGAAAGTTCCTCTATGCGTAATGTTGCTCTACTCGGAATGTTGACATCTATGCGGAATAATCTGCTTTATGCGGAAAGATAACACTATTCGGAAAGGCAGGGCTATTCGGAAAATTTTCTATGCGGAATAACAGAAACCATGCGGAAAAATTGGTGCTATGCGGAAAATACTCCTATTCGAAATAATACATCTATGCGGAAAATATGGCTATTCGGAAAAACATACCTATTCGGAAAGATCAAGTCTATGCGGAAAAAAAAGCACTGTTCGGAATATTTAAAATATTCCGAGTAAGGGAAAAGTCAAAAACCCTATTCGGAATATCTAGGATTCCGAATAAGGGAAGTATAAAATTGGCTATTCGAAAAGTTGGAAAGATTCCGAATAAGGCAAACTGAAACTCACCTATTCGGAATATTTGCTCAGTTCGGAAAATCCTGGGAATCACGAACAGTAGCAGTAACAGCAAGTTGAATCAATTCAAAATTAAACTAAATAAGTAAAAAGGTTTAACCAAATCAAACACACATCATTTAAATACCATAAGAAACAAATCCCACCAATAAAAAACACTAAATCAACAACTTTTTAGAATCAAACTGGAATCAAATAAATAAATTGAGTAATGTAAGATGGAGATGAACAAGATGAATGAAAAGATGGAATAAATTGAGTAATGTAAAAGTAACAAGGTTAATGATTAAGGATTACAAGATTGAAAGAAAAAGATGAAAATCACCAAACTCCCTAATGGAGTTGGTGATGGAACGAACAAGGCCTGGGAAAAAGAAAATAATGAACTAACTCCATAATTGTGTGAAGGGAGTATCTATTTATACTCCCAGTGGCTGGTTGGTGAGTGGGCTTTCTCCCTTTCTTCTTGTCTTCTCGTCTTTTCAGAAAAGTTGACGTTTTCGATTCTGATTCGGGATTTGTCGTCGATTAAATCCAACTCGTCTTTTAATTTCTTCGTTAAATAGACTTGAGTTTCTTCGACTTATGAAAATCTTCCGTCTTTAGTCCTTTTCTTCGATAAATCTTCGAATAGGCCTAGTGACTTCAAATCTTTTGCACCTCTTGGACAATAGACTTCGTCTTGAGTCTTTTTCCTTGATAAAACCCGTGTAATTCCCATGTTTTCTTTAATATTCATCCGGTTAGCTCTGAAAACACAGTAAACACAAAAACCACGCATAATTCCAAACAATTGATATTAAATACGTGTTTTGGTCTTGTTTTAGCCAGAATTAAGTGGTAAAAGGATGGGTGTTTAGACACCTATCAAATCCCCTACACTTAACCATTGCCATGCCCTCATGCAATGCTTAGTGATAAAGCAATTTTACATTTTTCTCATAATCAATCAACCTTGGCCTTATTTAAACTCTACTAAACAACAATTAAAATACTAAGAGAACTTAAAACTTTAAAATAAACAAAAGGATGGAAATAACTTGTAAAGAAATCAAGGACTTACATTAGGGCTTTGGTGTTGCGAAGATTTATCACCCTCAAGTTTCACGTTCCCCAAACTAAGCTTTAAAACGAGATCATTGTTATTATAAGTAAGTAAATCAAACACTTAGACACATGGCTTAATTAAATGCTTAAACTCCCTTATTCCTAATTGTATCTCTTATATTTTATTTTTGTCTTAGAATGATCATGAAGATGCATTTTTGGACTTATTTCGATAGTTTATTAAGGCTGGAAGCAAAGTAGGACGATTTGATCAATAGTTAGCTAAAGGACAAAATCTCTTAAAACTGCTTCTCGGGATATCAAAAAGTTCATATCTTGGCATAACTTGGTTCACGATTTGAGACCTTTCTCGGGCCGATATTTGGCATGTACTTCATACTTCATATCTTCGAGAGACGTTCTTGAGATAATGGTCTTCTCATCATAATAGAGTTTCTTCACTTGGAGACTTTTGAGGGGTACTCCAACTTTGTTGACCACGACTTCATGATTATTTCTTCAATCTCTAATTGGGATTTTGAGATACAACGACCCGCCTCCTTTTCGGACTTGGATCTATTTATCCTCATACCTTGTTAGGGTCTTTTCGGATAGACTTCTCCATGATCTTTATGGGAGTTGATTGCTTTTCGTCGTGAGTCTTGATCCTTCATATAGACTTTAGGAATAATGCTTTTCACATCACTTTGGATCTTCAGCAATAAAATTGAATCCTCATGCCTTGTTAGGGCCTTTTCGTACTCGCCAATCTTCGCGCCCCGCTTCATAAGTTATGCCTTGGCTATGAACTCTTATCATTACCGAGCAACTTTTAAACGATCTTGGGCTAGAAGCTAAGTAACTTTTAAAATCGTAAGACCTTACTTATTGCAGATAAATTATTAGCGAGTGATGGGAGAATAGGCAAATAATTACACCATGTGAGCTTGCGCAAGAATACCGACTTATAATTGACTCTATCATTTCTCGTCCTCCACAATTTAAAATCTCAAGTAATGAGACTCGTGGACACTTAGCCTAATAAACCAATTAAGGTCTACATGGTTAAGGATACTAGCTAGAATAAACTTAGATAAGTCTATTCGGGTTGAGTCAAAATAAACGCAACGGGCCTAATATGTCAAAGACTTCTAAACTAGCTACACCTTTATTAATATTTTTTTGACTTTATTGCGGGATATATACATATGAAAGCAAAGATAAAAATTTAAAAATTACGACTAAATGGCCAAAGTTAATAAAAAATTTGAAAAATGTTGAAAAATATGATTTTCCGGTTAATTGAAGGCATTTTCATGGAAAAGTCCACTTAAAACTTCGATAGAAGTCTCCCCTACACTTAAGATAAACATTGTCCTCAATGTTTAAGCATGTGGGAAAAGTCTCCCCTACACTAATGACATTGTGCACGTTGGTTAACTCGAGTTAAGGAAGAGACGACTAAAGTGATCAATTTCAAATGTGAGTATGAAGAAAATTGAATCACGATAGTTGAGAGATAGAACCGGATTTCGGATAACAACGGAAGCACGGTTCTTCAAAGATTTCCAAGATTGCAGTTATCCCTGTAAGCACATCACCACACAAACACAAATGACCAAAATAGGTCCTCCCCTACACTTAGGGGGTTAAAGGGATAGATACTCGGGCTGCCTCTCGAGGAGCGCTTGTTTTTTATAACCGAGTCACGAGCCTGACTCGACCTAAATTCAGTTCATGGGGAACGTGGTGAGGGATGGAATCACCTCCTGAGAGGTGTCCTCACCAAAGTACAACTTCACTCGTTGGCCATTCACCTTAAAATTCGGTCCATTAGGTTGAGCGAGCTCGAGAGTACCATATGGAAAAATTTGGGCGATGGTGAATGGGCCGGACCAACGAGATTTGAGCTTGCCCGAAAAGATTTTCAACCGAGAGTTAAAAAGTAAGACTTTGTCTCCAACATGGAACTCTCGGTTTTTGATCTTGGAGTCGTGAATGAGCTTAGTTCGTTCCTTATAGATCAAATAATTTTCATAAGCCTCATTCCGAAGTTCATTGAGCTCATTGAGTTGGATCTTGCGTAGGTCACCGGCTTTGTTTATATCAAAATTAGCCCACTTCAAGGCCCAATAAGCCTTGTGTTCCAACTCAATGGGGAGGTGGCACGCTTTCCCGTACACAAGACGATAAGGCGTACAGCCGATCGGGGTTTTGTAAGCAGTACGGAAAGCCCACAAAGCATCATCGAGTTTATCAGCCCATGCGGCACGATGCTCTCCCACAGTTCTTTCCAGAATTCGCTTTAGCCCTCGGTTTGATATTTCAGCCTGGCCATTAGTTTGTGGGTGGTAGGCTGTGGAAAGACGATGGTTTACACCGTACTTAGCCATGACTCTAGCAAATTGGTCATTGCAGAAATGAGTCCCATGATCACTAATAATGGCGCGAGGCACACCGAATCTAGCGAATAGAGCCTTCAAAAAGTTACAAACCACCCTTGCGTCCTTAGTAGGCAAAGCTTTGGCTTCAACCCACTTTGAAACGTAGTCAACGGCTACAAGGATGTATTTGTTTCCTTTAGACGAAGGGAATGGCCCCATAAAGTCGATACCCCAAACATCAAAAATTTCACACTCTTGAATAAAACTCTGAGGCATCTCGTCTTTATGTGTGATTTTGCCTTGATTTTGGCAAACATCACATCGTTTGACCATATCGTGAGAGTCACGGTATATGGAGGGCCAATAAAATCCCGAATCAAACACTTTCTTGGCGGTGTAGTTGGGACCAAAGTGACCACCGGTGGGTCCTTTGTGGCAAGCATCAAGGATGTCTGACGCTGCCGGTCCATCAACACATCGGCGAATAATCAGGTCAGCACATTGTTTGAATAGGTAAGGGTCGTCCCAAAAGTAAGTCTTAATGTCGGTAAAGAACTTCTTCTTTTGCTGAGACGTCAACCCTTCCTTGAGAATTCCACCCGCCAAGTAGTTTGCAAAGTCCGCAAACCACGGGGTTTCATTCGGCTTCGAGTGTATAGACATTAAGGTCTCCAGGGGAAAAGAATCATTTATTTCTTTGGTCGGATGATCCCCTTGGTAAGGATCCTCAAGTCTGCTGAGATGGTCCGCGGCTAGGTTTTCTGCTCCTTTTTTATCGCGGATTTCGATTTTAAATTCCTGGAGCAGCAAAACCCAGCGAAGAAGTCTTGGTTTGGAATCTTGCTTTGTCAACAAGTACTTCAGCGCGGAATGATCAGTATACACGATGGTGGTGGAAAGGACAAGATAGGGGCGAAATTTTTCAAAAGCATAGACAACAGCTAAAAGCTCTTTTTCGGTTGTCGTATAATGCAATTGTGCCCCAGTCATTGTCTTGCTAGCGTAATGGATCGGTTGGAAGTGTTTGTTCACTCTTTGTCCAAGAACCGCTCCAATAGCAAAATCACTAGCATCGCACATCAACTCAAAAGGCAGCTCCCAATTAGGGGTAACCAAGACGGGTGCCTTAGTAAGCTTATCCTTAAGCGAGTTGAAGGCTTCAAGGCACTCTTTGGAGAAGATAAAAGGAGTATCTTTTTCCAAGAGGTGGGTCATCGGGCGAGCGATTTGAGAAAAATCTTTAATGAATCGATGATAGAAGCCCGCATGACCCAGGAAACTTCTCACACCCTTCACAGTTGAAGGTGGAGGCAACTTTGCGATAACATCGACTTTAGCACGGTCTACTTCAAGACCGGCTTTCGAGATCTTATGTCCAAGCACGACGCCTTCTTTTACCATAAAATGGCATTTTTCCCAATTCAGAACTAGGCGAGTGTCTTCGCACCTCTTTAGCATACGTTCCAAATTGGCAAGGCAAGAAGAGAAGGAATCCCCGAAGACCGAGAAATCATCCATGAAGACTTCCATGGTTTGTTCAACCATGTCATGGAAGATAGCTAACATACACCTTTGGAAAGTCCCGGGCGTATTACATAAGCCAAAAGGCATTCTTTTGTAAGCAAAAGTGCCATAGGGACAAGTGAATGTAGTCTTCTCTTGATCTTGGGGATCGATGGGTATTTGGAAATAACCCGAGAAACCATCAAGAAAGCAGTAATATTCATTACCAGCTAATCGTTCAAGCATTTGGTCCATGAAAGGTAGAGGGAAATGATCCTTTCTCGTGGCATCATTGAGTTTGCGGTAGTCTATACAAACTCTCCACCCAGTAACGAGACGAGTGGGAATCAACTCGTTGTGTTCATTGGGAACAACGGTTATTCCGCCCTTCTTGGGCACACAATGGATTGGACTAACCCACGGTGAATCTGAAATAGGGTATATCATACCCGCATCAAGAAGTTTGAGAACCTCTGTTTTGATGACTTCATGTATTTTTGGATTCACCCTTCGTTGGCTTTGAATAGTGGGCTTAAAGTCGTCCTCCATGAGAATTTTGTGTGTGCAGAAGTGAGGATCAATTCCACGAATATCCGAAATCTTCCAAGCAATAGCCTTCTTATGATCTTTCAGCACGGCGACGAGGCGAGTCTTCTCTTCATCTTTAAATCCTTCGCAATAATGACGGGTGACTTTTTGTTGTCGTCAAGGAACACGTACTCGAGATGTGGCGGCAACTCCTTAAGTTCCAAATCCGGAGGATTTTCGACGGGAGGTGTTTGCAAAGTCGTGGCATCGATAGCAATGACCGTGGGAGATGGAGGTGAAGGATTGTCTTCAGTGAGAAGATTGTCAAAGAAATTCATGTCTTCATCCCCCTCGGTGGGAGAATCATTAGTAGCTAAATTCGCATCTCCCATGGTAGCTTCAAGATTGTTCCAGAATAAATCACTATCTCCAACTAGAGACAATGATGAATCAATAGAGGACACGGTCTCAACAGTGGGAAGAGAGATAGGAATACTTTTGCAAGCATCATTAAAGTGTTCTTCACAAGCCTCATCAAGAACATCAATACAATTAACGCTCTCATATGAATAAGGCTGTTTAGACAACTTTCCATGTTGAAGACTACTTTGTCGTCACCCACTCTCATGATAAGCTCTCCGGCTTCAACATCAATGAGAGTGCGACCGGTCCTAAGGAATGGACGACCAACAATGAGTGGCACACGAGGGTCCATCTCGTAGTCGACGACAACAAAATCGGCAGGGAAGGTGAATTTGTCGACTCCTACAATGACGTCTTCGGCTATCCCCACTGGATAAGCAACCGTACGGTTGGCCAATTCCAAAGTCATCTTGGTGGGGACTAGCTCTGGGAGAGATAATTGCTTCCAAACACTTAGAGGCATGAGATTAATACGGGCACCTAGATCGGCTAGGGCCATGCAATTCTCTACTCCCGGAAAATTGCAAGGGATAAGAAAACGACCCGGATCAGCAAGCTTGGTTGGCAATTTCCTTAAGAGCACTGCAGAGCAGTTCTCATTAAGTTGGGTGTTGGCAATGTCGAGGAGCTTTTCCTTGTCGCTCAGAAGGTCTTTAAACATTTTGGCGTATTTGGGCATGTGAGCGAGAGCCTCAGCGAAGGAGATATTGAAATTCAGTTGTTTGAACATTTTAAGGAAATTCGAAACCTGAATATCATCCTTGCTCTTTTGCTTCTCTTTCCTCAACCTAGATGGATAAGGTATATTGGAAGAAGAGGAAGGCTTTGGGAAAATAGTATCACTCACAACCACGGGTGGAGGAGGGGTAGAAGGAAGAGGTGGAGAAATTGGGGAAGGAGAAGGAGGAGGAATAGGAGCAGGTGACTCGTTCTCCTTAGTCACAACCACCGGTGGAGGTATAGAAAGCTCGGGTTCCTTGGTACCTTTGCCACTTCGAGTAGTGATTGCTTTCATCTCCCCTCTTGGGTTCGCAACGGTGTTACTCGGAAGAGTACCCGAAGAAGAGGGTTGACTACCTTGGAAGAAACTAGCCATCATGTTCCTCAAGTCATTCGTCTGACTATCCAACGTGTTTCTCATGTCTGCTCTCAAATCATTTCCTTGCTTGACCAAGTCGGCTTTCAGGTTGAGCACTTCTCTCTGAAGATTTCCCACTATCGCATCGTTAGTCCTCATATAAGTTTCCACTTCTTGGTGAAGAGCGGTGGGTTGGTTGGGAGGAGCATTGTATGCAGGTGGTTGGTAAGCAGGTTGTTGGTATACTTGGTTATGTCGTTGAGGTGGTTGTTGCTGTTTGTGAGGTGGGATGTATGGTTGTCGAGGTTGTTGTTGTTGAGGAGGGCGGTTGAGGTTTTGTTGTTGGTTTGGGTTGGCAGGAGGGAAACCAGGTGGTGAAAGGTAGTTGTTGCTACGGTAGCTAAGCAAGTTACGGTCACCTTGGGGTTTTGCTTGATAAGCAGGTTGTTGATAGGTGCCATATGCCGCATTCACATTCTCAGCAGGGTAGTCTTGGGTGGCAGTACAAGTTGTGTAAGAGTGGGGCCCACCGCATATCTCACAGGGTTGGCTGACAGCGTTCACTTGTGCATTTTTGGCGTTGTTGCTGTTGTTGTTGCTGACGGTGTGGGTGACAAGCGATTCAAGAAGCGTAGTGATTTTGTCTAATCGCTTGTCGCTGTCATTAGTGCTAGCACTAGCAACATTGGTCCTAACACTCTTGGTTTGCACACGAGACTTGTTCTCAATGATATCCCAAGCAGCATTGGAAGTCTTAGCCAATAAATTACCCCCTGAGGCACTATTCAGTGAATCTTGGTCACTCATGCTTAAACCATTGTAAAAAGTATTAATTTGATGTACTTTGGTAAAACCATGTTGTGGGCATTTTCTTAAAAGATCTTTAAAACGATCCCAAGATTCACTGAATGACTCATCGTACTTTTGTTCAAAGTTTATAATCTCATTCCGCAAAGCGGGTAGTACGAGAGGGTGGAAAAAAGTAGTTGATAAACTTTGTTTCCAAATCCGTCCACGAGAGAATACTCTGTGGCGGTTCCTTAGCAAGCCAATGCCAGGCTTGTCCCTCTAAAGAAAAGGGAAAAAGTTGTAACCTTATCACTTCTTGTGGAACTCCATTGAATTTGACCGTGTTGGTGAGTTGTAGAAATCTCTTGATGTGGTCGTGTGGATCATCAATGGTGCGTCCCAAGAATGGTTGAGCTGAGACCATCTGGATAAAGCCTGACTTTAGCTCGAAATTGTTGGCGGCAATTGGTGGTATAACAATTGGATCCGTATTGCCATCGACATGAGCTTGCAGCAATTCAATCATTGGGCGATTATCCGGAAGGGGCTCATTGTTGTTGTTATTGTTCATGTTGTTGAAAGGCGGGTTGTTGTTGTTATTATTGTTGTTCGGAGGTGGTATGTTATTGTTGTTTTGTACACCAGCCATGTCTAAGTTATCGAGAGGCTCGGGCTCTTGATAAGACGTGGATCGAGTGCGCATACACCTGCAAAAGAACGAACAAAGAAAAACAAAGCAAAAATATTTTTGGTTTTTATGCTTTTTTACTTTATAGGATTTTTGAAAATTTTTATATTTTTTAGTGTTTTTGAAAATTTTTATGAAAAAGTAACGTTCACGGGGAACGGATCCTAAAATCCAAGTTCTCACAAAAAACTTTTGATCTTAACGAGAGGAGCCGGCAGCGGCGCCATTTGATATACTGTTTTTGCTATGGGTTCTAATTCTCTCGATATCCTCTCGAATTGATCTCAGTTAAAAGTGGAATGATTTGTTCTTGGTGACAAAAAGTGGATTTGGTTTTCTATTCTACTAAACAGATAAATGAATAAAATGGTAATGAAGTAAACTTAAAACAAGCAACAAACAAAACTTGAAATAATACTTGGAAAAATACCCTTGAAAAATACCCTATGCGGAATGTAACACCATTCGGAAAGTTCCTCTATGCGGAATGTTGCTCTACTCGGAATGTTGACATCTATGCGGAATAATCTGCTTTATGCGGAAAGATAACACTATTCGGAAAGGCAGGGCTATTCGGAAAATTTTCTATGCGGAATAACAGAAACCATGCGGAAAAATTAGTGCTATGCGGAAAATACTCCTATTCGAAATAATACATCTATGCGGAAAATATGGCTATTCGGAAAAACATACCTATTCGGAAAGATCAAGTCTATGCGGAAAAAAAAGCACTGTTCGGAATATTTAAAATATTCCGAGTAAGGGAAAAGTCAAAAACCCTATTCGGAATATCTAGGATTCCGAATAAGGGAAGTATAAAATTGGCTATTCGGAAAGTTGGAAAGATTCCGAATAAGGCAAACTGAAACTCACCTATTCGGAATATTTGCTCAGTTCGGAAAATCCTGGGAATCACGAACAGTAGCAGTAACAGCAAGTTGAATCAATTCAAAATTAAACTAAATAAGTAAAAAGGTTTAACCAAATCAAACACACATCATTTAAATACCATAAGAAACAAATCCCACCAATAAAAAACACTAAATCAACAACTTTTTAGAATCAAACTGGAATCAAATAAATAAAAAAAAAACTTAAGAACTTGCAATAAAAATGGAGATGAACAAGATGAATGAAAAGATGGAATAGATTGAGTAATGTAAAAGTAACAAGGTTAATGATTAAGGATTACAAGATTGAAAGAAAAAGATGAAAATCACCAAACTCCCTAATGGAGTTGGTGATGGAACGAACAAGGCCTGGGAAAAAGAAAAAAATGAACTAACTCCATAATTGTGTGAAGGGGGTATCTATTTATACTCCTAGTGGCTGGTTGGTGAGTGGGCTTTCTCCCTTTCTTCTTGTCTTCTCGTCTTTTCAGAAAAGTTGACATTTTCGATTCTGATTCGGGATTTGTCGTCGATTAAATCCAACTCGTCTTTTAATTTCTTCGTTAAATAGACTTGAGTTTCTTCGACTTATGAAAATCTTCCGTCTTTAGTCCTTTTCTTCGATAAATCTTCGAATAGGCCTAGTGACTTCAAATCTTTTGCACCTCTTGGACTATAGACTTCGTCTTGAGTCTTTTTCCTTGATAAAACCCGTGTAATTCCCATGTTTTCTTTAATATTCATCCGGTTAGCTCTGAAAACACAGTAAACACAAAAACCACGCATAATTCCAAACAATTGATATTAAATACGTGTTTTGGTCTTGTTTTAGCCAGAATTAAGTGGTAAAAGGATGGGTGTTTACACACCTATCACTTTTCAAGTAAATAGAGCTTCCACAACTACTAGATGCACCATTTAGTTGGTTAACCGCAACTTATAGTTATACTCTTTATTTTTTATAAAACAAGCATGTTATCCCCCTCACAGGTTTCTAGAATAATTAAAGAATTTAAAAGCGAGGCTATAGACTCACCTTATGCAAAGAGACATCAATCGATGATAACAATAGGGATGATAATGACGATAGTAAAAAGAGCAAATAGGATAAGACAGGAGGCTACGAGCTTCTAATGCTGACCTAAAATAAAGATGGCGCTTCTTAAAATATACACGACAACGTATAAATTAAATGAGTGTTATAAACACAATTAGTTTATGAATAAAATAACTAAATATTAATATTAGGACTAGTTTTGAAGGACATGTAGTGAATATGGACAAAAAATGCTATTTTAGAGATCTTTAGTATTCATTTGTATATAGCCTTATTAAATGAGGGACCAAAATGTTATTTTAAAACTATATATCAATTATTGTAAAAACTTTCATAAACCAAGGACCAAAAATGTTAATTTGGTTTTTACTCCCATAATGACGTGAAGAGTTCTACCATCTTCATTCTCAATATGATCAATTTGAATTGCAAGAATTTTACATCTTCGATCAACTATTTCATTTCAAATCGACAATCATTAACAAATTATAATAGTGAGGCCATATAGAGTGATACCTCATCTACACGCGGGATTACGAATGACTCAGAGTCGCGATGAGAGAGCGTAAATAAACACGAATACTAACAAAGTTGAAGCTCCCCGAGACTCGAACCAATACACGTACTCTAACCTATGGCTAACGAACCAAAAACTATTATCCGAATACATAGGTTCAGATAACCAAATGATTCTCAAAATGACTCTCCTTAGCGATGTACTTATTATTTAATTTCATTTTCTCACTTGTGTGTTTCATTCAAATTTTGCATATCTTTTGGCGATATGCTTATGAAATCGTCCATGGAAAATAGATCAAAGAATTTTAAAATAAAGTCGAAGCCGAAGTGAGCAAGTTCGCAGGAGATACGTTTAAAGGTGACAATAATCGGAGGATACAACACGTATGTGATGGCACATGAAATTAAGGTGCTGTTAAGCAGCCTGGCTTTCAAAATGAATGACGTTAAATTCAATTAAATTACTATATTTAAAACAGTTATATAGTGTTACGTATGCGTTGATATTATAGAAAATATGGCTCCTCG
This sequence comes from Glebionis coronaria, assembly GCA_025667525.1. Lineage (NCBI taxonomy): Eukaryota > Viridiplantae > Streptophyta > Magnoliopsida > Asterales > Asteraceae > Glebionis > Glebionis coronaria. The sequence continues at coordinate 234,850,199 of CM046879.1, forward strand.
TGTTTGTTATATATGATATGTGTGCTAATAATGATCAACCTCATCACCAAATATTATTTTCTATTCATATTATGATAAACTTTCAAACGTTTATTGTAGGCTTAGTCACAATATTTAACTTGCTTATTTTATTTCTTTTTGTTAAATTTTGATAAGCGGGTATTATCGATGTCCGATATTTTAGAAGTTACGCGATTTTGGAAGATACACGTAAAACATAAAAAAATAAACGCTCAATATAAAATAAAAAAATTGACATTCGGATTTATATTTTGATAATTAAATGTCTTAAAATAGTTAATGCGTCAAATGAGCGAATGACACATAAAGGTTTAACGAAAAATACTTTTAAACGAAAATAATAAAAATAAAATAAAATAAAAATTAACGACAACAATAGAAAATATCTCTATGTCATAACGAGGATATAAATATCGGTACCTAACGTATTCCTTGCCGGTGATAATTTAAACGGAATTCTTACGTTAAGTTTCAAGCCTAACCTTCCTGGTTAGCCGATAATTTAAATTTCTTAATAAAGTAAATACAAAATATGTAATAATCGAGATTAGAATAACGACAAAAAATATCAAGATTTTCACATCATCCCAACCAAATTAGGATCTTCGTCCTCGAAGATCAATTTGCCTTATTGTCTGCCTTCTTGTTGAAGTCTTACAAATGAGGATATTTCTTCCACATTTGATCATCCCTTTCCCAAGTGTATTTTGGTCATCGTCTCAAGTTTCATCGGACTTTGACAATAGGAATTCGAATGCTTCAATTGTTTAACTTTCTTATCCATAATTTTTACAAGTTCTTCGATGAAATTCATCTTATCGTCAAATCTTATTTAGTCAAGAGGGATAATAATATATTCGTCGGATAGACATTGATTTAGGTTCTACACATGAAGAGTGTCGTAAATTCCTTGTAGCTCTTGAGGTAATTCAAGTTTCTATGCCACCGAGACCGCTCTCGATATTATCTCGAGTGGCCCAACATAACGAGGACTTAACTTCCCTCATTTTCGAAAATGTATACCACCTTTCTATGGTGATATTTTCGGCATAACTTTTCCCCCTACCTCAAAATCCAAAGGTTTTTACTTCACATCATAATAAATTTTCTGTCTACTACAAGCAACTAAAAAAAACGATTCATAGTTCGCACGATCATTTTATTATTGGAATGAAATGAGCAGATTTAGTCAATCGGATGACAATGACCCAAACTGAATTAAATCCAAACAGATATTTATTATTTTTTTTGGAATCCACGAGAACTCCACTGCTATTAATCACATAGCTAAGAAATTTCATGCATTCAAGCCAAAAATAACATTTCAAAAATTTGGCATACAACCTTTTAATCCATAGCAAATTCAAGATAGTCTCCAAATGGTCACCGTGCTCTTCTTTATTTTTACAATAAATCAGAACATTATCTGAACATGATGACAAATTTATCAATATATGACTCGCACGCACGATTCATGAAATCCATATATACTGCCGGTGCATTGGTCAATTCATACGACATTACTTAGAACTCATAATATCCATAACGACTTCTAAACGTCGTAAATGGAATATCTTCCTCGCGGATATGAAATTGATGATAAGTAGATAGTAGATCAATATTCAATTGACATTAGAAACTTACAGCTGATCAAATAAGTCATTAATCCTTAGCAAAGGATATCGGTTCTTGACCGAAAATTTATTCAGCTCTCGATAGTCGATACACATCCAAAACGATCCATCGTTCTTCTTATGAATAATACCGGAGCTCTCTATGGCGACGAGCTCGGTGGAATAAAATCTTTATTAGATAGCTTTTGCAATTGAACATATAATTTCTTCAGTTTAGATGGTAGTAAATGATATGGCTCACGAGACACGGGTGTAGTACCAAGAATTAGATCGATTTAGAATTCTATTTTCCTTGGAGGCGAAAGCCCCGACAAATATTCGGAAAGACTTCGAGATAGTCGTTGATTCGAAAAAACTGACTCTAGAATCTCAAACCACTAAACAAAATCCTACATCATCTTCAGTCACCTTCAAAGTTTGCGGTTTGCACTTCATGGATGAAGTGTAGTTACAGCCTCTGATTTTTGGTCACATTTGGTGAATTAAGACCACAAGCATTAATGGCTCCAGCTCCAGCTCCACAAGTTACCAGTTTCACCAGCTCCTCCTCCAAAACCATCTGCACCATAGAACCAATTGCTCCACCCAAACTACCGACCCACTAGTGTCGCCAGCTCCATCATTCATTTTGGCCATGAATTCAGTTAAGAATGCAGCAACTTGTTTACTAATAACTTGGATCATACGTGCCTAGTCATATTTTGGCGCATGATTCTAGTACAACGCGAATCATAATGAGTTTTCATTCAATGGTTGCGTTATACCACATGAATTTAAAAGAGAAAAGCAAATAAAGATAACAATAGAATGATGAAGAATTTGGAATCAAAATATAGTCACTTCATTGATCACAAACTAGTGCAAGTTGTATTGTCAAGCATTATAGATTATCATCGTCTAATGCCATACAACTTAAAAGACTAGTCCTACTAACTGATGTCATAGTTTAGTTAGTGATTTATGAAAAGATAATACAATTAATATACTAATTCACGAGAGTTACTAGGTAATTGACGTGGCTAAGAAAATCCTCGGTCCCACTAGAAGAAGATTTCTACACTGTCTTTCAGAGACGCTTAATATCCTCCTCAATTGGTGGTTTTGGAACAGCCCAAATACAACCATCCCACGATCATAGAATTAAAGTAACAAAATCAAAGAATGAATCGAGAAAACTAATTATGAGTCAATTGGAGTTTCAATGAGCGGATTCTATATTCTTAAGCCCACACGTTTATAAATCATTATTTCCATGGATTGATCAAATCCATCCTAATAAGATTTAGAAATTTGTAGTTCAACAATTTATAATTTCCTTGTTCAAATAAATGGCCAATTCATTTCAACAAGACGATAATAAATCACCTTATTTAAGCATCGCCAACTCAACGCAGAAAATTAGGATCGAAATAAACGAGAGACTGATTTAGCTGAAAATGATCAGTGATATGATATGGAATCCTGGGGGGGGGGCATGTGCATACCATACCAATCAATCTCAATTCCTAACAACCAATAGTACCATCTCAGACAAACTTGTTTCTATCAAAACAGTATAATGTCAAAGATTAATGAAAATGCAGATTAAATTTGCTAAACGAAATGAACGGATTGATGAATCACTAATAAGAACCAAGGAATCAAAATCCTTGTAACCAAAAGAATATTATCGAGAATGTTAACCATTTCGTTAGGAATAGCAGGATTAACTTCAGCGTTAGCATTAAAATGACTAGAGTGGCTTCGTGACAATCTACGTCGTATACATATCTCGTATACGCATAAAATTATCATTTATAATTAAATAAAAGAAAATATACCTTGCAATTCACAATTACAAATAATCGATAAAGATTACAACACATATATATAATTATATATATATATATATAAATACTCTCATTCTCGTCCATTGGCAACTCGGAGGTTTCGCTTGCAACTGTTATAGTTAAAAGATTTCAAAAATTTATTTTTGGAAAATCTTTTCGTTCATTATAACTTGAGATCTTGATACAATTAAGCGAGACTTTACCTTAGAGACCAATGAAATGAGACCAAGAAGCTTTATTACACAAAAGTTCTTTGAAGACCTTTTGCTTCTGCTTCCCTGCTTACTATTGCTATCACCTCAACTGCTTTGACCTGCTCACTTAGAGTGAAGATCAATAATGGGCGGAAAGGAGTTCACACAAGACCACAGAGCGAGAGAGAGAGCCTTCGCTTACCTGTTTAACCGTTCCCTCCTATCACACCTATCTCCCTTTTCCTTCAGTCACATCCAGTCTCAGTTCTCCCTACCGTCGTTTCAGTGAGTCATAGGGCTTCCCCTCAGCTCAGTCTTTTTGGTTCTTGAGAATGGTCGCCACCTCTCCCAGGACCGGAATGATTATCCCTGCCCGATGGGTCTACATCCATCCCTGAATGTCGTCGGGTACTGTTAACTTCCCCACCATTCTTGTAACTGTCACCTGTAATCCGCGCAGGTGTGTCCGCACCCCCCTGAGTGGACGAGAAAGAAAGGATTTCTCGGAGCAACCCCCCAGGTTCCAGACCCAGGAGTCAACTTTCCCGTATGAGCATTCGGTACATGTATCAGTCCGTGGAAGAGTGAAAGGGTCATGACTATTGAGGATCTCCCCCCTAATCTTAGATAGGTCGTCTGGGGGTTCGCCGCGGTTCATTGCTGTGCTTACACACTAGGCTACCCTTTTCCGAAAGCTCCGCGGGACCACCTACCACTAGTCTTCGGCCGGAGGGGTTTATTGCACAAAAACGCCGGGACGCAGGCTCCAATCTGTAACACTCTCAAATCGGGTCATATTAGCGGAAGGGTCCTCGAGTGTTACTTACATGATACAATCACACAATTATAGAAAACAGCTCAAAACGAGTCGTTTTACAAAAAACATCCATTCATTCATTCAAAAGATAATACTCCATACACGATCCCAGATAATTTTAAAATATTTACAGTACACACAAAAGATAAAAAATGTTTTGAATGGATATAATTTATAAAAGCGGGCCAGAGTCACTAAAATTTAGAAAGCTTCATGAAACCACCTTCCTTGAGTACCTTCTTTATGGACCTGAGATAAAACATGCTATAAAATCAACAAAAATTGTTGAGTGAATCCATAGAGTTCAAAATATGTAAATAGAACACAAGTATTCTGAATAACCTTCCATGGTTAATAATTCGTCGAAAGACAATTATGTTGTACGGACATAATTATTGGTGTTATTACATAAGCCTCATGACATTGAACGTTAACATATATTATTTCAGCCCAATACACCTAGCCAAGTGCGTATATTTCTCTTATACGTATGCATCCGATGTTTTATTACTAGTGCTTCACTACACCATGCGATAGCTAGTCGCGACCGGACTGGGCGTCACCCCGATAGATCTATCCATAGTATTAGCGTACTTTCGATTAACAATTCACGATTCCATGGGTATTTTAAGGCTATAAGCTAACTTATGTAATAACTTTCATCTAAGCATACAATCGGGTCCCTTGTTTTCTATTTAAAAAGAAATAGGGTTTACCACAACTTCTGGTTGCACCCATTCATGGGTTTACAGCAACTCTTGTTGTACCCTTCATTTTCAATAAATACTTTTCAAATAAATAGAGCTTCCACAACTACTAGTTGCACCATTTAGTTGGTTAACCGCAACTTATAGTTGTACTCCTAATTTTTTTATAAAACAAGCATGTTATCCCCTCACAGGTTTCTAAAACAACTAAAGAATTTAAAAGCGAGGCTATAGACTCACCTTATGCAAAGAGACATCAATCAATGATAACAATAGGGATGATAATGACTGATACTATCTTTTTGCTAGGTTCAATTTTCTCGATATCCTCTCGAATTGATCTCGGCCTTAAGTGGAATGATTTGTTCTTGGTTAATAAAAAGTGATTGGTTTGTTTATCTATTTTAAACTAATGAAAAGATATTAAGTGTCGAAGAGTAAAATTAAAGACTTAAATGATTAAAGTGAAAAGACGAATTTAGAATTAAATGTTTGAAAACTTTAAAGATTATATTAGAAAAATAAATGGATATTCAATAAAAATTAACACTTGGAAAACTTTATAAAAAAAATATGAACTTAATTGGAAATTACTAAAAGAAAGTAAGAACGGAGCAAAGCAAAACAAGTGGATCGGAATAGGGAAAAATAGCACCAATCGGAATGTTATTCCGATCGTGTGATCGGAATATGATGAAAATGATGCCAATCGGAATGTTCAAAATGCCACCAATCGGAAAAACTAAACTAGCCTCAATCGGAATGTGCCAAAGAAGATCAAATCGGAATAACTGGAATAGTGGCTAGATCGGAATAATTGTGGGTACCAATCGGAATAATCAAAATGAGTACAATCGGAATAAGGCTTGGAGGGACAAATCAGAATGTTGCCAAAATGGAACCAATCGGAAAACAAAACCCTTTTCCGATTGGATTCAATCAGAAAGGGTGGGATGCCTGGTCAGAAAGCACGGTCGGAAAAGGGCTTTGCCTTTTCCGAAATCTTTGCTAAATCGAACTTAAGCCAAGGAAATGAGCTTATGGAATAAGCTAACTCCCTAACAAGCTCGAATCCAATAATAAGCTGATCAAATAAGCACTAAAAACACTTTATCTAAGCTCAAAATAAACAACTTTTAAATCAAATCAATAAAAAGATGAACTTTTCATAAAAACCTTAAAAAGTAAATAAGCTAAATCAACAAATAAGCCAATAAGAACAAGGATCTCAAAGCTTATTTATGTAAAAACTTAAGGAAACATAAAAAGTAAACAACTTTTTAAGCACAAATCATAGATGAACAACACGGATCACACGAGATTTGTACCAAAATCAATGAAAGTAAAAGAAAGGAAGGATGAGATTAAAGATTAAAAGATAAAAACTTGAACTTGATTAATGAAAAAGTAATACAAAGTTTTGAACTTGAATGGAAAAAGATGAACTCTAGTAAGAGAAAGTTTAAGACTTTCTCTCTCTAAAATTAGAGAGAATGAAAACTAAGCTAAGCTAAGTGTGTGAAAATTTGTGAGGTAAGGCCTTTATATAGGCGTGTGTAATGGTGGTGGTGGGCTTGTAAATGGGCTTTTGTTTGGGCTCCTTTTTCTTCTCTCTTCTTTAGTCTTTATGCGTCTTAAATAAACGTTTCCGACTTGGATTTGAGAAGTGTCGGTGAATAATTCCAACTCGTCTTATAATCTTTTGTTTAATAGACTCGAGTTCTTCGACATAAATGAATCTTCCATCTTTGGCTCTATTCTTCGATAAATCTTCAAATAGGCACAACGACTTCAAATCTTTTGCATCTCTTGGACAATAGACTTCGTCTTGAGTCTTTTTCATCGATAAAACCCGTGCAATCCTATGTTTTCTTCATTATTCATCCGGTTTACTCTAAAAACACAATAAACACAAAAACCACGCATAATTCCAAACAAATGATGTTAAATACGTGTTTTGGTCTTGTTTTAGCAAGAATTAAGTGGTAAAAGGATGGGTGTTTTCACACCTATCAAATCCCCTACACTTAACCATTGCCATGCGCTCATGCAATGCTTAGTGACAAAGCACATTTACACTTTTCTCATAATCAATCAACCTTGGCCTTATTTTAATACTTCTAAACAAAATTAAAGTTCTAAGAGAAATTGAAACTTTACAGTAAACAATAGGATATATAATAGCTATGTGGAAATAACTTGTAAAGAGATCGAGGACTTACATTAGGGCTTCGGTGCTGCGAAGATTTATCACCCTCAAGTTTCACGTTCCCCAAACTAAGCTTAAAAACGAGATCATTGTTATTATAAGTTAGCAATTCAAACACTTACACACATGGCTTAATTAAATGCTTAAACTCCCTTATTCCTAGGTGTATCTCTTATATTTTATTTTTGTCTTAGAATGATCATGAAGATGCATTTTTGGACTTATTTCGATAGTTTATTAGGGTTGAAAGCAAAGTAGGACGATTTGATCAATAGTTAGCTAAAGGACAAAATCTCTTAAAACTGCTTCTCGGGATATCAAAAAGTTCATATCTTGGCATAACTTGGTTCGCGATTTGAGACCTTTCTCGGGCCGATATTTGGCATGTACTTCATACTTCATATCTTGAGAGACGTTCTTGAGATAATGGCCTTCTCATCGTAATAGAGTTTCTTCACTTGGAGACTTTTGAGGGGTACTCCAACTTTGTTGACCACGACTTCATGATTATTCTTCAATCTCTAATTGGGATTTTGAGATACAATGATCCGCCTCCTTTTCGGACTTGGATCTATTTATCCTCATACCTTGTTAGGGTCTTTTCGGATAGACTTCTCCATGATCTTCATGGGAGTTGATTGCTTTTCGTCGTGAGTCTTGATCCTTCATATTGATTTTGGGAATAATGCTTTTCACATCACTTTGGATCTTCAGCAATAAAATGAAGTCCTCATGCCTTGTTAGGGCCTTTTCGGACTCGCCAATCTTCGCGCCCGGCTTCATAAGTTATGCCTTGGCTATGAACTCTTATCATTAACGAGCAACTTTTAAACGATCTTGGGCTAGAAGCTAAGTAACTTTTCAAATCGTACGACCTTACTTATTGCAGATAAATTATTATCAAGTGATGGGAGAATAGGCAAATAATTACACCAAGTGAGCTTGCGCAAGAATACCGACTTATAATTGACTCTATCATTTCTCGTTCTCCACAATTTAAAATCTCAAGTAATGAGATTCGTGGATGCTTAGCCTAATAAACCAATTAAGGTCTACATGGTTAAGGATACTAGCTAGAATAAACTTGGATAAGTCTATTCGGGTTGAGTCAAAATAAACACAACGGGCCTAATATGTCAAAGACTTCTAAACTAGCTACACCACTTTATTAATATTTTTGACTTTATTGCGGGATATATACATATGAAAGCGAAAATAAAAATTTAAAAATTATGACTAAATGGCCAAAGTTAATAAAAAATTTGAAAAATGTTGAAAAATAAGATTTTCCGGTTAAATGAAGGCATTTTCATGGAAAAGTCCACTTAAAACTTCGATAGAAGTCCCCCCTACACTTAAGATAAACATTGTCCTCAATGTTAAAGCATGTGGGAAAATTCTCCCCTACACATATGACATTGTGCACATTGGTTAACTCAAGTTAAGGAAGAGACGTCTAAAGTGATCAATTTCAGATGTTAGTTATGAAGAAAATTGAATCACGATATTTAAGAGGTAGAACCGGATTTTGGATAACACGGGAGCACGGTTCTTCAGAGGTTCCAAGAGTGCATTCATCCCTGTAATCACATCACCACACAAAAACAAACACCTATACAGGCCCCCCTACACTTAGGAGGTTAAAACATAAAAGGATAGATACTCGGGCTGCCTCCCGAGGAGCGCTTGTTTTTGATAACCGAGTCACGAGACTGACTCGACCCAAAATTAGTTCATGGGGAACGTGGTGAGGGATGGAATCATCTCCTGAGAGATGTCCTCACCAAAGTACAACTTCAGACGCTGGCCATTCACCTTGAAATTGGGCCCATTTGGCTGAGAAAGCTCAATGGTCCCATATGGAAAGACGTTGGCGACGGTGAATGGACCAGACCAGCGGCTCTTCAACTTGCCAGAGAAGATCTTCAACCGAGAGTTGAAAAGTAAGACTTGATAACCAACGTGGAACTCTCGGTTCTTGATTTTTGCGTCATGAAGGATCTTCGTCTTCTCTTTGTAGATCAGCGAGTTCTCATAAGCTTCATTCCTTAGTTCGTTGAGCTCGTTGAGTTGAATCTTGCGATGATCACCGGCTTTGTTGATGTCGAAGTTAGCCCACTTCAAGGCCCAGTGCGCCTTATGCTCCAGCTCGATGGGAAGGTGGCATGCTTTCCCATACACAAGACGATAAGGTGTACAACCGATCGGGGTCTTATAAGCAGTACGGAAAGCCCACAGAGCATCGTCTAACTTATCGGCCCACGCGGCGCGATGCTCTCCCACAATACGCTCCAAAATTCGCTTCAATCCACGGTTGGATATCTCAGCCTGCCCATTGGTTTGGGGATGATAAGCGGTGGAAAGACGGTGATTGACACCATACTTAGCCATGACTCTTGCAAATTGATCGTTGCAAAAATGAGTCCCGCAGTCACTGATAATAGCACGAGGAACGCCGAATCGAGCGAATAGCGATTTCAAAAAGTTACAAACCACCCTTGCATCATTAGTAGGTAAAGATTTGGCTTCAACCCACTTGGAGACGTAGTCAACGACAACAAGGATGTATTTGTTTCCTTTAGATGAAGGGAATGGCCCCATAAAGTCGATACCCTAAACATCAAAGATTTCACACTCTTGAATGAAATTCTGAGGCATCTCGTCTTTATGTGTGATTGTGCCTTGTTTTTGGCAAACATCACATCGTTTAACCATATCGTGAGCGTCACGGTATATGGAGGGCCAATAAAATCCGGAATCAAACACTTTTTTGGCGGTGTAGTTGGGACCAAAGTGACCACCAGTGGGTCCTTTGTGGCAAGCATCAAGGATTTCGAAAGCGGCCGGTCCATCAACACATCGACGAATAATCAGGTCGGCACATTGTTTGAAAAGATACGGGTCATCCCAAAAGTAAGTCTTGATGTCTTTGAAGAACTTTTTCTTTTGCTGGGATGTTAACCCGTCAACGAGGATTCCACCCGCCAAGTAGTTTGCAATGTCTGCAAACCACGGGGTTTCATCAGCAGTCGAGTTGATAGACATTAAGGTCTCCAGGGGAAAAGAATCATTGATTTCTTTGTTCGGATGATCCCCCTGGTAAGGATCCTCAAGTCTACTGAGATGATCCGCGGCTAGGTTTTCAGCTCCTTTTTTATCGCGAATTTCGATTTTAAATTCATGGAGTAGCAAAACCCAGCGAAGAAGTCTTGGTTTGGAATCTTGCTTTGTCAACAAGTACTTCAACACGGAATGATCGGTATACACAATTATGGTGGAAAGGACAAGATAGGGGCGGAATTTTTCAAAGGCATAGACAACAGCTAAAAGCTCTTTTTCGGTTGTCGTATAATGCAATTGTGCCCCCGTCATTGTCTTGCTAGCGTAGTGGATTGGTTGGAAGTGTTTGTTCACTCTTTGTCCCAGAACCGCTCCAATAGCAAAATCACTAGCATCGCACATCAACTCAAAGGGAAGCTCCCAATTAGGGGTAACCAAGACGGGTGCCTTAGTTAGCTTATCTTTAAGCGAGTTGAAGGCGTCAAGGCACTCTTTGGAAAAGATAAATGGAGTATCTTTTTCAAAGAGGTGGGTCATCGGGCGAGCGATTTGAGAAAAATCTTTGATGAATCGACGGTAGAAGCCCGCATGACCCAGAAAACTTCTCACACCCTTCACGGTTGAAGGGGGAGGCAACTTTACGATAACATCGACTTTAGCACGGTCTACTTCAAGACCGGCTTTGGAAATTTTATGTCCCAGCACGATGCCTTCTTTTACCATAAAATGGCATTTTTCCCAATTCAGAACTAGGCGAGTGTCTTCGCACCACTTGAGCATACGTTCCAAATTGGCAAGGCAAGAAGAGAAAGAATCCCCGAAGACCGAGAAATCATCCATGAAGACTTCCATGGTTTGTTCAACCATGTCATGGAAGATAGCTAACATGCACCTTTGGAAAGTTCCGGGCGCATTACATAAGCCAAAAGGCATTCTTTTGTAAGCAAATGTGCCATAGGGACAAGTGAATGCCGTCTGCTCTTGATCTTGGGGATTGATGGGTATTTGGAAATAACCCGAGAAACCATCAAGAAAGCAGTAATATTCATTACCGGCTAAACGTTCAAGCATTTGGTCCATAAAAGGTAGAGGGAAATGATCCTTTCTCGTGGCATCATTGAGTTTGCGGTAGTCTATACAAACTCTCCACCCAGTAACGAGACGAGTGGAAATCAACTCGTTGTGTTCATTGGGCACAACGGTTATTCCGCCCTTCTTGGGCACACAATGGATTGGACTAACCCACGGTGAATCAGAAATAGGGTAAATCATACCCGCATCAAGAAGTTTGATAACCTCTGTTTTGATGACTTCATGGATTTTTGGATTCACCCTTCGTTGGCTTTGAATTGTGGGCTTAAAGTCGTCCTCCATGAGAATTTTGTGTGTGCAGAAGTGAGGATCAATTCCACGAATATCAGAAATCTTCCAAGCAATAGCCTTCTTATGATTTTCAGCACGGTGATAAGTCGGGCTTTTTCTTCTTCCTTCAAATCCTTAGCAATGATGACTGGCGACTTCTTCTCTTCTTCAAGGAATACATACTCGAGATGGGGCGGCAACTCCTTAAGTTCCAAATCCGGAGGATTATCGACGGGAGGCGTATTCGAAGTCGGAGTATCGATAGCAATGACCGTGGGAGATGGAGGAGAAGGATTGTCTTCGTTAAGAAGGCTTTCAAAGAAATGCATGTCTTCGTCCTCATCGGTAGGAGAATCATCAGTGGCTAAAGGCACATCTCCCATGGTATCTTCAAGATTGTTCCAAAATAAATCACTATCTCCAAATAGAGACAACGATGAATCAATGGAGGACACGGTCTCAACATTGGGAAGAGATGTAGGAATACTTTTGCAAGCATCATTAAAGTGTTCTTCACAAGCCTCATCAAGAACGTCAATACAATTAACACTCTCATATGAATAAGGCTGTTTAGATAACTTTCCCATGTTGAAGACTACTTTATCGTCACCCACTCTCATGATAAGCTCACCGGCTTCAACATCAATGAGAGTGCGACCGGTCCTCAAGAATGGACGACCAACAATGAGTGGCACACGAGGGTCCATCTCGTAATCGACGACAACAAAATCACCCGGAAAGGTGAATTTATCGACTCCTACAATGACGTCTTCGGCTATCCCCACTGGATAAGCAACCGTACGGTTAGCTACTTCCAAAGTCATTTTGGTGGGGACTAGCTCTGGGAGAGATAATTGCTTCCAAACGCTTAGAGGCATGAGATTAATACTGGCACCTAGATCGGCTAGGGCCATGCAATTCTCTACTCCCGGGAAATTGCAAGGAATTAAGAAACGACCCGGATCACCAAGCTTGGTTGGCAATTTCCTTAAGAGCACTGCAGAGCAATTCTCATTAAGTTGTGTGTTGGCAATATCGAGGAGCTTTTCCTTGTCGCTCAGAAGATCTTTAAACATTTTCGCAGATTTAGGCATGTGAGCGAGAGCCTCAACTAAGGAGATATTGAAATTCAGTTGTTTGAACATTTTAAGGAAGTTCGAAACCTGAATATCGTCCTTGCTTTTGAGCTTCTCTTTCCTCAACCTAGATGGATAAGGTATATTGGAAGAAGAGGAAGGCTTTGGAAGAATAGGATCACTCACATCCTTGGGTGGAGGAGGGGTAGAAGGAAGAGGTGGAGAAATCGGGGAAGGAGAAGGATGAGGAATAGGAGCAGGTGACTCGTTCTCCTTAGTCACAATCACCGGTGGAGGTATAGGAAGCTCGGGTTCCTTGGTACCTTTGCCACTGCGAGTGGTGATTGCTTTCATCTCCCCTCTTGGATTCGCAACGGTGTTACTCGGAAGAGTACCCGAAGAAGAGGGTTGATTACCTTGGAAGAAACTAGCCATCATGTTCCTCAGATCATTAGTTTGGCTATCCAACGTATTTCTCATGTCAGCTCTCAAATCGTTTCCTTGCTTGACCAAGTCTGCTTTCATGTTTCGCACTTCCTGTTGGAGATTTTCCACGATCACATCATTGGTCCTCATGTAGGTTGCAACCTCTTGGTGTAATGCAGTGATGGGTTGGTTGGGAGGAGCATTGTATGCGGGTGGTTGATAAGCAGGTTGTTGGTAAACTTGGTTGTTACGTTGAGGTGGTTGTTGCTGTTTGTGAGGTGGGATGTATGGTGTACGAGATTGTTGTTGTTGAGGAGGGCGATTAAGGTTTTGTTGTTGGTTTGGGTTGTTTGGAGAAAACCCGGGTGGGGAAAGATAATTGTTAGAACGGTAGCTCAGCAAGTTACGGTCACCTTGAGGTCTAGCTTGATAAGCAGGATGAGGATAGGTGCCATATGCCGCATTCACATTTTCAGCAGGGTAGTCTTGGGTGGCGGTACAAGTGGTGTAAGAGTGAGGACCACCGCATATCTCACAAGGTTGGCTGACAGCGTTAACTTGAGCGTTTTTAGCGTTGTTGCTGTTGTTGTTGCTGACGGTGTGGGTGACAAGCGATTCAAGAAGCGTAGTGATTTTGTCCAGTCGCTTGTCGCTGTCATTAGTGCTAGCACTAGCGACATTGGTCCGGACACTCTTGGTTTGCACACGAGACTTATTCTCAATGATATCCCAAGCAGCATTGGAAGTCTTAGCCAATAGATTACCCCCCGAGGCACTGTTTAGTGAATCTTGGTCACTCATGCTTAAAACATTGTAAAAAGTATTGATTTGATGTACTTTGGTAAAACCATGTTGTGGGCATTTTCTTAAAAGATCTTTAAAACGATCCCAAGATTCACTGAACGACTCATCTTACTTTTGTTCAAAATTTATGATCTCATTCCGCAAAGCAGTAGTACGAGAGGGTGGGAAAAAGTAATTGATAAACACTGTTTCCAAATCCGTCCACGAGAGAATACTCTGTGGCGGTTCCTTAGCAAGCCAATGCCGGGCTTGTCCCTCTAAAGAAAAGGGAAAAAGTTGTAACCTGATAACCTCTTGTGGAACACCATTGAAGTTGACCGTTTGGTGAGTTGCAAGAATCTCTTGATGTGGTCGTGTGGATCATCAATGGTACGTCCCAAGAATGGTTGAGCGGAGACCATCTGGATAAAGCCTGATTTTAGCTCGAAATTGTTGGCGGCAATTGGTGGTATAACAATTGGGTCAGTGTTGCCATCTACATGAGCTTGCAGCAATTCAATCATCGGGCGATTATCCGGAAGGGGCTCATTCTGGTTGTTATTGTTCATGTTGTTGAAAGGTGGGTTGTTGTTGTTATTATTGTTTGGAGGTGGTACACCGGCCATGTCTAAGTGATCGAGAGGCTCGGGCTCTTGATAAGACGTGGATCGAGTGCGCATACACCTGCAAAAGAACTAACAAGGGAAAAACAATACAAAAATATTTTTTTGGTTTTTAATTTTTTTAATTTTTTTGTATTTTTGAAAATTTTATATTTTTTAGGATTTTTTTGAAAATTTTTATGAAAAAGTAACGTTCACGGGGAACGGATCCCAAAATCCAAGTTCTCACAAAAAACTTTTGATCTTAACGAGAAGAGCCGGCAGCGGCGCCATTTGATACTATCTTTTTGCTAGGTTCAATTTTCTCGATATCCTCTCGAATTGATCTCGGCCTTAAGTGGAATGATTTGTTCTTGGTTAATAAAAAGTGATTGGTTTGTTTATCTATTTTAAACTAATGAAAAGATATTAAGTGTCGAAGAGTAAAATTAAAGACTTAAATGATTAAAGTGAAAAGACGAATTTAGAATTAAATGTTTGAAAACTTTAAAGATTATATTAGAAAAATAAATGGATATTCAATAAAAATTAACACTTGGAAAACTTTATAAAAAAATATGAACTTAATTGGAAATTACTAAAAGAAAGTAAGAACGGAGCAAAGCAAAACAAGTGGATCGGAATAGGGAAAAATAGCACCAATCAGAATGTTATTCCGATCGTGTGATCGGAATATGATGAAAATGATGCCAATCGGAATGTTCAAAATGCCACCAATCGGAAAAACTAAACTAGCCTCAATCGGAATGTGCCAAAGAAGATCAAATCGGAATAACTGGAATAGTGGCTAGATCCGAATAATAGTGGGTACCAATCGGAATAATCAAAATGAGTACAATCGGAATAAGGCTTGGAGGGAAAAATCGGAATGTTGCCAAAATGGAACCAATCGGAAAACAAAACCCTTTTCCGATTGGATTCAATCGGAAAGGGTGGGATGCCTGGTCGGAAAGCACGGTCGGAAAAGGGCTTTGCCTTTTCCGAAATCTTTGCTAAATCGAACTTAAGCCAAGGAAATGAGCTTATGGAATAAGCTAACTCCCTAACAAGCTCGAATCCAATAATAAGCTGATCAAATAAGCACTAAAAACACTTTATCTAAGCTCAAAATAACAACTTTTAAATCAAATCAATAAAAAGATGAACTTTTCATAAAAACCTTAAAAAGTAAATAAGCTAAATCAACAAATAAGCCAATAAGAACAAGGATCTCAAAGCTTATTTATGTAAAAACTTAAGGAAACATAAAAAGTAAACAACTTTTTAAGCACAAATCATAGATGAACAACACGGATCATACGAGATTTGTACCAAAATCAATGAAAGTAAAAGAAAGGAAGGATGAGATTAAAGATTAAAAGATAAAAACTTGAACTTGATTAATGAAAAAGTAATACAAAGTTTTGAACTTGAATGGAAAAAGATGAACTCTAGTGAGAGAAAGTTTAAGACTTTCTCTCTCTAAAATTAGAGAGAATGAAAACTAAGCTAAGCTAAGTGTGTGAAAATTTGTGAGGTAAGGCCTTTATATAGGCGTGTGTAATGGTGGTGGTGGGCTTGTAAATGGGCTTTTGTTTGGGCTCCTTTTTCTTCTCTCTTCTTTAGTCTTTATGCGTCTTAAATAAACGTTTCCGACTTGGATTTGAGAAGTGTCGGTGAATAATTCCAACTCGTCTTATAATCTTTTGTTTAATAGACTCGAGTTCTTCGACATAAATGAATCTTCCATCTTTGGCTCTATTCTTCGATAAATCTTCAAATAGGCACAACGACTTCAAATCTTTTGCATCTCTTGGACAATAGACTTCGTCTTGAGTCTTTTTCCTCGATAAAACCCGTGCAATCCTATGTTTTCTTCATTATTCATCCGGTTGACTCTGAAAACACAATAAACACAAAAACTACGCATAATTCCAAACAAATGATATTAAATACGTGTTTTGGTCTTGTTTTAGCCAGAATTAAGTGGTAAAAGGATGGGTGTTTTCACACCTATCAATGACGATAGTAAAAAGAGCAAATAGGATAAGACAGGAGGCTACGAGCTTCTAATGCCGACCTAAAATAAAGATGGCGCTTCTTAAAATATACACGACAACGTATAAAATTAAATGAGTTTTATAAACACAATTAGTTTATGAATAAAATAACTAAATATTAATATTAGAACCAGTTTTGAAGGACATGTTGTGAATATGGACCAAAAATGCTATTTTAGAGATCTTTAGTATTCATTTGTATATAGCCTTATTAATGAGGGACCAAAATGTTATTTTAAAACAGTATATCATTTATTGTAAACACTTTCATAAACCAAGGACCAAAAATGTTAATTTGGGTTTTACTCCCATAATGACGTGAAGAGTTCTACCATCTTCATTCTCAATATGATCAATTTGAATTGCAAGAATTTTACATCTTCGATCAACTATTTTATTTCAAATCCGACAATCATTAACAAATTATAATAGTAAGGCCATATAGAGTGATACCTTATCTACACGCGGGATTACGAATGACTCGGAGTCGCGATGCGAGAGCGTAGATAAACACGAATACTAACAAAGTTGAACCTCCTAGAGACTTGAACCAATACACGTACTCGAACCCATGGCTAACGAACCAAAAACTCTTATCCGAATACATAGGTTCAGATAACTAAATGATTCTCAAAATGGCTCTCCTTAGCGATGTACTCATTATTTAATTTCATTTTCTCACTTGTGTGTTTCATTCAGATTTTGCATATCTTTTGGCGATATGCTTATGAAATCGTCCATGGAAATAGATCAAAGAATTTTGAAATAAAGTCGAAGCCGAAGTGAGAAAGTGCGCAGGAGATACGTTTAAAGGTGAAAATAATCGGAGGATACAACACGTATGTGATGGCACATGAAATTAAGGTGCTGTTAAGCAGCCTGGCTGTCAAAATGAATGACGTTAAATTCAATTAAATTACTATATTTAAAACAGTTATATAGTGTTAGGTATGCGTTAATATTATAGACAATATGGCTCCTCGTGTTTGTTATATATGATATGTGTGCTAATTATAATCAACCTCATCACCAAATATTATTTTCTATTCATTTTATGATAAACTTTCAAACGTTTATTGTAGGCTTAGTCACAATATTTAACTTGCTTATTTTATTTATTTTTGTTAAATTTTGATAAGCGGGTATTATCGATGTCCGATATTTTAGAAGTTACGCGATTTTGAGAGATGCACGTAAAACACAAAAAAATAAACGCTCAATATAAAATAAAAACATCGACATTCGGATGACATTTATATTTTGATAATTAAATGACTTAAAATAGTTAATGCGTCAAGTGAGCGAATGACACATAAAGGTTTAACGAAAAATACTTTTAAACGAAAATAATAAAAATAAAATAAAATAAAAATTAACGACAACAATATAAAATATCTCTATGTCATAACGAGAATATAAATATCGGTACCTAACTTATTCCTTGTCGATGATAATTTAAACGGCATTCTTACGCTAAGTTTCAAGCCTAACCTTCCTGGTTAGCCGAATTTAAATTTCTCAATAAAGTAAATATAAAATATGCAATAATCGAGATTAGAATAACGACCAAAAATATCAAGATTGTCACAGACTACAAACCCGCAATTCAAAGTCAAAGAAGGGTAAACCCAAAAATTCATGATGTCATAAAAAAGGAAGTTTTAAAACTCCTTAACGCGGGAATGATTTATCTTATCTCCGATAGCCCATGGGTGAGCCCAATTCATTGTGTCCCTAAAAAGGGAGGAATGATCGTTGTGCCCATTGAAAACAACGAGTTAATTCCCACTCGTGTTGTGACCGGTTGGAGGGTGTGTATTGACTACAGAAAGTTAAATGACGCCACTCGTAAACACCACTTTCCCTTGCCCTTCATGGATCAAATGTTAGAGAGACTCGCGGGAAATGAATTCTATTGCTTTTTAGATGGGTTTTCCGTTTACTTTTAAATCCCTATTGACCCTCGTGATCAAGAGAAGACTACGTTTACGTGTCCTTATGGAACGTTTGCTTATCGTAGGATGCCTTTCGGACTTTGTAATGCATCGGGTACGTTTCAACGGTGTATGATGGCTATTTTTCACGATATGATTGAGAAGTCGATGGAAGTGTTTATGGATGACTTTTCGGTTTTTGGCAATTCGTTCACGTCGTGTTTATCTAATCTCGAGCAAATGTTAAAACGTTGTGAATTGATGATACTGCTTTTATACATAGTCTCATTGTCCAAATAGGGCTTAAAATGCATTAAATATCATTAAAATACCCAAATATATGCTTGTGTTTGTTACTTGTGTATTTTAGGTACGGATATTGAGAAAATGACAAAAGATCACAAGAATCATGCAAAAACGAACACGGGAAACGAAGCCGCACAATGAACCAAGCCCTAATGAAGAATTTTCCAAAGAAAACCCTTGAAGATTTGAAGAATTTTGAAGAAGGGTCCTCCAATTTTGAAAAATTGACACTTTATACCCTTGTATCTTCATAATTACAAGTTTGGTCCCTAAAGTTTGTCAAAATTACAAAAATGACCCTTAACTTTGAAGAATTGGCAAATTTAGTCCCTCAACAAAACTAAATTGTCAATAATGGTCCTCCAAGAAGTCAACAAAGAAGTCAAAGCCATAAAGTATGAAGACATGTCAAAAACAGCCCTTGAATATTGAAGAATTTACATGTTTGGTCCTTGTTTCAAGCTTATAAAATCCTTGTGCCAAATTTGACAAGTACTCCATACTTAATATAAAGGGAAATCAAAGTTTTGACTAATATTTACAAAGTGAAGAAAATGGAAAACATTGGGGGGCATTCTTGGGAGACAAACAAACTCCACCAACCAACCATCACGTGACACGTCACCATAACCCGACTTGAATACCCGTTTACCCGTACCCCTCACCCAAACCCGGTTGACTCATTTTTTTACAACACACGTTTATTATTAAACGTGTTTTTCCTCTTAAACACGTCTTAACCTAAACTACCAGATCAAAACACACAACTTTCCCCATAAAACCTAATCACCACTTTGAACAAATCATAGGGGAAATCTAAATTACCTATGATTATGTTTGATTTACCCCACACCCAGCTAATTACCTCACCCAGAATCTGTCTACATCTCCATTTGGTCCCCCCACCAGCTCACGGTTTGTCTCCATATGAAGAACAAGACAAAGGATGGAAGAAGATCAAGGGTTTAGAAGGATTGCTTATTTCCCACATCAAATTCAACGCTCAAGATCATCTCATCACAGGCAAAAATCACATGACTTTTGGACAAATTCAAAAGGGAGAATCAAGACCAAGCATATTCGACTAATGATCTGAATCTTACAAGGATATTTCTAGATTTTTCATCAATTAGGGTTAGCATTTTTTACTTTCTAGAACAGTCTTGTAAACCCTATATAAAGGGTGGTAGGATTAGCTTTAGAGGTTGTTCTGGTTTTCGTTTGGTTCACTTGCTTGTAAATCCCATTTTCGAATTAATGAAAATCTGGTTTAATATTTTTTTAAAGAAAACAAGTCCCCAATTAATTTCAGTTTCTTTTATGTTATGTTTGTGGTTGAAGTTATTACAAGTCTTTAGCTTTTGTTGAAAGAGTTCGATATAAATCTGTGTACCATAACTTAAGTTTGGATCATATATGTTTGATCTTCTAATTGAGGATCAAACATAAGTGACAGGTTAAGTTGGGTTTTATTTCTTTTAAGTTTACTGAAAAGATTGTTTTATTTCTGTTGTTTCTCTTTTAACTAAATTGAATGAATTTACGCTACTTCTGAGTTGAGTTTTGACAAAGTCACAAATGGGTTTATGGCTGGTATTGGGATATGACCACGAAGACTTGATATAGAGTTTATATCAAGCCTTAGTGGGTATCTTGGTAAAGGCTAGACTCTTGTGAGGCTGGCAATACTCATCCATTTTTTTGGTTTCTTTTTCTTATTTTTCAGAAAATCATAAGTTTTTCAAGTTCAAGTTTTGAGAAAAAAGGGGTTTTCGGAACGTAAGTGAGTGTACTGTTTATCTGTTGAACTAACAATCCAAGAACTCAGTTCTTGGATTCATTTGTTATTCTTAGCAGCCCTTCCACTCATACTTGGTGTTCGGTTCAGTTGTTGAACCCCAACGAACACCCTCGCCTTTTATTTCTGTCCAAGACACCCCTGCCTCGAACCTAGTAGTTGGTCGAGTTCAGGGAAGCATAGCTGACCCCTGTTGGATGTAAGCAGGGGTAGGTATAATATTCTACTTCCTCTTTTTTATTTTTCATATTCATGTTGCTTATCATTTAAATGTTTTAGAAATGTTAGCCTGCTGATATATTTTTTGTGTGTGTAAAATCATGTGTTCTTTTTATGTTATCAAGTTGATTTGTGTTGGTGCATGCTAGAAGTGATATTGTTCATTTTGATCAGTCTGCTAATTGGAGTATAACTAGGTTCATTTAGTTGATGCAAGTTGGATATAGGATGTATGGTTTGCTTTCGATTATGGTTAGGATTCTGAAATCTTCCTGACTGAAATTTGAAATTCACACTACTACTTTCCATTTTGTGAGGGTGCTTAGGACCTAGATTGTGCTTAGTAGGTTGTTAATTTGCTAGAAGTCAGTTAGTATGATTATCGAGGCATGCTTGCATTAGATTAGGAGAGTTTTTTTACTAGTTTACAAATATTTTTGGTTTTAATCTGTTTAACGCATGAGTGTAGTCTCATATCTTCTTGCATAGGCTGCTAAACTTGACCATATACATATTTGCCTTCTGCTTAGAATGGGTTAGAGTTGCATTTGGTTAGATTACCTTTTCTCGTGCTTACTGTTTCTGAACATCATTCCGTAAGACATTGGGTTTGCTTATTTGCACTATATGGCATGACTCAGTAGTTGTCTGATAGTTTGGATTGCATTTGTATAAGTGCTTACAACCTGTTTGTTTCCTGATTTTGCTTGTGTATCAGTCATTTTGTGTCCGTATTTGTTTCTTGTGCTTTCTGCTTGCTTGATACACCCCCACAAGCCAACTGCAAGTGGGGGTTTTTGACTGTCCATAAAGAACACAAAAAAAAAAAAAACAGATAACATAGAAGAAAAAAAAGGGGATTCCATGTCTGGGCTTGTTTGATTCAAATTAGGGTGATTCTAGCTTAAAATTAGACAAGTGTTGGTGTTTTGGTAAGTATTAGTGACTGTGTAACAAGTGGGGTAAAAAGAAAAAGAAAAAAAAATTATTTGAAAATTTTTGGCGAGGCCAGGACTCGAACCTGCGCCACCGATGCCAAAGCACACACACACTACCGCTCGCCCTTGGGACTTTTACTGATAAAGTCTCAAGGCAAAACCTATCTAACACCTATCCAGTTTGGGCTTATTTATTTAAGTCGTAGCTTAACAAGCTCATAGGAGCTTATTAGTTAATCAACTTTGTGCATTTTCATTTTTCTATTGTTAGTTAGTCAACTTAGGATTTTTCTGGCCCAAGTTTGAATTTTTAACTTTCTTCATTTATTTTTAAATTAATTTTTAATCACCCGTTTTTTTATAAAATAGATTAAAAATAGTCAAATTAGTTTTAAAAATTTTCAAAAATCATTTTTAGGTTTTAATTAATAGGTTTTAGGTTTACAATCCAAAAAGTTTTCATTTTAGTTAATTTTTAATTTAATTTAATTTTAAGATTTTTCTTTAACTTTAAAAATTAATATAAAATTATTAAAAAAGTTTTAGATAATTTGGTTTTCAATTTTGTAATCTTTATAATTTTCTTCATTTAAGATAATTTTTTAGTACTTTTTGGAATAGTTTTTAGTTTTGTCAAATTTTACGATTTTGCGTTTTTTACGACTTAGGGGTATTTTTAGCATTATTCGTCTTTTCCTTTCTTTTCTTTTATCAATATAATCACAAACAAATCAAAAATCAATTCTCAACACAACGCAATAGCCTCCTTGAGAACGATCCCACACAAAGGGTCATAAGTGCTTTTGTTTTCCTAAACGAACACTTAATACTTATCGCTTTTGCCTCGTTTTCCTAAACGAGTGTAATTTTATGACAATCATTTTGGCGCCGCTGCCGGGGAGGCGTGTTGTGTTTTGGTTGAACCATTGTTGTTTTTATATTAGCCATAAAAGTTATTGTATTAGTAGCACTCTACTAATACGTATTATCGGTTTTTCGTTTTTTGTGAATACTATTACTATATTGTATACGTAGAACAATAAATTTACAAGTACTCCAAATACGTGAGAAATCACAACCTTGACTTGGGAGGTCATTACCCAATCATTGTATTCGAATCTCAAACCAAAGAAAAAGGCAAAAATAGATAAATACTTTCGTGAAGCTCGATTTTGAGAAATACAAACTATAAGGTTGGCGTAAGGCGGTTGTATTTCACGACCTAAAGGAAAAAGGCTCTTAAGTGCTTCGCGCCGCCTCGTTTCCTCCGCTTGCTTGTGCGTATTTTGATTTTGAAAGCTAATCGAGGGTTTTGCCGTCCAAAGTATTACTAAGTATCATATATATTTTCTTGGTTTCATTTGATTAAACCCTCTTGAACGATTTGGTGTTCCACCATCGTTCTAAAGTCATCGAAGGCTTTCACTTCACGTGATCGTTTTCATTCCTTGAGGCTTCTTTAATCGAGAGATTTGATTAAGGAGGAGATTTGTAGATTTGTGTCTACTAATACATTCCAAAAATCCAAAAAAAAGTAAAAACAATCAAAAACCACAAAAAAATTAAAAAGGTAAAAACACCAAAAAGAATCTTCTTTGCTCGCCTTCTTGTTGTACGTGACGTTTATGCAAACTCACTCCAAAGCAAGACGTGCTCGTATACGAAGAAACAAATCAATCACTCCTACTAGTGAGGAGTCTCCTATTGACGAACCCATTATAGTGAAAGAAGCACCCATGGCTAATCGAACTATGATGGAGTTGCTTCAAGCACCCACCGAGGGTTATGGAGAAGAGATTGTGATTCTCGCTATCCTTGCGGAGAATTTTGAGGTTAAGACGGGTTTGTTGTCCATGATTCAAAACAACAAGTTTCGAGGTGACGAAAAGGACAACCCTCATAACCACATTCGCCAATTTAATCGTCTCACCGCCACTTGCAAGTTTAAGGACGTCTCTAACGACTCGATTAAGATGATGCTTTTTCCGTATTCCTTAGCGGGGCCCGCAAAAATTTGGTTAGAGAAAGAGCCACCCAATTCTATATTGACGTGGAAGGATGTCGTTTCAGAATTCGTGAACCAATTTTTTCCGCCCTCTAAGACTACGCACTTGAAAAACGAGATTTCAAAGTTTTCACAAGAGTATAATGAGAGTTTTTCAACGGCTTGGAATAGGTTTAAGGAAATGTTGCACGAATGTCCTCATCATGGTTTTTCCGACTTGCATCAAATTGACACGTTTTACAATGGCTTGAACGATCATGAGCGTGATTATCTTAATGCCGCCGCGGGTGGTAATTTTTTGTGTAAGACGGTCGAGGAAGCATTGTTAATCATTGAGAATAGGTCTAAGGTCTATAGTCCTTGTAGCACGTCGAGTGTTCATAAGACTTCGTCTACACCTTCGCCTTCATTGTCACATACCATTGATGCTTGCCAAATCGAGGCTAATTTGGAGAACAAGATTTTTGATAAGTTGAAAGGATTGTTAATTGAGTTTAAAGTTGGTGAACAACCCACTCCCGCTACGGCTAAAGCGGTTGAGGTTTCTTGTATGTATTGTGGTGGAGCTCACGATTATTCCGAGTGCATTACCAACGGTGGTAACACTTCGAGTGCCTTCGCGGCCGCGGGAACTTATAACCAAAACGGTCAAGTTCCTCGCACTAATCAATTGACTCCACTGGGTTTTCCACCAAATCAAAATGCTAACAATTATCGAAACAATCAAGTTGGTTACCAAAGCAATCAAAGGAACAATTTTAAGGGTAATAACAACTATGGGAATCAAGGAACTAGTAGCCAATTGCAAAATCAAAATCAAAACCGTAATTTTCAAAAGACAAGTCAAGGTCTTCAAAATGTTTACACTAAAGAACTTCCAATGGACTTTTTGAATTACGCCACGGCAAATGATAAGATTTTGGAAAACATTCAAGAGCAATTGGCTAGTCAAGCTAGGGACACGGCTAAAAACACCAAGGAGTTGGCTAATTTTGTGAAGGAAAATCTTAACATGAGAAATGAGTTGAAAAATGATTTTGCTAATCAAATTAGAGGTCAAAACAATAAGATTGAACAAAGTCATGCTAGGCTTGAACAAAGAATTGACCAAAAAGCCGCTAGTCAAGATTTGAAGTTTAATAGTCAAGATGCGAAGCTTAATGCAATTTTAGAAGCCGTCATGGGAAACAAAGCCTCTACTTCGAGTGGTCTTCCTAGTAAAACCGTTTCAAACCCGAAGGGAGAGATGAAAGTGATTACCACACGAAGTGGTAAGATACTTAAAGAGCCGACTCATCAACCAATTACTCCAACGGTGGAGGAAATTGAGGAAGAACCCGAGGTGGTGGTCGAAAAGGAGCATATTTCAAGCCCACAAAGTACCGCTCATGCCACACCTATGGTCGACCCTTTACCAACATTGGAACCCGAGATTCCAAAGGCTATGCCTACGCCCCAACCCACACCACCCTTTCCTTACCCATCGAGACTTAGGAAGGAGAAACGACAAGAGCGCGACAACTATCAATTTGAGCTTTTTATGAAAATGTTTCGTGAGTTGCACTTTAATGTGAGTTTCGCCGATGCTTTGGTCATGATGCCTCGATTTTCCGCTAACTTTAAAAGTATGTTGAACAACAAGGAGAAATTGCACCAAATGCCTAGTTGTTCGTCGGTTTATCTTAATCGCATACCTCAAAAAGTCGGTGATCCCGGTAAATTTTTGATCCCTTGTGCAATTCAAGATATGGAAGAATGCTATGCCTTGGCCGATCTTGGTGCTAGCATTAATTTGATGCCACTTGCAATCTTCAAGTCGCTCAATCTTCCTAATCTTACTCCTTCACGAATGTCTATTGAGTTGGCCGACCATTCCACGATTCTTGCATGTGGTTTGGCGGAAGACGTTTTTGTGAAATTGGGGAAGTTCTACTATCCCGTAGACTTTATCGTTTTCGATATCCCCACGGATCCTCAAGTTCCTCTTATTTTAGGTCGTTCGTTTTTAGATACGTCTATGGCTTTAATTGATGTGCATGCTAGAAAGATCACCTTACGATTCAACGACGAGGAACTTGTTATAAACGCAACTCAAAATTCTCAACTTTCTCATGTTTATTCCGTTGCTACCATAAACCTCGTTGATATGATCGACGTGGTTTGCGAGGAATTTTCACAAGAAGTTTTAGGGTTTGGTGATGAAGAAACTAGTGGCAATCCCACTATGTTAGATCCAATTCTTGATAATTCGAAACCAACCTTCACTCCTTTTGAAGGTGGTGGTTTTACGTTGGAAGAATTCGATGTTCCACGTACTTGTGACGAAGACCTCGACAACGATGAGGACTTCTCGATTATCAAGGATTTTCTTAACGATTTCCCATTTCCTCCACCCGAGGAGGTTATGAGTATCGAGCCTAAATCTTCACTTGAGGAACCACCTGTCCTCGAGTTGAAAGATTTACCTCCTCACCTCGAATATGTCTATTTGGAGGAGGACGACAAGTTGCCGGTTATTATTGCGAAGGATCTTTCGAATGATGAAAAAACCGCACTTGTCGATGTTCTTAAGGACCACAAAGGGGCGATTGCGTGGAAGTTATCCGACATTAAGGGAATCGATCCCAAGTTTTGTACCCACAAAATCTTAATGGAGGAGGATTTCAAGCCCACAATCCAAAGTCAAAGGAGGGCGAACCCCAAAATTCACGACGTCATCAAAAAGGAGGTCCTTAAACTCCTTGGCGCGGGAATGATTTACCCTATTTCCGATAGCCCTTGGGTGAGTCCTATCCATTGTGTCCCTAAAAAGGGAGGGATGACCGTTGTGCCAAACGATGCCAACGAGTTGATTCCCACTAGACTCGTGACCTGATGGAGAGTGTGCATTGACTATCGAAAGTTAAATGAAGCCACTCGAAAAGACCATTTTCCCTTGCCTTTCATGGACCAAATGTTGGAGCGTCTTGCGGGAAACGATTTCTATTGCTTTCTTGATGGTTTTTCCGGTTACTTCCAAATTCCCATCGATCCTCGTGATCAAGAAAAAACTACGTTTACGTGTCCATATGGAATGTTTGCCTATCGTAGAATGCCATTCGGACTTTGTAATGCACCGGGAACTTTTCAACGATGCATGATGGCTATTTTTCATGATATGATCGAGAAGACGATGGAAGTCTTCATGGATGAATTTTCCGTGTTTGGTAATTCGTTCACTTCGTGTTTGTCAAACCTTGAGAGAATGTTAAAACGTTGTGAGGAAACCAACCTTGTGCTCAATTGGGAAAAATGTCATTTTATGGTTAAGAGTGGAATCGTCTTAGGGCACAAGGTCTCGAAAGCGGGATTGAGGTAGATCAAGCTAAGGTAGACGTCATCGCCAAATTACCTCATCCCAAAACCGTCAAGGGAGTTAGGAGTTTCCTAGGCCACGCGGGCTTTTATCGTCGATTCATCAAGGATTTTTCAAAGATTTCTCGACCTATTACACATCTTCTTGAAAAAGAGGCGCGTTTTGTCTTTGACGAAGATTGTGTACGAGCCTTTGAGATCCTTAAGAGGAAACTTACCGAAGCTCCCATTCTTGTTGCTCCCAATTGGAACCTCCCCTTTGAACTAATGTGTGATGCTAGTGATTACGCTATTGGGGCCGTTTTGGGGCAACGTCATGATAAGCACTTCTTGCCTATTCAATATGCTAGCAAGACGATGACCGAGGCTCAACTAAAATACACTACAACGGAAAAGGAGTTCCTTGCCGTGGTGTATGCATTTGAGAAATTCCGACCTTACCTCGTCTTGACGAAATGCATAGTGTATACGGACCATTCGGCTATTAAGTATCTCATGGCAAAGCAAGATGCTAAGCCTAGATTACTTCATTGGATTCTCCTCCTTCAAGAATTTGATCACACCATCGTTGACAAAAAAAGAGCCGAGAATCTAGCGGTCGATCATCTTTCTCGTTTGGAAGATCCTCACCAAAGTGTTTACGAGCCCAAGGAAATCACCGATACATTTCCGCTCGAGACACTTGGTGTAGTGAATTCTAAGCTTGATTCTTCCACCCCATGGTTTGCGAATTTTCCAAATTACCATTCGGGTAACTTCATCGTTAAGGGTATGACGACTCAAGAAAAACGAAAATTCTTTCGTGACGTCAAGTTCTACTTTTGGAACGACCCTTACTTGTTTCGAACTTGTGCGGATCAAATATCCGACGTTGTGCATTTGGCACCGAAGCTTCTAACATCCTTAGAGCTTGCCATGAGGGACCCACGGGTGGTCACCACGGTGCTAATCTCACGGCTAAAAAGGTGTTTGATGCCGGCTTCTTTTGGCCTACTATTTACCGAGATGCACAAGATCTTGTGAAGTCGTGTGATGCATGCCAACGACAAGGAAAAGCCTCACAAAAAGATGAAATGCCACAAAATATCATCCAAGTGTGTGAGATCTTTGACGTTTGGGGCATAGACTTTATGGGGTCGTTCCCATCATCTCGTGGTAATAAGTACATTCTCGTTGCGGTTGACTACCTTTCTAAGTGGGTGGAGGCCAAGGCCTTGCCCACCAATGATGCTCGTGTGGTAGTCAAGTTTTTGAAGCAATTGTTTTCTCGGTTTGGAACCCCTCGTGCTATCATAAGCGATCGTGGAACCCATTTTTGTAACGACCAATTCGAAAGGGTTCTAAGGAAATATGGGGTTACACATCGTCTCTCTACGGCTTATCACCCACAAACGAGTGGGCAAGTCGAGGTTTCAAACCGAGCTTTGAAGAGGATCTTGGAGAGATCCGTTGGGGAAAACCGACAATCTTGGTCGGATAAGGTGGACGATGCTTTATGGGCCTTTAGGACCGCTCATAAGACACCCATTGGGTGCACTCCCTATAAGCTTGTGTATGGAAAGAATTGTCATTTGCCTATCGAGTTAGAACACAAGGCTTATTGGGCCCTAAAGCATTGTAATGATGATATGGAGACCGCGGGAAAACATCGGAAAATGCAATTGAATGAATTGGATGAATTGAGAAACATTGCTTATGAAAATTCATTGATTTATAAAGAGAAAACTAAAAAGTTGCATGATTCTAAAATTAAAAACCGGGTTTTTAACATTGGGGATGAAGTTTTGCTTTTTAATTCAAGATTAAAAATCTTTTCCGGTAAATTGAAATCCCGTTGGTCCGGTCCATTCACCGTGACTCAAGTGTTTCCGTATGGGACCATCGAGCTAGCTCAAGATGATGGTCCTAACTTCAAGGTGAATGGACATAGGTTGAAGCACTACTTTGGCGGGGAAGTTCCATCCTTGAACTACCTCGACCAAGTCACCTTCCCCAATGATAATTAGTATTGAGGGGATCGAGTTGAGCTCATGACTCGGTAATCAAAAACGAGGTGCCTCGTGGGGGAGTCCCATGCTTATCCTATGTACATATTATCGCTTTCTAATGTAGCTTACGTGTGGGGATTTGTGCCCTTCCAACCTTTGTTCTGTGGTTGTTTGTGCATTGTGGTTTTTAGATCACGATCTTCACGATTGGAGCCTCTCGTGTTCGTTTTATGGGAGCACTCGATCGTTTTCTTTGGAGACATTTCTCAATATCTATGATATATCCTTTTGATGTTCTAACCTTAGGTTTTTAGCACACTTCATAAATGGCTATTAATTTATTGGTTACACCCTTTCCATGCTAGATTAGGCATTCGACTACGTCTCTAGTGTTTGCACCCCTAGACTCGAAACATTGAGGACAATGTTTAACTTGAGTATGGGGGGTGAATAGATTCTTGCCTTGCCAAACCTTCACGCTTTCCAAAGCTTATGTTTTGTTTATCGTTTTGTTGCAAAATAAGGCTAAAAATGGCCAAATTTTAAATTTTTCTCATGTTTTATAAGTGTTTGAAGACACGAATTTAGATTTTCCGATGGCGAGAATAAGAATAAGTTTTTACTCGACCGTGCGTGTTGAGCACTTAGCTTTGATTCCTTAACTACACATTAGGCTAAGTCTCTTAAATGAGGACGAGAAATGATAGAGTTAATTATAAGTTACTATGCTAAACGTAGAGTACTCGTATTCTTTCAAAAACTCATGTGTTCTTGTTGTTTGCTTATTCTCCCTTCGCATGTAAATATTTTTTGCTTAATAAATATTGACTTAGCGGTTTAGTTAGGATTGTTGGGTTTCTAGTCTTTTCTAGTAGCTTCCGTGTAATTAAATTGGGAAGACATTAAGGTATCGCCAGCGTCACGGTTTTGAAGTATTGGCACCCGAATAATCGAAAGCTTCACCCAATAATAATATTTCAAGTGCTCACCTAAATCAAGCAAACAATTTGAAGCCCCACAAGGCCGAAAAATCTATGCAAAGTTGAAAGTGAATCAAGCCTTAATCTTCGAAGCTTTAAAGATCCAAAATTCGCTTTAGCGTGAGGATATACGTCTTTGGCTAATAAAACCACCGATGAGGCGGATAATAAAAGGCAAGGCAAGACCGAAGTCATAATAAAAGCTTCATGGCGAAGTTGAATAAAAGATGGAGGTAAACCAAAGATAATAAGGCCCTTCCGTTAGGGGGCGTATAAAAGTCTTGGTAATAAGTCTCATGTTCAAAACCGTTATAAAACCGTGTTTATCGATTCTTCTTGTCCACTTAATTTTTTAACATCGTTGTCTATTAGGAGGGGTTATTGATTTGATGGTCTTAGTTACACCGTTAGGACTCTATTTTTAGACCTAAATCTCTATTATCGCATAAGTCAAACAATGTATCCTCGTGAAACATTCAAGACAAAATAAAATATAAGAGATACAACTTAGGAATAATGGGAGGATAAGTACGTGATTAGGGCATATGAGTAGTGTTAGCATTACTAACTTATAATGACAATGATCTTGTTGCACGCTTGGCATGGAAATTGGAGTGAAAATCGAGGACGATGAAATTATTTCTAACGAAGCATTCACGTGTTCTTATTCTATGAACCTAAACGTCCCATTTTGCGATGAAAATCATACATTATGTCTATAACGCAAGTAGTAGTAATATTAGTAGTGTAACTAGTTTATCATTCAATAAAGTGAATAAAAATGAATTTTGGAGGTGCTATGATACTTTATTCTAGCATTGCGCGAGGGCACGGTAATGGTTTAGTATGGGGGCGTGATGAGACTGCTTTTATACATAGTCTCATCGTCCAAATAGGGCTTAAAATGCATTAAATATCATTAAAATACCCAAATATATGCTTGTGTTTGTTACTTGTGTATTTTAGGTACGGATATTGAGAAAATGACAAAAGATCACAAGAATCATGCAAAAACGAACACGGGAAACGAAGCCGCACAATGAACCAATCCTAATGAAGAATTTTCCAAAGAAAACCCTTGAAGATTTGAAGAATTTTGAAGAAGGGTCCTCCAAGTTTGAAGAATTGACACTTTATACCCTTGTATCTTCATAATTACAAGTTTGGTCCCTAAAGTTTGTCAAATTTACAAAAAGGAACCTTAACTTTGAAGAATTGGCAAATTTAGTCCCTCAACAAAACTAAATTGTCAATAATGGTCCTCCAAGAAGTCAACAAACAAGTCAAAGCCTTAAAGTACGAAGACATGTCAAAAACAGCCCTTGAATATTGAAGAATTTACATGTTTGGTCCTTGTTTCAAGCTTATAAAATCCTTGTGCCAAATTTGACAAGTACTCCATACTTATTATAAAGGGAAATCAAAGTTTTGACTAATATTTACAAAGTGAAGAAAAGGGAAAACATTGGGGGGCATTCTTGGGAGACAAACAAACTCCACCAACCAACCATCACGTGACACGTCACCATAACCCGACTTGAATACCCGTTTACCCATACCCCTCACCCAAACCCGGTTGACTCATTTTTTTACGACACACGTTTATTATTAAACGTGTTTTTTCCTCTTAAACACTTCTTAACCTAAACTACCAGATCAAAACACACAACTTCCCCTATAAACCCTAATCACCACTTTGAACAAATCATAGGGGAAATCTAAATTACCTATGATTATGTTTGATTTACCCCACACCCAGCTAATTACCTCACCCAGAATCTGTCTACATCTCCATTTGGTCCCCCCACCAGCTCATGGTTTGTCTCCATATGAAGAACAAGACAAAGGATGGCAGAAGATCAAGGGTTTAGAAGGATTGCTTATTTCCCATATCAAATTCAACGCTCAAGATCATCTCATCACAGGCAAAAATCACATGACTTTTGGACAAATTCAAAAGGGAGAATCAAGACCAAGCATATTCGACTAATGATCCGAATCTTACAAGGGTATTTCTGGATTTTTCATCAATTAGGGTTAGTATATTTTACTTTCTAGAACAGTCTTGTAAACCCTATATAAAGGGTGGTAGGATTAGCTTTAGAGGTTGTTCTTGTTTTCGTTTGGTTCACTTGCTTGTAAATCCCATTTTCGAATTAATGAAAATCTGGTTTAGTATTTGTTGAAAGAAAACAAGTCCCCAATTAATTTCAGTTTCTTTTATGTTATGTTTGTGGTTGAAGTTATTATAAGTCTTTAGCTTTTGTTGAAAGAGTTCGATATAAATCTGTGTACCATAACTTAAGTTTGGATCATATATGTTTGATCTTCTAATTGAGGATCAAACATAAGTGACAGGTTAAGTTGGGTTTTATTTCTTTTAAGTTTACTGAAAAGATTGTTTTATTTCTGTTGTTTCTCTTTTAACTAAATTGAATGAATTTACGCTACTTCTGAGTTGAGTTTTGACAAAGTCACAAATGGGTTTATGGCTGGTATTGGGATATGACCACGAAGACTTGATATAGAGTTTATATCAAGCCTTAGTGGGTATCTTGGTAAAGGCTAGACTCTTGTGAGGCTGGCAATACTCATCCATTTTTTTGGTTTCTTTTTCTTATTTTTCAGAAAATCATAAGTTTTTCAAGTTCAAGTTTTGAGAAAAAAAAAGGGGTTTTCGGAACGTAAGTGAGTGTACTGTTTATCTGTTGAACTAACAATCCAAGAACTCAGTTCTTGGATTAATTTGTTATTCTTAGCAGCCCTTCCACTCATACTTGGTGTTCGGTTCAGTTGTTGAACCCCAACGAACACCCTCGCCTTTTATTTCTGTCCAAGACACC
This sequence comes from Glebionis coronaria, assembly GCA_025667525.1. Taxonomy (NCBI): domain Eukaryota; kingdom Viridiplantae; phylum Streptophyta; class Magnoliopsida; order Asterales; family Asteraceae; genus Glebionis; species Glebionis coronaria. The sequence continues at coordinate 234,883,344 of CM046879.1, forward strand.
CCTGCCTCGAACCTAGTAGTTGGTCGAGTTCAGGGGAGCATAGCTGACCCCTGTTGGATGTAAGCAGGGGTAGGTATAATATTCTCCTTCCTCTTTTTTATTTTTCATATTCATGTTGCTTATCATTTAAATGTTTTAGAAATGTTAGCCTGTTGATATATTTTTTTTGTGTGTGTAAAATCATGTGTTCTTTTTATGTTATCAAGTTGATTTGTGTTGGTGCATGCTAGAAGTGATATTGTTCATTTTGATCAGTCTGCTAATTGGAGTATAACTAGGTTCATTTAGTTGATGCAAGTTGGATATAGGATGTATGGTTTGCTTTCGATTATGGTTAGGATTCTAAAATCTTCCTGACTGAAATTTGAAATTCACACTACTACTTGCCATTTTGTGAGGGTGCTTAGGACCTAGATTGTGCTTAGTAGGTTGTTAATTTGCTAGAACTCAATTAGTATGATTATCGAGGCATGCTTGCATTAGATTAGGAGAGTTTTTTTACTAGTTTACAAATATTGTTGGTTTTAATCTGTTTAACGCATGAGTGTAGTCTCATATCTGCTTGCATAGGCTGCTAAACTTGACCATATACATATTTGCCTTCTGCTTAGAATGTGTTAGAGTTGCATTTGGTTAGATTACCTTTTCTCGTGCTTACTGTTTCTGAACATCATTCCGTAAGACATTGGGTTTGCTTATTTGCACTATATGGCATGACTCAGTAGTTGTCTGATAGTTTGGATTGCATTTGTATAAGTGCTTACAACCTGTTTGTTTCCTGATTTTGCTTGTGTATCAGTCATTTTGTGTCCGTATTTGTTTCTTGTGCTTTCTGCTTGCTTGATACACCCCCACAAGCCAACTGCAAGTGGGGGGTTTTTGACTGTCCATAAAGAACACAACAAAAAAAACAGATAACAAGGAAGAAAAAAAAAGGGGATTCCATGTCTGGGCTTGTTTGATTCAAATTAGGGTGATTCTAGCTTAAAATTAGACAAGTGTTGGTGTTTTGGTAAGTAGTAGTGACTGTGTAACAAGTGGGGTAAAAAGAAAAAGAAAAAAAATATATTTGAAAAATTTTGGCGTGGCCAGGACTCGAACCTGCGCCACCGCTGCCAAAGCACACACACACTACCGCTCGCCCTTGGGACTTTTACTGATAAAGTCTCAAGGAAAAACCTATCTAACACCTTTCCAGTTTGGGCTTATTTATTTAAGACGTAGCTTAACAAGCTCATAGGAGCTTATTAGTTAATCAATTTTGTACATTTTCATTTTTCTATTGTTAGTTAGTCAACTTAGGATTTTTCTGGCCCAAGTTTGAATTTTTAACTTTCTTCATTTATTTTTAAATTAATTTTAATCACCTGTTTTTTATAAAATAGATTAAAAATAGTCAAATTAGTTTTAAAAATTTTCAAAAATCATTTTTAGGTTTTAATTAATAGGTTTTAGGTTTACAATCCAAAAAGTTTTCATTTTAGTTAATTTTTAATTTAATTTAATTTTAAGATTTTTCTTTAACTTTAAAAATTAATATAAAATTATTAAAAAAGTTTTAGATAATTTGGTTTTCAATTTTGTAATCTTTATAATTTTCTTCATTTAAGATAATTTTTTAGTACTTTTTGGAATAGTTTTTAGTTTTGTCAAATTTTACGATTTTGCGTTTTTTACGACTTAGGGGTATTTTTAGCATTATTCGTCTTTTCCTTTCTTTTCTTTTATCAATATAATCACAAACAAATCAAAAATCAATTCTTAACACAACGCAATAGCCTCCTTGAGAACGATCCCACACAAAGGGTCATAAGTGCTTTCGTTTTCCTAAACGAACAATTAATACTTATCGGTTTTGCCTCGTTTTCCTAAACGAGTATAATTTTACGAAAATCATGAAGAAACCAATCTTGTGCTTAAACAAGGAATCGTATTAGGACATAAGGTCTCGAAAGCGGGGATTGAGGTCGATAAAGCTAAGGTAGACGTCATCGCCAAGTTACCTCATACCAAAACCGTTAAGGGAGTTAGGAGTTTCCTAGGCCACGCGGGCTTTTATCGTCGTTTCATCAAAGCCTTTTCGAAAATCTCTCGACCTATGACACACCTTCTCGAGAAGGATGCTCCTTTTAATTTCAATGAGGATTGTGTTAGAGCTTTCAAAACTCTTAAAAGGAAACCTACCTAAGCTCCCATTCTTGTTGCTCCTAATTGGGAATTACCCTTTGAAATCATGTGCGATGCAAGTGATTATGCCATAGGCGCCGTCTTAGGGCAACGCTATGAAAAGCATTTCCGTCCTATCCATTATGCTAGTAAGACGATGACCGAGGCTCATATAAAGTACATGCTTTTGAGAAATTCCCTTTTGAGAAATTCCCACCTTATCCCGTCTTAACTAAAAGCATCGTGTATACCGACCATTCGGCTATTATGTATCTCTTATCTAAGCAAGATGCTAAGCCGAGATTGCTTCGTTGGATGCTCCTCCTCCAAGAATTTGATGTCACCGTGGTTGACAAAAAAGGAGTCGATAATCTAGTGGCCGATCATCTCTCTCGTCTAGAAGATCCTCACAAAGATGTTTTTGAGAACAAGGAAATCACCGAAACATTTCCTCTCGAGACTCTCGGTGTAGTGAATTCTAAAGACACCACCCCATGATTTGCCGACATTGCAAATTACCATGCTGGCAATTTCATAATCAAGGGTATGACGACACAACAAAAGAGAAAATTCTTTCGTGATGTCAAGTTCTATTTTTTGGACGACCCTTATCTCTTTCGGGTTTTGCGGATCAACTCGTTTGACGTTGTGTTTTTGGTGCCGAAGTTTCTAACATCCTTAGAGCTTGTCACGAGGGACCCACGGGTGGTCACCATGGTGCTAATCTCACGGATAAGAAAGTGTTCGATGCCGGCTTCTTTTGGCCTTCTATCTATCGTGATGCACACGTACTTGTGAAGTTGTGTGATTCGTGCCAACGTCATGGAAAAACGTCTCAACGTGATGAAATGCCACAAAATATAATTCAAGTGTGTGAGATTTTCGACATTTGGGGCATAGACTTTATGGGGCCGTTCCCATCGTCTCATGGTAACAAGTATATCCTCGTCGCCGTAGACTACCTTTCTAAGTGGGTGGAAGCTAAGGCTTTACCTACTAATGATGCTCGTGTGGTAGTGAAGTTTTTGAAGCAACTATTCTCTCGGTTCGAAACCCCTCGTGCTATTATAAGCGATCGTGGAACCCATTTTTGTAGTGACCAATTAGAGAAGGTCTTAAAGAAATATGGAGTTACTCATCGTCTTTCTATGGCTTATCACCCATAAACGAGTGGGCAAGACGAGGTTTCGAACCGAGCTTTGAAGAGGATTTTAGAGAGGTCGATTGGAGAAAACCGTGCTTCATGGTCTGACAAACTCGATGACGTTTTATGGGCCTTTATGACCGCTTATAAGACACCTATCGGTTGTACTCCTTATAAGTTAGTCTATGGGAAGAATTGTCATTTGCCCATTGAATTGGAGCATAAGGCATATTGGGCCCTTAAGCATGCTAATTTTGACTTGAAGACCACAGGAGATCACCGGAAAATACAATTAAATGAATTGGATGAATTAAGAGATAATGCTTAGAAAATTCATTGATTTTCAAAGAAAAGACTAAAAAGTTTCATGATGCAAAGATTAAAAACCGGGTTTTTAACGTTGGTGATCAAGTGTTACTTTTTAACTCTCGATTAAAGATATTTTCCGGGAAATTGAAATATCGTTGGTCGGGTCCTTTCACCATTACACAAGTGTTTCCTTATGGGACCATCGAGCTAGCTCAAGATGATGGTCCTAACTTTAAGGTGAATGGACATAGGCTTAAGCACTACTTTGGTGGGGAAGTTCCTTCATTGGATGACCTCGACCAAGTCACCTTCCCCAATGATAATTAGCATTGAGGGGATCGAGTCGAGCTCATGACTCGGTAATAAAAAACGAGGTGCCTCGTGGGGGAGATCCCATGCTTATCCTTTTTATGCTTTCTAATAAATAATGAGACGGGATTTGTACCCTTCCAATTCGTTGTCTCGGGGTTGTTTGTGATTGTGTTATTTAGATCATCATCATCGCCACGATCGAAGACTCTCGTGTTCATCGTTTGCTTGAAGAAGTTTTCATGAATCCATGACATATCCTTTATTGTTCTAACAATTATCTTTTATCATAATTAATAAACGACTTTAGATATATTGTTGATCACCCTTTCCATGCTAGATCCTAAGCATTAAACTCTTCGTCTCTAGTATGGGGGTACTCCACCTTTAGACTCGAAACATTGAGGACAATGTTTAATTTTAGTATGGGGGGTGAATAGGTACTTGCTTTGCTACACCCTCACGTGTTCCAACTATCAATGTTTTGTTTTGTTGCTAATAAGGCTAAAAATGGCCAAATTTTAAATTTTTTCTTAGTTTTAATAAGTGTTTTTAAGACACGAATGTATATTTTCTGATGGGTAGAATAAGAGCTAATTTTTGACTTGATGAGCATTTGGAGCCCTTTACATTCCTTAACCCGCTCAATTCAAGTTTTGCTAGACTTTTATATAGGGAACTTTAAAACGCGAAAGTCTTAGTTCATTTGGGTTAAGAACAAGAACTTTTTGCAAGTTCCTATAATTGATCCTAGAAAGTCACTTATCAAGAGAACTATAAAATGCATTCTCTAAACTTGAAAAAGTCCAAGAAAGTGCAAGATCCTATAGGTGGCTTGAAAACCCAAAACTTCGATTTGATATAGTCTTAATGAAAGCTAATCCAAATTTGGATTAATTTTGACTTGCATGGCTAAGTATTCACGAGTCTCTTTAATTAGAGGTCTTTAAATAGTGAAGAACATGAAATGATAGAGTTAGACAAGTGATCATGCTAAACGTAGAACATGAAAATGTTCTTTCAAAAACTTATATGTTTTTAATTGTGGCTTTTTCTCCCATAAGATCAATGCATTAGGAATAAAAATAATTGCAATAAGTAAGGTCGTACGATTTGAAAGGTTACTTAGCTTCTAGCACAAGATCGTTTAAAAGTTGCTCGGGGTTGAATAGAGTTTATAGCCAAGGCATAACTTATTGAAGCGGGACGCGAAGATTGGTGAAGATCCAAAAAGGCCCTAACAAGGCATGAGGAGCTCTATTTTGTTGCTAAAGATCCAAGATGATGTGAAGTATCATTATTCCTAAATCAATATGAAGGATCGAGACACACGATGAAAAGCAATTACTCCCCTAAAGATCATGGAGAAAGTCAATCCAAAAAGACCCTTACAAGGTATGAGGATAAATATATCTAAGTCCGAAAAGGAGGCGGATCGTTGTATATCCAAATCCAAAATAAAGATTGAAGAAAAATGATGAAGTCGTGGTCCAAGTATGAAGAATCCCTAAAAAACGTCAAGTGAAGAAATTCCAAAATATGAAGAGAAGACCATAATTTCAAGAACGTCTTCCCAAGATTTGAAGAATGAAGCACATGCCAAATATCGGTCCGAGAAAGGTCTCAAATCGTGAAACGAGTTACGCCAAGATATGAACTTAAGGAGATACACGAGAAGCCGTTTTAAAAGATTTTGTCATTCGGCTAACTATCGATTAAATCGTGCTTTTTTACTTTCGGACTAATAAATACTCAAATAAGTCAAATATGAATCACTTGTGATCCATGACAAGTAGTTAAAAAATTCTAGAAATCCATTTCCTTTTATAATAACTAGGATTGCGGGGAGAAAAAGTATTACACAATTTGGACGTATGAGTATTGTTAGCATTATGACTTCTACCAACAATGATCTCGTTTTTGCAGTTAGCATGGAATGTATGACAATCAAGGATGACGAACTTTAATCTATGAGACATTCACTTGTTTCTATTCATTGACCCTAAAAGTCACATTCGTGATGAAATTCATACATTATGTCTTTACACACCTTAGTAGTATTATTGCAAGTCTTTACTTTTCATAAAGGGTAATAAAATTGAATTTTGGTGATGCTTAGATACTTTATTCTAGCATTGCGTGAGGGCACACGACAATGGCTTAGTATGGGAGAGTGATGAGATGGCATTTATACATGATCTCATCGTTCTTTTTGGGCTTTAAATGCATAAAATGTCATTAATATACCATATATATGCTTGTATATGTTTACTTGTGTGTTTTAGGTATGGATATCGTGAAAAAGACAAAAGATCACAAGAAACAAGGAAAAACGGACACGAGAAACGAAGCCTTACAAAGAACCGGGCCCTAGTTATGGAATTCCCCAAGAAAAACCCTTGAAGACTTAAAGATATACAAGTTTGATCCTCAATTTATGAAGAAATGACACTTAAAACCCTTGTATATTCATAACTACAAGTTTGGTCCCTTAAGTTTGTCAAAATTACAAAAAGGTCCTTCAACTTTGAAGAATTGGCAAGTTTAGTCCCTCATCAATTCTAAATTGTCAATAATGGTCCCTCATGAAGTCAAAGATACATTGAAGACCTTTGAAGATCAAGAATGTCCAAGATCAGTCCTCAAAATATTCAAAAGTGGTAAAAACAACCCTTGAAAACCTTTTGCAAAAGTTTTAGGGCAAAAGTGCGAAGTTTGTAACTTTAATAACAAAGGAAAGTTAGTTTTGTGGCTGAAAAACGTTTGATAAACTTTCACGAAAATACAAGGACCCTTCCTGCCATTCCCACAGTTTGAATATACAAACACGCGCCAAACACTTTCCACTCCTACAAAAACGAATCAAATTGTTTACTGTTTACCATGATGAACCCAGTTACCACTCCACTTAAAACAAAGGGTAAATCCTAATTACCTTGACAAACGTTTAATTCACACACTCTAAACCAAAAACACTCACTCCCACTCACCCAAGGACCCCACCATTCAAACCCGTCCACCTATCACATAATTCCTTCATCTCCAAGGATTGCCACGTGGCCAAATCAACAGCCAAGACTCTTTGCTTAGATACAAAGCTAAAATGAATAGCCAGGATGCATTTGGACAACTCTCTACAATACAATTCTTCTAGAAGATTTCAAGGTCAATTTTGGTACTTCATAGCTAGGGTTTTCATTGTAATCTCAGCCCTTGTGGCCTATATAAGGACTCCTTAACATGTGAGAGAGCCTTGTTCCAGTTTTACTCTTTAAACATTGTAATTCCTTTTTAAAATTTATAAAAGTTGGTATTTTAAGAAAATTGTAATTCCTTTTTATGTTTTTGAAAGTTGGTGTTGTTTAAGGGTATTCTGAGTTCCATTTGATTTTATATAGGTGTTTAGATCTTGTGGTTTAAATACGTTTATGTTTGGTAAGGATTTCAAAGTTGGAAAAACCTTGAAATCAGTCATCTGTTTTGCTTATTTTACTTGTACTAACCCTTATCCAAAAGCTATAAGCCCTTACAAGCTTGATGACACCAAGCTAGTGAAGGTTTATCAACCTTCGGATAGGTTGTTTGCTGTTTGTGTTGAAGACATAAAGCCCTTGAGGTTCTGCTTTGAACCATCAACCAAGTAACATCTCATCTCCTTTGTTCAAGTACCTTGGTCTTGTTCTAGCTGTTGAACAAGGTCCAAGGAGCATAGCTGATCCCTCTAGGAAGTTGTGGGGGATAGGTATAACCTCTCATTAAGATTCCTCTAAAAATTTTCATGTTATTGTTTAATTTGTACTTTGCCATATGATTTGTTGCTCTGGTGTTTGTGCTATGTGTTTTATAGTTGTATTCTCTTAGTTTTCATCTAGTTGAAGTTTTTGAACCATAAAATCAGTAGGTTATGTGATTGAATAAAAAGTTTGTTTGAAAAAGGACTAAAACAAGGCTGTTTGGGATTCTAGGTTCATAAGGCCTTGCGGCCTTGTGCCCTTGGTTCTTAGGGTTTGGGGGGTCTAAACAAGTCATATGCAACAAGTTTTAGTCACTGGTTAAGTATCAAAAGGTTTGGAAAAGAGATTTCAAGTTTTAAAAAAATTTGATAAAATTGGTTTGAATTTGGTCAAACACATCAGATCCAATAAAATCTTTGTTTGTTGGATCTAAGGTCTAAAATATGGTTTGGGAAGAGTTTAGGTGATAAGCTATCTGTGTAGTATCTGTTTGTTGATTTCGGTGGCTTATTGTGGGTGCTAGAGCTTATCAAAGTTGGCTGAAGTGGTCATTTGCATCAACAAAGTGACCACCTTAATTTTGTCTTGCATTTTGTTATGTAGTGTATGCCCTGCTTGTTTATTGCTTGGATCTTGTTTGTGTGCTGCTTATGAGTAGATTTAGCTATTGGTTTGCTTTGTTGCTGGCTTATAAGCTAACTGGCTTATTAAGCCTTATTTGCCAAAATCTGTCATCATTTGGTCAACTGACCTCTTGATTCACAAGGACACCACCTTGAGTTCTTCACAAAAATTGCTTAAAACAAGCTAATAAACAATCCCTGAGCATTTGGTGAATTTTGGAGAACTTTACCTTTTGGTCAAATAAGCACATTTTGGCTTATTTTTGAAAACTGCTTATTGGTACATGCAACAACATGGCTTTTGTAATAGGTGTCATTTTTCTCATCTTAATAACAAATCTGGTAGGTTACAAGTCACTTGGTAAGCTTTTGCTAGAAAACTAGCTTATTTGGCTTTTTCTGCCAGCTTATTTGCTCCTACAACTTTTTCTACTTGGCTTTTTGTGATTTTTATGATTGATTATTCTTAGTTAAGCTATTTGTGAGCTTTTGCAAAAAGAATCAGCTTCTGAAATAGCCTAGAACTCTAACCCGACTATTTTATCTTTTAGTGAAATTCTTCTTTGCTTAGTTTTGGCTTATTGAGTGTGCTTTTTCAAAATTTCTTTTCACAAATCTCTTAGGCATCTCAAAAGAAGGTTGTGTGTTTAATTAGAGCTTATGGCATTGGATTATTGCTTAATGGGCTTATTGGCCCAATAAGAAGAGGCTGTTGACCTTTTAAGCTGTGATAAGCTCAAAACCAGCTTTTGGGCCTTCAGAATTTTGTGTTTAAAATTGAATTTTGAGTCAGATAGGGCCTTTTAGGGTCATTTGGACCAAGTTTGACTTTTTGGGCCCATTTAGCCCATAAAGGTTGATTGTTTTGGATTTTAGCCCATTTGGGGGCCCATTAGGGGTAATTTGGTCATTTTCATTTTCTGATTATTTAGGTTAAAATAAACTAGTTTGCATATTTTTAGAATTTTTTTATAATTTTTGAATTCTTATTAATATTTTAATATTATTTTATTACTAAATTTCAAATTTCACATTTTTACACTTTTTATATTTTTCTTAGGTTTAATACATTAAAATTGGATTTTTGCAATTCTTAGATTAATTTTATCTTCATTTTCCCAATTTCTAGAATTATTTTAAGTTTTTAATTGTTTTTAATCATTTTAAATAGTTTTAATTAGTTTAAAAATTCATAAAAATAGTTTTTAGTCTTATTTAGTCATTTTAGAGGTTTACAAAGTGAAAAATCTTTATTTGGGCTTTTTAATAATTATTTTTATTTTTAGGGCTTTAATTAGCATTTAAAAATTAATATTTAATTAATTAAAAGGTTTGAAAAAGTTTTGATCATTTGTAAACTCTTAGTTTATTTAATTTGATTTTTGGTAATTTTTTAGGAAATTTTAGAATTAATTTTTATTTTAGCTCTTTTCACGGTTTTTATTTTAGTCGTCGTAGTAATAATTTTCACGTCTTCGTCATTCTATTTTCTCATCCCCTTCTTTCAGATATTAATCTCAAACCAATTACGAATTAGTCACACACATATACCTCCTTGGGAAACGAATTTAATTGGGTCATTAGTGTATGATTTTCCTAAATCATCACTTAATACTTTCCCCTTATACGCCTTTTTCCTAAAAGATCGTATTTTACCACAATCAATATTACTTAGCTAAGAGATACTTGGTAGCCGAATGGTCGGTATATACGATGCTTTTAGTCAAGACGAGATAATGTCGGAATTTCTCAAAAGCATAGACCACGACAAAGAATTCCTTTTCCGTTGTGGTGTACATTAATTGAGCCTCGGTCATCGTCTTACTAGCATAGTGGATAGGACGGAAGTGCTTTTCAAAACGTTGCCCTAAGACGGCCCCTATGGCATAATCACTTGCATCGCACATGATTTCAAAGGGTAATTCCCAATTAGGAGCAACAAGAATGGGAGCTTCGGTAAATTTCCTTTTAAGAGTTTCGAAAGCTCTAACACAATCCTCATTGAAATTAAAAGGAGCATCCTTCTCGAGAAGGTGTGTCATAGGTCGAGAGATTTTGAAAAAGTCTTTGATGAAACGACGATAAAATCCCGCCTGGCCTAAGAAACTCCTAACTCCCTTGACAGTTTTGAGATGAGGTAACTTGGCGATGATGTCTACCTTAGCTTTATCGACCTCAATCCCCGCTTTCGAGACCTTGTGCCCTAAGACGATTCCTTGTTTACACATAAAATGACATTTTTCCCAATTAAGCACAAGGTTGGTTTCTTCACAACGTTTTAACATTCGCTCGAGATAAGATAAACATGACGTGAATGAATTGCGACACACCGAAAAGTCATCCATAAATACTTCCATTGACTTCCCGATCATATCATGAAAAATAGCCATCATACATCGTTGAAACGTACCCGGTGCATTACAAAGTCCGAAAGGCATTCTACGATAAGCAAACGTTCCATAAGGACACGTAAACGTAGTTTTCTCTTGATCAAGAGGGTCGATAGGGATTTGAAAGTAACCGGAAAAACCATCTAAAAAGCAATAGAATTCATTTCCCCCGAGTCTTAGAACATTTGATCCATGAAGGGCAAAGGAAAGTGGTCTTTACGAGTGGCGTCATTTAACTTTCGATAGTCAATACACACCCTCCAACCGGTCACAACACGAGTGGGAATTAACTCGTTGTTTTCATTGGGAACAACGGTCATTCCTCCCTTTTTAGGGACACAATGGATTGGGCTCACCCATGGGCTATCGGAGATAGGATAAATCATTCCCGCGTCAAGGAGTTTTAAGACTTCCTTTTTGATGACTTCGTGAATTTTAGGGTTTACCCTTCTTTGACTTTGAATTGCGGGTTTTAGTCCTCCTCCATTAAAATCTTGTGAGTACAAAATTTTGGGTCAATACCATTAATGTCGGAAATTTTCCACGCAATTGCCCCTTTATGAGCTTTAAAAACTTTCAACAGTGCGGTTTTTTCATCATTAGCAAGATCTTTTGCAATAATAACCGGCAACTTGTCATCACCTTCTTAGAATGCGTATTCAAGGTGAGATGGAAGATCTTTCAATTAAAGGATAGGCGGTTCCTCGATCGAAGATTTTTGCTCAACACTCATAACTTCCATTGGCGGAAGAAATGGCGGAATAGAAGTATCATTACCAATAATCACCTCATCTTCATTGTCGATTTATTTTGAAGTAAAATCGCCTCCTTGGAATGAAGTGAGATTTGGTGTAGAATTAGCAAGAATCGGATCCAAAATAGTGGGATTGCCACTTGACGAGCTATCGAAAAAACCTAACACTTCTTGTGAAAACTCATCGCAAACCACATCAACTAAGTCGATGTGATTGATGGTAGCGATTGCATAAACATGAGAAGGTATCGAGTTTTGAGTAGCGTTTATAACAAGTTCCTCTTCGCTGAATCTCAAAGTAATAGTTCTTGCATGAACGTCGATAAGCGATCTCAAGGTGTCTAAAAATGGACGACCTAAAATTAGAGGAACTTGAGGATCTGCGGGGATGTCAACTACTATAAAATCAACGGGATAGTAGAACTTACCCACTTTAACGAAAACAACCTCGGCTACTCCACATGCTAAAATCGTAGAATGATCGGCCATCTCGATAGACATGTTCGAAGGAGTAAGAGCCGGAAGCAAAAGCGATTTCCAAATGGAAAATGGCATCAAAATAATGCTCGCACCAAGTTCGGCCAAGCGAGGCATTATTTCATATCTTGTATATCACAAGGAATGAGAAACTTCCTGGGGTCACCAACCTTTTCCGGTATGCGGTTAAGATAAACCGAAGAACAATTAGAAAGCTTTGAAAGCTTTTCCTTATCGTTCATCATATCTTTAAAAGTGGAAGCAAAACGAGACATGTATAACAACGCGTCAGCTAAACTTACATCAAAATGAACTTGTTGAAACATTTTTATAAAAATCTCGATTTGTTGTTTGTTACGTTCTTGCAATTTCTCTTTGTTTCGTCTCGAAGGGTAAGGTAAGGGTGGTGTGGGTTGGACATTAGGCAACGACCTTGGAATCTCGGGTTCCATAATAGGTATTGGTTCAACCGTAGGTGTAGTATGAGCGATACTTCGTGGGCTTGTGATATGCTCCTTTTCGACCATCACCTCAGGCTCTTTCTCGATTTGCTTGTCCATAGAAGTACTAGGATGAGAGATTGGTTCCTTGATTGTTTTACCACTACGAGTAGTAATAACCTTCATTTCTCCCTTCGGGTTTGCAATGGTATCACTAGGAAGACCGCCCGAGGAAGAGGGTTTACACATGATTGCTTCAAACATTTTTGCCATTCGGTCTTCAAATTTTGATTGCCTAGCATCCGCTTTTAACAATTCTTGCTTAATCTCATATTGTCCTTGTTCCATGTTTTGTTGATTTTGTTGAAGACGTTGAACGTTTCCTTCCATTTTGTTAGCATGAGTCTTAAGTTTATTAGCAAGTTCGTTTTTAAGCTCGTTTTTCAACTCGGATCTTAAGCTAATCATCTCACGTTGCATATTATCAAACTTAGCTCGTTTGCTTTTGCATAATCTAAAAATTCTCCATTAAGATTTTTAGTATGAGCATTTTGAAAACCTTGTGTAGTGTTTTGAAAATCACGGTTTTGGTTTTGGTTTGAAACTTGTCCCTTCCCACTTTGATAATTCCCTTTGTTGTAATTACGTGAATTGCCTTGATAACCACCATTTTGATTGTTGTTTCGATAGTTGTTAGCATTTTAATTTGATGGAGCTTGATTTGGGCGGGAACCTTGTCCGTTTTGGTTGTAAGTTCACGTTGCTACATAAGCACTCGAAGTGTTACCACCGGCGGTAATGCACTCGGAAAGATCATGAGCTCCACCACAAGATAAACAACTCTTTTCAACCGCTCTAACCGATGTGGAATTCAAAGCATCTTGTGCTTTCCAATGTGTCATAAGCGTCGAAAACCTATCGAAAAACCAATTTTCCTCATTTGCTTCATCATGTAAGGCATTAATGTTACGAGACGACGATGACGATGATGAACCCATATTGGCAACACTCGATGTGTTATGAGGGTTATAAACCTTAGATCTATTCTCGATAATCTTTAAATCTTCATCGGTCGTTTTGCACTAAAAATTACCACCCGCGGCGGCATTCAAATATTCTCGTTCATGATCATTAAGCCCATTGTAAAAAGTATCTATTTGATGCAATTCCGAAAAACCATGGTGTGGACATTCATAAATTGTTCCCATGCCATTGAAAAACTTTCATTATTACGTTGTGTAAACCTTGAAATCTCATTTTTCAAATGTGTTGTTTTAGATGGTGGAAAAAATTGGTTCACAAACTTAAGGACGAGATCACCCCATGTCAAAATCGAATTCGGCGGTTCTTTCTCGAGACAAATTTTAGCGGGTCCATCTAATGAGTATGGAAACAACATCATCTTAATGGCGTCATGTGGAACATCCTTAAACTTTCTTGTTGCGGTGAGACGATTAAAATTCCTTATGTGGTAATGCGGGTTGTCTTTCTCATGACCTCTAAACTTGTTTGCTTGCAACATCGACATTAAACCCGTCTTAATCTCGAAATTCTCCGCAAGGATGGCGGGAATCACAATAGCTTCTCTAAATCCCTCGGTGGGTGCTTGAAGCAACTCCATCATAGTACGATTAGCCATGGCGACTATTGGTTCTACAACGGGTTCGACAATTGGAGTTTGTTGTTCAATCAAAGGCTCTTGATTTCCTTGACTTTGACGACGTTTACGGGCTCGTTTTTCTTGATTACGAGTTAGAATAAACTTGACGTGGAATGGGAGGTGAGCAAAGAAGATTATGTTGGGTGTTTTGTGGATTTTCAATTTTTTTGTGTTTTTGATTTTTTAATTTTTTTTGGAGTTTGTGTGTATTCGTAGACAACAATCTTCCAAATCTCTCCTCGAATCAAACTCTTGATTAAAGAAGCCTCAAAAGAATGAAAACGATCATGTGGAGTGAACGCCTTCGAATGACTTTAGAACTTTGGTGAAAAACAAATTGTTCAAGAGGGTTTAATCACAAAGAAACCAAGCAAATATATATGATACGTAATAATACTTTGGGCGGCAAAACCCTCGATTAGCTTTCAATCTCAAAATACTCACAAGCAAGCGGAGAAACGAGGCGGCGCGAAGCACTTAAGAGCCTTTTTCTTTATGGTATATTTTATAATACCCGCCTTATACCCACCTTATAGTTTGTATTTTTCAAAATCGAGCTTCACGAAAGTAGTTATCTATTTTTCCCTTATTCTTTTTGTTTGAGATTCGAATACAATAATTAGGAGATCAAATCCCAATTAAGGTTGTGTTTTCACACTTTTGGATATATTTTGATTTTGTTATGATACTTAATACAATATAGTAATAATAATTTCACAAGAAAAACGAAAAAACCGATAAAACGTATTAGTATAGTTCTACTAATACAAATACTATTTATGGTTAATATTAAAAATAAAATGACAAATTAATCAGGACACACCTCCCCGGCAGCAGCGCCAAAATGGTTGTAGTAAAATACGTCTTTTAGGAAAAAGAGCGTATATGAGCGATAAGTATTAAATACGACGGTTTAGGAAAACCGTGTACTAATGACCCAAAGGTGAAAGTTCGTTTCCCAAGGAGGTATATGTGTGTGAAAAACTTGTAAATGATTTGAGATTAATATTGAGAAAGAAGGGATGAGAAAATAGAATTATGGATATGTGAAAATTATTACTACGACGGCTAAATTAAAAACCGTAAAAAGTGCTAAAATAAAAATTAATTCTAAAAATACCCAAAAGTTACCAAAAATCAAATTAAATAAACTAAGAGTTTACAAATGATCAAAACTTTTTCAAACCTTTTAACTAATTAATTATTAATTTTTAAATGCTAATTAAAGCCCTAAAAATCCAATTAATTATTAAAAAGCCCAAATAAAGATTTTTCACTTTGTAAACCTCTTGAATGTCTTAAAAGTACTAAAAACTATTTTTATAAAATTTTAAACTAAGGAAAACTATTTTTAAGTGATTAAAAACTATTAAAATATTAAAATAATTCTAGAAATTAAGAAAATAATGCTAAAATTAATCTAAGAGTTTTAAAAATCCTATTTCAATGTATTTGACCTAAGAAAAATATAAAAGTTGCAAAAATGTGAAAAATGAAATTTAATAATAAAATAATATTAAATTATTATTTAAAATCCAAAAATTCTAAAAAATTCTAAAAACTTGCAAACTAGTTTAGTTTAACCTAATCAGAAAATGAAAGTGAAATTACCAAAATACCCCTAATGGCCCCCAAATGGGCTAAAATAAAAAACAGTGCACGTAAATGGGCTTTTTGGCCCAATAAGATCAAACTCAACCAAATAAGCTAAAAATCACCAGTTTGACTCAAAATTTGATTTTAAGCACAAAAGTCTAAAGGCCCAACAGCTAGTAATTTGCTTATCACAGCTTAATAAGTCAACAACTTATTCTTAATGGGCTTTTTGGCCCATTAAGCTATAAGTCAATGCCATAAGCTCTAATTGAACACACAACATCTTATTGAGATTCTAAACCAATCTGCAAAAAGAAATTTTGAAAAAGCTCAAGTAATAATCGAGAACTTTGAAAAGAACTTTTCCACTAACCGACAAAATAGTCTGGTTTGAGTTCTAGAGGGTTTTAAAAGCTGATTCTTTTTGCAAAAGTTCACAAATAGCTTAACTAAGAATAATCAATAAGAAAAATCACAAAAAGCCAAGTAGAATAAGCTGTGGAAGCCAATTAGCTGGCTGAAAAAGCAAAATAAGCTAGTTTCCTAGCAAAAGCTTAACAAAAAGACTTATAACTTCTCAAATATGATATTAAGCTGAGAAAAATGACACCTATTACAAATTCAAAGTTGTTGCATGTACCAATAAGTAGTTATGAAAAATAAGCCAAATTGTGCTTATTTGACCAAAAGTCAAAGTCCACCAAATGTTACCAAATGATCAGGGATTGATTATAAGCTTGTTTTAAGCAACTTTTGTGAAGAACTCAAGGTTGAGCCCGTGTGAATCAATTGGTCAGTTGACCAAACCTTGACAGATTTTGGCAAAATTAAGCCAATAAGCCAGTTAGCTTATAAGCCAGTAAATAAGCAAACCAAAGAGAAAGAAGCACTCACAAGAAGCACAATAACAAGATTCAAGCAGTTAAAAGATAAGGCATACACTAGAATAGCAAATGCAAGCCTAAAATGAGGTGGTCACTTTGCTGATGCAAATGACCACTTCAGCCAACTTTGATAAGCTCTAGCACCCACAATAAGCCACCAAAATCAACAAACAGATATTGCACAGATAGCTTATCACCTAAAATCTTCCCAAACCAAATTTCAGACCCTAGATCCAACAAACAAAGATTTTATTGGATTTGATGTGTTTGACCAATTTCAAACCAATATTTTCAGATTTTTCCAAAACTTTGAAATCCTTTTCCAAACCTCTTGAGACTTAACCAAGGACCAAAACTAGTGACAAATGACTTGTTTTGACTATCCAAACCCTAAGAACCAAGGGCACAAGGCCACAAGGCCTTATGATTCCAAAAACCAAACAACCTTGTTTTAGCCCCTTTTCAAACAAAATTTGGATTCCAACACACAACCTACTGATTTTATGGTTCAAATATCTTACCTAAGTGACAACTAACAGATACAAACAATAAAACACAAAGCACAAACACAAGAACACCAAATCACATGGCAACCTCATAACAGACATGAACATGATATTTTTTAGAGGAAACTGAAATAAAGATTATACATATCCCCCGCAACTTCTAGGGAGATCAGCTATGCTCCTTGGACCACTCTCAACAGCTAGAGAGTGACCAATGTCCTTGAAACAAGAAGGATCAATGTCTGCTGATGGTTCAAAGTAGAACCAGACCTTGATATGTATGATCTTTAACACAAGGCAACAAACAGCCTAACCAAAGGCTCAAATCCCTTCACAATCTTGGTGTCAACAAGCTTGTAAGAGCTTAGGGCTTATGGTTAAGGGTTAGTACAAGAAAAATAGGAAAACAGATGACTGGTATCAAGCTTATTTCAAACTTGAAAACCTTACCAAACATAAACGTGCTTTAACCAAAAGATCAAAGCACCTTTATAACATCAAATGGAACTCAGAATCACTCTTAAACAATACCAAATTTTAAAAACATAAAAAGGAATTACAATTTTCTTAAAAATACCAAACTTTTATAAATCTAAAAAGGGATTACAATGTTTAAAGAGTAAAACTGGAACAAAGGCCTCACCACTGGTTGGGGATCCTTTAATAGAGTACAAGTGATGATTCTAGAACATGAAATACATCAAAACCCTAACTAAGAAATCTCTAAATTGCCCTTGAGTGCATTGAGTTGTTGAGTTGTCCAAATACATCCTATACGTCCATTTTAGCTTTGTGACCAAGCATGGAGTGTGGGCTGTTGATTTGGCCACATGTCATTCCTTGGAGAGGAAGTTGGATTATGATTTGTGGACGGCTGAATGGGGTGGGGTCCTTGAGTGGAGTGGTGTGATGTTTCATGTGTGGGATGTAAACATGTGAAGGTGAATTATGTTTTGGTAAAAGTAATTTGGAAAAACCCTTTGGCAGTAAAAAGTTAAATCTGGGTTGCATAGGGTGAATAGTGGTCTCCTTTGATCCGATTTTGGTGGAGTGGAAAGGGTTTGGCGCATTTTTGAGTTTGAAAGTTCGGTTGTACAACTTTAGCCCTTAGTCTTTGGCAAAGCTTGGAAACTATCTTTATTGGGCCCAAAAAATGATTTCCTTTGTTAAATAACTTTCCAATTTCACGCATTTGCCCCAAAACTTTGTAACAAGGATATTAAGGACTTGTTTTATCATTTTTAAGAAATTTAAGGGCTGATCTTGGACATTCTTGAACTTTGAAGGTATTCATTGGATATTTGACTTCATGAGGGACCATTGATGACAATTTAGAATTGTTAAGGGACTAAACTTGCAAAACCTCAAAGTTGAGGGGCTAGTTTGTCATTTTGACAAACTTACGGGACCAAACTTATAATTATGAATATACAAGGGTATTAAGTTTCATTTCTTCATAAATGAGGGATCATTCTTGTACATCTTCAAGTCTTCAAGGTATATTCTTTGAGAAATCCATAACTAGAGCCCGGTTCATTGTACGGCTTCGTTTCTCGTGTGCGTTTTTCCTTGTTTCTTGCGATCTTTTGTCTTTTTCACGATATACATACCTAAAATACACAAGTAAACAAACACAAGAATATATATGACATTTTTATGACATTTTATGCATTTAAAGCCCGAAAAGAACGATGAGATCATGTATAAATGCCATCTCATCTAAATGATTTGATATTTTCTCCCCCTTAAATACAGACTCGTTTTCTATTTAAAGAGCTGTAGTCTTAGTATTTAAGAGTAATGATGAAAGACTTTTTCCGTTTAAGATGATATAAGAACGATTCGTGGTGGGAATAAGATTTCTCTTATTTTAACAAAATAAGTGCACTGAAGCGTACACTAATTTGTGTTAGACCAAGTTATAAAGTAAACTTAATCCCTTGTATGGTTTTAAAGTAAACCATACCCGAGAAAATTCATTCCCGTTGTGAGCCAACGTCTTCGTATGAAATATGTGACTTTAATGCGAAAAGCGGGTTGCAGTCTGAAATAACTACAAGCCATAAGGGAATGTTTTAAAATATATACAACTTTTATACGGACTCTATTTATGGTGTCGTGTCAATTTTAATCGACATTTCTAAGGCCGTAAATATTACCGTACTAAAAGACATGCCCGATTTAAAAAAAAAAAATTTGGATTTTCTTGATTTTATAGTTTTTATGGTTTTTGTATGTTTTTTATTTTGTATTTTTCTTTTGGTGGTTTATATATATACGATAATATACAAGATCACGATAAAAGGATACTCTAGAATAGTTTACCACCACTATTATGCATATTCTTCTGCCAACTCCTTAAGTGTCGCTGGTGAGAATGATTTCGTGCCTAGCTTTTCGATCAAAAACTCAATACGTCCTCGATCTAAGGCCTTTGTGAATATATCCGCCAGCTGATAATCAGTGTTGACAAAATACAGTTCGATCACTCCATTTTCCACTTGCTCTTTGATGAAATGGTAGCGAATATCAATGTGCTTTGCCCGGGAGTGTTGAACGTAGTTGCAGCAAAGGGCAATGGCGCTTTTGTTGTCACAGTACATCGGAATTTTGTTGAATCCAAGACCGTAGTCAGTTAATTGTGATCTCATCCAAAGAACTTGAGCACAGCAACCGGACATAGCAATGTATTCAGCCTCTGTACTTGATATAGCAGCGCTTTTCGGCCTTTTGGATGCCCAACTAATCAGTCTATCTCAAAGAAGTTTCACACTGCCATAAGTGCTACGTCTAGTATCTTGACACCCGGCATAATCCACATCTGCATATGATATTAGTGCAATAGAGGAATCCTTCGGATACCACAGACTACGATGAAGTGTTCCTTTAAGATACCGAAAGATCCTTTTCACAACATGTAAGTGCTTTTCGGTAGGACGAGCCTGATACCGGGCACACATGCATATAGCAAATTGCAAATCAGGCTTGCTAGCAGTTAGATAGAGAAGGGTGCTGATCATTCCACGGTAAAGTTTAGGATCGACAGAAATCCCATCCCTATCTTCATCTAACTTGGATCTCTCCACCATTGGATTATCCACGGGGTCATAGTTTTCGAAATGATACTTTTACAACGATTCAAGAGCATATTTAGATTGATTAATGAAGATGCCTCTGGGATTTTAAGAAATTTGCAACCCTAAGAAAAATGAAAAGTTTCCCATCATTGACATCTTAAAACGCGTGGACATGAATTTCTCAAAATGGTCAGACAGTCTTTGATTAGTGGCAGCAAAAATTATATCATCAACATAAATTTGTACCAGTATCATGTGGTTGTCCTCCTTGAGAATAAACAACGTAGGTCCACTTTGCCTTTGGAGAAGCCTTCCGAGATGAGATAAGACGATAGGAGATCGTACCACGCGCGTGGAGCTTGTTTCAACCCATAAAGAGCCTTCTTGAGCTTGTACACATGATTAGGATACTCCGAGTTGATGAATCCATTCGGCTGGCTTACGTAGACATCTTCCCTTATTTCACCATTAAGAAATTTCGTCTTAACATCCATTTGGTAGACGATCATGTTCATGTGAGTAGCATAGGCAAGGAATAGTCTAATCGCCTCCAATCGTGCAACAGGAGCAAAGTATTCTTCAAAGTCAATTCCCAAAGCTTGTTTGTAACCTCTAGCAACCAATCTAGCTTTATTCTTTAACACTCCACCTAACTCATCGAGTTTAACCTTATAGACCCACAACAATGTAAGGATGTCAACGTTGTCGGGTAAAGGAACTAATTCCTATACTTCAAGACTTTGAAATTCATTAAGTTCCTCTTGCATGGCTTCAATCCAAGATGATTGTGTCATGGCTTGTTGCCAATTTTTATGTTCAATATCGAAAAGAAATGCATCAAAGTAGCAATATAATGCATGTTCTTTGAGTTGATGGCGTGTTAAGACTGTTCGATCGATGTCACCAATAATATTGTGGATTGGGTGATCCTTTGTCCATTTGGTGTTGTGATTTTCAATTTGTGGTGGTCCGGAGTGAACGATTGCAGGCGCTTCCTCTAAGGTAGATGCACCGTTAGGGTTTTTGGGTATTTGTGAACCAAAGAATGGAAGCTCTTGTAGGTGAGCAATTTCCAAATCGTGATCATAGCAATCCTCTTCAACATCATTAGGAAAAAGTGGGGGTGTTTATTTGGGTGTAGTTTGAGAATTGGTAGGGGATGGTGCATCTGGTTTAATAGTAACTGTAGATGCATCTGATTGATTTCCATTATCTTGAGCAACAACTTCGGGAATCGGAGCTACTGTTGCAGGTGCTGGAGAATCATCACTTGGAGGATCAAAAAATTAATCAAACATAGGTTGAAATAACTCATCCCACTCGGGCCTTGTAGGTGGTGTAAATGACGGACAAGCAGGATTGTTAGGAGTTAATCCGGAACTAATCGTACCGGTTCCCATCTCATGTGATGCGGGTTCAGAGCTGTGTTGCTCAGAAGCCATCGTTGTCAGCTCATCAAAATCGGCATCCAAAGTTTCTACTATCTTGCCAAGACGACGGTTATAAATCTGGTAAGCTTTCTTTGCGGGTGAGTAACTAATGAAAATTCCAATATCAGCCTTCGGTTGAAGTTTGCCCATATTCTAACTATTAGTATTTGGATAACACAGTGCACCAAACACATGAAGAAAGGAAATATCGGGTTTGTGTCCATGAAGTAGCTCATATGGATTTTTCCATGGCGCTTACAAATGATGGAGCGGTTTTGGGTATAACATGTGGTTGCCACTACTTCAGCCCATAAGAATAAAGGAGCATTCGCATAAATCAACATGGTTCTGTAAGCTTCCATAAGTGTACGGTTACGTCTTTCCATGACACCGTTTTGTTGTGGAGTGCGAGAAACTGAAGTTTCCTGTGAAATACCAACCTCTTCATAATAATCTCGTAGAGTCTGATTAACGAACTCAGTTCCATTATCAGTTCGAATGTTGCGAACAGTAGCATTAAGACGCACTTGAATCATCTTAAGAAAAGTAATAATATATGTTGGTGCTTGATTCTTGGTTGCTAAGAACTTAACCCATGTAAATCTTGAATAATCATCCACCATGAAGAGGATGTATTTTCGACCACTCACACTAGCCGTACGCATTGGCCCGCAAAGATCCATGTGCAACAGATACAATGGTTCTTGGTTGCTATCTTCAGCTTTAGGTTTGTATGATTTCTTGGTGCTTTTCCCCAAAGAACACGCGGAGCATAAATGATCCTTGTCGAACTTAAGTTTTGGAAGACCACGAACAAGCTCGTTTTTTGCCAAATGGTTAATAACATCAAAGTTAAGTTGAGATAACCGGCGATGCCACAACCATGACTTGGTCTTACATGCTTTGGAGAGAAGGCATACAGGAGAGGCGGCCGTCATGTTTTGAATGGATAGTGTGTAGAGATTATCCCCTCGAGAACCTTTTAACAAATCATTTCTTACAAGATCATGAATGAAACAGGTATGTTGTCGAAAAGCGACCTCAAGGTTTGAATCGCAAAATTTTCCCACTGAGAATAAGTTGTGACCAAGTCCCTCCACATAATACACCCTTGAAATCGTAACATTCCCAATTTGATATTCACCATAACCCATGATTTTCGCAATATGGTCGTTGCCAAATTTAACCGTTTCTAGAAACTTGGCGACGAATTTTCTAAGCATCGAGCGTTCTCCGGTCATATGCTTTGAGCATCCAGAGTCCAAGTACCAGAGGATGATTTGGACCACCTGAAAATATCACCAGACAAAGACAATGTATCGGAATCTAAATGTTCATCTGTGTTAGTAGGTACATATATATTTATCATAGATTTGCTATCAGAAGAGTTATTAGGCTTCCAAATTTGCTTCCTAGATGCTGGCTTAGATTCTAGTTCTCTAATAACCTGAGGTACTTCTTTGCTGGCAGGCACAATAGTGGTTGCAGACCGAGTTAAAGGGCGCTTTTTCCCTTTCTTAGTGCTACTGTTCCTATTTAAAGGATGCTGAGACCTAACTTCCGTGGATGTGATCCTAGTTAAATGGCACGTAGTTCCATTTCCAGTGAAAGGTCCTACCAATGGGTTTCCATTGCCAACCAACTTGGGTGAATTTCTTCCCCGTTGGAGTCCATTCAAGATTATTCCTAATTACATACATTTCATTCACGTGATCAACAAGACATAAATCATGACGCTGAGATACATGCATTCATTATAATTCCAACATCGCAAATTAGAATTCACATTTTTCTTAAGCTGTTTCACAGACGCAAGGCCTTTAGTCTTAGTTACATGATTCTTTTTATTCAAATTTGAAATAACATTCCTAGGGTGAACTTCTACTTTCTTCTTCGTAGTCCTACTAGTGGAAGGCTTGACCCTATTATTCTTGTCTTAAGATCCTTTAGGCTTAGTAGATACAATTACTCCTGTAGAAGCCAAGGGAACATTAGTGACAGATTTTGATTTAGCCTTGATGGGTGTGTTTAGTATAGGCTTAGATACTAGATTCTTATTGAATGGAGTCATGGCAATGGTGGGGGTTTGTTGTTTAAGTGGTGTAGAACCCGGTTGTCCTATGTAATTCAAATGCTCTAAGCATTGTTGTACCTTCTCAATGTAAGCATGACCAGAGTAATAGTGACTATTCATGAGATCTAGTTCATAGAGATCATCTACCACATCCCTAGCAAGATCCATGTGCTTAACTGCATGATCCATATATAACTTATATGATAGTGGATTGTTCTTATGGTACGGGTTCTTAGTGATCACCACCTTGTTGGTTTTTGGAGCACTAGAGGTCAGGGCAAGGATTGTAGCTGGATTATCAACAACTTCTTGTCCTTTGAGTTGAAGTGTCTCCTTTAATTCAGCCAAAACCATGTTTTTGTCTATGAGTTGAATATTTAAGTCAGAGATTTCCTCACACTTATGGTTTAGTTGTTCAACAAGCGACTTTTGCTTTGCCGCATTAATAGCGAAGCGTTCTTCTAACAAACCATAAATTTGTGAAAACCATGCTTTACTTTATCAAACTCCCCTAGCATAGAATTAATTCTATCTTCTAAGGCATGATTTTTAATCTGTGCAACCTCTAGTTCCAATTTCTTTGTTAAGGACTCTCTCTTAAGTCTCATAATTTCTTCCTCTAATGCCTGAACCACCTGAATCATCTTGTCACTAGTCTTAACGGAGTTTTCACAATCATTTTTTTGAAGGAGTTTCATTTTTAGATTTGATTTTCAATTTCAAGAGATATACAATGTTGTTGAAGCTCATTAAAACGTTTTGAAAGTGAGTTATAGGAATCTTGAAGCTTTAAAAATTCAACGTTAGATTCGTGACAAAAATGATTATCTTCGTTATTCACTGGTTCAACAATATGCACATCATCACATTTATTCACAACAGATGTAAGATCAATAGCACATTCATGTTCCAAGAATTGGTCATATTCGGACAAAATCTTTTCTTTCTCAATTAGATGTTGCTCATAAGCATCATCCATTTCATAGAAAACTTTTTGTACTTCAACCATTTTGAAATTAAGATTATCCCCAAGATCTAGAAATCCTTCTTTAATATTGTTTACAAACGGAACGATCTCTTTCTCAAACACCGATTTCATGTGTTCGAAAGCCCATTCTCTAGCGGTTTGAGCCTCAGAAGTCGTACATTCCTTAACGATCTTGTCAAATCCGGTGATGTATCACCTAATCTCTTTCATGCTTAGCAATACAGTACTTACCGGTGGAAGACCCTTTGGAATTTCCTTAGGTTCATTCGGATTGACAAGTGTAGAAAATATACTAAGGCTTTCTCTAGTAGACATGTAAGTTGGTGTATGGATAAATTCCCTTTGTATATTAAAGCGAATTCTAAAATCCATTTTTGCATTCTCTTCATTAAGTTGTGGATAATCACATTTAGGATATGTAAAAATCACTTTTGACCGATTCTCTTCATGCAGTGACATATCTTCGGATTCATTCGAAAACACAATCGGATCTAAGACCTATCCTAACTTGGCTGCATCATAAAGTCATGGGTTGTGGTTAAATGCTTGCTTTGCATACCCTGGGTTAGGTGGTAAGTCTCTTAGACGCGATAGAGTGAATTCCTTAAAGGATGAATGAAACAAGTGTACTAAATATGAAGCATAGTATTGTTTTAAAAGCAAAACTTCGATCTTTTTAACTTCCTCATACGCCTTAATTTCCGTTTCAACCCTTTTAGACTCGAGAATTTCGAAATCCGTTTGTAGTTTTTGAAAATTATTAACGACTAACTCTTTTTCTTTAAGTTCTTTTAAAAGATTTGCTCTTAAACTCTCAATTTCTACCAAATTATCCATTTGGACTTCCCTAAACCTATCAAATTCTAGATTGGTTAAGGTAGTGGTCACTGGAGCTAATTCTATGGTTTTAACCTTTTTCTTATACAAAGCAAGCTCAACAGATAATGTCTGATTGACACCGAGGGTTTCAAGGACCGCACTATTCATTTGGCCAAGCATAGATGCCGACACCATAATCAAATCTTGTTGAGCAAACGAATTTGTAGACGTAATAGCTCCTGGTTGTGTTTCACTCAAAGTATGGGGACTTGCATTGATATTGCTATCATTTTTCGTCTCCTCGTTTGAGTTACTAACCACTGGAGGTTGTTCCGGATACTCAGACACTTGCTCAACTTGATAAGGTACAATACTAGTATCATTGGCAATATTTGGTACCTCAGAAATTGTGTCAGCTCCATAAAGTGAAATATTTCTCATGAGAGCTGCCTTGGCGGTATTGAGATCATTACAGTCGGAATCGTATGCATTAAGATCATCACGTTGGTATGCTGCTTTGTTGGTAGAAGCTACTGTGAATCCTTCAGTATCTGCAACTCCTACATCTGCTAGAAATTCTAACTCCTTTTCATCGAGTTCTCGACCTTGTGCTTGAGCATTTACCAAGTAAATATTTTCTTGAAACCAGGTACCATCCATCTTCCTCTTTGGCTGCTTACACTCCCTAGCCATGTGCCCTTCCCCTTTGTAGTTATAGTAGATAATAATCTTCACCTTGCCACTGTTGTTTCCTCTTGGAGCGGTGTTGAATGGGCGCGCAGTAGTATTAGATGAGCTTGGTCTCCCCTGAAGTGGTTGCAGGGTAACTCGACCATCTTGAATTGTTGCTTGTTGACTAGAGTTAGAAGAAGTTCTCAACTGATTGTTTGTTAGAGATGGTCCTCTATAACCTCTTTTGTTCAACGTTTGAGTTATGTAGGCAGGCATGGTGCAAGAACATCAGTAGGATTATCCCCTTGTCTGAACTAGGGAATTGGAACTTCATCATCACAATAGAAAACCGGTGCTGGTGGAGCCACATACACACTAGAAGGAGTACTGACATGTTGTGAGTAGTGAGGTTGAGGAACTTCATGTTGCTGGTAAGTGATAGCAGGATTTGTTGGTGGTTGGTAAGGAGAGTATGGTTGTTGAGCATGTTGTGATGATAATGCTGGTTGCTGAAATTGTTGCTGATATGATGTAGGTGGTTGTGGTAGAATAGAGTACTGAGGAAAGCTTGGAGTCTGATACAAGGGCTGATATGAAGATTGTTGTCCCATAGCATACGGAGAGTTGTGATTTGACAAAGTTGGATGATTTGCCATTAACGCCAATGGTTCGGAATAAGATCCTTGAGAGATGCGTTTCTAGATCAGGTGCTTCTCGTGTTGCTGCAAGAAAGCATAAAGTTGATCTAAATTTGGCTTGTGCAAATCCCAAATCATTTTAACATCACTGACATATTGTCTCCACTCTTGGGGTAACGTATTCAAGAACTTGGTGTTGAGTTGAAAATGAGTAATCCTTAGATTATACACATTCAAATCATTCATCAACGTAATGAAACGCCAGTAGTAGTCATGAAGTTTTTCCCCTGGAATGTATGTGAACCTATCAAACAAGTCATAAAGTTGACACTCTCGTTCATGGTTGGTGAGTGAAGTCCCTTCTAACAGAACAGTTAAGCATTCCCATAGATCCTTTGCCACTTTGTGTTCGTTTACTATTCGATAAATATCGGGTGGAAGAGCTTGAAGTATGGTCTGAACGGCCCTTTCATCCGCATCGGCAATGATTTTGTTAGCATCCGTTAATTCATGAAATAACCTTGGCCGAGTCACATTGTCGACAGTAACTTCTCCCCAATCGAGTGGACCTTGCTCAATGGATTGAACCATAAGTCTCCCATTGGGTTTGCCCATAATGTAAGTTCTCATGCAACCTTGCCATGCTTCAAATAGCTCTTTGATTAGCAACAGCGGGCGGTATCGGTACCCTTGATGATAGAAATATCGGTAAGCGATGTCATTGTAGGCATAAATGAATGAGGATTCATTTTTGAACACTTGATGGAAAAAGATTATCTTTTGATCGTCCAATGAAATAATGTTGTGAAAAGTGTTGTTGTTGATGTAGATCGTGTGTTGATGTAACATTCTTAAAATCCACTAAGAATCCTTGAAAAATATTCTAAATTAAACCAATCACAAATCTTCGGAATAATCCGCTATCTTCAGAATAAACCCTTATCTTCAGAATAACCCCTATCTTCGGAATAACCCCTATCTTCGGAATAAACCCTATCTTCGGAATAAACCCCAATCTTCGGAATAAACCCCTATTCAGAATAAAACCCTATCTTCGGAATAAATTTGGATCTTCGGAAAAACTTATGATATTCGGATAAAGTATGGTTTTTCGGAATAATGGGATATTCGGATAAAAGATGGATTTTAAAATAGTGAGATATTCGGAATAACTTGATATTTGGATAAAGATGGATTTTCAGAATTATGGGATTTTCGGATAAAACTCTATATTCGGATAAAGAAAGATTTTCGGAATAATGGGATTTTCAGATAAACGGAATCTTCGGAATAATATAAATCTTCGGATAACTGGAAACTTTTGAAGACTTTTTCGGAATAATTAACCCTTTTCCGAAGATGTATCTTTGGAATTAGAAACACTTTTCCAAAGAAGTATTTTCGGAATAATAAACCCTTTTCCAAATTTTAGGTGCGATTTTTATGATACAGTAACCAAAAATCACCCAAAAACACGAATATTTTTTTGTGATTTCAACCAAAATAAGTAAATCGAATGCTTTGTTTACAACTTTAAACCATAAGATCACAAAAAATTTCAAGATTTGAGATGGATTATCCTACAACACCCACTAACCCAATCAAAAACTAAACAACACGAATTAAATACCTTAAATCACCCCATGGCTCTTGATACCAATTGTCGAATAAAGATAATCTAAGATCTAATCAAGAGGGTTGTTGTTTTCTAGAGAGAGAAACTAGAGAGAGAAAGATGAGATAAATGTGTGTTTATTATGAAAATGAAATAACAACCAACACCCTCTCCATCAAAGGAGATGGCTTATATATCCAAGTCCTTAGTGGACTTGGGCCTTCTAACCCATGGACAGGCCCATGGGCTAGGTTGATAATATAAATGTATTAACTTTCTCAACGTTTAATAATATAATTGGAGTGACCGATACTTCTAATATACATTAAAAATGTATTTCCAACAATAATCGCTTTCGACGTATCTAAAAATGGATGACCTAAACTGAGAGGAACTTGAGGATCTGTGGGAATATCGTCCAGGATAAAGTCTACCGGATAATAGAACTTTCCCACTTTTACAAAAACGTCTTTGGCCGTTCCACATGCAGGATTTGTAGAATGATCGGCCATCTCGATAGATATTTTTGAACGAGTAAGATTAGGAAGATTGAGTGACTTAAACATCAAAAGAGGCATCAAACTAATACTAGCACCAAGACTGGCCAAGGCGTAGCATTCTTCCATATCTTGGATACCACACGGAATTAAGATTTTACCGAGATCACCGACTATTTGAGGTATGCGGTTAAGAAAAAGAGATGAACAATGATTAAATTTTTGCAATCTCTCCTTACCGTTCAACATACTTTTAAAATTAACGGCAAATCAAGGCATCATAATCAAATCGTCGACGAAACTTATGTTAAAATGCAAATCACGAAACATTTTTATAAAGCTCAAATTGATAATTGTTACGTTCTTGCAATTTTTCCTTGTGATGTCTCGATGGTTAAGGTAAGGGTGGTGTTGGGTGGGACGTAGGCATAGCCTTTGGAATCTCGGATTCCAAACTTGGTGAAGGGTCTACCGTAGGTGTGGTTTGAGCGGTACTTTGTGGAATAGAAACGTGCTCCTTTTCGACCACCACCTCGGGTTCTTCCTCAATTTACTCCTCTGTAGGAGTAATTGGTGGAGGAGTAGGCTCTTTAAAGGTCTTACCACTACGTGTGGTAATCACTTTCATTTCTTCCTTCGGGTTTGATATGGTGTTGCTAGGAAGACCACCGGAAGTAGAGGCTTTGTTCATCATGATAACTTCTAAGATAGCATTAAGCTTAACATCTTGCTTAGCGGAACTTTGGTCTAGCCTTTGTTCAAGCTTAGAGTGAATTTGCTCGATTTTGTTGTTTTGACCTCTAATTTAGTTTGTAAAATCATTTTTCAATTCTATTTTCATGTTGGCATTTTCCTTAGCAAAATTTGCTATTTCCCTTGTGTTTTTAGCCGTTTCCCTAGCTTGACTAGCCAACTGCTCTGGGATATTTTCGAGAATTTTATCATTTACCGTAGTGTAATTCAAAAAGTCATTTGCAGTTTTGAAATCCTTGACTCGGGTTTTGAAAATTACAGTTTTGAGTTTCGTTTTGTACTTGACCACTATTCCCTTGATTCCCATTGTTGTAATTACCCTTGTTATAATTCCGTTGATTTCCTTAGTAACCACCTTGATTGTTGTTGCGATAGTTGTTAGCATTTTGATTGTTTTGATTAGGTGGAAAACCCAGTGGAGTCCATTGATTAGTGCGGGTAACTTGACCGTTTTGGTTGTAAGTTCTCGTGGCCGCGTCGGCACTCGAAGTATTACCACCGGAGTTAATGCACTCGGAGAAATCATGAGCTCCAACACAATAAACACAAGTAACCTCTTAGCCGTATAGGGAGTGGGTTGTTCACCAATTTTTAGCTCTGTTAACAATCCCTTAAACCTATCGAACAATTTGTTTTCCACATTAGACTCAATTTCTTTAGCATCAATGGTAGGTGACAATGAAGGTGAAGCCATGCTAACACTCGATGTGTTACGAGGGCTATAAACTTTGGACCTATTTTCAATGATTGCCAATGCTTCTTCGACCGTTTTACACAAAAAATTACCACCCGCGGCGGCTTTAACATAATCTCGTTCATGATCATTCAATCCATTGTAAAACGTGTGGATTTGATGTAAGTCGGAAAAATCGTGATGAGGACATTCATGCAACATTTCCTTAAACCTATTCCAAGCTGTTGAAAAATTCTCATTATATTGTTGTGAAAACTTTGAAATCTCGTTTTTCAAATTCGTAATCTTAGAGGGCTGAAAAAATTGGTTAACGAATTTGGACACGAGATCCTTCCAAGTCAATATGGAATTGGGTGGTTCTTTCTCGATCCAAATCTTGGCGGGCCCCGCTAAAGAATACGAAAAAAGCATCATCTTAATGGAGTCATTCGAGACATCCTTAAACTTGCAATTCGATGTAAGACGGTTGAAATGGCGAATATGGTTGTGAGGGTGGTCCTTTTCTTCACCACGAAACTTGTTAGATTAGATCATGGGCAATAAACCCGTCTTAACATCAAAATTCTCCACAAGGATAGCGCGAATCACAATCGCTTCTCGATAACCCTCGGTGGGTGCTTGAAGCAAATCCATCATAGTACAATTAGCCATGGAAGCTTCTTTTTCTACAATGGGTTCGTCAATGGGAGATTCTTCAATAGAAGGAGTTGGTGTTCCTTCCTTTCGATTTCGATGCTTACGTGCACGTTTTGCTTGAGAACGAGTTAGCATAAACGTAACGTACAGCGTGGGGATGAGCAAAGAAGATTCTTTCAGGGTTTTTGTTGATTTTTAATTTTTTTGTGCTTTTGATTGTTTTTAACTTTTTTTTTGTATTTTTCTCGTGAATTATGTAGACAAAAATCTACAAATCTCTCCTTTAATCAAACCTTTTGATTAGAGAAGCCTCAAGGAATGAAAACGATCACTTAAAATGAAATCTTTCGATGAATTTAAAATATTGGTGGAACACCAAAACGTTTAGGAGGGTTCAAAAATTCAAAACCAAGAAAGTATATATGATACGTAGATTAATACTTTGGTTGGCAAACCCTTAATCGGCCTTCACTTTCTAAGTACGCACAAGCAAGCGGAGGAAACGAGGCGACGCGAAGCACTTAAGATCCTTTTTCCTTTAGGTCGTGAAATACAACCGCCTTATTCCCACCTTATAGTTTGTACTTGTCGAGATTAAGCTTCTTAAAAGTATTTATCTATTTTGCCTTTTCTATGTTTGATTTCGATACACTCGTTAACGACCGGTACGCCCGCTAATGAGGTGCGATTTCTCGCGTATTTCGAGATACTTTAGATTTATTGTGATTCGTAATACAATATATTAATATTGATATTCACAAAAACAAACGAGATAATATGTGTGATTAGAGTGCTAACCACACAAATACTAATTATGGATAATATTAAAAACAAAAATTTCCAAATTTAAACACAACACGCCTCCCCGGCAGCGGCGCGAAAATGATAGTAGTAAAAATACGTGTTTTAGAAAAATAACGTAAAAGCGGTAAGTATTAAGTGTACATTTAGGAAAATGTAAAAAAATTATGACCCAAGTATTGAGTTCGGTCGCCAAGGAGGATTAATGTGTGTCTTAAAACCGTAGTATTTGAGATTAATATTGATGAGATGAAAAAGGAAATAAAAAAAGACGGATTACGATTCATTTAAACTACGACGAATAACAACGTAAAACGTAAAACGTGACGAATTTAAACATTTAAACAAAAGAATAATTAAAAAAGAAAATTAAATCCAAAATAATATAAATAAGAATAAAAATTTAATATAAATATTTTAAAACTTATTTTCTATTTAATATTCAATTTTAAATGCTATTTAAATCCTTAAGATTAAATAAAATAAAAAATAAACCCAAAATATTATGTTATCAAATAAGAATCTTACTTTTATTATATTTTAATTAAAAAGCATATTTGTTGAATTTTTAAAATTGATTTCCTATTTTTAATTGACTAAAAACTATTAAAATATTAAAATAATCCTAAAAATTAATTAAATAATGACAAAAATATAAAAACTTTTCCAAAAATTCTAAATTAGTTTATATTACTTAGGAAAAATAAAACTTGCAAGTAAAAGTGATTTTTATACACTAAAGACAAAAACAATAAAGATGTGATGGAGACATGTGAGTTGTTTTGTCTTTTTGCTCACCTGTGGTTAGAACAAGGTAATCAGTGGGAAAGGAGTTCCCATTTCTTCACCTCAGAGAGTGAAAATTGGGCTTTTGAGCCTTTTTTGCTTGGTGTTTTTGGGCAATCAGGGCACCCCTATAACCATGAAGTTGTAGAGAGTCACAAACAATCAAAAACAACAACAATGAACACACCAAATTGCACAGATTAAACAAATAGTCCATAGTTATGAAGGAAATTGGGGGTTTGTGTGTTACCGTGACAAAACAATGACTTCCAAGTGATTTCTAGCTATCCAAAACTAGACAAACCTTCAATACCAGGTCACTAGATGTTTAATCCAACCTAATACCTACTAGTGAGCCAATTTTCATCCATTTAAACTTCAATTCAAACTTTGTGTGACTACAGGTGCAACAAGTTACTAGGACAAGTGGTTTTGCTAATATCTTTTACAAATATGTGAGATTTGACCTAAGTAAACCTAACCAAGCATATCCCAAACTTTACCAATCTGGAACACAATCCTAGATACTCCTTAGACTAGCATGCAGACAAGTTTTTAAGAGTCAATATTCAAAATCAAGAGCTCAATGAGGCCTGTTGTTTTTTGGCAGATTTTTAGCAAAATATGCAACTTGTTTTCTATTCAAAGATCTTCAATTCTAAGACCATTTTTGCACTAAATAAAGTGACACAAAACATGAAAGAAATACTATGAGACCTGTTATCCCTACAAGAACCTATTATCTCATAATCCAAACACCCTTAGTTTTCTGAAAACAAAGATTATCACTAAGATGTTTTAAAACAAAACTTTTAGACCCTAATCTAAATGACTAAATCATGCATATGAGTCAGATTCAATTCCAAATCAAGCAATATAACTGCAATCTAGCAAGCAAACCTAGGAAGACCTTAATATTAATAAATAAGCAAATAAGATGTGAAATCTGATAAGTACCTATCTTGGTCTTGTTCAGACCAGGTAACCACCAAAAACTCCAAGTGGCAAGGATCAAAGTTGGATGATGTTCTTGCTGGTGGGCTACAACAGCCCAAAGAAGAAGGAAGATGGATAGCTTGCTGATGGTTCTACCACAGAACCAAGCCAAAGGAAAGGTAAGAATGGCTCATATCTTTCATCCTACCAAAAAAGAAGAGTAATATCACAAAAGTAGGACTTGAAATCCTTGGACCAACATCTTTTGTTAAGGACTCTTGGTTCAAGGCATCAAACAGTGAGTGTTAGAGCTTCAAACATAAAAGATTGTTATCCCCTTTTTATATATGTTGATTAAATTGAGAATTTTTTTTGTAAAGAGGCCAAAATCAAGTAGGACTAACCCACAAGAATTACCCCCAAACCTTAAACACCCACGAATCCTTGTTATTATTCAATATCAGTGAGACATAGTCATGTCCAAAATCCAAAGTCTAAAGCTGTTGGATCCTTAAACTTACTTGATTGAATAAATTTTTTTAACAAATTCTAAAAAACAAATTTACTTTCTTTCAAACAGCTGTGATTCACTAACCAACTTCACATAAAACAAATGCTTGGAAAATCAACCTACCTAGACCAACTTCCTTCACAGTTTGGAAGGAAAGGTATTACAAAGGTATTAGGAGATTTCCAAGCTTAAAAAAAGAATTAAAACAAAAGAACTCATAATATTCCGAATCTAAACAAACTTTCATTCATAGAAAAGGCATTACAAGATTTTTTCGAAATTCTAAGACAAGAAGAAGGAAAATTTAAACAAGACTAAGACCTTTATATAAGAGGCAACAGATTTCTCTAGATGCAAAATGTAAGTGCTAACCCTAATGTATAATTTCCCATATTGCCCTTCAAAGATTCATGAAATGATACGAATATGCTATATTTTTGAATTCTTGGTTCTTGGCTTGTGATTGATGCAGAGGTGCAGAGATGATCCAAAGCAGTGCTTTTGGTTTGGAGAGTACGAAACCATATCCTGGGCGTTCAAAAATCTGTCTCCTTTGTCTTCTTGTTCTTGTCCAAGTCATAAGCATGTGAGGGGTGGGCCACACAGCTGAGCTGGGTGCCAGGAGATCACGTGGTTATGTTTAGACAAGGTTAAATCAAATATCTAGAGTTAACTGGGTTTTGATCTTTGAAATTGAGTGATTACCCAATTTAGGGTTTATGGGTGTTAATGTGTGTACAGGGAGCTCGTTGATCTGTTTAGGGGAGGGATTTGTTGTTAACTGCCACATTATATATTATAATAATCAATTTAAAAAGTAAATAATATATAAAACGTGGTTAGTGTTTTAGGGTTGGGCCAGGTTGGGTTGTGGGTAGGTAGTGGGTATGGATCCGGGTTTGGGTGGGTTTGCTAATGTGGCATTATGTGAATGGTGGTTTGGGATGATGTGGCAGCCCAGTTTGGGTTCGGTGGGTTTATAATGGATTGTTGGGTTTTTAATGGGTTCCATAGTTAAAGAAGTTTGTTGAATTGGCAGCTTTTCCCCCTCTTCTAACACTCCTCTTTTGATAAACTTTGCAAAAATAGTCCTTTCCCTATTTCACTGTTGGTCCTTTTCCTTTGCAACATTAATCCTTTTACACTTTCACCACTAGTCCTTTTAACAATCTTTGTAACAAGGATTAATTATGAAGTTTCTTTAATAGTTGGAGGACTTCTCTTGTATTATTGACAAACTTTAGGGACCAAACTTGTACTTTTGATATTTACAAGGGTATAAAGTGTCAATTCTTGAAAGATGAGGGATTAATGTTGACAATCTTCAATACTTCAAGGGTCTTTTTGAAAATTTCAACACTCGGGTCCGGTTCATTGTGCGGCTTCGTTTCTCGTGTTAGTTTTTGCTTGATTCTTGTGATCTTTTGTCATTTTCTCGATATCCGTACCTAAAATACACATTGAACAAAGACAAGCATATATATGGCACTTTTAATGATATTTTCACCGTTTTAAGCCTGTTTTGGATGATGAGACCATGTATAAAAGCAGTCTCATCACTCCCCCATACTAAAGTATCTTATCACCTTCAAAATTCATTTTTATCGACTTTATTGAAACGTAAACTTACTTAACTACTACTACGTGTGTTTTAGACATAATGTAGGATTTTCATCGCAAAATGGGACGTTTAGGTTCATAGAACAAGAACACGTGAATGCTTCGTTAGAAATAATTTCTTCGTCCTCAATTTTCACCCAATTCCATGCTTAGCGTGTAACAAGATCATTGTCATTATAAGTTAGTATGGCTAACACTATTCATATGCCCATAATCACGTACTTAGACTCCCTTAATCCTATTTTTTATCTCTTATATTTTATTTTTGTCTTAAATGATCATGATGATACATTTTTACTTATGCGAGAATAGAGATTAAGGTTCAAAAGTAAGTCATAACGGTGTAACCAAAACCATCAAATTAATAACCTCTCCTAATAGTCAACGATGTCAAAAAATTAAATCAACAAGTGAGATTCGATAAACACGGTTTTATAACGGTTTTGAACATGGGAATTATTACCAAGACTTGTATACGCCCCCTAACGGATGGGCCTTATTATCATAGGATTACCTTCGCTTTTAAGGGCTTCGGTCTTGCCTTGCTTTTTATTTAACCTCGCCATGAGGTGTTTATTATGGCCAAAGATGTATATCCTCAACGTAAACATAATTTTGGATCTTTAAAATAAAGTTTAAGGGTTTCACTTTCAGTTTTGCATAGATTTTTCGGCCTTGTAAGCTTTAAATTTTTCCTTGATTTAGGTGATTAAGTACTTAAAATTATTACTGGGTGAAGCTTTCGATTATTCGGGGTGCCAATACTTCAAAACCGTGACGCTGGCGATTCTCAAATGTTTTCCCAATTTAATTACATAGAAGCTACTAGAAAAAATTTAGAAACCAATAATTAAGACTAAACCGCTAAGTCAATATTAATTAGCAAAATTAATATTCAAGCGAGGGGAGAATAAGAAAACAATTAAAACACCTGAGTTTTTGAAAGAATATAAATACTCTACGTTTAGCATAGTAACTTATAATTAACTCTATTATTTCTTGTCCTCATTTAAGAGACTTGATAGTTGTGTAAACACCCATCCTTTTTACCACTTAACTACAATAATAACCGAGCCAAAACGTGTATTTTATGTCGTAAATGTCGGAATTATGCGTGGTTTGTGTTTTTGTTGTGATTTAGGACGAAAATGTGAAAAGGGGAGAAAACACGAGCATTCACGGGCTTTTATTGAAAAAAAGACAAAAGACGAAGTCAAGAAATCAAGAGTGCAAAAAGAACGGAAGTCCAAGACGAATTCTAAAGATTTATCGAAGAAAAAGTCAAAAGACGGAAGTTTACTAAAAGCCGAAGAACTAAAGTCTAATTTATTGAAGAATTACAAGACGAGTTTAAAGAAATCCCGAGACAAAGTCATTAAAGTCAAAGAATTAAGAAGACAAAGACTTAATCATGCAATTAAAGAAAGAAGAAAGAAGGGAGGAAGCTTCCTAAGAACCTCCCTAATCCTCCTATTAATAGATCATTAGCATTTCATTTTCATTTTGTTGGCTAAGTTTGACAATTAGACTTCCACCATTTTAATTACTTGTCATTATGTCATTTACTTAATTGTCTTGCACCTTAAATTCATTTAATTTCAAATAAGTTTCCTTTTAACTATTGTCAATCTTTACTTTTATTGTCAATCTTCTATCTTCCTTTCTTATTTGATCTTTCATCTTTATGCTTTATTGTTCATGTTTATGTTTCTAATGTTTTATTGATTTGATTAAAGAGGGTTTTGATTATTTTGATTATTATTGTTAGTGTTTTTGATTCGGTTTGATTAGTATTTGTTATTAGATCATTTGTGATTAGTTTGATTTAATCTTGTGGTTGATTTTGATTAGTTTTGTCTAGATTCGTAGCTTTTTGTTCGTCCCGTGTTCTTCGCTACTGTTTGTGTCCCAGGTAATATTCCAGATCAAGGAGTTAAGCTGGTGGTTCCGTATCAAGTGTTTCAGCAACTTATTCCGAACCAAACTTTGATTCCGGGTCTTCATTCGGAACATTCCGAACGAAGGGTTTTGAGGATTTGTTCCGGATCAAAAGAATATTCCGAGTCAAAGGAAATCATTCCGAACGAAGGTTGTTTATTCGGAATATTAAATATTCCGGATCAAGTGACATTCCGAACGAAGGTGGTTACTTTTGAACATTCCGAATCAAGGAAGTTCATTCGGAATATTCCGAATCAGGGTTGTTTATTCCGGATCAACATCACATTCCGGATCAAGGTGGTTCATTCGGAATATATTCTGAATCAAGGAAGTTCATTCGGAACATCAAATATTCCGAATCAAGGAAATATTCCGAATAAAGAGTTTATTCCGGATAAGTGACATATTCCGGATAAAGGATTTATTCCGGATGAGAGTTTTGGCTTAGTTATTCCGAACGAAGAAGAATTATTCCGAGTGAAGGTGACATTCCGAACGAGTAATTATTCCAAGTGAGGTATTTTTAGTTTTAGTTTATTTTAATTTTTAAATTTTAATTTTCCCGCCTTTTTACTTAGTTGCACTTTAAATTTACTTGCGTTAGATTTATTTTAAGCCTTGCCTTAGTTTAAGTTTTAGTTGCGTTTTAAGTTTGCCTTAGATAGTTTTAAGTTTGCGTCATTTACTTTAAGCGCCTTTTAATTTCTCGTCACGCTTTTAAATTCCCGCCATTTATTTTAAATTAGATTTAGATTTACTTTACCTGATCTTTACTTTAAAGTTTTCCACTTTTTAATTACTACAACAACGCAACTATTTGTTCCACCAAAAGACAGCTGAGTCGCACTTTAATCCATTTTTCAATTCGAAGAGACTGTGACGATAAATTTTTACATACAAAATCTAGTGTATTAAATGGCGCCGCTGCCAGCTCTTTTCGTGAAGATTAACGGTTTTCTATGAGAGACGTGTTGCTTTTTGGGATCCGTTCATTCGTGAGCGTTATTTTCTTGCTTAAAATTTTCAAAAAAATCCATAAAAATAAAAAATTTAAAAAAAATCCATAAAAATAAAAAATTTTCAAAAAATCCAAAAAGATTTTATTTTTATAGTGTATATATATTGTTTATTGCTTTGGTATTGTTTTCTTTTGCTTTTTCAGGTGTATGCGTACTAGATCTTCTAATTATCAAGAGCCCGAGACTCGTGAAGATTTAAGTATGGCACGTGTGAACAACAACAATAATCCACCACGCCTCAACAATAACAACAACAATGTTCTTCCACAGCCCGATCTTCGGACAATGGAGGAGCTTTGTAAACCCACCATGTTAGGACGAGGAGGACCGATTGCGCCGATGCAAATCACGGCTCCAGAGTTTTTGTTGAAGCATCACATGATCCAGCAAGTGCAAACTAATCCATTCCGAGGAATGCCTGATGATGATACCAACAAAAACCTCGACAAATTCATTACAATCACTCAAAGCATGAAGTTGCCCGGTGCCACAATGGATGTTCTTCGCCTATAATGGTTTGATCATCTCTCGAAGAATTCCATTCATACTTGGGACGACATGACTCAACGATTTTTTTCGCGCTACTTTCCACCATCCATGGTCACGAGCCTTCGAAATCAAATCAGCGGTTTCATGCAAGAACCCGATGAATCTCTCTTTGATGCTTGGGAAAGATATAATGTTTTGATCGATCGATGTCCAAACCACAGCATGCTCCCAGTGACCTTAATTGATACTTTCTACAACGGTTTGACTTTTCGTGATCGCGATACGATTAATGCAGCCGCCGGTGGCACATTTATGAAAAAGAGACCCGAGGAGTGTAGAGGGCTTATTGAGAACATGACTACTCATCACAAAAATTGGGATTCCTCCGCTTCTTCAAGGAACAACCCGAGAGTCAATGTTTCTTCTACTTCAGCAAACCCCGACATGACCGAATTCACCCGTAGTATGGCCGAAATGAACAAAAATATCTTGCTCCTTGCTACAAACCAACAACAAGTTAAAGCGGTGGCTAATCCTTGTGAGACATGCGACGGTCCTCAATCATACACTGATTGTCCTTCTACTCAAGGAAATCCAGAAAACGTGTATGCTGCTTATGGTAATTTTTCACCGGAAAATTACCAAGCCCGACCTCAAGGGGATCGAAATTTGCTGAGTTACCGGTCAAACAACTACCTTTCACCCGGTTTTTCTCCTCAAACCAAAACCCCAACAACAACTACAATAGAAGCAACCAAATCCCACCTAGAGCTTCTAATCCTTATCAGCCACCCGCTCAACAAACCCCACCCATGAATCAAGATGTTGAAGCGTTAATGAGAACTCAAGGAGAGCAAATCAATAATCTACAAAGCCAAATTATCAACTTGAAAGGGGATATCACTAAGCAAGGGAATGACATTATATCCGAGCTTCGAGATAATATTCAATCCTCCTTCAGCAATCAAACGAATGATTTGAAGAATATGCTGGCTAGTTTCTTACCCACCACTAAACCCTCTACTTCGAGTTCTCTACCTTCAAACACCGTCACCAATCCGCGAGCGAATGTGAGTGCTATTACTACCCGTAGTGGAGTTACTTTAGTAGGACCACCTATCCCGCCCCCATCATCTACACCTCCTCCACCACCATTTATCCCTACTACTCCTACACCTAGTATTTGTACACCATTACCGTCTCCGCCTCGTCATGACGATGTACCCAAGAAGAACCCTTCAACATCTCAACCTTCACCTTCTACACCTCCACCACCCAACCCCAGCATTCCTTACCCTTCTCGACTCAACAAGGCTCAAATTTTGACAAAGAATGACCTTCAAGTCGCTAACTTTTTGGAAAAGATTACCGGCATGAAAATCACCTTTACCCTTGTTGAAGCTCTTGCACAAATGCCACAATTTGTCAAGATGTTTAAGGAATTTCTTAGCAAGAAGGATAAGATTGCCGAGTTTGTTAATACTAGATTGAATGAAAATTGTTCTGCCGTCCTTCTTAAAGAACTTCCGGAGAAACTTGGAGATCCCGGTCGTTTTGTGCTACCTTGCACTTTTAACCAAACCGACAAATTTACTGCCTTAGCCGATCTCGGGGCAAGTATTAATTTGATGCCTTTAACTCTTTGGAAAAAGTTATCATTGCCCGACCTTACACCCACCAAAATGACTCTTGAGATAGCCAATCGCACTCTCGCTTACCCCGTTGGTATTGCCGAAGATGTGTTCATTAAAGTTGGCACATTCCCTTTTCCGGTCGACTTCGTCGTTGTTGATTATGAAATGGACCCTCGTATTCCGTTAATACTTGGACGCCCATTTTGAGAATCGGTAGAGCTTTAATAGATGTGGATAAATTTGAGCTCATCTTAAGAGTCAGGGATGATGCACAAGTTTTTGAAATAGGGAAGCTTACAAGCAAATCCTTTGGAAGAGAATCAGTGAATATGATTAATGTGTTCGATGATTTTGTCATCTACGACAATCCTTTATTCGATTCTTGCAATGATAATCCACTATTTCAAGATGATGTGGATGATTCTCTCTCCAATTTGGAACCTTCACCCATATATGATTCTCCACCGATCTTTGATGCTTATGATGATGATTCTAGCTCCGATGGGGATGATTATGATGATTTTACTTTCGAGTATCCCGACATGCCCACCTATGATGATTTTGATGATGCCGATACTCTTTCGAGTGATTCTTCACATGATGAAGATCCTCCACCTACATCACTTCATCCTACTTTGGATGACTACTCATTTGAGGAAGACTTGTCTACTTTTCTCAATACATACTTCCCTCATGAGAGTGATGCTCCTCCTTTAGACTTTGATGATTATGGTCTTGATCCTATTTCGGATTTGAAGAAAATTCTTTCAAAGGAGAAGCAACCGGACGACACCAACATCCGCAGCACGTATTTTTTGACACCTCTTTGTCCACCTTCTGAGGACGAGGTTGTGCATTTTCTTCGTGGATCATCTTCAAATGCTGCTGAGCCTGAGTGTTATTTTCCCCTAAAGGAAAAGGTGTTCGACCCCGGTATCGATATTCTTCAGCCATCTCAGTATCCATCTGATGAAATAAAAGGAAAAATCTTTGGAACTTATGAAGATATGCTTGCACCTCACCATACTTGCTTCCACCGTACTCCATCTTTGCTTAAGGAAAACTTGCCTACTCTTCTTTGGCTAGCCTTGTTTGCCTTAAGCTTATGCTATTTGATGGACGAAAACTATGTATTTGATCTCGGTGGATATGTTTCATGCTTCTTCCTAGCTAATCAAGGTCGAGTCAGGCACACGACTCGGTGAACAAAAATCAAGCGCTTCTTGGGAGGCAACCCATGTCTCTAACTTTTAGCTTTCTTTATCCTAAGTGTAGACCCGTTGGTGTTTGCTATTTCCTCTCTTCTCATATTCAAGGATTCGAGCGCTCAATGATCCACTCTTGATGATTTTTGACGACCCGTGATTCCGTGTTTCCATCTTCCCGGTTCTATCCTAAACTCTTTTCGATTCACTATTTTATATTTTCCAATATTAAAATAGGAATCTCGTTAGTTGTCTTTTCCTTAGCAAGATTTAAACAACGTGCACAATGTCCTAAGTGTAGGGGAGTTTACTCCCACATGCTTAAACATTGAGGACAATGTTTATATCAAGTGTAGGGGGGACTTCTATCGAAGTTAAGTGGTCTTTTCCTTGTATTTGTCCTCATTTTAACCGGAAATTCAATTTTTCGACATTTTTCAAAATTTTTGATCTATTTTGGCCTATTAGTTTTTACCTTTGTATAGTAATTTTTCCTTCTTTGCTAGAATAAAATTTTAATAAAGTGGTTTTAATTTTTAAACGTTGTGAATCTTTTGACTCAACCCGAGTTTACTTATCTAAGTTTACTCTAGCTAGTATCCTTAACGTGTTTAATTCAAGTTTTGCTAGGCTTTTATATAGGGAGCTTTAAAACGCAAAAGTCTTAACTCTCCCGGGTTAAGAACAAGAACTTTTCGCAAGTTCCTATAATTGATCCTAGAGAGTCGTTTATCAAGGGAACTTTAAGATGCAAATTCTAAACTTGAAAAAGTCTAAGAGTTTGCAAGATCCTATACACGACTCGAAAACCCAAAACTTTGATTTAATAGGCTAAGCATCCACGAGTCTCATTCCTTGAGATTTTAAATTGTGGAGAACGAGAGATGATAGAGTCAATTATAAGTTTGGTATTCTTTCGTGAATTTATGTGAGTTAATTATAAGCCTATTCTCCCATCGCTTGCTAATAAATTTATCTGCAATAAATAAGGTTGTACGATTTGAGAAGTTACTTAGCTTCTAGCCCAAGATCGTTTAAAAGTTGCTCGGTATGGATTAGAGTTCATAGCCAAGGCATAACTTATTGAAGCGGGATGCGAAGATTGGCGAGTCCGAAAAGGCCCTAACAAGGCATGAGGGCTACATTTTGTTGCTAAAGATCCAAAGTGATGTGAAGAATCATTTATCAAAGATCAATATGAAGGATCGAGACACACGACGAAAAGCAAAAACTCCCCAAAAGATCATGGAGAAGTCTATCCAAAAAGGCCCTAACAAGGTATGAGGATAAATAGATCCAAGTCCAAAAAGGAGGCGGATCGTTGTATATCAAAGTCCCAAATAAAGATTGGAGAAAAATGAAGAAGTCGTGGTCCAAATATGAAGAATCTCTCAAAACTTCAAGTGAAGAAATTCCTATTATGAAGAGAAGACCATTATTTCATGAACGTCTCTCAAGATTTGAAGTATGAAGTCGCTGCCAAATATCGGTCCGAGAAAGGTCTCAAATCGCGAAGCGAGTTATGCCAAGATATGAACTTTATGAGGTCCCGAGAAGCAGTTTTAAAAGATTTTGTCCTTTAGCTAGCTATTACTTAAATCGTCCCACTTTATTTTCAGCCTAAATAACTATCGAAATAAGTCAACAATGCATCCTCGTGATCATTCAAGACAATAATAAAATATAAGATATACACCTAGGAATAAGGGAGTCTAAGTAAATAATTGGCCCACATGAGTTCGTGTTAGTTTGCTAACTTATAATAACAATAATCTCGTTTTTAAGCTTGGTTTGGAGAATGTGAAAACTTGAGGATGATGATTATTCATGACATTTCAAAAAACCCTAAGGCATGTTTTTGATTTCTTTACTTTCTTCCTTTGAATGCTTATAATTTTCTATCTCTTTAATAAAGGCCAAGAAACGTGCTTTGTAACTAATGCATTGCATGAGGACATTGCAATGGTCAAGTGTAGGGGATTTGATAGGTGTGTAAACACCCATCCTTTTTACCACTTAACTACAATAATAACCGAGCCAAAACGTGTATTTTATGTCGTAAATGTCGGAATTATGCGTGGTTTGTGTTTTTGTTTTGATTTAGGACGAAAATGTGAAAAGGGGAGAAAACACGAGCATTCACAGGCTTTTATCGAAGAAAAAGACAAAAGACGAAGTCAAGAAATCAAGAGTGCAAAAAGAACGGTTGTCCAAGACCAATTCTGAAGATTTATAGAAGAAAAAGTCAAAAGACGGAAGTTTACTAAAAGCCGAAGAACTCAAGTCTAATTTATTGAAGAATTACAAGACGAGTTTAAA
Source organism: Glebionis coronaria (assembly GCA_025667525.1). Lineage (NCBI taxonomy): Eukaryota > Viridiplantae > Streptophyta > Magnoliopsida > Asterales > Asteraceae > Glebionis > Glebionis coronaria. Next base: position 234,927,490 of record CM046879.1, read on the forward strand.
GAAATCCCGAGACAAAGTCATTAAAGTCAAAGAATTAAGAAGACAAGGACTTAATCATGCAATTAAAGAAAGAAGAAAGAGGGGAGGAAGCTTCCTAAGCACCTCCCTAATCCTCCTATATATATATCATTAGGATTTCATTTTCATTTTGTTGGCTAAGTGTGACAATTAGTCTTCCACAATTTTAATTACTTGTCATTTAAATACATGTCATTACTTAATTGTCTTGCACCTTAAATTCATTTAATTTAAAGTAAGTTTCCTTTTAATTATTGTCAATCTTTACTTTTATTGTCAATCTTCTATCTTCCTTTCTTATTTGATCTTTAATATTTATGATTTATTGTTCATGTTTATGTTTTGATGTTTTATTTATTTGATTAAAGTGGGTTTTGATTATTTTGATTATTATTGTTAGTGTTTTTGATTTGGTTTGATTAGTATTTGTTATTAGATCATTTGTGATTAGTTTGATTTAATCTTGTGGTTCATTTTGATTAGTTTTGTCTAGATTCGCAGCTTTTTGTTTGTCCCGTGTTCTTCGCTACTGTTCGTTTCCCATGTAATATTCCGGATCAAGGAGTTAAGCTGGTGGTTCCGAATCAAGTGTTTCAGCAATTTATTCCGAACCAAACTTAGATTCCGGATCAAAGGTCTTCATTCGGAACATTCCGAACGAAGGGTTTTGAAGATTTGTTCCGGATCAACAGAATATTCCGAGTCTAAGGAAAATATTCCGAACGAAGGTTGTTTATTCGGAATATTAAATATTCCGGATCAAGTGACATTCGGAACGAAGGTGGTTACTTTTGAACATTCCGAATCAAGGAAGTTCATTCGGAATATTCCGAATCAGGGTTGTTTATTCCGGATCAACATCACATTCCGGATCAAGGTGGTTCATTCGGAATATATTCCGAATCAAGGAAGTTCATTCGGAACATCAAATATTCTGAATCAAGGCAATTTTCCGAATAAACAGTTTATTCCGGATAAGTGACATATTCCGGATAAAGGATTTATTCTGGATGAGAGTTTTGGCTTAGCTATTCCGAACGAAGAAGAATTATTCCGAGTGAAGGTGACATTCCGAACGAGTAATTATTCAAAGTGAGGTATTTTTAGTTTTAGTTTATTTTAATTTTTAAACTTTAATTTTCCCGCCTTTTTACTTAGTTGCACTTTAAATTTACTTGCCTTAGATTTATTTTAAGCCTTGCCTTAGTTTAAGTTTTAGTTGCATTTTAAGTTTGCCTTAGATAGTTTTATGTTTGCGTCATTTACTTTAAGCGCCTTTTAATTTTTCGTCACGCTTTTAAATTCCCGCCATTTATTTTAAATTAGATTTAGATTTATTTTACCTGCTCTTTACTTTAAAGTTTTGCACTTATTAATTACTACAACGACACAACTATTTGTTCCACCAAAAGACAGCTGAGTCGCACTTTAATCCATTTTTCAATTCGAAGAGACTGTGACGATAATTTTTTACATACAAAATCCAGTGTATTAAGACTTAGCCTAAAAAGTTAAGGAATCAAAGCTAAGTGCTCAACTCGCACGGTCGAGTAAAAACTTACTCTTATTCTCGCCATCGGAAAACCTACATTCGTGTCTTAAAAACACTTATGAAAACATGAAAAAAAATTAAATTTGGCCATTTTTAGCCATATTTTCAACAAAACGATAACAAAAAGATAAATTTTAGAAAGCGTGAAGGTTTAGCATGTAAAGTATCTATTCACCCCATACTAAAGTTAAACATTGTCCTCAATGTTTTGAGTCTAAGGGTGGTATACCCCCATACTAGATACAAAGATTCGAATACTTAATCTAGCATGGAAAGGATGTAACCATTAAATTTATAGCCGTTTATGAAGTGTGCTAAAATACCTAAGGTTAGAACAATCAAGGATTATCATTTGGATATCGAAAAATTCTTCAAGCAAATGATCGAGGCTCACGTAAAACGAACACGAGAGGCTCCAATCGTGAAGATGATGAACTAAAATACCACAATTCACAAATAACCACGGAACAAAGGTTGGAAGGGCACAAATCCACTCTCATTAAGCTACATTAGAAAGCAATAATATGTACATGGATAAGCATTGGATTTCCGCCACGAAGCACCTCATTTTTTATTACCGACTCATCACCTCAATACTAATTATCATTGGGGAAGGTGACTTGGTTGAGGTCGTCCAAAGAAGGGACTTCCCCACCAAAGTAGTGCTTAACCCTATGACCATTCACCTTGAAGTTAGGACCATCATTTTGAGCTAGCTCGATGGTCCCATATGCAAATACTTAGGTGATGGTGAACGGTCTGGACCAACGGGATTTCAACTTGCCGGAAAATATTATCATTCTTGAGTTAAAAAGAAACACTTGATCTTCAATGTTAAAAACTCCGTTTTTAATTTTAGATTCATGAAACTTTTTGTTTTCTATTCGTAAGTCAATGAATTTTTATAAGCAACATCCCTTAATTCATTCGATTGCATTTTCTAGTGTTTTCCCGCGGTCTCAATGTCATCATTATAATGCTTTAGGGCCTAGTAAGCTTTGTGTTCGAGTTAAATTGACAAGTGACAATTCTTCCCATACACGAGCTTATATGGAGTGCACCCAATGGGCGTCTTATGAGAGGTACGAAAGGCCCATAAAGCATCGTCGAGCTTGTCCGACCAAGATTGTCGGTTCTCTCCTATCGACCTCTCTAAAATCCTTTTCAAGACGGGTTGAAACCTCGACTTGTCCACTCGTTTATGGGTGATAAGCCGTAGAAAGACGATGTGTAACCCCATATTTCTTTAAAACTTTCTCAAATTGGTCATTGCAAAAATGGGTTCCACGATCGCTTATGATAGCACGAGGGGTTCCAAACTGAGAAAACAATTGTTTTAAAAACTTGACTACCACACGAGCATCATTGGTTGGCAAAGCTTTGGCTTCCACTCACTTAGATAGGTAGTCAACGGCGACAAGGAAGTACTTATTACCTGATGGGAACGACCCCATAAAATCCATGCCCCACACGTCAAAGATCTCACACACTTAGATGATATTTTGTGGCATTTCATCGTGTTGTGAGGCTTTTCCTTGACGTTGGTACGAGTCACACGACTTGATTAGTGCGTGCGCATATCGGTAAATAGTAGGCCAAAAGAAACCAGCATGAAAGACCTTCTTCGCCGTGAGATTAGCACCATTGTGACCACACATGGGTCCCTCGTGACAAGCTCTAAGGATGTTAGTAGCTTCGGTGCCAAATACACAACGTCAAATGATTTGATCCGCACAAGTCCGAAAGAGACAAGGGTCGTCCCAAAAATAGAACTTGACGTCACGATAGAATTTCGTTTTAGTTGAGTCGTCATACCCTTAATGATGAAGCTGCATGCATGGTAATTTGCGATGTCCGCAAACCATGGGGTAGAAGAATCTTCCTTAGAATTCACTACACCAAGTGTCTCGAGAGGAAATGTTTCGGTGCTTTCCTTGTCCTCGTGCACACTTTGTTGAGGATCTTCAACTCGATAGAAATGATCGGCCGCAATATTCTCGGGTCCTTTTTTGTCTTTTATGGTGAATGTAGGTATTTTTTACACTTCACTTTATTTTTGGAAAAACAAAGCAAGTATAAAAGCGGTAAGTATTAAGTGATGATTTATGAAAACCAAACACTAATGACCCAAAGTAATTTTGTTTCCCAAGAAGGTTGATTGTGTGTGAAAAACTTGTAAGTTTTGGATTAATATTGATTAGAAAGAAAAAGGGGAGAAAGGAAAATGACGGATACGATAAAATTAAGCTAAGATGTAAAAACGTAAAACCGTAAAAATTGACAAAATAAAAACATACTCTAAAAATTCCCTAAAAATTACCAAAAATACATAAAAATAAAACTAAGATTTACAAATGATCAAAACTTTTTAAAAGTTTTTAATTAATTAATATTTAATTTTTAAATGCTAATGAAAGCCCTAAAAATAAATAAATTAACAAAAAGCCCAAACAAAGATTTTTCTACATGTAAACCTCAAAAATTTCTTAATAAAGCTAAAAAGTATTTTTCCAAATTTTTAAACCTATTAAAATCAATTAAAAATAATTAAAAACTAAAATAAAATATTAAAATAATATTAAAAATAAAAAATTTATAAAAATTTTAAAAACTTGAAAACTAGTGTATTTTAACCTAAATAATCAGAAAATGAAAGTGAAATTACCAAATTACTCCTATTGGGCCCCCAAATGGGCTAAAATGAAAAACAATCCAAAATTATTGGGCTTTTCAGCCCGAAAACAAAAAGTTCACAAGAAGCTCTAGAAAAGTACAGTCCAACTCAAAATTCAATTTTAAACAGAAAAATTTAAAGGCCCAAAAGCTGAATATGAGCTTATCACAGCTTATCATTCAATAAGCTTATCCTTATTGGGCCAATAAGCCCATTAAGCAATAAGCTGATGCCATGAGCTCTGCTTAAACAAACACCCTTCTTATTAGATTTTAAACTTATTTACCAAAAGAAATTATGAAAAAGAACAAGAAATAAACCAGAAACTTGAATTAAGCTTTTTCACGAAAAGACCAAATAGTCGGGTTTGAGTTCTAGGGGGTTTCAAAGGATGATTCTTTTTGAAAAAGCTCACAAATAGCTTAACTAAGAATAATCAACAAGAAAAATCCCAAAAATCCAGTGAAATAAGCTGTAGAAGCCAATAAGATGGCCGAAAAAGCCAAATAAGTTGGTTTTCTAGCAAAACATTAACCAAGTAAGCTGAAACCTTCCAGAATTGATATTAAGCTGAGAAAATGACACCTTTTACAAAAGCAAAGTTGTTGCAGGTACCAATAAGCTAAACAGAAAAATAAGCCAAATTGAGCTTATTTGACCAAAAGTCAAACTTGATGAAAATTATTCCAAGTGTTCCAGGGATGTTTATAAGCTTGTTTTAAGACTTTTTGATGGAGGACTCAAGGGTGAATCCTTTGAATCAAGGTAACCAGTTGGTTAACTTGACTTGGTTTTGGCACAAATTAGGCCAATAAGTCAGTTGACTTATCAATCAAGCAAATAAGCAACAAAGACTTAAAACTCTTCCACAAGCAGCCAATAAACAGATATCAAGCAACAATATAGCAGGGCAAGCACTAGAGATTTAAATGCAAAGCAAAACAAGAGTGGTCAAATTGCTGATGCAATTGACCACTACAACCAACTTTAATAAGCTATAACCCCCTCAATAAGCCAGCAAATGAAACAACCAAGTATTGCACAGATACACACCAACAAGAACTACTTGCAAACCAAAATTCAGACCCTCAATCAAACAAATGAAGATTTTAGAGCTGCTGATATGGTTGACCAAATTATGAACACTTAGGCAAATTTTTCCAAACCTTGCAAAAACCTTTTCCAAACCTTATGAAACTTAACCAATGATCAAAACTTACTTAAAAACACTTGTTGAGTGAAAACCAACCCCAAGAACCAAGGGAACAAGGCCACGAGGCCTTTTCATCCCAAAGTTTCCAAACAGTCTTGTTTTACTACTTTTTTCAAAGAAACATTTTATTTTTGCAAACAACCTACTGATTTTATAGCCTAATTAGCTCAACTAGGTGACACTAAGTAGACTTAAACAATAAAACAAGAAACACAAACAAAAAATCACCAAATCACATAGCAACTTAATCAAATAGATTTTTAAACAAAATTTAAAGAGAGAAAAGTGAGAGAGAGTGAACCTCCTTCCCTTTACTTCCTAGGGAAGCTCAGCAATGCTCCCTAGAGTTTGATTCAACAGCTAGAACACACCTAGGGTACCTTGAACAAGAAATGAGTATGGAACTTGTTTGATGGTTCAACAGCTGAACCTCATGGCCTTGGATCTTCAACACAAACAACAAACAGCCTATCCAAAGGTTGATAAACCATCACAAGCTTGGTGTAAACAAGCTTGCAAGAGCTTATTGCTTTTAGAAGGGATTAACACAAGTAAAAACTTCAAAAACAGAAACCCTTATTTGAAAACATTTCAAAACTTAAAAACCTTTTCAAAACAAAACGTGGCCCACCAAAACACTTTCAAAACAACTAATGGAACTCAGCCTTTTCTTCTCCTTACAAACTTCAAACAACAAAGAGGAATTATGACTCAACTTTTAGAAAATACCAACTTTTATTAATTTAAAAGGAAATTACAAGAGAGAAAGCAAAAACTGGAACAAGGGACTCTCACATGTTGAGGTCTCCTTATATACTACTACATAGAAGAAACTAGAAGCAAAGCTATAAACCCTAGCTAGAAATTCCCAGAAATGCCCTTGTGTGCTTGAATGCGTGTTGAGTTGTTGAGTTGTCCAAAATGATCTAAACCTTTCATTTTGTGCTTGGGGACCAAGTAGTGAGTGTGGGACGTTGATTTGGCCATGTGGCATTCCTTGGAGGCTAAGTTGTGATGTGATAGGTGGACGGGTTTAATGGTGGGGACCATTGGGAGATGGGATTGTTGATGTGAGTGTGTGGGATGAAGCGTGGGAGGGTGAATCAAGTGTGGGTTAGGGTAATTGAAAATAACCCTTTGTTTAAGTAGGGATGGTAACTAGGTTCTTGAGGGTGAATAGTAATTATTTTTGATCCGAAAAAGGTGGAAGGTAATTGTTTGGCCCGTGTTTGTGGGTTTCGAAAGTTTAGTGTGGAAGATTTGGTCCTTGTAGTTTGGGAAAATATGTAAAACAAGTTTAATCAGCCCATAAACTCATTTCCTTTGTAAACGAAGTTTCAGTTTTTATACTTTGTCCACAAAATTTTTCCAAAAGGATTTACAAGGGTTTGTTTTATAATTCTTTGATATTTGAAGGGCAAAACTTATACTTTCTTGAAACTTGAAGGTCCATTATTGTGTGATTGACTTGAGGAGGACTAATATTGACAAATCCATAATTTTGAGGGACTAATCTTGTCAATTCTTCAAAGTTGAGGGACCTTTTTGTAATTTTGACAAACTTTAGGGACCAAACTTGTAATTATGAATTATCAAGGTTATAAAGTGTCATTTCTTCAATGATGAAGGAACTTTCTTGTACATATTCAAATCTTCAAGGACCTTTTCTTGGAAAATCATAACTTGTGCCCGGGTCATTGTGCGGCTTCGTTTCTCGTGTTTGTTTTTGCTTGTTTCTTGTGATATTTTGTCTTTTTCACGATATCTATACCTAAAATACACAAGTAACAAACACAAGCATATAATATGGTATTTTATGACATTTGTTAGCATTTAAATCCCAAAAAGAACGATGAGACCATGTATAAATGCAGTCTCATCACTCCCCCATACTAAACCATTTCCGTGCCCTCACGCAATGCTAGAATAAAGTATCTAAGCATCTCCAAAATTCACTTTTATTAACCTTTATTGAAATCTAAACTTGCTATACTACTTCTACCATGTGTGAAAGACATTATGTATGATTTTCATCACACGAATGTCACTTTTAGGGTCAAAGAATAAAAACAAGAATGGTTTATAGAGAAAAGTTCGTCATCCTTGATTGTCATACATTCCATGCTAAGTGCAAAAAAGAGATCATTGTTACAAGTCACAATGCTAACACTACTCATACATTCAAATTGTGTAATACTTTTTCTCCCCGCAATCCTAATTATTAAGAAAAGAAAACGTATCTATAATTTTTTAACTATTTGTCATGGATCACAAGTGATTCATATTGACTTATTTGAGAATTTATTAGTCCGAAAATAAAGTTGACACGGTTTATTTAATAAGTAGCTAGAGGACACGATCTTTTAAAACGTTTATTATAATCATAAAAAGTCCATATCTCCTCATAACTTTGATCACGACGTGCGACCTTTCCCGGACCTATATTTGGCATGTTTTCCGCACTTCATCTTGAGAGACGATCTTAGTTATGGTCTTCTCTTCATTTATAATATACATCTTCTTCTTGATATAACTTGATACAAGATGCTTCATAGTTGAACACGACTTCATTTACTTGTCTTTCTTCCTGATTTTGGGATTTAGATTATGCAACATCCGCCTCCTTTTCAGACTTGGCTTCATAAATTCGTCCTCATACCTTGTAAGGGTCTTTTTGGACTCATAGACTTTTCCGCAACCTTATTGGAGTACATTGCTTTTTGTCGAGTGTCTTCATCCTTTATATTAGATTGAGATTCTTGAACTTCACATCTTTTTTAATTTAGCAACAAAAGGTAATCCTCATGCCTTGTTAGGGCCTTTTTGGATTCGAAAATCTTCGCATCCCGTTTTGATAAGTTATGTCTTGAAAATGTACTTTATTACAATTATAATTAACTTTCAAACGATCTTGTTCTAGAAGCTAAATACCTTATAAACAATATGACCTTATTTATTGCAATTTATTTGTCCTAATGCATTGATCTTATGGGAGAAAAAGCCACACAGTAAACACATGAGTTTTTGAATGAACATTTTCATGTTCTACGTTTAGCATTATCATTTGTCTAACTCTATCACTTCTCATTCTTCACTATTTAAAGACCTCTAATTAAAGAGACTCGTGAATACTTAGCCATGCAAGTCAAAATTTAGCAAAATTGGATTAGCTTTATTAAGACTATACTAAATCAAAGTTTTGGGTTTTCAAGTCACCTATAGGAGCTTGCACTTTCTTAGAATTTTTCAAGCTTTAGAAAATGCATTTTAAAGTTCCCTTAATAAGTGATTTTCTAGGATCAGTTATAGGAACTTGCAAAAAGTTCTTGTTCTTAACCCGTATGAGTTAAGATTTTCGTGTTTTAAAGTTCCCTATATAGAAGTCTAGCAAAACTTGTTTCAAGCGGGTTAGGGAATGTAAAGGGCTCCAAATGCCCATCAAGTAAAAAATTGGCTCTTATTCTACCCAACGGAAAATATACATTCGTGTCTTAAAAACAGTTATGAAAACTAAGAAAATTTTTAAAATTTGGCCATTTTTAGCCTTATTTTCAACAAAACAATATAAAAACGAAGAATTTTGGAGAGCGTGAAGGTTTAGCAAGGTCGAGTATCTATTCACCCCCCATACTAAAAGTAAGCATTGTCCAAAATGTTTCGAGTCTAAAGGTGGAGCACCCCCATACTAGAGATGAAGAGTCGAATGCTTAGGATCTAGCATTGAAAGGGTGATCAACAATATATATAAAGCCGTTTATGAATTTTGGTAATAGATTATCGTTAGAACAATAAAGGATATGTCGTGGATTCGTGAAAAATTTCTTCAAGCAAACGATCGAGGCTCACGTAAACGAACACGGGAGTCTTCAACCGTGGTGATGATGATGATCGAGATAACACATTCACAAACAACCACGAGACAACGAGTTGGAAGGGCACAAATCCCCTCACATTAACTACATTAGAAAGAGATAATATGTACATGGATAAGCATGGGAACTCTCCTACGAAGCACCTCATTTTTTATTACCGAGTCATGAGCTCGACTCGATCCCCCAAATATTAATTATCATTAGGGAACGTGACTTGGTCGAGGTCGTCCAAAGAAGGGACTTCCCCATCGAAGTAGTGCTTAAGCCTATGTCCATTCACCTTGAACTTAGGCCCATCAATTTGAGCTAGCTCGATGGTCCCATAAGGAAAAACTTGTGTATGGTGAATGAATGGACCCGACCAACGAGATTTCAACTTTCTAGAAAATATTTTCAAACGAGAGTTAAAAAGTAACACGTGATCACCAACGTTAAAAACCTGGTTTTTAATATTTGAATCATGAAACTTTTTAGTCTTTTCCTTAAAAATCAATGAATTTTCATAAGCATTATCACGTAATTCATCCAATTCATTAAGTTTTATTTTCCGGTGATCTCCCACGGTCTTTAAGTCAAAGTTTGCATGCTTTAGGGCCCAATATGCCTTGTGTTCAAGTTTAATAGGCAAATATCGATTCTTCCCTTGCACCAACTTATAAGGACTGCACCCGATTGGGGTCTTATAAGCGGTGCAAAAGGCCCATAAAGCATCATCAAGTTTGTCGGACCATGAAGCACGATTTTCTCCAATCGACCTTTCCAAAATCCTCTTTAAAGCTCGGTTTGAAACCTCGACTTGCCCACTCGTTTGCGGGTGATAAGCCGTAGAAAGATGATGTGTAAACCCATAATTTTGTAGAACCTTTTCGAATTGGTCATTATGAAAATGGGTTCCACGGTCACTTATAATAGCACGAGGGGTTCCAAACCGAGAGAATAGTTACTTCAAAAAGTTATCTAACACACGAGCATCGTTCGTAGGCAAAGCCTTAGCTTCAACCCACTTAGATAGGTAGTCGATGGCGACGAGGATATACTTGTTTCCATGAGACGATGGGAACGACCCCATAAAGTCAATGCCCCAAATGTCGAAAATCTCACACACTTGAATTATATTTTGCGGCATTTCATCTTTTTGAAAGGATTTTCCTTGACGTTGGCAAGAATCACACGTCTTAACAAGTGCGTGTGCATCACGATAGATCGTAGGCCAAAAGAAACCGACATCAAACACTTTCTTAGCCGTGAAGTTAGCACCATGGTGACCAACCGTGGGTCCCTCGTAACAAGCTCTAAGGATATTAGTAGCATCGGTGCCAAAAACACAACATCGAACGAGTTGATCCGCGCAAACCCAAAAGAGACAAGGGTTGTCCCAAAAATAGAACTTGACGTCACGAAAGAATTTTCGCTTTTGTTGTGTCGTCATACCCTTGATTATGAAATTCCCCGCATGGTAATTTTCAATGTCGGTAAACTATGGGGTGTCGTCTTTAGAATTTACCACACCAAGAGTCTCAAGAGGAAATGTAAAACCCACATGCTTTTACCATGCATAGTACCCTTAGGATCGTACGTACTAGTTAAAACTTTCCTAATATAGCATGATTACGATTACGTGTTAGGAGTTTACGTATTACGTACGTGTTAGAACACGATAAGTATTTTATATGCACGATCACGTAATAATTATTTAACAATAATTAATCACGAACATGCGATCATGAAATCATGAACGTAATTAAAACACGAACTACTATTAATTACGTATATATATTTATTATGAGCGTAATTAAATATACTAGATCACGGTATTTACGTAACGGGAACATTTAAAACACGAACATAAATAATCACAAACGAGTAACTAAATAACGAGACACGGAAAAAGGTACGGGAACCCATGTGGGGGTCCCTACCCTGCGGCCAAACAAGGGCAATGGGCCAAGCCCATTGTCAAATTTACTAAAAGGGTTAATATTGTTTTTACACTACACAAAAACACTTTACAGAAGATTTCTAGAAAAACCTAAAACCCTCTCTTCCCTTGTTCTTTGTGCCGCCACCCATAAATCACCATACAAGGTGATTTGTTGATCTTTGATCTTAAAGAATTGGTGATTGATCATGTTTGTTCTTCGTTCTCTTGATCCACGAATTCGGTAAAACCTTTTTAAACCTTTTCTTTTAATTTAATCTTTTATTAATTATAAACATGTGATATTTTTATAAAAACATATTAATTAATCATAGATCTAACATGTTTTGGTGATTAATTAAATCAAAGGGTCGTTTTAAGGGGTGTTTTGCTTTGGCCGCCGGCTTCACCGAGCCCAAATGGGGTCTCGGCTTGCCAAGCCGACCACCACCAAGACCATATGGTCTTGGTTAGTGCGTGTGGGTCCCACGGAAGCAAGGGGTACCCCGAGTTGGTTCGGGGTACGGTGTCGATTCATGTCCGGTTCATGTTTTCTAGCCTAGATCCGGTTCATGGTTTATGTTAGTTTTTTTATGTTATGAACTTATGTTAAAATTAAATTAATAAAAGATGTGATTAATTTAATAACATGACTTAGGTTATTTAATTATTAATGAACATGAAATTATTTTAACCTAAGTATTTATATATTTAAGACTTATGATTAATTAATTATTTTAAAACCATGGATATAATTAATTAATTAACATGACTTAGGTTATATTATTAATATATAATAATACATATTTTAACCTAAGTATTTAACATATTTAATTAAAACATGTTATACTTTAATTAAATATTATAACCTATAGTTTAATTAAATTACATGAAATAATTATTAAACTATACAATATACCATATGACTTAGAAAATAATCATGAAAAACACTTAGGCTTATATACTTAGCTTATTTAACCAGCTTATTTCTAATTATGGGAACTTTCTATTTTTTTAAAAACTTAATTAAATAAGGCAGCTAATCTATTTATGGAAACCAACTATTTTTAGAAACTTATTTATTTAAGGCAGCTAATCTATTTATGGGAACTTATTTAATTAAGGCAGCTAATCTATTTATGGAAACTTTCTATTTTTAGAAGCTTGTATATTTTAAGCAGTAATTCTATTTTTGGAAACTTTCTATTTTTGGAAACTTTCTATTTTTGGAAACTTTCTATTTTTGGAAACATTCTATTTTTGGAAACTTTCTATTTTTGGAAACTTTCTATTTTTGTAAACTTTCTATTTTAGGAAACCTGCTATTTTTGGAAAGTTACTTATTATTACACAGTAAGTATAATAACACATGAAATACCAGAAATACTTAATCAGATTTAAACAGAATATAAGATTTAATACAGTTTAAGGCTTTAAACAGTAAAACATAGTAAGAACACATAAAATAAGCTAAGACATGACATAAAACCAGCTATGTATTTAGTAAGCAGATACTTATTCATGTACGTATTTATGTAGCACTAGTGATTCAGAAGTAGGATTCTCGCAGTTCGTCTTTCTCGTTCACTGGACATAAGGTACGGATTCCCGTCCTTTCAGTATGGACATTCTTTCCTTATTAGGATTTCCCGTATGCAGCCAACTATTTTCCCGTAGTATAAGTTACGTGTTTGATTGCGTATGTTTAATTAAGATTACCTATAGCCATATACATGCATGACCAGTTTCACCTAGTTATGGAGGTACCATAACCATAACATTAGAGGCACTGATGTTATGACTTCACCATGGCGGAGTGATTGCTCGTGGCGTCCCTTCAGCATTTGGCCATTTATTTATATTTATCATGTGGGGCGTATGGGTGCATCCTAGTTACATGTTTTATTCAGGATTACATGGTGAATGTGGTGTGTGCCTTGCATCCTTCACAAGGAGCTGATCCCTCCTACCCAGAAACCAGTATATTAAATTAGAGGCAGCCCCTCTAATTTACATCATGAGGTCACCCCTCCAATTATTCATGCACGGTGGATTTTCATGACCTATATTGGCTAATGGTAAGATATGACAAACAGTTTTTATAAGATAAACATAAGACTTTCAAACTATAAAATCAGTTTTATTAAGACTTAACTAGGTTACTCGAGACTTAGTTTTCTTCCGCTGTTATTATGTTATATGCTTATCCTATTCATGCTTTATTGTACATCCGTGCACTGAGCGTATTTGCTCAGCCGTTTTCCTTTTCTATGTTCCCAAAACGGCAGGTACTCAGGGACGCTCGTAGACACTAAGAGTACGTGCATATGGACTGGAAGCCGCCTAGCCTTCTTTACATTATACATTTCCTTTCTTTTGATACTTATGCTTTGGACATTGTTTAGTCCTTTCCTTTATTATACTATGTTTTTTGTGATGAGCTTTACTTTTGGACTACCGATGTTTGATTTCGGTATTTTCCTTTATATGGTCAAGTAATGTTTAGACATTTTACCTTATATGCTTTGATGACACACCATAATTACTGTGATATTTCCATTTCCAAAATGGGGTGTTATAGGAAATGTTACGTTAATTTCCTTATTCTCGAATATATCTTTGTGAGGATCTTCCAAACGAGACAGATGATCGGCCGCTAGATTCTCGGCTCCTTTTTTGTCAAGTATTGTGACATCAGATTATTGTAGGAGGAGAATCCAACGAAGTAATCTCGGCTTTGCATCAAGCTTAGAGAATAGGTACTTGATAGCCGAATGATCCGTATACACTATGCTTTTTGTTAAGACGAGATAAGGTCAGAATTTCTCAAAAGCATACACCACGGCAAGTAGTTCTTTTTCCGTTGTGGTATATTTCATTTGAGCCTCGGTCATCGTCTTACTAGCATAGTGGATAGGTAAGAAGTGTTTTCCATGACGTTGCCCTAAAACGGCCACAATTGCATAATCACTTGCATCGCACATGATTTCAACGGGTAATTCCCAATTAGGAGCAACAAGAATGGGAGCTTCGGTAAGTTTCCTTTTAAGAGTTTCAAAAGCTTGAACACAATCTTCGTTAAAAATGAAAGGAGCATCGTTTTCGAGGAGATGTGTCATAGGTTGAGATATTTTCAAAAAATCTTTGGTGAAACGACGATAAAAGCCTTCGTGGCCTAAGAAACTCTGAACTCCTTTGACGGTTTTGGGGTGAGGTAATTGCCGATGACGTCAATTTTGGCTTTGTCGACCTCAATCCCCACTTTCGATATTTTATGTCCTAAGACGATTCCTTGTTTGAACATAAAGTTACATTTTTCCTAATTAAGTATGAGATTGGTTTCTTTACAATGTTTTAACATTTTTTCCAAGTTATTTAAACATGACGTGAACGAACCCAAATACCGAGAAATCATCCATGAGCACTTCCATCGACTTCTCGATCTTAAATTTTTTGATCCGTTCACTCGTGAACGTTATTTTTCTTGCTCAAAAATTTTCAAAAACCCATAAAAATAAAAAATTTCAAAAATACAAAAACATTAAAAAACTCATATAACGTAATTCTTTTTACAAAGTGTGCACTCCTTCCTATGATGACACTTATAAGAATTAATACAACACATAACACATATATCCATCTACTCACATAAACTCATAACCACATAACCAAAAAAAGTCCAAAACTCCATCCATTAAAATAACATAGTCAAACTCTTGAAATACATAAATCCATAGTCTAGCTAAAATAGCATAGACTAAATCCAAAAACAAAAACATAATCAGTTATAAGTCATGTCGCCCATAAGAGTGGAAACAAATAATTTTCTGAACAATTCCATTCTCACTTAAATAATCTTTAAACTCTTGACTTAAATATTCACCACCTCGATCAGAACGAAGAGCTTTAATCTTCTTTACTAGTTGTAACTCTACTTCCGCTTTAAACATTTTGAATGTTTCAAATACCTCATGTTTATGCTTAAGTAAATAAACATAACCATAAAGGCTATAATCCTCTCTTTTGGCCTCTCTAGGCCACGAAATACAGCACCATAAACACCATTTTCATATGTTTTTGAAGATCAAATAATAAATACACTAGTGAATATGACTCCCTAGTGTGTTTATGTGCATTTGGAAGTGATCAAAAAGAGTTTTCAAACTTGTTTTCCTATCATTTGGGGCTGAAGAGAAACTTCTCCAAATGAGCTGTGAGGTTTAAGAATTGATACAGACTCTTCAGATCCATCTTCACATATGCCAATTTCCTCCTTTACCATATTTGATTTTATATATCTTGTAGAAACAAATGCCATATCATATCATTATATCCTAATTTTGGTTGTAATTATGATGATGAGTAATATTTGTCCAGCTGTGTCTTTGCTATTAAAAGTCATCTTTCTACCAAACCTCCTGTTCCATCTATTGGCCCTTATGCTTGCAAGTGCCATATTCCACTTGATATCCATCTCTTCTAGATCAGCATCACTGATTTGCTCCAGATATTCATAAGTAACTAAGGAATCATTGGGCAATGCAGATGACGGTCATTAAAGGTGACTTGTTTACATCGACGGTAGTCGACACATAACCTCATGTTACCGTCCTTCTCCTTACTAAGCAAGTTGCTTAGTTTTTTTTGTAGTTTATGTATTGAGCATAGGATTTATCCATTGCCTTTACTGGTAGTGATCTGCATTGGTTGTTTATGGTATTGAGTATGGGATATTGCTAATTCCAATGTTTTGCTTGCTCAAGCTTGTTAGAGGGGGGGGGGGGGTGTCACTTTCTAATTTTTGTTAAGCTTGTAGCTTTTGTACTCTGCCTTTGTGGCATTTTCTTATCTTGAAAAATAGCCATCATACACCGTTGAAAAGTTCCCGGTGCGTTACAAAGTCTGAATGGCATTCTACGATAAGCAAACGTTCCATATGGACACGTAAACGTAGTTTTCTTTTGATCACGAGGGTCGATAATTTGAAAGTAACCAGAAAAACCATCTAAAAAGCAATAGAAGTCATTTCCCGCGAGTCGCTCCAACATTTGATCCATGAAGGCCAAGGGAAAGTGGTCTTTACGAGTGGCGCCATTTAACTTTTGGTAGTAAATACACACCCTCCAACCGGTCACAACACGAGTGGGAATTAACACGTTGTTTTCATTAGGTACAACGGTCATTCCTCCCTTCTTAGGGACACAATAGATTGGGCTCACCCAAGGGCTATCAGATATAGGATAAATCATTCCCGCGTCAAGAAGTTTTAAGACCTCTTTTTTTATGAAATTGTAAATTTTGGGGTTTACCCTTCTTTGACATTAGATTGCGGGTTTGTGTTAATCCCAAATAAATCCATAACACAAGATTTAGAGTAGATTTAGAGAGAGAAAGAGAAGAAAGTTAGAGAGAGAAAGTAAAGAGAATGGTGGAAGGTTAATTAATATTAAAGAGAGAATGTAAATGAACCAACACCCTCTTCCACACATGGAAGAGGTTTTATATACCCATGAGCTTGGTGGGCTCATGGGCTTGTTTCCTTGGGCCGGGCTTGGCTTGAATTTGGCTTAGATCCCCTAACTTATACAATATTAGCTTAAGTCCAAGCCCGGTTAACCCGACTAGCCTATTACTATACAAGAATATTAACGACTAAGATGATCTATTACATTCTTGTTCGACTATATAAAATATAGGGCTAACAATATCCCCTAATGTATCGGTCATCTTTAATTACATAAGATGATTGAGTGAATACATTCTTATGGAGGTGATCTTCCTTCTTTGGTCTTGTATCTTGGTCTTGATCTTGTTTGTAACGACTTTGTTCCTTCATGATTTTGTGATCTTTATTTTGATCCTTTGTCATTTGACTTTGAGTGCTTGAGATCTTCAATCTATCCTTGATAATGTTCATCTTGTGCTCTTTGTGACAAGATGACATATTACGTTCTTAAGTATCTTTATTATCTCCATCTTGTGCTCTTGTGACTTCTGGCTCGACATATTCATACTTTGTTGATTTCAAAAAGCTAACAATCTCCCATAAAAATATTGTTGTAGTTAGTCCTTCAAATATTCATCAGAGTTGCGGAAGACTTTAACTTTTAGTATGAACAATTGAAGGCGACTTTGGTTAGTACACTGCTACACCACCTACTTGATATCCTACAACATATATACATACATGGATAAAATGGCTTTGAACATTTCATCCTAACTCGGTAGCTTTTTTCCTCCGATCGATGAAGACCGTTAGATGTTATTAGATACCGTACCTGTGATCGGGTAGATTCGATTAAGAACCTCCTTGACAGGGTTTCTTGGCTGTACTAGCCAGTTCTCTTTACTCGACCGTCTCAAAGCAGACTGCGAACGTAAAGAGTGAATCATAAGGATAAGTTATCCGTCTGATTATCAATTCAGATTTCCTGGAACAAGTTTGATTCTAAAATAATCGTAAAATTGTTGCTTTCCAGTTTGTCACAAGCTCGATTCATAAAGAATCATGCGAGTTATCTACCGCAGTGTTGTTTGAGGTTGACACTGGAAGGATTTCCATTCGTCACTTTGAACACTAAAGAGTGTCACTCTGAATGTTCTGGCAAGATCACACGAATTTTGTGAAGAAACATGGAATCAAGTTTGAATTAATTAAGTATACAAACTTAGTTGCATTCTAGTTCTCACAAGTTTGATTCGTGTAGAATCGCACAAGTTACCTACCATGAGCTTGTTTGATGCTGGCTCAAGTAGGATTTCCATCTTCATTGTGAATCGTATCACTCAGATGTTCTGGCAATATCACAAGGATAATGCGTAGGACTCGATTGTGTCCTAGTGAGATGATAGATTGATCTATTTTAGGCTATAAACTCGATAGTGCATTTTAGTATTCGGAGGCTGGAGCAGACTGCCACCTTTTCAGTATTAACTAACTCGATGAGAGAAAGTCAATAGATACGTGTTGATCTCCGTGACAATGAGATAACTTTCTTTTGAGAGAAACTCGAATGGATGGGGAAGGGTTATGCATTGCATCACTGGGTCCATGATGCTTGTCTTCAATAGATGTGTTGGCCTGGTTTCTGTCTAAGTTGCAAAGAATATTAAACTCCTTCAGTGCTTACCAATATGTAATCACTAGCACATTGTTGTGATTGTTCCAGTGCTAACTTAAGTAATTGGTCCGCATTCAGCTTCATTCCACTCCATCTTTGCTAAGGACAACTATTTCTAGCTATGGAATGTCCCTGGGTAGATCCCTCCACTTAGTTTCCTATCCTAAACCACCTTTTGACTCCATAAAAGCATTGAAAAACTATTCAAAGTGCTTGATAAAAATCAAAACTTTTAACACTATGAATGTTTTACATTTCCGAAATACTCCCCTTACACACATGCATAGATATACGAAATAGTTTAGCATGTGAAGGAAAGAGTTTCACTTTAGAGTCTTTAAGATCACATGTTGCGATATATTACATTTTAATCACATTTGCTCCCACTATCTCTAATACAAAAACATAATATTAGAGCTACCAATTGATTAAAATATGACAATTTCTAAAAACCGATTGGGAGAGAAACATGTGTGCACGCATGAAACATGGAACTTGGAGTCTGGGTGCTCCCCCTCAACAATATATGTGTGTCTTGAGAAAAAATTTGACAAAAGTTTTTAAAAACAACACCACAAAATATGTTGAGGTACGGAGTTGAGATGCCTTTTCTGATATAATTTATAACATATGACAGATTTAATATCATTTTCGGAATGTGTTGGATACATAAAATATGACAATTTCTTAGATGTACCCAACAACATTAAAGGCTTGATTTTAAAACGCCTCCCCTCAAAAATTGATCAAAATAAGATATTGACAGTTTTGAGGTATAAAAACCAATTTATTACGAAGGGAGTGTTGAACACACAATTTTGAAATATTTATAAAAACCTTTTGATAAATTCTTGAAAAATTATGTTCAACGGTTTTAAAATAATCATAATAGAAGACTTATCTTCTATTGCTTAGGGAAAGCGCACTGAAATGTACACTTCCCTTTCGGGTACGTTTTTCATGAGCTCAAAACTTTGATTTTTTTGTGACTAGCTCATGATCGAGAAAAGTTAATTTCCCGTTGTGAAGGATAAGTTATCATACGTGATAAACTTTCCGTAAGGTAAAGTGCGAGTTCTAAGCTGACATTTACTTAGAAATTGTTTTTCATGAACTTAAAAACTTGGAATGTTTTTATGAGAAGCTCATGACCGAGAAATATTAATTTCATGTTGAGAAGGATAAGTTATCGTCCGTGATAAACTTTCCTTATTTGAGGTTCTTCCTTCAAATGAATGTTGAGAAAGCAGTTTTAATGTCTATCTAGTAAATCGAAGCCTTTATGTGCAGCATAAGTAGGGAATATCCTGACAGCTTCCAAACAAGCAACTAGAGCAAATGATTCATCAAATTCTATCCCTTCTTGTTGACTATATCCCTAACCAAAAGACGAGATTTGTATTTGATGATGGTTTGTTCTTCATCAAGTTTGTTTTTCCAGATCCATTTGAAATCTAACATCGATTTTCCATAGGGTCTGTCAACAAGTTCCTAAACATTGAGGCGTTCAAACTGGTGAATTTTGTCTTGCATTGATTCAATCCACGCATGATCAGTCATGGCTTGCTTGATGTTTGTAGGTATAGTTGAACTCACGGTGAGTGCATACATACACACATCGCCATCGGTTTTGAGTTGTCTGCATGTTCGAACAGGTTGTGAAGGATTTCCAATAACTTGCTCTAATGGATGATCACGTGTCCAATGGTGAGTGGATGCATATTGTTCGTAGAAAACATGTTGAGTAGAAGACTCCCGACTTCGCCTACCGGTGTACCGAATCGGTTGATAAATTCGTCTTCGTCAGACTGTGCATCGACAGCTTGATCATTGTTTTATCCTGCAGCATTGACGATTGGTGATGTTGGTTGTATGACGGTTTCTTGAGTTCGTTGAGTATCCAATGGAATTGTCTCTTGAGCAATGGTTGCTGAAGTAGAGGCAGTTGTGTATTGTTGACTTTGTTCGGGTGCATCACGAAGTTTGATAAACTCTTGTTTGATGACATCATGAATGCGAGGATTACCCCTTCTTTGGCTCTGGATTGCGGGTTTGAAGTCATCTTCCATAAGAATCTTGTGAGTATAAAATTTTGGATCAATTCCGCGGATATCGGAAATTTTCCAAGCAATTGCCTTCTTATGATCTTTAAGCACGGCGATGAGGCGAGATTTCTCTTCTTCTTTCAAGTCCTTAGCAATGATGACGGGTGACTTCTTCTTATCTTCAAGGAACACGTACTCGAGATGGGGCGGCAACTCCTTAAGTTCTAAATCCGGAGGATTTTCGATGGGAGGCGTATTCAAAGTCGGTTCATCGATAGCAATATCCGTGGGAGATGGTGGGGAAATATTGTCTTCTTTAAGAAGGTTCTCAATGAGGCGAAGATCTTCATCCCAATCGGTGGGAGAATCGTCATGTTCTAAGTTCACATCTCCCATGGTGGCTTCCAAATCTTTCCAAAGGAAATCACTTTCTCTAAATAGAGATAGTGATGAGTCAATAGAGGAAACGGTCTCAACATTGGGAGGAGAGGTAGCAATACTTTTACAAGCATCTTTGAAGTGTTCTTCACAAGCCTCATCAAGAACATCAATACAATTAATACTCTCGTATGAATAAGGCTGTTTAGAAAGATTTCCCATGTTGAAGACAATTTTATCGTCACCCACTCTCATGATAAGCTCACATGCTTCAACATCGATGAGAGTGCGACCGGTCCTCAGGAATGGACGACCAACGATCAATGGCACACGAGGGTCAACGAAAACGAAATCGGTAGGAAAAGTGAATTTGTCGACTCCTACAAAGACGTCTTCGGCTATCCCCACTGGATAGGCAGCCGTACGGTTAGCTAATTCCAAAGTCATTTTGGTGGGGAGTAGCTCAGGGAGAGATAATTGCTTCCACACACTTAAAGGCATTAAATTAAAACTGGCACCTAGATCGGCTAGGGCAATGCAATTCTCTACTCCTGGGAAGTTGCAAGGGATTAAGAAACGACCCAGATCACCAAGCTTGGTTGGAAATTTCCTTAAGAGCACTGCAGAGCAATTCTCATTAAGTTGGGTGTTAGCAATATCAAGAAGCTTCTCCTTGTCGCTAAGAAGATCTTTGAACATTTTCGCGTACTTAGGCATGTGAGCGAGAGTCTCAGCGAAGGAGATGTTGAAATTCAATTGTTTAAACATTTTGAGAAAGTTTGAAACCTGAATATCGTCCTTGCTTTTGAGCTTCTCTTTCCTCAACCTTGATGGATAAGGTATATCGGAAGAAGAGGAAGGCTTTGGGAGAATAGGATCGCTCACATCCTTGGGTGGAGGAGGGGTAGAAGTAAGAGGTGGAGAAATTGGGGAAGGATAAGGATGAGGAATAGGAGCAGGTGACTCGTTTTCCTTAGTCACAATCACCGGTGGAGGTATAGGAAGCTCGGGTTCCTTGGTACCTTTGCCACTTCGAGTGGTGATTGCTTTCATCTCCCCTCTTGGATTCGCAACGGTGTTACTCAGAAGAGTACCCGAAGAAGAGGGTTGTTTACCTTGGAAGAAACTAGCCATCATGTTCCTTAAGTCATTCGTTTGACTTGCCAAAGTGTTTCTCATATCAGCTCGCAGATCGTTCCCTTGTTTCACCATGTCTGCTTTCAAGTTGAGCACTTCCCGCTGGAGAGATTGTCCATGATCACATCATTAGTCCTAATGTAGGTTCCAATATCTTGGTGTAATGCGGTGGGTTGGTTGGGAGGAGCATTGTAGGCGGGTGGTTGATAAGCAGGTTGTTGGTAAACTTGGTTGTTTCTTTGAGGTGGATATGGTTGTTTGTGAGGTGGTAGGTATGGTGCACGAGGTTGTTGTTGTTGTTGAGGAGGGCGATTGAGGTTTTGTTGTTGTTTTGGGTTGTTAGGAGGAAAACCAGGTGGGGAAAGAAAGTTGTTAGAGCGGTAGCTAAGCAAGTTGTGGTCACCTTGAGGGCGAGCTTGATAAGCGGCCGGAGGATAGGTACCGTATGCTGCATTAACATTCTCAGAAGGATAGTCTTGGGTGGCGGTACAAGTGATGTAAGAATGAGGACCCCCGCATATTTCACATGGTTGGCTAACAGTATTGACTTGAGCGTCTTGAGCGTTTTTAGCGTTGATGCTGTTGGTATTGTTAGCGGTGTGGGTAACAAGCGATTCAAGAAGCGTAGTAATTTTGTCAAGTCGCTTGTCGCTGTCACTAGTACTAGCACTAGCGGAATTGGTTCGCACACTCTTGGTTTGCACACAAGACTTATTTTCAATAATATCCCAAGCGGCATTAGAAGTCTTAACCAAAATATTACCCCCCAAGGCACTATTTAGTGAATCTTGGTCATTCATGCTTAAACCATTATAAAAAGTATTAATTTGGTGCACTTTGGTAAAACCATGTTGTGGGCACTTTCTCAAAAGGTCTTTAAAACGGTCCCAAGATTCACTAAAATACTCATCGTACTTTTGTTCAAAATTAATGATTTCATTTCGCAAAGCGGTAGTACGAGAGGGTGGGAAAAGGTAGTTTATGAACTTGGTCTCTAAATCCGTCCACGTCAGAATACTTTGTGGCGGTTCCTTAGCAAGCCAATGCCGGGCTTGTCCCTCTAAGGAGAAAGGAAAAAGTTGTAAACAGATTACCTCTTGTGGAACACCATTGAATTTGACCGTATTCGTGAGTTGCAAGAATCTCTTGATGTGGTCATGAGGATCATCAATGGTACGCCCCAAGAATGGTTGAGCAGAGACCATCTGGATAAAGCCGGATTTGAGCTCAAAGTTGTTGGCTGTAATCGCGGGTATGACAATTGGATCATTGTTGCCATCTACATGTGCTTGCAGAAGTTCAATCATCGGGCGATTATCCGGTAGAGGTTCATTGTTGTTGTTATAATTTTTGTTGAGAGGTGGATTGTTATTGTTGTTATTGTTTTGAGGTGGGTTATTGTTGTTGTTGTGTACACCGGCCATGTCTAAGTCTTCGAGAGGCTCGGGCTCTTGATAAGACGTTGATCGTGTACGCATGCACCTGCAAAAGAACTAACAAAGCAAGCAAGAAATATTTTTGGTTTTTATGGTTTTTTAATTTTTTTTGTATTTTTGAAAATTTTATATTTTTTAGGGTTTATTTGAAAGTTTGTATGAAAAAGGTAACGTTCACGGCGAACGGATCCCAAAATCCAAGTTCTCACAAAAAACTTGTAATCTTAACGAGAAGAGCCGGCAGCGGCGCCATTTGATACAAGCGTTTTGTATGGGGTTGAGATTTAATCTCGGAATCTTCTCGAATTGATCACAGCTCAAAGTGGAATGATTGTTCTTGGTGACAAATAGGGGGTTTGGTTTTCTATTCTACTAAAAAGGTGAATGCGTGAAGTAACTAAAAGGTAAACTAGAAGCAGTTAATCAATAAAAAAATAAAACTTGAATTAAAATTTAAATAAAACAGTAACTTGAAAATAACCTCACTGAAAATTTGCTTGATTCAGAATAATGATCATGCTGAATAAATGGTGCTATTCGGAATAAATTTCCATCCGGAATAATATGCTACTCGGAATAAAAGGTTCTATCCGGAACAAATGGCTACTCGGAATATTTAAGCTTATTCGGAATGAAAGGCTACTCGGAATATTAGGCTACTCGGAATAAAAGGTTCTATCCGGAATAATAAGACTACTCGGAATAAACTTGCTATGCGGAATAAATAGGCTACTCGGAAGAACTTGCCATGCGGAATAAATAAGCTACTCGGAATAAAGAGGCTATCCGGAATATTAGGTTACTCAGAATATTGATCCTATCCAGAATATTAGGCTACTCGGAATATTTCACAACTCGGAATGAATTGCCATTCGGAATGAAGTTGCTGTTCGGAATAAGTGGGCTATCCGGAATAATAAATATTCCGGATGCAAAAACTCTATGCGGAATAACAATGAACACCACTCTATTCGGAATGCTGGGAAGAAGAACAATAAGCATAAACCAAAACAGGGGAAAACGATTTTATCAAAAATGAACCAAGTTTTTAACCAAATCTTAAACAAAACTAATCACAAATCATCTACTAACCATAAACATCAAATCCCAATCATAAAAACACAAAACCCACTAACTTTTGAAGATCAAAATCAACCAAACAAGAACTTTAAAACTTTGAATCAAAGAACAAGATGAACAAGATGAAATGGAAAGATTATATTGATGATTAAGGTTTAAACAATCAAAGGAAAAAGATTAAACTACAAGATTGGTAAGAACAAGAATCAAAATCACCAAACACCCTAATGGTGTTGGTGATGCCTACGAACAAAAAGGAAAGAAAAGGGGAAAACTAAAACTGACTAAAAAGTGTGAAGGGGAATTCTCTATATAGTCCTAGTGGTTGGTTGGTGAGTGGCCTTTCTCCCTTTCTTCTTGTCTTCTCGTATTTTCAGAAAAGTTGACGTTTTCGATTCTGATTCGGGATTTGTCGACGATTAAATTCAACTCGTCTTTTAATTTCTTCGTTTAATAGACTTGAGTTTCTTCGACATATGTAAATCTTCCATCTTTGGTCGTTTTCTTTGATAAATCTTCAAACAGGCCCATTGACTTCAAATCTTTTGCATCTCTTGGACAATAGACTTCGTCTTGAGTCTTTTTCCTCGATAAAACCCGTGCAATCCCATGTTTTCTCCAATATCCATCCGGTTGGCTCTGAAAACACAATAAACACAAAAACCACGCATAATTACAAACAAATGATATTAAACACTCGTTTTAGTCTTGTTTTAGTAAGAAATAAGTGGTAAAAGGATGGGTGTTTTCACACCTATCATATAGTTAGGGTTTTCTTCATCATTTTGATTAGATCTCTAATCTTCTTGTCCATCTAGATCTTCCTTGGTAACATTTAAGCAAGAAAGGTATACTCCTTATGTTTCTTAATTTTCACTTGCATGCATCATCATCCATCTATAAACACATGTAAATAACTTGTTAAAATCAAGATTTGGCAAAGACCATGACCTTAAAGGTCACGGCATATTTCTAAGCACCATTAGTCATGGTTAAAAATCTTTTTAATAAAGAAACCTATGACTAGTACTATATGTTTATACTTGATTTAAAATCATATGAAACATTCTATAAATTTAAATGTAGCATGGGTTACAAATCTTACTTTATGGGACTTTGGTTAACTAATAATCATAGATCTCATAAAATAAACTTGTGTAACTTAAAAATCATGAAGACCATGACCTTAAGGGTCACGGCATAATTAATTGGTTAACTTGTGTTTTATGTACTAAGTTTTAATGATGGAATATGTAATATTACATGTGAAATGGAATACTAAAAATCACTAAAATGGATCATGTGCACATATATAACCGTGGGCTATATATGACCATGAAGAGGTTTTAGATGTACATGAATGCTTATAAAAACCATAGATCTAATGATAAGAGTTAACTTAAACATGATAAACATAAAACAAGCTTATAAAATCTTATGGGAATATTGAGAGAAAACAATATGGCCGTGGGTTATATGTAGTTTTCTTGGAATAATGGTAACCATTGAAACATGCATGAAACCTAGATAATCATGTGTATTTTTGTAAATATTTACAAGATTTAAACTAGCTAAAATGTTCATCTTGGAAACACCAAGATTTAAAATAATAGCCGTGGGCTATATATATGTATGTATGGACTTGTGACTTGATTTCTTGTTTGTACATAGCTAGATATTATTTTGGGGACACTTATAAGTACACTAACCTTAGAATAAGTTTTGACTCATTTTAATAAGCTATAATTAATTATAGCCGTGAGTTATAAGCTCATATTAGGGCTTATGACTTGTATGCAACCTTGTAACACATCTAGATCTAATTTGGTACATCACATAAAATAAACTATAAGTTTTATTCTTTTATTAAGATTTAAAACTAAATATGGGTAAGCTAATAATAAGCTTATAAGAAAATCCTAAGTTAATACTTACATAAAATGTAAAGTAGTGTTAATGGACTATTTAAGCCCATGCAATGTTAACACAAGACTCAATAGACCCAATAAGCCCATTTAATAAATCTTAGTATCTTAATGGACTTAAGATTACACTTAGGCCCATTTAATTAATTAAAGGACTTAAAAATGTATTTAAGCTCAATAAATGATTTAAAGTCCCATTTAAATAAATTAGTGGACTTAAAATATATTTAGGTCCACTAGATAGCCTATTAGATGTTTAGCCCATTTAATGAGCCCATATAATGTTTTAATGTTTAAATAAATGTATTTATAATAAATTGTAACTTATAAAAACTTTTGGATTAAAATAACAATTTATGAAACTTAAGGACTATAACCGTGACTTATGAAACTTGTTTTGATAAATTAGTAAACACAAGGACTGAAAATGTAATTATCAAAAAGTCTAGGGTTTAATAAATACCATCCGTGGGATATTAAACCCTAGGGACCATTTTGGGAAGTTTCTAAAAGTTATTTTTTCACTTTAAAACCCTAGGGACCATTTTGGTAATAAAACGAAACTTAAAGAAGCCCTAGGGGCTGTTTTGGTCATTTTATGAAAGTTATAAAACCTAGATTTAACTAGGGGGACTAAATCTGCCATAAGCCGAAACTTTAACAAGCCCTAGGTACCAAATGTATAACAATCCGAAAGTTCACTTTGTTTAAAATATGGATGGACTAGTTTTGCCATGTTCCGAAACTTTAACAAGCCCTAACCCTAATTCTATTTTAAACTTAGTAAAATTTAAACAAACCCTAAACTATAAGAATTTATAATATAAATTCTTAAACTTGTAATTTATAAATTATTTTTTAAATGTTAAATAATTTATGGGAACGTTTAAGTTAAATAAAATATTTTATTTTATTTTTCAAAGATAAAATATTTATAATTTGCTTTATGAAATAAATTGTATAAACAATATGGATATGTATTACTAATAAATAAACTCATTTAGTTTTAGGAAATAAATTTAAATGAACGTTGATTAAGTTGAATACTAATATTATAAGTCGAACACATTACGTTTACTTAAAATATGAAACTTAATATTAAGTTTAAATGAATGATTATAATCATGAACTGTGAACGTTAACTAATATGCTAAGTAAAACATTTTTGTGTTTACTTATCATTAAAACTTATATAGATAAGTTTAAATTTATATTGTTAATACTTCAACTACGGTTATTTAGATTAATGTTGTAGCATAAATGAACTGACTAAAAATCTGTATAAGCATGCACATACGTTCTTTGTACTATCTATTAAGACTGTACTATTTGATTAGGCATAACTTTTGGCGTGAGCGTTATTTGGGTTTTCATGTTATACATCTATTGCCAACTCCCAGGTGAGTTTACAGCCCCATATAAACTATTGATAAACTTTTCCTATACGGGAGAGAAAACATGCAACTATTTTAAAATGGACATAACTGAATTGTATAAACTTGTCTATTATTGACTATTATAGAAACTGTTAAATTGTTGTAAATCGCCCGAATGTTATAAATAGATCTATTAGGGATTGACCACCCCCATCTGCGTCAGTCATGCTCACTGTGCCTTGGCCGGGACAACAGATGTATACCATGTTGGAACTGGGTTTGGGTGTCTTTTTGTAAGACACTACCTCTTCATCTGTTGAGGACTATGGAAGGTTAAGCTTCAGTTTCGAGTAATAGCAAATGTAATCTACTTTTTAGTAAGAATGCTTTGTGCATTGTTACTTCTATGATTAATGTATGTCCAAACTAATTAATGTTAAAACCTGTAAATTCACCAACTTTATGTTGACCCTCTAAGCATGTTTATCTCAGGGAAATGAAGTTATAACGAGATATGTGCATGGACTCAAGCATCTATGTAATCTGCATCGTAGGAATCGTCAAGGGTTCCATTCGGGGAAAATGAACAATCTACTTATGACATGTTAAAGACAATTTTTATTTATTTGTTTAATAAACATGTAATCTGATTTTAAATACTCCTTTATCTTATGCTCTAAGAACTATATGCAATCGATCCACCCTTGTAACATCTCCGTTGATATTTCCACATATTTTGACCCTACCCGGGGTGTCACAGAGAATGGTATCAGAGCATTAGTTATAGAGAACTAGATAAATTTTTAAATAAAATAAAAATAAATTGATTTTTCTTTTATTTAAAACTGGACTATAAATTTATAAAATCTTTTGGAGATTTCTTTTGGGACCGTATTAGTTAAGCATATAGATCGTAGGGCATTATGTGCTATGTGAACTAAGAGTATACTGATTGATAAGTAAACTGGTTAAATGACTACATATATATAAGTATTAATATATATATAACCTTAAAACATTACGACGATTGTTTAAAAGGGATATACTTCATAAAACTCGTAGCTAAAAGTAATATTTATCTTTGTTTGTAAGCATATACTTACTTCAAATTTAAAATAATATTATTTCAGAGCATCATGACTTCGGCTACATCACCTCCGACTTTTCTACCACTAGTAGCACCTGCTCCAGCTACCCGTTCGTCTCCATGATCCGTGCAGTGCGAATGGTTATCAGCCTCTGACTCGGAGGATGATCAGACCATCGAAGTTGTGCTTCCTGAGGACCCTTTTTCAGCTCCAGCATCAGTCATACTGGTCTCCACCTCTATGGAGGAGGACCAGGTGTCTCCAGACCTACCATCTTCTGTACCTGCCTCTTTACCATCGGGCCATTTTCCCGAGTCCGTACCCGGCTCCACTTTTGAGATCGGGCAAGGCTCTGGGGTGGGACGTGCCGACTCTGTTGTGACAACCGTGGTTTTGGGTTTGTCACTTGGTCTTACTTTTAGGTTATTTTATGTGTGACTACTTGATTTTTGTGCTTACGTGTTTATTTTGTGTGAACGAGGTTGGTGTGATTATCGTTTATAAGTATAGAGTACTCATAAGTAAATCGAGGAACGGTTAATTCATGTTCATGAAATCACAATTAGTGACTATGAAATGAAATTGTGATATTTTGGTGGTTACGTATACGTATAAGTATTATAGTAATAGTGTATTTTTTTAGGATTTACGGTTTAGCATTTAGAGGTCTCGAATGAGGTAATTAGTCAAATGAATATTTTTCGGGATGGTTTTAAGTCATTTAGGACTTAGTTATAAAGTTTATTTCAAAATTTGAGATTTTTTATAAAAGTGTATATTTTACGTCTTTTACGGTAAAACGCGTAAATTTGACTAGTTTTACGGTTTTGAGGTTTTGGGAATTTTAGGAGCTGAAATAAATTAAGGTAAATTAACGTAATATTAATAAGATATTAATTAACAATAAAAAGAAAAAAAAAATAAAGAAAAAAACGAAATTAGGGATGTTTGCGTCGGTTTAGAAGAGAAAAAAAAGGAAAAAGGAAAAGATTTATGGTAAGTGGTAATTGGGTTGGACAAGGATTGTTTTGGCTATATAAGGAACCCCCAACACTAAATCAAACGCATTTTTTTTCTTTCCCTGGAGTTATAGTCGACTAAAAGAAAATGAGAATTAGGGTTCTTCATAAAAATTGGGTGTTTTTCATCTTCCATTGAGTTAAAGGTAAAAACCTTCATAACCCTTTTTAATTTAATTGTTTTTATGTTTTTATAATCATTCTTATGATGGAATTAGGGTTAGGGTTCATATAAAATCAGTAAATTAATGATGTGATAATCATAATATGATGATCATATAAATTAGGGCTTGTAATTAGAGGGATTAGGGTTAATTAATGAGGTTGATTTTGTTAAACCCGTTTTTAAAAACTGGGCAGATTTTGAGTCAATTTTTTTGATCATATAGGGAGTTCTATAAACTATTATTTTACGATCCAAGTACCCCGGGAAAGATATTTGAAGTGGCTTTCCAATGTAAGAAACGAGAACTAAATTGGAGGTAGGGAAGTGGATCCAAGTACTGGGACTGTTTTGGGTAAAATATGAACGGGATAGTTATTAAACTTAACCAAGTTAAGGACTTGTTAAGGAAGGGTAATGCGGTAATTAGAGCTTGTCAATGAGGTAAATATGTGGGAATAGGCTAGATGTCCATCATAGGTTAATGAGCCATCTTAGTGATTGGTTCGTGTATTAATTGCGTGTTTTTGGTTTGTTAGCTTGTTGCTAGTGTGAGGACTTGTGAAGGAGCTATCAAGTGAGTGTTCATAGTCCCATGTTTACTATTGTTTTTGACTTCCAGATGGGATGGAAGAGACACTGTGTTGAATTATTTTCTAAATTAATGTTGTGATTGTTTAAGGTTTGAGATGGACTTGTGTGTACATTTATGTGATTAACTGCAATGTGATTCTTGTTTGTGTGTGATCTGGATTGGAAAGGTACATAGGTGTATGGGCGCCTATGGGACCTATGGTTAATGATAAGGCGTGATGCCTTGTAAATTGTGATTGTTGGTAAGGCGTGATGCCTTGGAAATTGTGATTGTTGGTAAGGCGTGATGCCTTGGAAATTGTGATTGTTGGTAAGGCGTGATGCCTTGGAAATTGTGATTGTTGGTAAGGCGTGATGCCTTGGAATTGTAATGATTGATTGAACATGAATGCTAGTTGTTAGTACATGATTGTAGCGCATTGTCCATATGTTTATTGGTTTATGGTATTCACAGCTTATGACTTGTCTTGTGTTGGAGTCTAAACCTATGACTCTCACCAACTTTATGTTGACGTGTTTTAGTGTCTCTTTCAGGTGATACTATAGTTAAGCATGAGAACATAAGTGGCTAGGATTGGAGAAGCTTAGGAATGCATATAGAAGGAGAATCCCCGTTTCCTTCTTAGTTTTATTTGTTCATTTAATAAGTGGTACTGTGGCACACATATGTTTGTTTTGATTATGTTACTTGTTTGTCTTGGGTAAGAGGTAGGACTGTTACCTACTTACCTAGACCCCTTGCATTTGTTGAGATATTGTCATGACCTTCGTGTCACCATTTTTACGACATTTCTTATTTCATATAGTTATCTCTATAGACACGCCATGTTGTGATGATATCCATACGTCGCGCCCCATGTTCCGCCATGGTGGGGTGTGACAGAATGGTATTAGAGACAATGGTTATAGAGAATTAGGTTGCCTAGTCGTGTAGCCTAGTCTATAGCTTAAGGGTCCCTGCATATAGGCGTCATAGGAGTATGTGTGCATTTTATATTAATTGATGTGTTTGGATGTTATTTATTGTGATATTTTGACTAGTATGAATTGAAGCATAGTAAGTTCATACTTAACTACTTGTTATTTTCTTTACGAGTTTTGATTAGTGCGGGTGGAACCATGGTCGTATACGCTAGTCATTGTTGGATTTCGCTGAATTATGTTTTCATGTTCTTTATACATTTTGAATTTTGTCTACGCTGGTTCAGCTGGACTACGAGTTTATGTGTTTCGTTCATTGGCTATGTTATTTTAATACATGGGGTTTTGGATCTTATCTTGTGTGGTTATGTGCTTGTGAGTTGTTGGATTATGTGTTGTGTGTAGTATTAATTTGGGATTAAGTCATACAATAGCAATGTACTTTTCAAAATGTATCGATTTGGTACGCGTACTCTTAAAAAGTTGTACAATAGCAACAAACTTTCATAATTGTTCCCTTATGCACATTTTGATGACATGTCATCCTTAAAAGGCTAACACATGTCACCATTAATAACGTGACACGTCATCCAAATGTGCAGATCGGAACACCTTATGAAAGTTCGTTACTATTGTACAACTTTTTTAGAGTACAAGTATCAAAATGGTACATTTCGAAAAGTACATTGATATTTTACGACTTAATCCTTATTAATTTCGTATAAGTGTCATCATAGGAGGGAGTACATTGGTGAAAGGGAACATGTATAATTATGGAGGCCTACATAATTATATATGTGCCACAACACCACTGGACTTTCAAGTATGATTGAATGAAAGAGAGTTAATACATGCTTGTATAGTATATGTTGGATGGATTTGAGTGTAGGTACGCTTATGCCTATGTATGTAAAATTATTTTCTACTTACCGGTTGTATTCTTGGGATGGTTGCTAGCTCGTTTCTCTTTGAGATGTTCAACTTCTGTAGTAGCGCATTTCTCGGGTCCTCATTTCATGTTTTTGTTTGTACGGTACTTTTGGCGTGAAGGATTTTGAGATGGTGGAGATTTCTTTTTGGGGTAACGATGTCTTTTGTTTCGAGTTATACATGGTAAAAAAAATAGAACTTGCAAATTGAAAAAAAAATAGATGTTGGTAGTCGATGAAATAAGGAAGTGTCAGGATCATGTTTCAAATAAGGTGTAATATAAATTCTTTAACATATAAGCATGACTCGGTTATTTTAAAATATTTTGGTTTTGATCACCTAAAGTTATTGTTCTTAAGTTAAAAATTTTGTTCTTATTTAGTGAAATATATTAAAATCATGTAATTAATAGAGTTTTAATTTTCTGGAATTAAAATAAATTAGGTTCTAGTTTTGGTAATTAATGGGGGGTTTTAGGGTTTAAAAATCGTTTTTTTTTGGTATAAATCGGAGTAGGCAGAAACTGTCGCTAAACTGTCAAAATATGTCGCCAACTGTCAGAAACTGTCGCTAATGCCTAGGCAGATTTTGAGAAAAATCGTTTTGGTCATAACCTATTCGTTTTTAAAGGTTTTTGGGTGATTCAAAAGCCTAAAATTATGTACTCGGAACATACTTTTCAAATATTCAGAAAGTTTCGTAATTGGAAGTCAGTAGCTTGGTCGAATTAATTGTACAAGTGTTGAGTTCAAGGTTAATTTTCGGACAACATGGTTTAAACTCGTGTTTTGGGTATTTTGCGGTAATGAACACTTGGAGGGTTAACATAGAGATGAGTTGGGATGGAATGTGAGAGTTCTTTAGACTTTATCATACGTAGTTATATTTGATGAGTTTTGATTTATGGTATTTATGAGTAAGACTGAAATCGGGGTGACAGTTTTAAACCCGTCGAGTTATGTGATGGCTCCTAACTTGGTTTCAAGACAGTTCTTGTTTGATGAGTTGCGAGATTTAGTTAGGTTGGTTACATAACTTTATGGTTTTAATAAGTTTCCTCGCGGACGGTTAAGGCTCATGTCTTGTTGGTTGAGATTATTTTAGTATAAACTGAGTTCACGTTTGAACGTGGAGGTTTTATCAGGATATGTATCCTCGTTTGGTTGTTGAGAATAAGTTTGAGTTTGGGAGTAAATCTTGGGACGAGATTTCTATTAGGAGGGAGTGATGTGACAACCGTGGTTTTGGGTTTGTCACTTGGTCTTACTTTTAGGTTATTTTATGTGTGACTACTTGATTTTTGTGCTTACATGTTTATTTTGTGTGAACGAGGTTGGTGTGATTATCGTTTATGAGTATAGAGTACTCATAAGTAAATCGGGGAACGGTTAATTCATGTTCATGAAATCACAATTAGTGACTATGAAATGAAATGGTGATATTTTGGTGGTTACGTATACGTATAAGTATTATAGTAATAGTGTATTTTTTTAGGATTTACGGTTTAGCATTTAGAGGTCTCGAATGAGGTAATTAGTCAAATGAATATTTTTCGGGATGGTTTTAAGTCATTTAGGACTTAGTTATAAAGTTTATTTCAAAATTTGAGATTTTTTATAAAAGTGTATATTTTATGTCTTTTACGGTAAAACGCGTAAATTTGACTAGTTTTACGGTTTTGAGGTTTTGGGAGTTTTAGGAGCTGAAATAAATTAAGGTAAATTAAGGTAATATTAATATGATATTAATTAACAATAAAAAAAATAAAGAAAAAAACGAAATAAGGGGTGTTTGGGTCGGTTTAGAAGAGAAAAAAAAAAGGAAAAAGGAAAAGATTTATGGTAAGTGGTAATTGGGTTGGACAAGGATTGTTTTGGCTATATAAGGAACCCCCAACACTAAATCAAACGCATTTTTTTCTTTCCCTGGAGTTATAGTCGACTACAAGAAAAGGAGAATTAGGGTTCTTCATAAAAATTGGGTGTTTTTCATCTTCCAATTAATTAAAGGTAAAAACCTTCATAACCCTTTTTAATTTAATTGTTTTTATGTTTTTATAATCATTCTTATGATGGAATTAGGGTTAGGGTTCATATAAAATCAGTAAATTAATGATGTGATAATCATAATACGATGATCATATAAATTAGGGCTTGTAATTAGAGGGATTAGGGTTAATTAATGAGGTTGATTTTGTTAAACCCGTTTTTAAAAACTGGGCAGATTTTGAGTCAATTGTTTTGATCATATCGGGAGTTCTATAAACTCTTATTTTACGATCCAAGTACCCCTGGAAAGATATTTGAAGTGGCTTTCCAATGCAAGAAATGATAACTAAATTGGAGGTCGGGAAGTTGGTCAAAAACAGGTTACAACAGTCGGAGGTCAAAACAGTTTTGAATTCAGCCTGTTTTCTTTTTAAGTTTTGGGTTGTTTGGGGTACTTAGGATTGCATTGGGATCTTATCATGAAATGAGAGATGGTTTATATATTTTAGTAAGTATCTGCACTTGGGATAAGGTTGTGGTTTAGGGTAAGACCCCTTAATGGTAACAAACTTTTAGTACGTTTAAAATCAGGAAATTTGGAATGACAAAAGTAGATATATGTATATCGGGGCCTTAACAGTAGCTTTAAGGTTAGGGAAAGTGGGAGGTGTTAGCCAACATACGTAAGGGTATGAATATTCCTTTTACAGAAACCATGAGTATGTTTTAGCGGACGTTTGACTTAAAGTTTTGAGACCTAAAAACTGGGACTGTTTTGGGTAAAATATGAACGGGATAGTTATTAAACTTAACCAAGTTAAGGACTTGTTAAGGAAGGTTAATGGGGTGATTAGAGCTTGTCAATGAGGTAAATATGTGGGAATAGGCTAGATGTCTATCATAGGTTAATGAGCCATCTTAGTGATTGGTTCGTGTATTAATTGCATGTTTTTGGTTTGTTAGCTTGTTGCTAGTGCGAGGACTTGTGAAGGAGCTATCAGGTGAGTGTTCATAGTCCCATGTTTACTATTGTTTTTGACTTCCAGATGGGATGGAAGAGACACTGTGTTGAATTATTTTCTAAATTAATGCTGTGAATGTTTAAGGTTTGAGATGGACTTGTGTGTACATTTATGTGATTAACTGCTATGTGATTCTTGTTTGTGTGTGATCTGGATTGGAAAGGTACATAGGTGTATGGGCGCCTATGGGACCTATGGTTAATGATAAGGAGTGATGCCTTGGAAATTGTGATTGTTGGTAAGGCGTGATGCCTTGGAAATTGTGATTATTGGTAAGGCGTGATGCCTTGTAAATTGTGATTGTTGGTAAGGCGTGATGCCTTGGAAATTGTGATTGTTGGTAAGGCGTGATGCCTTGGAATTGTAATGATTGATTGAACTTGAATGCTAGTTGTTAGTACATGATTGTAGCGCATTGTTTATATGTTTATTGGTTTATGGTATTCACAGCTTATGACTTGTCTTGTGTTGGAGTCTAAACCTATGACTCTCACCAACTTTATGTTGACGTGTTTTAGTGTCTCTTTCAGGTGATACTATGGTTAAGCATGAGAACATAACTGGCTAGGATTGGAGAAGCTTAGGAATGCATATAGAAGGAGAATCCCCGTTTCCTTTTTAGTTTTATTTGTTCATTTAATAAGTGGTACTATGGCACACATATGTTTGTTTTGATTATGTTACTTGTTTGTCTTGGGTAAGAGGTTGGACTGTTACCTACTTACCTAGACCCCTTGCATTTGTTGAGATATTGTCATGACCTTCGTGTCACTATTTTTACGACATTTCTTATTTCATATAGTTATCTCTATAGACACGCCATGTTGTGATGATATCCATACGTCGCGCCCCATGTTCCGCCATGGTGGGGTGTGACATCTGTCCAGGCCCAGATCGCCGCACTGGCCGCAGGCCAGGAGCAGAAGATATCCGACCTCCGCAGCCTGTTGACAACTGGTCAACTAGGCTACACTGCCATCCATGAGCGCATTGACTCCCTCGCTCATACCATAAGGGGAGAGGCACAGGCAGCCCGAGGAGTCCAGACCAAGACTGACGAGGCATTTCAATGGCTTTGGGAGGAGAACTATCGTCTCCACCAGCGTATCCAGACCATGGAGAGTCTCCAGCACCAGACCCATGCTACTATATCTGCTCAGGAGCAGTCCCTGTCCATTTTCTTCGACCTTGCCACCGTCCGTCACGACGGAGTTGCTACAGAGATGACCTATCTTTGTGGGGCAATCAACAGACTCAGGACTCAGCTGCTGACAGCATTCCGTATGCTCAAGGAGGCCCGAGCGACAGTTCGTACTTTTTGGAACACCAGGAGAGCCCCTGTAGCTTCATCAGCCCCACCAGCCCCAACCTCATCTAGCAGACCATCTAGGCAGGAGTAGGATAGATGTACTAGTTTTCTTGTACATCATGATTAGCCTATGGGTTTCACCCTAGCTGACATGGTATAGGACTTTTGTACTTTTATTTCTTTTCAGCTTTTGGTGATGTAATACTATAATGCAATACCTTTTCTCTTTTGGACATGTAATTTTGGGATGTAATGTTTTAACGACTGTGTGTATCATTACATTAGACAAGGCCCGACCGGCCTATGACTTGGATTTTGTTATGCTACATGGATGTTAAATTTCTTATGGAAATAGCATGTAATCACTTTCTTTATTATATTTGTTGTGCAATGTATTACATTATGAGATTTTGACAGGTTATCCATATTTGTTTGAAATCAGTGCATGAATTTTCGCCGTGCAAATAATATAAAAACTATACTAACACTTGAACTAATAATCTCATTTTGTGTATGATTATAGACAAATGGTGATTACGAGATCAAATCCCAATAATGCAACTACTTCCAATGCTGATAATGTTGAGTTTCCAGAAGCTACTTAAAATGTCACTATCGCACAACTCCAGGAAATGATAAGCGAGGGTATCACAGCAGCTATGGCAGCCAGAGGAGTTGATCTGAATGCAAACAATGATCCAAACCTCAATGCACGCAAAAACAACACCAACAGGGGTTGCTTATACCCCGACTTCTTAAACTGCATACCCTCATACTATCGAGGAAAAGAAGGAGTTGTTGAATTGATGCAGTGGTTGTGCTGACAAGAACAGAGTTAAGTTTGCCACATGCATACTACTTGAGAGCGCCCTTACCTGGTGGTACTCAGTGGTTGCTACCCTTGGACATGACACTGCTTACACTCTAACTTGGGCCAACCTCAAAGAGAGGATGAATGAGAAGTAATGTCCTAGAGGAGAAATGAAGAAGTTGGAGATAGAGACGTGGGATCTAAAGTGTAAGAACAATGATATCCTTCGGTACAACCAAAGATTTCAAGAGTTAAGCTTGATGTGCACCAGAATTTTCCCTTAAAGGAGTGACAAGATTGAGAAGTATGTCAGTGGACTCCCTGACAACATCCATGACAGTGTGCTAGCTTCACGACCCACCACCGTTGAAGGTGTTGTGGAATTTACGACTGAGCTGATCAACAAGCGAGCCCGCAATCTGTCTGAAAGACAAACGGACAACAAGAGAAAGTCAGACAAAAGCTCTTGTAGCCAGCACCAGCAGCCTCCCAAAAGGAAAAACGTTGGGCAAGCTGATGACACTACTCCCACCACACGCACCAAGAACTACTCAGGATCCAAGCCTAAGTGTTCAAAGTGCAACTATCATCATGTTGCTGGAGGACAATATCAATGATGCTACAAGTGCGGCCAACAAGGCCATTTTGCTCGTGAATGTCAAGCAAATGTTGCTACCCCCGGGTCGACCGAATAACAATCCCGGAAACAGCAACAAAGGCAAGTCCAATGCTCGTGGGAGCGGAAGTGGGCAACAGGGAAACCGAAACCCCCACAGATGGAGGCAACAGTGGACCAAAGAAATTTGTGGTATGTTACGAGTGTGGAACCCCTGGGCATGTGAGACCTGACTGTCCCAAGTTGGCCAACCAGAAGAAGGACAACAAGGGAACTTCTTCGCAAGTATACATGGCTGGCAATGCCTAAGCCAATCCAGATTCCAACGTCGTCCCTGGTACGTTTTTACAAAACCAACGATATGCATCTATCTTGCCTGACACATGGGCAGACCAAAGCTTTATATTTACTAAATTTAGTAAGGAATTGTAATTCACTCCATTAGTTTTAGACCTCTACCATACGATAAAACTAGCCGATGAAAAAGTTGTGACGGTTGACACCGTCATTTGAGGTTGTACCCTAAACCTTTCCAATCACCCGTTTTACATCAATCAGATCCCATTAGGTCCAGGTAGATTTGATGTCATCATTGGCATGAATTGACTAGCAAGTATCATGGAGTTATCCTATGTGATCAAAAATTGGTTCGTATGCCTTGGGGAGATGAAACCTTGATTATACTAGGGGACGGTAACCCCGATATAGTCAACACTAGATTTAGTGTCATTTCTAGCACCGACAAGCCAGGGAATACTCAGTCAAAGGATGCCCCCTTTTCCTAACCTGTTTTTCCCTACGTGACAAGATAGGCAACCCTAAACCTGAAAGACACATCCAACTCACAATGGGTGTATTTTGTAGGGTTATATCCGCCACTTTAGGCAACCCTAAACCTGAAAGACACACCCAACTCACAATGGGTCTATTTTGGTAGGGTTATATCCGCCACTTTAGGCAATCCTAAACCTGAAAGGCACATCCAACTCACAATGGATGTATTTTGTAGGGCTGTGTTCAACATCCCTCGTAAAGAGATGTTGAATGTCCCATGTTTTTGGACATTCCTTTTTCCTCTTCGGGTCTAATTAGTTCGACAATACCATCATCCACCAGACTCCGGGAGATGTAATTTCCTCTCTTTAGAAGTCAAAATTTGTGCAAATTTTGAACCAGTAATACTGAATGCATGACTTTTTTTTTCAGCACCCCGCAAGACGCGCATTTCTTTATTCTTGGTATCTTCTTCTATTTCCACCATTTGAGGTACTTCTTTTCTCCGCCCCTCTCGCTCAGCCCCGCGGCGAATGAAGCAGATTCTTTGCAACTACCTACCCAATCGCCATCAACAGTAATCTTAACCTCTCTACTGGGTAGAAGCTTTAGTACTATTAACTAATGTCTGTACCCCATAAGCTTGAGGTAGAACTGCAAGTCTTTCGCGTAAATCTATTGACATTGGAGGGGATTCTAGTTAATATATTCTTTCATTTTATTTTACCTTCAACCCATAATTTTCATCATCGGATGAGGAGAGATAACCTATGTCTCACCCGTAAAAAAAAGATGCAGAAGTAGTGCGTCCCCATTTTTCCCAGCATATAAAACATGTCGGCGTGTCCTCCTCATACCAGAAACCATCTGTAGAGGATTTTCCCTCCTTACTAAATCCACAACACCATTGGTCATCTCCCAAATCCTGGAAGGATGTAGCTGCGACCCCCGTGGAGAAGCCCGCGTCTATCCATCCATAGCAGCAGTCTCCTCTACTGCTCAATCGGATGAATAGTACGATCCAGATAAAGATCTCTTTGCATCTCCTTCTATCCATCCATAGCAGCAGTCTCCTTTACTACTCAATCGGATGAATAGTGCGATCCGAATAAAGATCTCTTTGCATTTCCTTCTATCCATCCATAGCAGCAGTCTCCTTTACTGCTCAATCGGATAAATAGTATGATCCGGATAAAGATCTCTTTGCATTGCTTCTTATCCATCCATAGCAGCAGTTGATAGGTGTGTAAACACCCATCCTTTTTACCACTTAACTACAATAATAACCGAGCCAAAACGTGTATTTTATGTCGTAAATGTCGGAATTATGCGTGGTTTGTGATTTTGTTGTGATTTAGGACGAAAATGTGGAAAAGGGAGAAAACACGGGCATTCACGGGCTTTTATCGAAGAAAAAGACGAAAGACGAAGTCAAGAAGTCAAGAGTGCAAAAAGAACGGAAGTCCAAGACCAATTTTGAAGATTTATCGAAGAAAAAGTCAAAAGGCGGAAGTTTACTAAAAGCCGAAGAACTCAAGTCTTATTTATTGAAGAAATCACAAGACGAGAGTAGAAATCCCGAGACAAAGTCGTCAAAGTCAAAAGATTAAGAAGATTAAGGACTTAATCATGAAATTAAAGAAAGATGAAAGAGGGGAGGAAGCTTCCTAAGCACCTCCCTAATCTCCACTATAAATAGATTAGATTAGATTTCATTTTCTCTTGTTGGCTAATAGTGACAATTAGTTCTTCCATTTTATTTTCCTTGCACTTTAATTACATGTCATTTAAATACATTGTCTTGCACCTTTAAATACCTTTAATTCAAGTAAGTTTCCTTTTAATTCTTGTCAATCTTTACTTTTATTGTTCATCTCTTATCTTCCTTTCTTGTTTGATCTTAAATCTTTATGCTTTATGTTCATGTTCATGTTTTTGAGTTTTTATTAAATTGATTAAAGTGGTTTTGATTATTTTGTTCATTATTGTTAGTTTTGTTGATTTGGATTGCTTGTTTATGATTAGTAGATGTTTATTGATTAGTATTGCTTAATCTTTTGGTTTAATTTGATTATATTTGTTTAGATTCGTGTTATTTGTTTCTTGCGTGTTCTTTGCTGTCTGTTGTTTTCCCAGGTACATTCTGAATCAAAGGTTTATTCTCGATCAAGGGTTTCAAACAAGTTGTTCCGAATCAAGGTGGTGTAGTGATTGTTCCGAACAAAGCAAACATTCCAGATAAGTGACATATCCTGGATCAAAGTGTTCATTCAGAACATTTATTGTTCCGAATCAAGGAGTGTTCATTCGGAACATTTATTGTTCCGAATCAAGAGGGTTCATTCGGAATATATTCCGAATCAAGGCAATATCCGAGTCAATACTTTATTCCGGATAAGTGACATATTCCGGATAAAGGATTTATTCCAGATGAAGGTTTTGTTTAATTATTCCGAATGAGTGTTTTTGGTAAATATTCCGAGTGAAGAAGAATCAGTCCGAACGAAGGTGACATTCCGGATGAGTGATTATTCTGAATGAGGGTATTATTCCGAATGAGCATTTTCAGGTTCTTTTAAGTTTCTGTTTTTAATTCTTTATTTTCAAGCTTTACTTTTCCCGCCTTTTTCCTTAGTCGCACTTTAAGTTTATTTGCCTTAGATTTATATTAGCCTTGCCTTAGTTTTAAGTTTTAGTTACGTTTTAAGTTTTCCTTAGATAGATTTAAGTTTGTGTTATTTACTTTTAGTGCCTTTTAATTTTCGTCTCGCTTTTAATTTCTTGCCATTTATTTTAAATTAGAGTTAGATTTAAATTAACGTCATTTTCATTTATGTCTTGCACTTTTAATTTTACTACAACGACACAACTTTTGTTTCACCAAAGAACGACTGAGTCGCATAGTTAACCATTTTTCAATTCGAAGAGACTGTGACGATAACTTTTTACATGCAAAATCTATTGTATCAGCAGTCTCCTTTGCTGCTCAATCGAATGAATAGTGTGATACGGATAAAAATCTCTTTGCATTGCTTCTATCCATCCATAGCAGTAGTCTCCTTTACTGCTCAATCGGATGTATAGTGCGATCCGGATAAAGATCTCTTTGAATTTCCTTCTATCCATCCATAGCAGCAGTCTCCTTTACTGCTTAATCGAATTTATAGTGCGACCCGGATAAAGATCTCTTTGCATTTCCTTCTATCCATCCATAGCAGAAGTCTCCTTTACTGCTCAATCGGATGTATAGTGCGATCCGGATAAAGATCTCGTTGCATTTCCTCCTATCCATCCATAGCAGCAGTCTCCTTTACTGCTCAATCGGATGAATAGTGCGACCCGGATAAAGATCTCTTTGCATTGCTTCCTATCCATCCATAGCAGCAGTCTCCTTTACTGCTCAATCGGATGTATAGTGTGACCCGGATAAAGATCTCTTTGCATTGCTTCCTATCCATCCATAGCAGCAGTCTCCTTTACTGCTCAATCGGATGTATAGTATGACCCGAATAAAGATCTCTTTGCATTGCTTCTTATCCATCCATAGCAGCAGTCTCCTTTACCGCTCAATCGGATGTCTAGTGCGACCCGGATAAAGATCTCCATGCATCACCTTCTGTCCACTCGTAGTAGCTAAAGCCTTCATTACTGCTCAACTGGACGTATAAGAGTAACCTAGGTTTAGACCACTTCGCGTTAATGCCACCATCCGTACCTGAGAGAGAGTCTGAAAAGAACCATATACTTAGAACATATTTCACTTAGAAGATAACTACGTTTTTAGTAGCTTTGAGGACAAATCTAAAATAACGGGGTGGTGCTGTAAAATCCATGATTTTATGTAATGAAGGTTCACCCATAAATCCTAGAACACAAACTCATGTGTTATGTTTCTATAAGTTGTGTGTGAACTTGTCCATTATGTACTAATACCTTTACATTAATATTTGTTGTAAATAAGTTACATAGCTCAAACCTTGTACTTAAGACTAGGAAAACAAGTAATGAAGTTATAACTAGTAATGTGTGTACAACACATAACAAAATTTGGAAATATACTACATTAGGTAATTGTAGCCGTGTATATGTGTGTATGTAGACTAGGAGTTTACTTAAACCCTTGGACTAGCCAAAGAATAGATACCATTGGTGTGCAAGCCCAACACAAAGCCCATGTCCAAAGCCCATCTTCCCTTTTGGTGAGTTTTACACAGCACATAGGCTTGTGTAGAAGGAGAACAGTTGCCTTAGAAAGGCAAGGGATGACACTTGGTACAATATGTTTTACCAAGGTAAATCATACCTTTTGCCATTCCATTTCTATCTCTCTTTT
This sequence comes from Glebionis coronaria, assembly GCA_025667525.1. Lineage (NCBI taxonomy): Eukaryota > Viridiplantae > Streptophyta > Magnoliopsida > Asterales > Asteraceae > Glebionis > Glebionis coronaria. The sequence goes on from CM046879.1 coordinate 234,970,803, forward strand.
AAGCCGAAACATACACACACAACACACATACATTCCCTCATTCTCTTATGCAACCAAATCTCACTTCTCTCTTCACCTTCTCTCTCAAATCATTCAGCATTAAGCCACAAAAATACAAAGTTGTTCATTAAATCTACTAGATCCTTGTCCCATATTAACCACCAATCATTTGGTAGCATCATCATCTTTGGAGTCACTATAACAGTCCCTAGCCGAGACCTTAAAGGTCACGGCTTGGTTAGAGTTAGGGTTTTCTTCATCATTTTGATTAGATCTCTAATCTTCTTGTCCATCTAGATCTTCCTTGGTAACATTTAAGCAAGAAAGGTATACTCCTTAAGTTTCTTCATTTTCACTTGCATGCATCATCGTCCATCTATAAACACATGTAAGTAACTTGTTAAAATCAAGATTTGGTAAAGACCATGACCTTAAAGGTCACGACATATTTTTAAGCACCATTAGTCATGGTTAAAAATCTTTTTAATAAAGAAACCTATGCCTAGTGCTATATGTTTATACTTGATTTAAACATTTTATAAATTTAAATGTAGCATGGGTTACAAATCTTACTTTATGGGACTTTGGTTAACTAATAATCATAGATATCATAAAATAAACTTGTGTAACTTAAAAATCATGAAGACCATGACCTTAAGGGTCACGGCATAATTAAGTGGTTAACTTATGTTTTATGTACTAAGTTTTAATGATGTAATATGTAATATTACATGTGAAATGGAATACTAAAAATCACTATAATTGGATCATGTGCACATATATAGCCGTGGGCTATATATGACCATGAATGAGTTTTAGATGTACATGCATGCTTATAAAAACCATAGATCTAATGATAAGAGTTAACTTAAACATGATAGACATAAAACAAGCTTATAAAATCTTATGGGAACATTGGGAGAAAACAATAGTTTTCTTGGAATAATGGTAACCTTGGAAACATACATGAAACCTAGATAATCATGTTGTATTTTTGTAAATATTTACAAGACTTAAAACTAGCTAAAATGTTCATCTTGGAAACACCAAGATTTAAAATAATAGCCGTGGGCTATATGTATGTATGTATGGACTTGTGACTTGATTTCTTGATTTGTACATAGCTAGATCTTATTTTGGGGACACTTATAAGTACATGCAACCTTAAAATAAGTTTTGACTCATTTTAATAAGCTATAATTAATTATAGCCGTGAGTTATAAGTTCATATTAGGGCTTATGACTTGCATGCAACCTTGTAACACATCTAGATCTAATTTGGTACATCACATAAAATAAACTGTAAGTTTTATTCTTTTATTAAGATTTAAAACTAAATATGGATAAGCTAATAATAAGCTTATTAGAAAATCCTAAGTGAATACTTACATAAAATGTAAAGTAGTGTTAATGGACTATTTAAGCCCATACAATGTTAGCCCAAGACTCAATGGACCCAATAAGCCCATTTAATAAATCTTAGTATCTTAATGGACTTAAGATTACACTTAGGCCCATTTAATTAATTAAAGGACTTAAAAATGTATTTAAGCCCAATAAATGATTTAAAGTCCCATTTAAATAAATTAGTAGACTTAAAATATATTTAGGCCCACTAGATAGCCCATTTGATGTTTAGCCCATTTAATGAGGCCATATAATGTTTGAATGTTTAAATAAAAGTTTTTATAATAAAATGTAACTTATAAAAACTTTTGGATTAAAATGACAATTTATGAAACTTAAGGACTAATACCATGACTTATGAAACTAGTTTTGATAAATTAGTAAACACAAGGACTGAAAATATAATTATTTAATAGTCTAGGGTTTAATAAATACCATCTGCGGCATATTAAACCCTAGGGACCATTTTGGGAAGTTTCTAAAAGTTATTTTGTCATTTTAAAACCCTAGGGATCATTTGGTAATAAACTGAAACTTAAAGAAGCCCTAGGGGCTGTTTTGGTCATTTTATGAAAGTTATAAAACCTAGATTTAACTAGGGGACTAAATCTGCCATAAGCCGAAACTTTAACAAGCCCTAGGTACCAAATGTGTAACAATCCGAAAGTTTACATTGTTTAAAATATGGAGGGACTAGTTTTGCTATGTTCCGAAACTTTAACAAGCCCTAACCCTAATTCTATTTTAAACTTAGTAAAACTTAAACAAACCTTAAACTATAAGAATTTATAATATAAATTCTTAAACTTGTAATTTATAAATTATTTTATAAATGTTAAATAATTTATGGGAACTTTTAAGTTAAATAAAATATTATATTTTATTTTTCAAAGATAAAATATTTATAATTTGCTTTATGAAATAAATTGTATAAACAATATGGATATGTATTACTAATACATAAACTCATATACTTTTAGGAAATAAAATTATATGAAAGTTGAATAAGTTGAATACTAATATTATAAGTCGATCACCTTACGTTTACTTAAAATATGAACTTTAATAGTAAGTTTAAATGAATGATTATAATACATGAACTGTGAACGTTAACTAATATGCTAAGTAGAACATTTTTGTGTTTACTTAACTTTGAAACTTATATAGATATGTTTAAATGGATATTGTTAATACTTGAACTACAGTTATTTAGATAAATGCCGTAGCATAAATGAACTGACTTAAAATCTGTATAAGCATACATATATGTTGTTTGTACTATCTGTTAGGACTGTACTATTTGATTAGGCATAACTTTTGGCATGAGCGTTATTTGGATATTCGTGTTATACAGCTATTCCCAGGTGAGTTTACAGCCCCATATAAACTATTGATAAACTTTTCCTCTACAGGGGAGAAAACATGCAACTATTTTAAAATGGACATAACTTAATTGTATAAACTGACAATGATTGACTATTATAGATACTGTTAAATTGTTGTAAATCGACCGAATGTTATAAATAGATCTATTAGAGATTGACCATCCCCATCTGGGTGAGTCATGCTCATTGTGCCTTGGCCGGGACAACAGATGTATACCATGTTGGAACTGGGTTTGGGTGTCTTTTTGTAAGACACTATGTCCTCATCTGTTGAGAACTATGGAAGGTTAAGCTTCAGTTTCGAGTAATAGCAAATGTAATCTCCTTTTTAGTAAGAATGCCTTGTGTATTGTTACTTCTATGATTAATGTATGTCCAAACTAATTAATGTTAAAACCTGTAAATTCACCAACTTTATGTTGATCCTCTAAGCATGTTTATCTCAGGGAAATGAAGTTAGAACGAGATATGTGCATGGACTCAAGCATCTATGTAATCTGCATCGTAGGAATCATCAACGGTTCCATTTGGGGAAAATGAACAATCTACTTATGACATGTTAAAGACAATTTTTATTTATTTGTTTAATAAACATGTAATTGGATTTTAAATACTCCTTTATCTTATGCTCTAAGAACTATATGCTATCGATCCACCCTTGTGACATCTCCATTGATATTTCCGCATATTTTGACCCTACCCGGTGTGTCACAACAAGCATCATGATTGAAAGTACGAACACATTTTCCACATTTAACACAAGCAAATTCAACATTGGAGGTCTTAGCATTCAAACCGTTATTACATGCAGTTACAGACGTTTTATTCTTAGAAAACTTCAAAATTCCTATGCTGGTCTTCTACTTCAAAATTCTTTCCTTGACTATTGTTAGGCATAACCTTATCTTGCATTCTACTGCTCTTAAGTTGTGGTCCGCTAATGCTAGTAGTGGGAATTACTCCTGTAGAAGAAGACACATGTTGATTAGTTTTCCTAATATTCTGAGGTAACCGTGATGTTCCAGTTTGCGTGGTCCTAGTGTTCATCTTATACATACCTGGATCTATCACATTTGTGCTCTTATCATTTCCTATCTTAGGCAAAGTCTGTGGGGGTTTTCCCAAAACAGATGATTTAGGGCATTTAACCGCATTCGGTTGACGAACGGCGAATAATTTACCCAAATTAGACTTCCCTTTCATTTTCTCAATGAGTTTTTGTAACTCCCTGATGGCTATGTCCCTTTTTTGTAGCTGAGCTTTCAAATCATTTATTTCGAGACCTTTTTCATTCAATGATGAACCGAAGAAGCTGCCAGTTCTTGACACTTTTTATGATTATGTGATTTATCACCTTTTTGTAAAGCAAGTTCAAGAGAAATGGAATTTTTCTCAAGTTGGGAAAAACATTTTGAAAGTTTGTTATATGATTGAATTTGTTAAGAAAGCTCATCTTCAAGATTTTGACATTTTGCGTTCGTTTCTAACACCAGACATGCTACATGACAATATTGGTCAAGATCGGCATACACAACAATTATAGCATTCATATGGTCAACATAAAAGTATTCCTTAGAAAGTTGATCAATTTCGTTAGAAAGTTGGTGTTCTTGTGTCTTTAATTTAACTTGAAGAAAATCAACTTCATCTTCAAGAGATTTAACATATCATAAATCAGTTATTATTTCCTTAGTGAGAGCGTTATAAAACATTTCCACATTATTTGAAAGATCATCGATGGTTGGAACAATACATTGTTGAATGACGAATTCTACTTGTGGGTTAGGTTTAATATTCCAAACGGTATCTCTAGAAACTTTTTAATAATCGACGACACCTTTGTACAAATTTAAAACCCCTTGTTTTATATACTCAAATTGCTGAACACTTTTACTTTTCTCATCCCATTTACGTTTTTATTCCGAAATTTCTTTTTCTTAAAAATTGATTGTTTTTTAAACCCCTTTTTGAAGAAACTTTCTTTTCTGTTTCATCACTCGGTGGTTGAACATTTGTATACATCTTTTGTTCTTTTGAAAGTTCTTTTTGAGGAACAAACTTAATATGATTATTAGAATCAGAAAGGTTTATCAAATAACTTATGTTCGATCGACTTTCTTCATGATGACGAAGGATTTCGTCGCAGTCAAGGGAAAGCATAAGGGCAAGATTATCATTATAACAACCAATATCATAAAGAGCAGGCTTGATACTTTTAATATTCTTGAGATATTTAGGCTTAACAAAAATCGTTTTCATATTTCTATTGAGCATGTTCATAGTTTGAATAGATTGACCCGTTTTGTAAACAATGTTGTTTAACGTGCCGACTCTCTTTTCCAAAGGAAGAATTTATTCAATATCCTTTTCTTCACGAGTTTTATAAAGCTCAATTTGTTCTTTGTTAACTGACTCTAATTCAGTAATCTGGAGTTTATGTAGCAGCAGTTGTTCTTCAAGTTCCGATATCTTTTGTTTTGACATATGAATTTCGTGTGTTACTTCAGAACAATATTGTTCGATAAGCACCTTACGTTCATATACCAAACCATTAGCTATTGCAACTCGTCGATCAACTTCTTTTACATAATCACACTCTTTAAGCATGTCTATCTCCTCGGCTAACGATGTGTTTGCTTGCTTCAAATGTTTATTAGCCTCTTTTTTTTCCTCAATTTCATGTTTTAAAGAATCAATAATAGATGCAAGCAAATCACGGTCCTCATCCGAGTCAGTATCCTGAGCAGCATTACCGTCATCATTACACATATGCTGTGAATCCGTAGAGATATTGCTATCCTCCGTGTCCATTACATATGTGTCATTGATGCTTTTAGGTTGCTCAGGAGGCCGTTTTTCATTAGCAAACACATTATAGCTATCGTATGATGGTACCTTTTCAATTGGCTCAGTATCAAAGATAGGTCCAAAATTGTCAACAGTCTCTGGAATCACTTCTTGGATCTTTGCGATGTACACATAATGTGCCTCCAACTCTTGATCATCGGTTTCATCATCAGTGTCGTCACGCCAATCAACTTCATCTGATCTCAGTGAAATCCCTGCTTCTTCTTTCTTACACATCAACATCTTTTCCTTGTGATAAGCAGAACCCTTAACCCGTTTTGGCTTCATGCATTCTCTAGCCATGTGCCCAAATCCCTTGAAATTAAAGCATTGAATCCTAGTATTCTACACAACCGGAGTGCCTATAGTATCTCTAGCCCGAACTGGATTAGGCAATCTTTGATTATCATACCTTAGAGTATTGTTGAATTCCTTATATCGAGCCTTGGAGGATGATCTGAGGTTGTTGTTGGTAGGTATATAGGTCTTCTTATATGTTGTGGCGAATAAAGACATGAGTTCCTCAATCTTCTTGTCCCTTGAAGTTTGTTCATTGTCACTGTCTCCATCGGACTCGGTATCATACTTCGGAGGTGGAGTGGGGAAATTGCTTTTGCTTTGTTTCTAGCAGTATCTAGAGGTTTAGTGGATGAGCTTGATGACCTTGAGGACCTTGAGGAATGAGAAGGTGCTTGTTGACGATGAACGGGTTGTGTTGAAGTAGCAGCCACAAAAGCAATAGAGTTAGCAGACCGTTCTACCTTTTCAGCCCTAAGTTCATTCACTTCATTCTGATGTTGTTTCAAGATATCATAAAGTTTGTGATAAGATATAGTCTTGATATCTTCCCTTTGTTTAACCAAAGTCACAAACCTTTGCCATTCCGGTTGGAGTGGAAGTAAAAACTGAACACTGGCATGATGATTGGAGATGGTGCACTGATTTTTAGCAATCTCATTCATCATTTTGTAGAATCTCGAGTAACATGAGTCAATGGATTCACCATCTTCAGATGTGAATTTTCCGAACTCCCAAAGTAGATTAGTCTCGAGATCTTGAACATCGATTGACTCACCTTTGTTCAATCGATGAATTGCATTCCACATTTCCATAACATTAGGACATGCATCAACTGTGGAATAGATATTGTTATCAATCCCAGTGAGTATGTAGTTTACAACACCAGCTTCAGCTTGGAGGAGTTTCTTTTACTCACTAGGACATGTGTCGAAATTCTCTATAGCTCGTGTAGTTGATGAAGTACCATCCTCTGCTTGTGTGGTAATTGGTCTGAATTCAAAAACTGGAGGTGGATTCTCAAGGCAATGACGAAGAGCGGTTCGGTTCTCTTTTCCGTCTAGAAATCTTTGGAAACGAGATCTCCACTGAACGTAGAAACCGGCTGTCAACACATGTGGGTTACCGTTGCCACCTTTTTCCAAACGAATTTGATTAGCAGTTACAATGTTGTTTTTGTTGTTGTTAGACATGGTAAATGTGTGTGAATGGATTAGGATCTTAGTGTATGTGTTGTGATGAGGTGTGGTTTACAATTCCAAAGAAATTGATGAAATCCCTTAACAATGTGGTCACGAGAAGCCAAAAAATTCCAAAACCAAAAAAAATTGCACGACAAAATTTTTCACAAGTTGATTTTTGGAAAAATGTCAAATGATTGGAAAAGATTTCGTAATATTAGAATTGAGTTTCGTAATAACAAAGAATTGAAGTCTTCACGATGTTTGAAAGGACTCTACTCTTCGAAATGTTGCAACTGTTCACGATGATCTAAACTCTTCGCAATGTCTCAACTTCCCAAACTTCGCAATGTTAAAAACAAACTTCGTAATGTGCAAAACAAAGTCTTCGCAATTTATAAGTGCAATCTTCGCAATATCTGAAACGGTTCTTTGCAATACCACGATTGTCAACTCTTAGCAATGTGCAAAACAAAGTCTTCGCAATGTATAAGTGAAATCTTCACAATATCTGAAAGTATTCTTCGCAATACCATAATTGTCAACTCTTCGCAATTTTAGAAACCCTAGAGTAGGAAGAATGAACTTTCGCAATAACAAAACCCTAGAGTATTCCGAAAAGTTTTAAGGCTCAGAATTTCGTAATAAAATCACTGTTTCGAGATTTTTGAAGAAAGATGAGATTTTTTGCTAATAAATCCGTGATTTTAACCAATCCAAAGCACCCAAATCCCTACCACAACTATGTTGGAGATATGTAGATCACTTGGAACAACAAAAACATGAAAAAAAATTTTGGAACTAGAGTAAAAATCTATCAAAACTCACGAGATCAATAAAGAACACACCACAAATCTTCAATCACCTATCCACTATAGGCTCTTGATACCAAATTTTAATTCTACTTCAATCCATAACACAAGATTTAGAGAGAGAAAGAGAAGAAAGTTAGAGAGAGAAAGTAGAGAGAATGGTGGAAGGTTAATTACTATTAGAGAGAGAAAGTAAATGAACCAACACCCTCTTCCACACATGGAAGAGGGTTTATATACCCATGAGCTTGGTGGGATCATGGGCTTGTTTCTTGGGCCGGGCTTGGCCTATCTTGGGCATAGACCCCCTAACCTAGACAATATTAGCTTAAGGTCCAAGCCCGGTTAACCCGACTAACCTATTACTAAACAAGACCTCTAACGACTAAGATGACCTATTACATTCTTGTTCGATTATATAAAATATAGGACTAACAATTTGTAGTCCTCCTCCATTAAAATTTTGTGAGTACAAAATTTAGCATAGATTCCTTTATTGTCGGAAATTTTCCACAAAATTGCCCCTTTGTGAGTTTTCAAGATTTTTATAAATGAGGTTTTTCGATATCGGAAAGATCTTTCGAAATAATTACCAGCAACTTATCGTCACCTTCTAAAAATACGTATTCTAGATGAGGTGTAAGGTCTTTCAATTCAAGGATTGGCGGATCCTCATCTGATGATTTCGGTTCAACACTCATAATTTCCATCGACGAAAAATTAGGTGGAACTTTTTCGTTACTAAAAGTCACATTTTCTTCATTGTCGATAAAATCGCCTCCTTCGAATGGAGCGAGAGAATGTGAATTTTTTGCAATAATAGGATCCAAAATAGTGGGATTACCACTAACAGAACCTTCGGAAAATCCTAACACCTCTTGTGAAAATTCATCGCGAACTACGTCAATTAAATCAACGTGATTTATAGTAGCGATATCATAAACATGAGAAGGTGTCGAATTTTTGGTAGCGTTTAGAACAAGTTCCTCCTCGTTAAATCGTAGAGTAATCTTTCTAGCGTGAACATCGATAATCGATCTCGAGGTATGTAAAAATGGACTGTCCCAAATTAGAGGAACTTGAGGATCCGCTGGAATCTCTACGACGATTAAATCACCGGAAAGTAAAATTTCCCAACTTTAACAAAAACGTCTTCGGCCACTCCACATACGAGAATCATAGAATGATCGGCCATCTCGATAGACATTTTCGAAGGAGTAAGAGCCGGAAGTGATAGCGATTTGCACATGGAAATAGGCATCAAATTAATGCTCACGCCAAGATCAGCCAAGGCGAGGCATCCTTCCATTTCTTGAATATCACATGGAATAAGGAATTTGCCTGGATCACCAACTTTTTCGGGTATTCGGTTAAGATAAACCGAAGAACAATTGGATAGCTTTGAAAGCTTTTCCTTATCGTTCATCATACTTTTAAAAGTGGAGGCAAAACGACGCATGTATAACAACGCGTTGGCTAAACTCAAATTAAAGTGCACTTGTCTAAACATTTTATTAAAAAAACTCGATTTGTTGATTATTACGTTCATGCAATTTCTCCTTGTTTCGTCTCGATGGGTAAGGTAAGGGTGGTGTGGGTTGGGGCGTAGGCAAAGGCCTTGGAATCTCGGGTTCCATAATTGGTGTTGGTTCAACCGTAGGTGTGGATTGAGCGGTACTTCGTGGGCTTGAGATATGATCCTTTACGACCACCACCTCGGGTTCTTTCTTGATTTCTTTCTCCGTAGAAGTACTTGGACGAGAGATTGGTTCTTTGAAAGTTTTACCACTACGAGTAGTAATAACCTTCATTTCTCCTTTCGGGTTTGCAATGGTATCACTAGGAAGACCACCCGAGGAAGATGGTTTACACATTATGTCCTCAAACATACTTGCCATTCTATCTTCAAATTTTGATTGCCGTTTATCCGCTTTTAATAACTTTTGCTTAATCTCATGTTGGCCTTGTTCTATCTTTTGTTGAAGACGTTGAACGTTTCCTTCCATTTTATTAGCATGAGTTTTCAATTCATTAGCAAGTTCATTTTTAAATCGTTTTTCAACTCGGATCTTAGGCTAATCATTTCTCGTCGCATGTTATCAAATTTAGCATCATTTGCCTTAGCGTAATCTAAAAATTCACCTTGAATATTTTTAGTGTGAGCATTTTGAAAACCTTGAGTAGTGTTTTGATAATCACGATTTTGACTTTGATTATGCACTTGTCCACTGTTCCCACCTTGGTTGTTGTATGCCCTTGTTATAGTTTCATTGATTTCCTTGGTAACCACCACCTTGATTGTTGTTTCGATAGTTATTAGCATTTTGATTTTGTGGAGCTTGATTTGGGCGGGAACCTTGACCGTTTTGGTTGTAAGTTCCCGTTGCTACATAAGCACTCGAAGTGTTACCACTGGCGGTAATGCACTAGGAAAAATCACGAGCTCCACCACAAGATATACAACTCTTTTCAATTGCTTTAACCGATGCGGAACTCAAAGCATCTTGTGCTTTCCAATGAGTCATAAGAGATGAAAATCTATCGAAAAACCGATTCTCCTCATTTGCTTCATCTTGTAAGGCATTGATGTTACGAGATGAGGATGAACCCATAGTGGCAACACTCGGTGTGTTACAAGGGTTATAAACCTTGGATCTATTCTCGATGATCGTTAAAGCTTCATTTGTCGTTTTGCACAAAAAACTACCACCCGCGACGATATTCAAATAATCTTGCTCATGATCGTTAAGCCCATTATAAAATGTATCAATTTGATGCAATTCGGAAAAATCATGGTGTGAACATTCATGTAACATTTCCTTAAATCGTTCCCATGCCATAGAAAAACTTTCGTTAGGTCTTTGCGTAAACCTTGAAATCTCATTTTTCAAATGTGTCGTATTTGATGGCAGGAAAAATTGGTTCACAAATTTAGCCACGAGATGTTGTCCCATAAACATGATGATCAAACAATAAATAAAGAAGAAAGATAAATGAAAATAGTTGAATTCTAGAGAGAGAAAGTAAAGAGAGAAAAGAGAGAGATGTGTGAAACTTAGTGAATATTAGATTGAGAAAATGAATAACCAACACCCTTCCTAACATGCTAGGAAGGGTATTTGTAGTCCCCCTACATGTGGGCTTGTTATGGACTATATTTGTGACACCTCGGGTAGGGTCAAAATATGCGGAATTATCAACGGAGATGTCACAAGGGTGGATCGATAGCACATAGTTCATAGAGCATGAGATAAGAGATTATTCAAAACAGATTACATGATTTTTATACAAATTATAAAAATTATCTTCAACATGACATAAGTAAAGTGTTTATTTCTCCCAAATAGAACCCTTGACGAGTCTTACAATGCAGATTACAATGATGCTTGAGTCCATGCACGTATCACGTACTAACTTCATTTTCCTGAGAAAAATATGCTTAGAGGGTCAACATAAAGTTGGTGAATTTACAGGTTTAAAAATAATTAGTTTGGACATACAACAATCATAGAAGTAACAATGTACAAAGCATTTTTACTAAAAATTAGATTACATTTACTATTACTCGAAACTGAAGCTTAACCTTCCATACTCCTCAACAGATGAGAGCGTAGTGTCTTACAAAAAGACACCCAAACCCAGTTCCAACATGGTATACATCTGTTGTCCCGGCCAAGGCACAGTGAGCATGACTCACCCAGATGGGGATGGTGAATCCCTAATAGATCTATTTATAACATTCGGGCGATTTACAACAATTTAACAGTTTCTATAATAGTCAATCATAGTCAAGATTATACCATTCCGTATGTCCATTAAAAATAGTTTCATGTTTTCTCCCCCGTAGAGGAAAAGTTTATCAATAGTTTATATGGGGCTGTAAACTCAACTGGGAGTTGGCAATAGCTGTTTAACACGAATATCCAAATAATCCTCACGCCAAAAGTTATGCCTATCAAATAGTACAGTCTTAATAGATAGTACAAAGAACATATGTGTATGCTTATACAGATATTAAATCAATTTATTAATGCTATAGTATTTATCTAAATAATTGTAATACAAGTATCAACAATATCCATTTAAACTTGTATAAGTTTCATATTTAAGTAAACATAAACTTGTTTTACTTAAAATATTAGTTTACGTTCGTAGTTCATGTATTAGTAATATCCATTTAAACTTACAATTAAGTTTCATATTTATGTAAACATAAAAATGTTTTACTTAAAATATTAGTTTACGTTCGTAGTTCATGTATTAGTAATATCCATTTAAACATACAATTAAGTTTCATATTTAAGTAAACATAAAAATGTTTTACTTAAAATATTAGTTTACATGCGTAGTTCATGTATTAGTAATATCCATTTAAACTTACAATTAAGTTTCATATTTAATAAACATAAAATGTTTTACTTAAATTATTAGTTTACGTTCGTAGTTCATGTATTAGTAATATCCATTTAAACGTACAATTAAGTTTCATATTTAAGTAAACATAAAATGTTTCACTTATAATATTTGCTTACGTATTCACATTAAATTTATTTAACGTTCATATAAATTTTATCTCCTAAAACTATATGAGTACATGTATTAATAAAACATATCCATGTTGTTTATACAATTCATTTCATAACGCAAAAATATAAATATTTTATTTTTGTAAAATAAAAATATAGTATTTTATTTAACTTTAAAGTTCCCATAAATTATTTTACATTTATAAAATAATTTATAAATTACATGTTTAAGAATTTATATTATAAATTCTTATAGTTTAGGGTTTGTCTAAGTTTTACCAAATTTGAAAATAGAATTAGGGTTAGGGCTAGTTTAAGTTTCGGATTATGGCAAGACTAGTTCCTCCATATTTTAAACAAAGTAAACTTTTGGATTTTACACATTTAGTACCTAGGGCTTGTTAATCTTTCGGGTTATGGCAGTTTTAGTCCTCCTAGTTATATTTAGGTTTTATAACTTTCATAAAATGACAAAACAGTCCCTATGGCTTCTTTAGGTTTCAGATTATTACAAAAATGGTCCTTAGGGTTATAAAATGACAAAACAACTTTTATAAACTTCCCAAAATGGTCCCTAGGGTTTAATATGCCACGGATGGTATTTTTTAAACCCTAGAATTTCGGATAATTACATTTTCAGTCCTTGTGTTTTAATAATTTATCAAAACAAGTTTCATATGTCACGGTTTTAGTCCTTAAGTTTCATAAATTGTCATTTTAGTCCAAAAGTTTTTATAAGTTATATTTTATTATAAAAACTTTTATTTAAATATCCAAAACATTAAATGGGCTCATTCAATGGGCTAAAATATCTAATGAGCCATCTAGTGGGCCTAAACACGTTTTGAGTCCACTAATTTGTTAAATGGGCCTTTAAAACATTTATTGCGCTTAAATATATTTTTAAGTCCATTAATTAATTAAATGGGCCTAAGCATATTCTTAAGTCCATTAAGATACTAAGATTTGTTAAATGGGCTTATTGGGTCCATTAAGTCTTGGGCTAATGTTGCATGGGCTTTGATTAGTCCATCAATACTACTTTTTCATTTTTTTTAAGTAATAATTTAGGATTTTCTCATAAGCTTAGGTTATCCATATTCACATAAAAGCTTTAATAAAAGAATAAAACTCATAATTTGTTTTATTTGATGCACCAAATGAGAACTAGATGTGTTACAAGGTTGCATGCAAGTCATAAGCTCTAATATGAGCTTATAGCTCACAGCTATATTTAATTATGGCTTATTAAGATAAATCAAAACTTGTTTTAACGTTGCATGTACTTATAAGTGTCCCAAAATAAGATCTAGCTATGTACAAACAAAGAAACCAAATCATAAGTCCATGTATACATACATATAGCCCATGGCTATAATTTTAATCTTGGTGTTTCCAAGATGAGCTTTTTAGCTAGTTTTATGACTTATAAATATTTATAAAATACAACATAATTATCTAGGCTTATTGCATGTTTCCAAGGTTACTACAAATCCAAGAAAACAACATATAGCCCACGGCTATATTGTTTTTCCCCAAATGTTCCCATAAGATATTTAAGCTAGTTTTATGTTTATTATGTTAAGTTAAACACTTAACTCTAGATCTAGGTTTTATATAAGCATGCATATACATTTAAATACATTCAAGGTCATATATAACCCACCGCTATATTTGTACACATAATTCATTTTAGTGATTATTAGTAATCCATTTTACATGTAATAATACATATTCCATCATTTAAAACTTAGTACATAAATCATAGATACATCATTCATTTATGCCGTGACCTTTAAGGTTATGGTTTTTCATGGTTTTGAGTTACACATGCTTACTCATGAGATTTATGATTATTAGTTAACCAAAATCACAAAAGTGAGATTTGTAACCCACGGCTTCATTTAAATTCACAAAATGATTCATATGATTTTTAATCAAGTTTAAACCTTGAATATTGGTCATAGGTTTATTTATTAAAAGTTTTTAACCATGACTAATGGTATTCATAAACATGCCGTGACCTAGATGGTCATGGTTTTATCAAATCTTGATTTTTAACAAAGTTTGTTACATGTATTTATAGGTGGATGTTGATGCATGCCAGTAAAAATGAAGAAGCATCAGGAGTAATACCTTTCTTGCTAAAAGTTACCAAGGAAGATCTAGATGACAAAGGAGATTAGAGATCTAATCTAGATGATGAAGAAAACCCTAATTATAACCAAGTCGTGACCCTTAAGGTTTCGGCTAGGGCTTGATATAATGATTCCAAGGGTGATGATGCTACTAAATGATTAGTAGTTAAGATGAGACAAAGATCTAGTTGATTTAATGTATAAATCTTGGATGTATGTGGCTTATAGCCGAATGATTTTAGAGAGAACGAAGAAGAAAGAAGTGAGATTGGATTGCATGAGAGAATGAAGAATGTGTGTGTGTGTGTGTTTTTCTGTGTGTGTGTGTGTGTTCGTCTTAAAGAAGAAAGAGAAAGGGCAAGGCAAAAGGTATGATTGCCTTGGTAAGAACCCTTGTGCCAAGTGTCAAACTCTTCATTTCCTAGGCAACCCTTCTTCTTCCACATATGCATGTGTGTGCCGTGTAAGGCTAACCAAAGGGAAGGGTGGGCTTGTTGTGGGCTTATGTTGGGCTAGCACCCAAGAATTACATGATCTTGGGCTAGTCCAAGAATGATTAAGCATGCTTATAGTATGCATACATACATACACGGCTACATATACATGATGTAGCATATTTTCCAAATTTAGTTAAGTGTTGTATATACATAGTTAGTTACACATTTCATTACTTGTTCTTCTAGTTTTAAGTACATGATTTAAGTTATGTAACTTATTACAATAGAAAATGATTATAGAAGTATAAGTACATAATGGACAAGTTCACACACAACTCATTGAAATATAACACATGAGTGAATGTTCTTAAGATCATTGGGTGAAACTTTATTACATTAAATCATGGATTCTTCAGCACCACCCCGTTATTTTAGCTTTGTCCTCAAAGATACTAAAAACGTAGTTATCTTTTAAGTGAAAAGATGTTCTAAATATATGGTTAATCTCGGACACTCTCAGGAGCGAATGGTGACATTAATGCGAAGTGGTCTACATCCAGGTTATCTTTATACGTCCGATTGAGCAGTAAATCTAACACCCCTAATTTACATTGCGCAGCGGAAATACACAATTGGGTGCTAGACACAAGCATCATCACACAAGGTATATTGAACGACTCCAAATAGAGACGTTTTCACAAAATATAAACATGATTTTCATAAATGGTCTAAAACATAGATTTCAACCCAAATTGTACTGACACGATACCAGAGTAAAGCGTTTAGTCCCCATGGATCTTGACCAACAACCAACAAGTTTAGTACAGTACATCAACATAAAGTAAATTGTTCAAACATTAAAAGGTAGAAACAGTTTAGACCAACATTCTTCCAAAATCCATGCAACAACCTCCACAGCAAAGCTCCATGCTCCATCACTTCCTATTACCTGAAATACATGCATAAAATGAGTCAACAATAATGTTGAGCGAGACTATAGGTTTATCAAATCACATTTGAACACAAGAAGAAAGTCAATCATAATCATTTATAGAATTGTCGTACACACAATCTATATTCAAGGCAGTAATAATAATGATATTATTAAACAAACATTGTATTTAAGCTAATGACACCGACCCCTTAACCAAATAGTCACCCACGCCAAATGCCGGCATGACTAGATTAAAACCATTGCCCCTCTAGGGTATCAGTTGCTAGAAAACCACAATCTTATTCACGTAAAATTATCCTTCCCAGCGGGTTACTCAACGTAATGCCCTGGTCTCAGATAGGGTGGTCAACCCAATAGTACTATCATTAGAATAAGCGGCTATTCCCGACTCACAACATCAAGTCAGAAGATAGTTAACAGCTCATGAATTTAGGGTCTTTAGCAACAAGTTACTCAATACAATGAAATCAACTTTAGGCAACATTCGGGTCCAACAATTACTCATGACTTGTGTTCATTTATTTTCAAATAGCATGTATCCCCCTCGCGGGTATTAAAATCATTAAAACAATTAGAAAGCAAGGATATAGACTCATCTTAGTATAAGAGATCTAGCGAGATGATCGTCGATGATAATGGATGCCTTTCAAACACGAGAACCGCTACCTATCAAATAAGGCGCGTTCGTTAATAATGACTCGAGAAATAAATAATACATAACAACATCACACTCAAACTCATAAAGTCACGATAAACTCGAGAGAAAACGATATAAATAACTTCATTATACTTTACTACACTTTTACTTAACCATATTATACTTTTCACAAAGTCCGCCGGTACATACAACATGTACTAGCTTATTTACCCCTTTTAAACTCATCAACCGTTTATGAAATGACTCGATAAACTAAATTACTATATATAGAAAGTCCTCTTACAAGTTTATCAAATGAAATTACTTCTAAAGTACTTTACCCGACTCATTTTCAAACTACAAAATCCGGACAGATTTACGTTAATTTTTCATACAACCGTTTTAACTTCTTTAAACGACTTCGTTTACAAAACCGACACTCGGGTTTTAAAGTAAACTCAACCTAATACGTAAATACCTCATTATTAGTAGGTTACATTTTTCAAAACATCCATTTAGAGTCTCCGAGATTCGATCCAAATATCGACAACAACTATTTGTAGCGCCGATACTCGTCTCCCGGTACACGATCATTCAAAACATCATAACTTCGCGCTCGTTTTGAGCTAGAAGCTCTACCTTATGTCAAATCGAAGCTAAGAAAATTATCTACAACCCTAGGCTATAAGTTAAGCCATTTTCAAAACATAAAAATTCGGATTTTACCTTTTACTTACTGTTATAAAATTACTACTCAAAACTTGTACAAAATCAACTTTTTGATAAAAAAACCAACCATGGAAATGATCATTACTCTTCCCTAATATCATCATACATCAACCATAACATCAAAATCATAATAAAAATAAAAATCATAAGATCAAAATGAAGTTTCTAACAAGTTTTTTAGCACAAACCACCATGGATCATCATGATAATGCCATGCATGATCATATCTCCTACCTACCAACATCAAGAAAAAAAAAGTTGCTTGCATGTGTAAAATTCCTACACCAATGTGACCCTTGATCAAAAATAAGGTTGGGTCTAGTGTTAGTTTAGCTTGAATCAACCTCAAACTCAAGTAAAAATTTAATTTGTATGTGTTTGGTGATGGTGGTGATGTTACGGCCAAAAGAAGAGAGAGAGAGAAGTGGTGAAATTTTTAAAATGAAAAATGAGAGAGTGTGTGTGTTTGAAGTTTATATATAGTGGGGTAGGGACCTAGTTGCAATTTAGTAAAAGTTGTGGCTAGAAATGGAAATAGTTAGCTAAAAAGCGGGAAATAACTATTAGTCAATTTTCAAAATATTTATGGGGCTCGTGTTTCATAAAGATACTTTTAAAAATTTAAAACGTACCTCAAAAATAATAATATCGACTCTCGACTCGACTTAACACGTCATTTAAAATAAAACCTCGAAAATAATAAAAATCGAACAACCGACAATAGAACGTAAAATATTTGGCATCCATCGACATCACGCTTGCTAATACTCCTTATACTTAATAAATATTAAATATAGACCTTCCAACATCGGTTTAAACTTAAACCTCCAAAAATAAATATCGTTCAAACTCATTCAAAAATTTCCAAAATAATCGTAAAATAAGATTAAGTAATGACCTCGATTTTGGGTTGTCACATCCCCCCCCCCCTTCTTAAAAGAAGCGACGTCCGCGGCGCTTAATCCTTCCTAAACAAACGAGGATACTTGTCCTTAAGAAATCCTCACGTTCCCACGTAAACTATGGCCCATGTCTAGAGTTCCATCTCACTTTCACAATCGGAATTCTACTATGCTTCAACTTCTTAATTTCCCTATCCATTATCTCTACAGGTTCCTCTATAAAATGCAACTTATCATCAAGTTGAATTTCCTCCAATGGAATCACCACATCCCTTTCAGCTAAACACTTCTTCAAAATAGACACATGAAAAGTATTATGAATCGCCTTAAGCTCATCAGGCAACTCTAACTTATAAGCCACCAATCCAATCCTTTGGATAATCTTAAATGGTCCAATAAATCCCGGGCTCAACTTTCCTCTCTTCCCAAAACGTATTACTCCTTTCCATGGAGATACCTTCAACATAACCATGTCTCCTACTTCAAATTCCAACGGTTTCCTTCTGTTATCAGCATAACTCTTTTGTCTACTTCTGGCAGATAACAAACGCTTCTTGATTTGCACAATCTTTTCAGTTTTCTCAAATATCATTTCAGGCCCAGTCAATTGACTTTCTCCTACCTCACTCCAACACACTAGAGATCTACACTTATGTCCATACAAAGCTTCAAATGGAGCGACTTTAATACTAGAATGATAACTATTATTGTCCATCAGTTTCCGGATGATATGCTATACTCAAACATAACTCCGTTCCCATCGCTTTCTGCAAAGACTTCCAAAATTCAGAAGTAAACCTACTATCACGATAAGAAATTATCGACGAAGGCACACCATGTCGACAAACAATCTCCTTCACATACACTGTTGTTAACCTCTCCATACTATCTGTCTTCATTGGCAAAAAGTGAGCAGTCTTAGTCAACCTATCTACAATCACCCATATCATATCACAACCATTTGCATTTCTTGGCAAACCTGTCACAAAATCCATAGTAATCTTCTCCCATTTCCACTCAGGAATCTCAGGTTGCACTAACAATCCAGACGGTTTCTTATGTCCAGCCTTCACCTTCGCACAAGTTAAACACTTATTAACATACTGTGATGTATCTTCCTTTATATTTGGCCACCAATAAACTTTCTTAAGGTCTTAATACATCTTGTCCGATCTAAGATGTATTGAATACTTCGACTTATGAGATTCATTCATCACCAAATCTCCCACCCCTAACGAATCTTTCTCAGACGGACACAACGGTAACCAAATTATATTCTTAAAATACCTCAATCCATTCGACCTCACTTCAAACAATGGTTTCAACATTCTACCCAAGTTTTCTGCCTCAACGTTCTCTTCCTTCATACCATTAGTTTGGGCTTTCAATATCGCTTCTGTCAAATCAACACTTTCCAACATCTTCAAAGCTCTAACTCTTATAGACTTATCTCTTTCCTTTCTACTAAGTGCATCAGCTACCACATTCGCTTTACCAGGATGGTAACGAATCTCGCAGTCATAATCACTCAGCAACTCAACCCATCTCCTTTGCCTCATATTCAATTCCTTTTGATCCAAAATATACTGCAAACTCTTATGATCAGTAAAAACCACACACTTGGTTCCATACAAGTAGTGTCTCCATAGCTTTAAAGCAAAAATAACAGCCCCAAGTTCTAAATCATGCGTATTGTAATTCCCTTCATGCTTCCTTGATTGTCTCGATTTATACGCTATTACTTTCTCCCTTTGCATCAATACAGCTCCAAATCCTTTATGAGACGCGTCACAGTACACTACAAAATCCTCAGATCCTTCTGGCAAAGACAATATCGGCGCAGAACACAACTTATCCTCCAACATACTAAATGCAGATTCCTCTTCCAATCCCCCTTCAAACACTCGATTCTTTTCCGTAAGCTTAGTCAATGGCTTAGCAATCAACGAAAACTTCTCAATAAACCTTCTATAATACCCAACCAAACCAAGAAATTGGTGAACTTCAGACGGCGTCTTCGGCACTGACCAATCCTTAATTGCATCAATCTTAGCAGGATCCACACGAACACCTTCACTATCAATCACGTGCCCCAAAAATTGCATTGATTTCAACCAAAATTCACACTTCTCCTTCTTCAACAATTCCAAAATTCTTCTCAAATGCTTCTCATGTTCCTCTTCACTCTTGGAATAAACGAGAATATCATCAATGAATACGATAACAAACTCATCCAAATACGGCTTACATACACGATTCATCAAATCCATATATACAGCAGGCGCATTCATTAATCCAAAAGGCATCACATGAAATTCGAAATGTCCATATCGAGTACGGAAAGCGGTTATAGGAATATCTTCTTCCCTAACTCTTAGTTGATGATACCCAGATCTCAAATCGATCTTCGAGTATACACATGACCCTTGCAACTTATCGAACAAATCATCAATCCTCGGCAGTGGATACCGATTCTTGACAGTCGATTTGTTAAGCTCTCTATAATCAATACACATTCTAAAAGAACCATCTTCCTTCCGAACAAACAAAACAGGCACACCCCACGGCGACGAACTTGGTCTAATAAATCCCTTATCCATCAATTCCTTCAATTGATCGGATAATTCTTTCATCTCAGATGGAGTTAAACGATACGGTGCACGAGCAACAAGCGCAGCACCCGGCACTAAATCAATACGAAACTCCACTTCACGATGCGGCGGTAATCCTGGAAATTCCTCAGTGAAAACCTCAGGATACTCTCTAATCACAGGCACATCCTCCAATTTCCTTTGATTCACACCATCATTACTTATCTGTGCAAGAAACACATCACAACCTGCTTCTATATACCTCATCATCTTTAAACAAGAAACAACTCTCAAACGAGACGTACATTCATCACCTTTCACCGTCAATACCCTATTCCTTAGCGGTATCTGAACTAATCTTTCTCCACAAACAATTACTGCACCATTACCAACTAACCAGTCCATTCCAACAATCACGTCAAAAGATCCTAATTCTATGGGCATCAAATCAATACTAAACACATGATTACCTAACTTCAAGGAACAACCTTTCAGTATAGAACTAGTACTTACAACCTTACCATCAGCTAACTCCACATTATAACTAGTTTTCAATCTCACTGGTTCTCTATCCAATAGCTAACTGAATCTAACATCTACGAAACTTCTATCGGATCTAGAATCAATTAACACACTAGCATAACAAGCATCAAGTAAGAACGTACGAGTCACCACGTTCGGCCCTTGAGGTTTGTCAGCATCTCCCACGACATAGGCTGGATCAGCAATCCCAGCAGCAACATTGCTTCCCTGTCGTATGCCAACCCTCGGACAGTTCCATTGCTTATGTCCACGGCCTCCACATCCAGAACAGTAAACTACCTTAACAGCATTAGCCCTAGTGGATACACCCTTGTTTCTACAATCTGCCATCTTATGTCCGGCCTTCCCACACTTGTTGCAAGCAGGTGGACAATTTTCAATATGATACAGATTACATCGACCACACTTTGGATTCACCTTGTTACCTTGATTTCTTGTGGCAGCACGAACACCGTCATTCCTCCTCAAATTGTATTGCTGATTCTTATTCGGTCCTTGGTTATTGTTATTACGATACCACCTCGATCCTGCCCTTGACTTAAGTGTGCAGCTTTCCACTTTCTCTTATTTCCTTCAGCAATACTATCTTTTCGATCCTGCAACTTTACATCCATTAAAGCATGAGCCATTTGAACAACTTCATCAAATGACTTGGGTTTCGACGAAGTAGTTTCTCCTTTGATATTACTAGACAAACCTCTAATATACTGCTTCATCTTCTTTCGGTCATCAGCAAACGCATCAGGACACAACAAACATAAATTAGAAAACCTCCTTGTATAAGCTACAATATCATTGTTCCTCAGCACAAAATGCCTCGATTCATCTTCCAACTGACCTAACTCTTCCTCAGGACAAAACTTAGTAGTCAACAGTCCCTTGGTCGCAGTCCATGTTCTAGCATTAGCTTCAACCAATCCCACAGTAGCTACTTGACTATTCCACCAACTCAACGCATCATCCTGAAAAGTAGCTGCAGCAAATTTTACCTTACTGGCTTCTGAACATCCACTGATTTCAAAAGTACTTTCAATCTTCTCAATCCACCTCCTTAATTCCAATGCACCACCAGTACCACAAAATTGGGTAGGTCCACATTTCATGAAACTAGCATAAGAACATTCCTTTTGAACCTGCTGAACAGTAGCATTACCTCCAACTTGTCCCGCAGCATTTCCTTCTGCTTGTTCATCAGCATTACCTCCAGCCTGATTTCCAACATTCCCTCCAACCTGACCAGGAGCATTCCTATTCTCAGCCTCTTGGTTCCTCGCAGCACGTTCAACTTCTAAAGCTCTAGCAATAGCTTGCTCAATCATGGTATTAACAGTAGCAGTCGTCAATTTAGGCGGCATGTTTACAGGAAACTAACCAAACAATAATTTTGTAAAGTCAGAAAAATGCCTCCCAACTCCTTCCTGTCACCATAACAGAAAAAGAACAAGTAAGTATTCATATCAAGATAAGAAGAAGGATTTCTCTATCAAGATGTAACATGGATACTACATGCACCAACAACACAATTCACAATGAATCATTAATCAATCAAACAAAAGAACTAATAAGACAAATCATAAGTCATGAAGGTAATTTTGGATTGCTTTGGAAAATCTCCACAAAATTGTGACAAGTAATGTCACTACAATCCTTCATCACAACAAACTTAAAAGACATTAAGTTTCATCACAAATTAGAGTACGAGTCTACATAAGTTCTATTACAACAAAGCCAAATAAAAACAATAGAAAAGAACTAAACATCACATCCCCGCAGCTTTTTGTACATCGGCTCGTCATCACTGCTGCTATCGTCATCATTAGATTCTTCCTCCACTTTTTCCTTCCCTTTACGACTACCTCCTCCACTCGGCTTCACCGACACTTGAGCTTTAACCTGATTCGGCACATCATGAATCACAACACCATGACTAGGAAAAGATCTCACCGGCAAACCCCACGCACTCAACCTAGCATTCCTTTCTTGCTCCCTACGTAACCTTTCAACATGCCCACTCAAATTCAGCACCATAGATCTCAATCTAACAACCTCATCCATTTCCCTTGCCCTAACAAACTCTGATCTCCTCACACTACCAACAAACCTTTCAAACTTTTTCTCATTCTGTTCAAACCTCCTAATCACACGAGTCTCAACCAAATACCTCTCAAACAAAGACCTATCAAACTTCTTAAGAAACCAGAAAATATCATCATAAGACCTAGGACCTGGACAATAAACCTTAGGAATACCATCATGAATAGATCGATCACTAGCAGCCCTACTCGACTCAACAGTAACATCACCCCTAGCAAATGAAATCCCAGGCAAACTACTAATATAAGCATCACAAGTAGGAGTCGAAGAACGAACAACCGGTCGCTGACAATCTGGAACAGTCTGTGGCACAACATTGACCCTTGAACATAACTACCTTGTATCAACTCAGGCTCTGTCTGACCAACTGCAGTAAGTGGAATCCCATAATCTAAAAACTCAAAAGGCTCCTCATCGTCACTAGCACCAAAGTTATCCACTTCCTCACCATCCACTACATTAGTCAAATCAATCCGTCCATCCTCACGTGGTAAACCAGCCATTTTCTACAATTATAAGGGTTAAGGATACTTAAGGTCATCGTTAATAAAATAATAATTAGTATGCAATGCTCATGCAAATGTCATACATTATCCATGTTATGCAACACAATGCAAATGATGTTTATGCAATGCTCGCAAAAAAATAAATATGATACTGACAAGAACTCAACGTACTTTCGATAATTCCAATACAATATCGTATTATTTACTTAATAAATACTTAGGAAATCATTTCAGTTATGAGGGATACATCTACAATGCAAAACAAAACTAAAAGTGTTCTTACCGGAGCGTTGCTGAGGAGTTGTGTGCTTTTGAAGAATAAATACTTTCGACACCAAAGTTATAGTTTAGGACAATTTTCAAAATCCACCCAGTTCTCTATAACTTGCAGCTCTGATTACCAATCTCTAACACCCCCAATTTACATTGCGCAACGGAAATACACAATTGGGTGCTAGACACAAGCATCATCACACAAGGTATATTGAACGACTCCAAATAGAGACGTTTTCACAAAATATAAACATGATTTTCATAAATGGTCTAAAACATAGATTTCAACCCAAATTGTACTGACACGATACCAGAGTAAAGCGTTTAGTCCCCATAGATCTTGACCAACAACCAACAAGTTTAGTACAGTACATCAACATAAAGTAAATTGTTCAAACATTAAAAGGTAGAAACAGTTTAGACCAACATTCTTCCAAAATCCAAGCCACAACCTCCACAGCAAAGCTCCATGCTCCATCACTTCCTATTACCTGAAATACATGCATAAAAGGAGTCAACAATAATGTTGAGCGAGACTATAGGTTTATCAAATCACATTTGAACACAAGAAGAAAGTCAATCCTAATCATTTATAGAATTGTCGTACACACAATCTATATTCAAGGCAGTAATAATAATGATATCATTAAACAAACATTGTATTTAAGCTCATGACACCGACCCCTTAACCAAATAGTCACCCACACCAAATGCCGGCATGACTAGAATAAAACCATTGCCCCTCTAGGGTATCAGTTGCTAGAATACCAAAATCTTATTCACGTAAAATTATCCTTCCCAGCGGGTTACTCAACGTAATGCCCTGGTATCAGATAGGGTGGTCAACCCAATAGTACTATCATTAGAATAAGCGGCTATTCCCGACTCACAACATCAAGTCAGAAGATAGTTAACGGATCATGAATTTAGGGTCTTTAGCAACAAGTTACTCAATACAATGAAATCAACTTTAGGCAACATTCGGGTCCAACAATTACTCATGACTTGTGTTCATTTATTTTCAAATAGCATGTATCCCCCTCGCGGGTATTAAAGTCATTAAAACATTTAGAAAGCGAGGCTATAGACTCACCTTAGTATAAGAGATCTAGCGAGATGATCGTCGATGATAATGGATGCCTTTCAAACACGAGAACCGCTACCTATCAAATAAGGCGCGTTCGTTAATAATGACTCGAGAAATAAATAATACATAACAACATCAAACTCAAACTCATAAAGTCACGATAAACTCGAGAGAAAATGATATTAATAACTTCATTATACTTTACTACACTTTTACTTAACCATTTTATACTTTTCACAAAGTCCGCCGGTACATACAACATGTACTAGCTTATTTACCCCTTTTAAACTCGTCAACCGTTTATGAAACGACTCGATAAACTAACTTACTATATATAGAAAGTCCTCTTACAAGTTTATCAAATGAAGTTACTTCTAAAGTACTTTACCCGACTCATTTTCAATCCACAAAATCCGGACAGATTTACGTTAATTTTTCATACAACCGTTTTAACTTCTTTAAACGACTTCGTTTACAAAACCGACACTCGGGTTTTAAAGTAAACTCAACCTAATAAGTAAATACCTCATTATCAGTAGGTTAAATTTTTCAAAACATCCATTTAGAGTCCCCGAGATTCGATCCAGATATCAACAACAACTATTTGTAGTGCCGATACTCGTCTCCCGGTACACGATCATTCAAAACATCATAACTTCGCGCTCGTTTTGAGCTAGAAGCTCTACCTTATATCAAATCGAAGCTAAGAAAATTATATACAACGCTAGGCTATAAGTTAAGCCATTTTCAAAACATAAAAAATTCGGATTTTACCTTTTAGTTACTGTTATAAAATGACTACTCTAAACTTGTACAAAATCAACTTTTTGATAAAAACCAACCATGGAAATGATCATTACTATGCCTAATATCATCATACATCAACCATAACATCAAAATCATAATCAAAATAAAAATCATAATATCAAAATGAAGTTTCTAACAAGATTTTTAGCACAAACCATCATGGATCATCATGATAATGCTATGCATGATCATATCTCCTACCTACCAATATCAAGAAAAAAAAGTTGCTTGCATGAGTAAAATTTTTACACCAATGTGATCCTTGATCAAAAATAAGGTTGGGTCTAGTGTTAGTTTAGGTTGAATCAACCTCAAACTCAAGTAAAAATTTAATTTGTATGTGTTTGGTGATGGTGGTGATGTTACGGCCAAAAGAAGAGAGAGAGAGAGAAGTGGTGAAATTTTTAAAATGAAAAATGAGAGAGTGTGTATGTTTGAAGTTTATATATAGTGGGGTAGGGACCTATTTGCAATTTAGTAAAAGTTGTGGCTAGAAATGTAAATAGTTAGCTAAAAAGCGGGAAATAACTATTAGTCAATTTTCAAAATATTTACGGGGCTCGGGTTTCATAAAGATACTTTTAAAAATTTAAAACGTACCTCAAAAATAATAATATCGACTCTCGACTCGACTTAACACGTCATTTAAAATAAAACCTTGATAATAATAACAATCGAACAACCGACAATAAAACGTAAAATATTTGGCATCCATCGACATCACGCTTTCTAATAGTCCTTATACTTAATAAATATTAAATATAGACCTTCCAACATCGGTTTAAACTTAAACCTCCAAAAATAAATATCGTTCAAACTCATTCAAAAATTTCAAAAATAATCGTAAAATAAGATTAAGTAATGACCACGATTTTGGGTTGTCATAGTAAATGATGCAAAAAGATCTTTATCTGGGCCACATTATACATCCGATTGAGCAGTAATGAATGCTACTACTAATATGGGTGGATAGAAAAAAATGCAAGGAGATCTTTGATGAGACTGCAATTATACATAGTCTCATCGTCCAAATCGGGCTTACAACGCTTAAAATGTCATAAAGTACCCCAAAATATGCTTGTGTTTATTCATTGCGTATTTTAGGTACAGATATCATGAATTCACCAAAGGATTACAAGAATCAAGTAAACACAAACATGGCAAATGAAGCCGCACAAAGAACCGGACCCGAATCATGAATTTCCAGTGAAGTCCTTGAAGTTTTGAAGATTGTCAAGTTTGGTCCCTCAAATTTGGAAGACTTGGAAATTTTGACCCTTGTAAAACTCTAAATTACAAGATGTCTATTAAGTTTCAAGAATGTCATTATCAGACCTTGAAGATTGACAAAATGATAAGAATGATCCTTATGTCATGTTTGGAAGAATTTGTGCCAAAATTGACAACTTAATCAAAGTTTTATCAAAGGGATATAAAAAATATGGCTTTTATACTTGTTATACACACTTTTATAAAAATGAGGGACCAAGTGCATCAAACTACAAAGTTTAAACATATTATTTATTAATAATCTTTGAAGGAAACACAGTTACATCCATAATCCAAGTTCAAACACACCCTCATCAACCCTAATATTTACCAGTTCCATTTAATCATCATTCAAATGGTTAATTATAATTGGCTGTAGTGTTTTACTATTTAGGGGATAACAAACACACCCACGTGAAGATTTAGACACATCAACATCATATGGGTCCTCTACAAGATGGATAAGTCACGGGTTCTTCCACCTTGATCAAGTATGAAGACAAATCTATGGTTAGAATCAAAGAACGTTCTCACTACACATAATGGACGATCAAGATACATTCAACCTCTGCTACATCACTTGTATTCACCAAGAACAGCCTAGAAGAAATTCAAATTGAAGAATATGTTGAGAATCATCAAGGGTACTTTTGGGAATTCAGAGACGACTAGGGTTAGGGTTTGAATCCTTTGCACAATGTTTGAAGTAGTATAAGTAATAGAGATAGTAGCTAGCAGCCTCTTGTTCCAGATTTTCATTTTTTGTAAACCTTTTTCATGAATTAATTAAAGAAGTGATTAAGCCTTGCAAACTGAATTCTGTGTTCCACTTACTTTTTATGCATTTAGTTTAAATTTATCATTAAGTTCTTGGAAGTTTGAATTTTATCAAATCTTTTTAGTTTTGTCAAAAAAGTTCTTTGGCAGCGTGAAATTTTGAGACCCACAAGCTTTTGATTTCACTACTGATAGGTGTGTAAACACCCATCCTTTTTACCACTTAATTACAATAATAACCGAGCCAAAACGTGTATTTTATGTCATTTATGTCGGAATTATGCGTGGTTTGTGTTTTTGTTGTGATTTAGGACGAAAAGGTGAAAAGTGGAGAAAACACGGGCATTCACGGGCTTTTATCGAAGAAAAAAGACGAAAGACGAAGTCAAGATGTCAATAGTGCAAAAAGAACGGAAGTCCAAGACCAATTCTGAAGATTTATCGAAGAAAAAGTCAAAAGACGGAAGTTTACTTAAAGCCGAAGAACTCAAGTCTAATTTATTGAAGAATTACAAGACGAGTTCAAAGAAATCCCGAGACAAAGTCATTAAAGTCCAAGATTTAAGAAGATTAAGAAGAGGAAGGACTTAAGCATGCAATTAAAGAAATATGAAAGAGGGGAGAAAGCTTCCTAAGCACCTCCTAATCCTCCCCTATAAATAGATTAGGATCATTTCATTTTACTCTTGTTGGCTAATAGTGACAATTAGTTCTTCCAATTTAAATTACCTTGTCATTTACTTTCATGTCAAATTTAAATACTTGTCTTGCACCTTAAATACCTTTAATTTCAAGTAAGTTTCCTTTTAATTCTTGTCAATCTTTATTTTTATTGTTCATCTCCTATCTACCTTTCTTTAATCTTTATGTTTATGTTCATGTTCATGTTCTTATTTTATTGATTTGATTAAAGTGGGTTTTGATTATTTTGGTTAGTTTTGTTATTTTGATTGATTTGGATTGTTTTTTTATGATTAGTAGATGTTATTTGGTTAGTTTGATTTAATCTTGTGGTTAATTTTGATTAGTTTTGTCTAGATTCGTGTATATTGTTCTCTCCTTATTCTTCGTGTTTCTGTTACTGTATTCCCAGGAAACATTTCGGATCAAGCCCAGTTATTCCGAGTGAAGGATTTGTTGAAAGTTTATTCCGGATCAAGGGTGTTCATCCGGAATATTGGACATTCCGGATCCGAAGAGTTTATTCGGAATAATTTATTATTCCGATCAAACCGTTCATCCGGAATATCTGACATTCCGGACCAGCCTAACATTCCGAATCAACAAAACATTCAGGATCAAGCTAAAAGTTCCGGATCAACCTAACATTCCGGATCAAGGAGATATTCCGAATCAAAGGCTTCCATCCGGAATAAGTGACATATTTCGGATCAAGGAGTTTTATTCGGAATAATATTCCGGATCAAGCACAACATTCCGGATCAAGGACCAACATTCCGAATCAAGACTTTATTCCGGATAAGTGACATATTCCGGATAAAGGATTTATTCTAGATCAAGGGTTTTGGTGAATATTCCGAGTGAAGAAGAACATTCCGAACGAAGATGACATTACGGATGAATGTTTATTCTGAACGAAGGATTATTTCGGATAAGCTGTGTTCAGGTTATTTTTAGTTTTTGTTTTTTATTTTTATTTTCAAGCTTTACTTTTCCCGCCTTTTTACTTAGTCGCACTTTAAGATTACTTGCCATAGATTTATTTTAGCCTTGCGTTAGTTTAAGTTTTAGTTGCGTTTTAAGTTTGCCTTAGATAGTTTTAAGTTTGCGTTATTTACTTTTAGTGCCCTTTTACTTTTTGTCACGCTTTTAAATACTTGTCATTTATTTTTAAATTAGTTTTAGATTTAAATTAACGTCATTTTACCTTTAAGTTTTGCACTTTTATTTTAAAAACAACCAAAAATTTTTGTTTCACCAAAAACAATTGAGTCGTACTTTGAACCGGAAATCAATTCGATTAGACAGGAACAACGATATTTTTAACTAGGTAAAATCTCTTCATTAAAATGGTGCCGCTGTCGGCTCTTTTCGTAAAGTTTAACGGTTTTCTGTGATAGACGCGTTGCTTTTTGGGATCCGTTCACTTGTGAGCGTTATTTTCTTGTTTAAAAATTTAAAAAAACCATAAAAATTAAAAAAAATATTCTAAAAATCAATAAAAATTAAAAATTTCAAAAATCCAAAAATATTTTATTTTTATTTTGTATATATATTGTCTTTGCGTTTGGTATTGTTTTCTTTTGCCATTGTAGGTGTATGCGTACTAGATCTTCTAATTATCAAGAGCCCAAGACTCGAGAAGATTTAAGTATGACAGGTGTGAACAACAACAATAATCTACCGCACCTCAATAATAACAACAACAATGTTCATCCATAGCCCGATCTTCGGACAATGGAGGAGGTTTGTCAACCTACCATGTTTGGACGAGGAGGACCGATTGCGCTGATGCAAATCACGGCTCCGGAGTTTTAGTTGAAGCACCACATGATTCAGCAAGTGCAAACTAATCCATTCGCCGGAATGCCTGATGATGATGCCAACAAACACCTCGACACATTCATTACTATCACCCAAAGCATGAAGCGCACCGGTGCCACAATGGATGTTCTTTGCCTTCAACTCTTCCCACATACTTTATCACACCACGCCGAGAAATGGTTTGATCGTCTTCCAAAGAATTCTATTCATACTTGGGATCACATGACTCAACGCTTTTGTCGCGCTACTTTCCACCATCCATGGTCACGAGCCTTCGCAATCAAATCAGCGATTTCATGCAAGAACCCGATGAATCTGTTTTTGATGCTTGGGAAAGATATAATGTTTTGATTGATCGTTGTCCAAACCACAACATGCTCCCTGTGACCTTAATTGATACTTTCTACAACGGTTTGACTTTTCGAGATCGTGATACGATTAATGCAGCCGCCGGTGGCACATTTATGAAAAGGAGACCCGAGGAGTGTAGAGAGCTTATTGAAAACATGACTACTCACCACAAAAATTGGGATTCCTCCGCTTCTTCAAGGAACAACCCGAGGTGAATGTTTCTTCTACTTCAGCAAACCTTGACATGACCGAATTCACCCGCATGATGACCGAAATGAACAAAAATATCTTGCTTCTCGCTACAAACCAACAACAAGTTAAAGCGGTTACACCTTCTTGTGAGACATGCGGCGGTCCTCACTCATACACTGATTGTCCTTCTACTCAAGGAAATCCGGAAAACGTCTATGCAGCTTATGGTAATTATTCACCGGAAAATTACCAAGCTCGACCTCAAGGGGATCGAAATTTGCTGAGTTACCGGTCAAACAACTACCTTTCACCCGGTTTTTCTCCTCAAAACCAAAACCAAAACAACAATTACAATAGGAGAAACCAAATCCCACCTAGAGCTTCTAATCCTTATCACCCACCCGCTCAACAAGCCTCACCCATTAACCCCGATGTTGAAGCCTTAATGAGAACCCAAGGTGAGCAAATCAAGAATCTACAGAGCCAAATTATCAATTTGAAAGGAGATATTCCCAAGCAAGGGAATGACATCAGATCCGAGCTTCGAGATAATATACAATCCTCCTTCAGCAATCAAACGAATGATTTGAAGAATATGCTGGCTAGTTTCTTGCCCACCACTCAACCTTCTACTTCGAGTTCTCTACCTTCAAACACCGTCACCAATCCGAGAGCGAATGTGAGTGCTATTACTACCCGTAGTGGAGTTACCATATTAGGACCACCTATCCCACCCCCATCGTCTACACCTCCTCCATCACCATTTATCCCTACTCCTCCTACACCTAGTATTAGTGCACCATTACCGTCTCCGCCTCGTCGTGTTGAAGCACCCACCAAGAATCCTCCACCAACCCCACCTTCAACATCTCAACCTTTACCTACACCTGCACCTTCACCACCCAACCCCAATATTCCTTATCCATCTCTCTTAGGCAAGACCAAAATGCACACAAAGGATGACGCTCAAGTGTTGAATTATTTGAAGATGATCTCTCAAATGACTTTCAACATTAGCCTTGTTGAAGCACTTGTCCACATGCCGAAATTTTTCAAAGCATTCAAGGAATTGCTTAACAAGAAGGAGAAGCTGATTGAGCTCGCCAACACACGCTTAAATGAAAACTGTTCTGCAGTTATTCTTAAAGAACTTCTGTAAAAACTTGGAGATCCCGGTCGTTTT
This sequence comes from Glebionis coronaria, assembly GCA_025667525.1. NCBI lineage: Eukaryota > Viridiplantae > Streptophyta > Magnoliopsida > Asterales > Asteraceae > Glebionis > Glebionis coronaria. The sequence continues at coordinate 235,003,234 of CM046879.1, forward strand.
GTGTTGCCTTGCATCTTTAACAAAACCGAAGAATTTACTGCCCTAGCTGATCTCGGGGCCAGTATAAATCTCATGCCATTAAGTGTTTGGAAAACACTATCATTACCCGACCTTACTCCAACAAAGATGACTCTTGAACTTGCAAATCGCACTCTCGCTTACCCCGTTGGTATTGCCGAAGATGTGTTCATTAAAGTTGGCACATTTACTTTCCCGGTTGACTTTGTCGTTGTTGATTATGAAATCGACCCTCGTATTCCTTTAATACTTGGTCGAACATTCTTGAGAACCGGAAGAGCTCTAGTTGATGTTGCCGAAGGCGAGTTAATCTTAAGAGTCGGGGATGATGCACAAGTGTTCAAAATGGGGAAGCTTACAAGCAAATCCTATGGACGAGAATCTGTGAATATGATTAATGTGCTCGATGATTTTGTCATCTACAACAATCCTCTATTCGAGTCTTGCATTGATAATCCACTTTTTCAAGATGATGTGGATGATTCTCTCTCCAATGTGGAACCTTCTCCCATTTATGATTCTCCACCGATCTTTGATGCTTATGATGATGATTCTAGCTCAGATTCGGAGGATTATGATGATTTAACTTCCGAGTATCCCGACCTGCCCAGTTATGATTATTTTGATGAGGCCGATACTCTCTCAAGTGATTCTTCTCATGATGAAGATCCTCCGCCATCACTTGATCCTACTTTGTATGATTACTCATTTGAGGAAGACTTTTCAACTTTTCTCAATACTTACTTCCCTCATGGGAGTGATGCACCTCCTTTGGACTTTGATAATTATGGTCTTGATCCTACTTTGGATTTGAAGAAAATTCTTTCAAAGGAGAAGCAACCGGTCGACATCAACATCCGCAACACATATGATTTAACACCTCTTTGTCCACCTTCTGAGGACGAGGTTGTGCATCTTCTTCGCGGATCTTCTTCACATTCTGCTGAGCCTGAGTGCTATTTTCCCCTAAAGGAAAAGGTGTTCGACCCTGGTATCGATATTCTTCAGCCATCTCAGTATCCACCTAATGAAATAAAAGGAAAAATCTTTGGAACTATTGAGGACATGCTTGCACCTCACCATACTTGCTCCCACCGTTCTCCGTCTTTGCTTAAGGGAACCTTGCCTATTCTTCTTTGGCTTGCCTTGTTCGCCTTAAGCTTGTGCTATTTGATGGACAAAAACTATGTCTTTGATCCCGGTGGATATGTTTCATGCTTCTTCCTATGATAATCAAGGTCGAGTCAGGCTCACGACTCGGTGATAAAAATCAAGCGCTTCTTGGGAGTCAACCCATGTATCTATCTTTTAGCTTTCTTTATCCTAAGTGTAGGGGAGACCCGTTGGTGTTTGTTATTTCCTCTCTTCTACTATTTAGGGATTCAAGCTCAATGATACACTCTTGATGATTTTTGACGACCCGTGATTCCGTGTTCCCATTTTCCCGGTTCTATCCTAAACTCTTTTCGATTCACTATTTTATATTTTCTCAATATTAAAATAGGAATCTCGTTAGTTGTCTTTTCCTTAGCGAAATTTAAACAACATGCACAATGTCCTAAGTGTAGGGGAGTTTACTCCCACATGCTTAAACTTTGAGGACAATGTTTATATTAAGTGTAGGGGGGACTTCTATCGAAGTTAAGTGGCTCTTTTCCTTGTATTTGTCCTCATTTTAACCGGAAAATCAATTTTTTGACATTTTTTAAAAATTTTGATCTATTTTGGCCCATTAGTTTTTCCCTTTGTATAGTTATTCTTCCTTCTTTGCTAGAATAAATTTTTAATAATGTGGTTTTAATTTTCAAACGTTGTGAATCTTTTGACTCAACCCGAGTTTACATATCTAAGTTTACTCTAGCTAGTATCATTAACGTGTTTAAGTCAAGTTTTGCTAGGCTTTTATATCGGGAGCTTTAAACACGAAAGTCTTAACTCTCACGGGTTAAGAACAAGAACTTTTCGCAAGTTCCTATAATTGATCCTAGAGAGTTGTTTGTCAAGGGAACTTTAAAATGCGATTTCTAAACTTGAAAGAGTCTAAGAATTTGCAAGATCCTATAGGCAACTCGAAAACCCAAAAATTTGATTTAATAGGCTAAGCATCCACGAGTCTCATTCCTTGAGATTTTAAACTGTGGATAACGAGAGATGATAAAGTCAATTATAAGTTTGGTATTCTTTCGTGAATTTATGTGAGTTAATTATAAGCCTATTCTCCCATCGCTTGCTAATAAAATTATCTGTAATAAATAAGGTTGTACGATTTGAAAAGTTACTTAGCTTCTAGCCCAAGATCGTTTAAAAGTTGCTCGGTATGGATTAGAGTTCATAGCCAAGGCATAACTTATTGAAGCGGGATGTGAAGATTGGCGAGTCCGAAAAGGCCCTAACAAGGCATGAGGGCTACATTTTGTTGCTAAAGATCCAAAGTGATGTGAAGAATCATTTATCAAAGATCAATATGAAGGATCGAGACACACGACGAAAAGCAAAAACTCCCCAAAAGTCATGGAGAAGTCTATCCGAAAAGGCCCTAACAAGGTATGAGGATAAATAGATCCAAGTCCAAAAAGGAGGCGGATCGTTGTATATCAAAGTCCAAAATAAAGATTGGAGAAAAATGAAGAAGTCGTGGTCCAAATATGAAGAATCTCTCAAAACATCAAGTGAAGAAATTCCTATTATGAATAGAAGGCCATTCTTTCATGAACATCTCTCAAGGTTTGAAGTATGAAGTCGCAGCCAAATATCGGTCCGAGAAAGGTCTCAAATCGCGAAGCGAGTTATGCCAAGATATGAACTTTTTGAGGTCCCGATAAGCAGTTTTAAAAGATTTTGTCCTTTAGCTAACTATTGATTAAATCGTCCGACTTTATTTTCAGACTTAATAACTATCGAAATAAGTCAACAATGCATCCTCGTGATCATTCAAGACAACAATAAAATATAAGAGATACACCTAGGAATAAGGGAGTCTAAGTGAATAATTGGCCCACATGAGTTCGTGTTAGTTTGCTAACTTATAATAACAATGATCTCGTTTTTGAGCTTGGTTTGGAGAAAGTGAAAACTTGAGGATTATGATTATTCATGACATTTCCAAAACCCAAGGTATGTTTTTGATTTCTTTACTTTGAATGTTTATAATTTTCTTTCTCTTTAATAAAGGCCAATATGGATTGATTATGATGGAAAATGTAATATTGGTTTGTAACTAATGCATTGCATGAGGACATTGCAATGGTCAAGTGTAGGGGATTTGATAGGTGTGTAAACACCCATCCTTTTTACCACTTAATTACAATAATAACCGAGCCAAAACGTGTATTTTATGTCATTTATGTCGGAATTATGCGTGGTTTGTGTTTTTGTTGTGATTTAGGACGAAAAGGTGAAAAGTGGAGAAAACACGGGCATTCACAGGCTTTTATCGAAGAAAAAGACGAAAGACGAAGTCAAGATGTCAAGAGTGCAAAAAGAACGGAAGTCCAACACCAATTCTGAAGATTTATCGAAGAAAAAGTCAAAAGACGGAAGTTTACTTAAAGCCGAAGAACTCAAGTCTAATTTATTGAAGAATTACAAGACGAGTTCAAAGAAATCCCGAGACAAAGTCATTAAAGTCCAAGATTTAAGAAGATTAAGAAGAGGAAGGACTTAAGCATGCAATTAAAGAAATATGAAAGAGGGGAGGAAGCTTCCTAAGCACCTCCTAATCCTCCCCTATAAATAGATTAGGATCATTTCATTTTACTCTTGTTGGCTAATAGTGACAATTAGTTCTTCCAATTTTAATTACCTTGTCATTTACTTTCATGTCAAATTTAAATACTTGTCTTTCACCTTAAATACCTTTAATTTCAAGTAAGTTTCCTTTTAATTCTTGTCAATCTTTATTTTTATTGTTCATCTCCTATCTACATTTCTTTAATCTTTATGTTTATGTTCATGTTCATGTTCTTATTTTATTGATTTGATTAAAGTGGGTTTTGATTATTTTGATTAGTTTTGTTATTTTGATTGATTTGGATTGTTTGTTTATGATTAGTAGATGTTATTTGGTTAGTTTGATTTAAACTTGTGGTTGATTTTGATTAGTTTTGTCTAGATTCGTGTATATTGTTCTCTCATTGTTCTTCGTGTTTCTGTTACTGTATTCCCAGGAAACATTCCGGATCAAGCCCAGTTATTCCGAGTGAAGGATTTGTTGAAAGTTTATTCCGGATCAAGGGTGTTCATCCGGAATATTGGACATTCCGGATCAGAAGAGTTTATTAGGAATAATTTATTATTCCGGATCAAACCGTTCATCCGGAATATCAGACATTTCGGATCAGCCTAACATTCCGAATCAACAAAACATTCCGGATCAAGCTAAAAGTTCCGGATCAACCTAACATTCCGGATCAAGGAGATATTCCGAATCAAAGGCTTCCATCCGGAATAAGTGTCATATTCCGGATCAAGGAGTTTTATTCGGAATAATATTCCGGATCAAGCACAACATTCCGGATCAACGACAAACATTCCAAATCAAGACTCTATTCCGGATAAGTGACATATTCCGGATAAAGGATTTATTCCGGATCAAGGGTTTTGGTGAATATTCCGAGTGAAGAAGATCATTCCGAACGAAGGTGACATTCCGGATGAATGTTTATTCCGAACGAAGGATTATTCCGGATAAGTTGTGTTCAGTTTATTTTTAGTTTCTGTTTTTGATTTTTATTTTCAAGCTTTACTTTTCTCGCCTTTTTACTTAGTCGCACTTTAAGATTACTTGCCTTAGATTTATTTTAGCCTTGCTTTAGTTTAAGTTTTAGTTGCGTTTTAAGTTTTCCTTAGATAGTTTTAAGTTTGCGTTATTTACTTTTAGTGCCCTTTTACTTTTTGTCACGCTTTTAAATACTTGTCATTTATTTTTAAATTAGTTTTAGATTTAAATTAACGTCATTTTACCTTTAAGTTTTGCACTTTTATTTTAAAAACAACCAAAAATATTTGTTTCACCAAAAATATTTGTTTCACCAAAAACAATTGAGTCGTACTTTGAACCGGAAATCAATTCGATTAGATAGGAACAACGATATTTTTAACTAGGTAAAATCTCTTCATTAACTACTCAGCTTATCTTGACACAATAAGCTGAATGGAATGGTTGAAAGTTTGTGTTAAATTTTTGTTCACTTTTATTCTTGCTAAGGAAATTTGTTCCAAAAGATATTTGAAAAATCTTTGTTTTCTTTTACTATTTTTAGCTAATCACGGTTCATTAAGATTATGTAATAAGCTTTCTGACAAATGGCTTTTGCTTAAGCTTATGAGTTTGTTTTATTTATTTTCTTGCCGAAATTTCAGTTCCAAAGTTATTTTTATACCAACATTCCAGTTTTCAAGTTTTGTTAAGTCACTGGTTCCAAGTTTTATATTTTCTCAAAGTTCTTGTAATTTAGTGAATTTTTTATTAATATAAGATTTGAGTTCCATTTACATTTGTGTTTTTAAATTTAGCAATTTACTTTTTCTGCACTTTAGATTTTATGTCCATCAAAGAATTTTATCAAAGACCTTTGTAAAAGTTTTTGACACCTACATGTTCCTAAGCATTCTGTGTAAGCTTGATTTGACGAATCAGCTTGTATGGCTTGTTTATGAGTAAGTGTTAACTTTTCTTGTCACATTTATTCAGTTGAAAGAAAAATATTCCAAGACCCAAGTTTTAGAATTTACTGTTTTCAGCTCAACTTGAGAAATAAGCTGGCTTATTGAGCTTATTTGACAAATAAGATCAACAAGCCACTTTTTCTCTTCCTGTTCTTTCGTGGTTGTCACTTTTGTTCCAGGTTCAAGGAATTTTCAAGAGGTCATGTGTAGATTTATGGTAGATGATTGTTCAACAAGTGTAGATATTTGTTGATAAGCCAAGGAGTAAGCTGATTTGTATTTGGGAAATTCGTAAAAGGAGGATTCTTGTAGTAAGATTAGGCAAGGTTGCAAGGCCCTGACTCAATATAAGTGTCTCTTCCTTTTTACTTTTTTTTTCTATCAAGATCATTTGCTTATTGGACTTGTGCTTAAATGCTAGTTGTGACTGTGCTTATGACTCTGCTTATTTCTTTTATTTTTATTTCCTATTTTATTTACTTTTAAGTTAAGTTCATGCTCCTTCTTTTAGTTTATTATATCTTGTTTGTTACTTGATTTTAACTGCTTGACTTTTGTCTATATTTATATTAAGGGGGTGTTTGGATTTTCTTAATACGTGCAGTAGGTGACAAAGTTGTAGGCTATTAGTGAGCTTGACACTTCTTGCTATGCTTAGTATTGAGTTTGAGAAATGCATTTGGAGTTGGTAGTGTAAGATACCAGGCTTGTATGTTCGCATCTTTCTGCCTAGAATTAAGCCATAAGCCTCTATAGAAGCTGTTGTTGGTATTTTGGTGTTGGATATTTGGTTACCACTAGTCCACAAGTATATCTATGATTTTGAGTCTTTGGTAGATAAGCTTTCTGTTGAGGTTCAAATAGTAGTTAATCAAAATTTGCCAAGTGCGAATTGCACCAGTAAATCCACTTAGCCGAATACAAAGAATATCAGTAGGGTGTTAGGGGTTTGCTTTTGTGTTTTGTAACTTGAAAGTTGGTACACACTTAGTTTATAAGGTAATCTAGGTGTCAGTTATCTGGTATTGGGGTTTGGTAAGGTTTTGGGTGGTCAAAATCTTAGAAAAGCCCATTGTTTAGGCCTAGAACCCACCATACCTGCCTTTGTGCTCAAAAAGTGAGTGGTTTGTTTGATTTACCCTTTTATTTGTGTTTGATCAGTGTGTTTCTTTCTTGTAATTGACTCCCACACCTCAACTGGTGTGGGGTTCCTTGTGTGCCTAAAAAGAGCCACCAAATCTGCTAAAAACAACCAAAAACGAACTTAAAAAAATATCACAGCAACTTACTGTGAATATTGTCCGAGATCCGTGTTTCCAGTGTTGTCTGATATCGGACGACTCATTGGTCGTTGTCTGGTGCATATCTCGGATAACACACGTATCTGGTAATATGTTGGACAACAAAGAAGTACTCCACATATGGAGTACTTTATGGTATTTTTGTTTTTAGCTTCATTTGGTCAATTTCTTTAGTTTTTTAAGCTTTTTCATTTTTCCCTTTTTCATTTAGTTAAAATAGAATTTTTAAAAAAGTAATTTTATTTTTCTCATTAGTTTTTATTTTTTATCATTATTTTAATTAAAAGTTAGTTTTTAGTGGTTTAGAAATAGAAAAATAGTTTTAAAAATTCTAGAAAAATAATTTTTAGTTTTTAATTAATATAAGTAAGAATTTAGTTTGATAAAATAATATTTTGGTCTTTTTGTTAATTGTATTTATTTTTAGGGCTTTATTAGCATTTAAAATTGAATATTTATTTAATAAAAGGTTTTAAAACATATTTATTGAATTTTTATTCTTATTTATATTATTTTAAACTTAGTTTTAATTTTTAATTTATTTTTAGCTTTAACTTTTAATTTCGTCGCGTTTTACGCTTTACGTATACGTTTAATTCTCGTCGTAGTCTAATATAAATTAATTAAATAGGTTTTGAAAAATTTGGTTTTCACTTTTGTTTTAATTAGACTTTTCTTAACTGAGATTTAAAATTTGGGGATTTTTAGAGTACTTTTATTTTTCGTCGAGTTTTACGATTTTACGTTTGTACCGTCATAGTGTAATTTTTAGCGTAACTCGTCTTATTTTTTCTCCTCTAAACCAAAAACAACACTAATCCAAACTTTGATTTTATATATTGACACACTTAATTCACACACCTCCTTCGAGAACGAACTCGCATTTATTCGGTTTTATGTTTTTCTAAAGCGTAACGCTTAATACTTGCCACATACGCGTTTTTCCTAAAACGTGTACGATTATACCTACATCAATCTTTTTCCGGGTCGCACTATTCATCCGATTGAGCAGTAGCGGAGACTGCTGCTACTATGGATGGATAGAAAGCAATGCAAAGAGATCTTTACCCGGGTCGCACTATTCATCCGATTGAGCAGTAGCGGAGACTGCTGCTACTATGGATGGATAGAAAGCAATGCAAAGAGATCTTTATCCGGGTCGCACTGTTCATCTGATTGAGCAGTAACGGAGACTGCTGCTACTATGGATGGATAGAAAGCAATGCAAAGAGATCTTTATCCGGGTCGCACTATTCATCCGATTGAGCAGTAGCGGAGACTGCTGCTACTATGGATGGATAGAAAGCAATGCAAAGAGATCTTTATCCGGGTCGCACTATTCATCCTATTGAGCAGTAGCGGAGACTGCTGCTACTATGGATGGATAGAAAGCAATGCAAAGAGATCTTTATCCGGTTCGCACTATTCATCCGATTGAGCAGTAGCGGAGACTGCTGCTACTATGGATGGATAGAAAGCAATGAAAAGAGGTCTTTATCCAGGTCGCATTATCCATCCGGTTGAGCAGTAGCGGAGACTGCTGCTACTATGGATGGATAGAAAGCAATGCAAAGAGATCTTTATCCGGGTCGCACTATTCATCCGATTGAGCAGTAACGGAGACTGCTGCTACTATGGATGGATATAAAGCAATGCAAAGAGATCTTTATCCGGGTTGCACTATTCATCCGATTGAGCAGTAGCGGAGACTGCTGCTACTATGGATGGATAGAAAGCAATGCAAAGAGATCTTTATCCGGGTCGCACTATTCATCCGATTGAGCAGTAACGGAGACTGCTGCTACTATGGATGGATAGAAAGCAATGCAAAGAGATGTTTATCTGGGGTGGCACTATTCATCCGATTGAGTAGTAGCGGAGACTACTGCTACTATGGATGGATAGAAACCAATGCAAAGAGATCTTTATCCGGGTCGCACTATTCATCCGATTGAGCAGTAATGGAGACTGCTGTTATGGATGGATAGAAAGCAATACAAAGAGATCATTATCCGGGTCGAACTATTCATCCGATTGAGTAGTAGCGAAGACTGCTGCTACTATGGATGGATAGAAAGCAATGCAAAGATATCTTTATCCGGGTCGCACTATTCATCCGATTGAGCAGTAGCGGAGACTGCTGCTACTATGGATAGATAGAAAGCAATGCAAAGAGAGATTTATCCGGGTTGCACTATTCATCCGATTGAGCAGTAACGAAGACTGCTGCTACTATGGATGGATAGAAAGAAATGCAAAGAGATCTTTATCCGAGTCGCACTATTCATCCGATTGAGCAGTAGCGGAGACTGTTGCTACTATGGATGGATTGAAAGCAATGCAAAGAGATCTTTATCCGGGTCGCACTATTCATCCGATTGAGCAGTAGCGGAGACTGCTGCTACTATGGATGGATAGAAAGCAATGCAAAGAGATCTTTATCCGGGTCGCACTATTCATCCGATTGAGCAGTAGCAGAGATTGCTGCTACTATGGATGGATAGAAAGCAATGCAAAGAGATCTTTATCGGGGTCGCACTATTCATCTGATTGAGCAGTAGCGGAGACTGCTGCTACTATGGATGGATATAAAGCAATGCAAAGATATCTTTATCGAGGTCGCACTATTCATCTGATTGAGCAGTAGCGGAGACTGCTGCTACTATGGATGGATAGAAAGCAATGCAAAGAGATCTTTATCCGGGTCGCACTGTTCATCTGATTGAGAAGTAACGGAGACTGCTGCTACTATGGATGGATAGAAAGCAATGCAAAGAGATCTTTATCCGGGTCGCACTATTCATCCGATTGAGCAGTAGCGGAGACTGCTGCTACTATGGATGGATAGAAAGCAATGCAAAGAGATCTTTATCCGGGTCGCACTATTCATGCTATTGAGCAGTAGCGGAGACTGCTGCTACTATGGATGGATAGAAAGCAATGCAAAGAGATCTTTATCCGGTTCGCACTATTCATCCGATTGAGCAGTAGCGGAGACTGCTGCTACTATGGATGGATAGAAAGCAATGAAAAGAGGTCTTTATCCAGGTCGCACTATCCATCCGGTTGAGCAGTAGCGGAGACTGCTGCTACTATGGATGGATAGAAAGCAATGCAAAGAGATCTTTATCCGGGTCGCACTATTCATCCGATTGAGCAGTAACGGAGACTGCTGCTACTATGGATGGATATAAAGCAATGCAAAGAGATCTTTATCCGGGTTGCACTATTCATCCGATTGAGCAGTAGCGGAGACTGCTGCTACTATGGATGGATATAAAGCAATGCAAAGATATCTTTATCCGGGTCGCACTATTCATCCGATTGAGCAGTAACGGAGACTGCTGCTACTATGGATGGATAGAAAGCAATGCAAAGAGATGTTTATCCGGGGTGGCACTATTCATCCGATTGAGCAGTAGCGGAGACTACTGCTACTATGGATGGATAGAAACCAATGCAAAGAGATCTTTAACCGGGTCGCACTATTCATCCGATTGAGCAGTAATGGAGACTGCTGCTATGGATGGATAGAAAGCAATACAAAGAGATCATTATCCGGGTCGAACTATTCATCCGATTGAGCAGTAGCGAAGACTGCTGCTACTATGGATGGATAGAAAGCAATGCAAAGATATCTTTATCCGGGTCGCACTATTCATCCGATTGAGCAGTAGCGGAGACTGCTGCTACTATGGATAGATAGAAAGCAATGCAAAGAGAGATTTATCCGGGTTGCACTATTCATCCGATTGAGCAGTAAAAGAGACTGCTGCTACTATGAATGGATAGAAAGAAATGCAAAGAGATCTTTATCCGAGTCGCACTATTCATCCGATTGAGCAGTAGCGGAGACTGTTGCTACTATGGATGGATAGAAAGCAATCCAAAGAGATCTTTATCCGGGTCGTACTATTCATCCGATTGAGCAGTAGCGGAGACTGCTGCTACTATGGATGGATAGAAAGCAATGCAAAGAGATCTTTATCCGGGTCGCACTATTCATCCGATTGAGCAGTAGCAGAAACTGCTGCTACTATGGATGGATAGAAAGCAATGCAAAGAGATCTTTATCGGGGTCGCACTATTCATCTGATTGAGCAGTAGCGGAGACTGCTGCTACTATGGATGGATATAAAGAAATGCAAAGATATCTTTATCGAGGTCACACTATTCATCTGATTGAGTAGTAGCGGAGACTGCTGCTACTATGGATGGACAGAAAGCAATGCAAAGAGATCTTTATCCGGGTCGCACTATTCATCCGATTGAGCAGTAACGGAGACTGCTGCTACTATGGATGGATAGAAAGCAATGCAAAGAGATCTTTATCTGGGTCGCACTATCCATCCGATTGGGCAGTAGCGGAGACTGCTGCTACTATGGATGGATAGAAAGCAATGCAAAGAGATCTTTATCCGGGTCGCACTATTCATCCGATTGAGCAGTAGCGGAGACTGCTGCTACTATGGATGGATAGAAAGCAATGCAAAGAGATCTTTATCCGGGTCGCACTACTCATCTGATTGAGCAGTAACGGAGACTGCTGCTACTATGGATGGATAGAAAGCAATGCAAAGAGATCTTTATTCGGGTCGCACTATTCATCCGATTGAGTAGTAACGGAGACTGCTGCTACTATGGATGGATAGAAAGCAATGCAAATAGATCTTTATCCGGGTCGCACTATTCATCTGATTGAGCAGTAGCGGAGACTGTTGCTACTATGGATGGATAGAAAGCAATGCAAAGAGATCTTTATCCGGGTCGTACTATTCATCCAATTGAGCAGTAACAGAGGCTGTTGCTACTATGGATGGATAGAAAGCAATGCAAAGAGATCTTTATCCGGGTCGCACTATTCATCCGATTGAGCAGTAGCGGAGACTGCTGCTACTATGGATGGATAGAAAGAAATGCAAAGAGATCTTTATACGGGTCGCACTATTCATCCGATTGAGTAGTAACAGGGACTGCTGCTACTACGGATGGATAGAAAGCAATGCATAGATCTTTATCCGGGTCACACTATTCATCTGATTGAGTAGTAGCGGAGACTGTTGCTACTATGGATGGATAGAAAGCAATGAAAATAGATCTTTATCCGGGTCGCACTATTCATCCGATTGAGCAGTAACAGAGGCTGCTGCTACTATGGATGGATAGAAAGCAATGCAAAGAGATCTTTATCCGGGTCGCACTATTAATCTGATTGAGCAGTAGCGGAGACTGCTGCTACTATGGATGGATAGAAAGAAATGCAAAGAGATCTTTATACGGGTCACACTATTCATCCGATTGAGCAGTAGCGGAGGCTGCTGCAACTATGGATGGATAGAAAGCAATGCAAAGAGATCTTTATCCGGGTCACACTATTCCTACGATTGAGCAGTAACGGAGACTGCTGCTACTATGGATGGATAGAAAGCAATGCAAAGAGATCTTTATCCGGGTCGCACTATTCATCCGATTGAGCAGTAGCAGAGACTGCTGCTACTATGGATGGATAGAAAGCAATGCAAAGAGATCTTTATCGGGGTCGCACTATTCATCTGATTGAGCAGTAGCGGAGACTGCTGCTACTATGGATGGATATAAAGAAATGCAAAGATATCTTTATCGAGGTCACACTATTCATCTGATTGAGTAGTAGCGGAGACTGCTGCTACTATGGATGGACAGAACGCAATGCAAAGAGATCTTTATCCGGGTCGCACTATTCATCCGATTGAGCAGTAACGGAGACTGCTGCTACTATGGATGGATAGAAAGCAATGCAAAGAGATCTTTATCTGGGTCGCACTATCCATACGATTGGGCAGTAGCGGAGACTGCTGCTACTATGGATGGATAGAAAGCAATGCAAAGAGATCTTTATCCGGGTCGCACTATTCATTCGATTGAGCAGTAGCGGAGACTGCTGCTACTATGGATGGATAGAAAGCAATGCAAAGAGATCTTTATCCGGGTCGCACTACTCATCTGATTGAGCAGTAACGGAGACTGCTGCTACTATGGATGGATATAAAGCAATGCAAAGAGATCTTTATTCGGGTCGCACTATTCATCCGATTGAGTAGTAACGTAGACTGCTGCTACTATGGATGGATAGAAAGCAATGCAAATAGATCTTTATCCGGGTCGCACTATTCATCCGATTGAGCAGTAGCGGAGACTGCTACTACTATGGATGGATATAAAGCAATGCAAAGATATCTTTATCCGGGTCGCACTATTCATCCGATTGAGCAGTAACGGAGACTGCTGCTACTATGGATGGATAGAAAGCAATGCAAAGAGATGTTTATCCGGGGTGGCACTATTCATCCGATTGAGCAGTAGCGGAGACTACTGCTACTATGGATGGATAGAAACCAATGCAAAGAGATCTTTAACCGGGTCGCACTATTCATCCGATTGAGCAGTAATGGAGACTGCTGCTATGGATGGATAGAAAGCAATACAAAGAGATCATTATCCGGGTCGAACTATTCATCCGATTGAGCAGTAGCGAAGACTGCTGCTACTATGGATGGATAGAAAGCAATGCAAAGATATCTTTATCCGGGTCGCACTATTCATCCGATTGAGCAGTAGCGGAGACTGCTGCTACTATGGATAGATAGAAAGCAATGCAAAGAGAGATTTATCCGGGTTGCACTATTCATCCGATTGAGCAGTAAAAGAGACTGCTGCTACTATGAATGGATAGAAAGAAATGCAAAGAGATCTTTATCCGAGTCGCACTATTCATCCGATTGAGCAGTAGCGGAGACTGTTGCTACTATGGATGGATAGAAAGCAATCCAAAGAGATCTTTATCCGGGTCGTACTATTCATCCGATTGAGCAGTAGTGGAGACTGCTGCTACTATGGATGGATAGAAAGCAATGCAAAGAGATCTTTATCCGGGTCGTACTATTCATCCGATTGAGCAGTAGCAGAGACTGCTGCTACTATGGATGGATAGAAAGCAATGCAAAGAGATCTTTATCGGGGTCGCACTATTCATCTGATTGAGCAGTAGCGGAGACTGCTGCTACTATGGATGGATATAAAGAAATGCAAAGATATCTTTATCGAGGTCACACTATTCATCTGATTGAGTAGTAGCGGAGACTGCTGCTACTATGGATGGACAGAAAGCAATGCAAAGAGATCTTTATCCGGGTCGCACTATTCATCCGATTGAGCAGTAACGGAGACTGCTGCTACTATGGATGGATAGAAAGCAATGCAAAGAGATCTTTATCTGGGTCGCACTATCCATCCGATTGGGCAGTAGCGGAGACTGCTGCTACTATGGATGGATAGAAAGCAATGCAAAGAGATCTTTATCCGGGTCGCACTATTCATCCGATTGAGCAGTAGCGGAGACTGCTGCTACTATGGATGGATAGAAAGCAATGCAAAGAGATCTTTATCCGGGTCGCACTATTCATCCGATTGAGCAGTAGCGGAGACTGCTGCTACTATGGATGGATAGAAAGCAATGCAAAGAGATCTTTATCCGGGTCGCACTACTCATCTGATTGAGCAGTAACGGAGACTGCTGCTACTATGGATGGATAGAAAGCAATGCAAAGAGATCTTTATTCGGGTCGCACTATTCATCCGATTGAGTAGTAACGGAGACTGCTGCTACTATGGATGGATAGAAAGCAATGCAAATAGATCTTTATCCGGGTCGCACTATTCATCCGATTGAGCAGTAGCGGAGACTGCTGCTACTATGGATGGATAGAAAGCAATGCAAAGAGATCTTTATCCGGGTCGCACTACTCATCTGATTGAGCAGTAACGGAGACTGCTGCTACTATGGATGGATAGAAAGCAATGCAAAGAGATCTTTATTCGGGTCGCACTATTCATCCGATTGAGTAGTAACGGAGACTGCTGCTACTATGGATGGATAGAAAGCAATGCAAATAGATCTTTATCCGGGTCGCACTATTCATCTGATTGAGCAGTAGCGGAGACTGTTGCTACTATGGATGGATAGAAAGCAATGCAAAGAGATCTTTATCCGGGTCGTACTATTCATCCAATTGAGCAGTAACAGAGGCTGTTGCTACTATGGATGGATAGAAAGCAATGCAAAGAGATCTTTATCCGGGTCGCACTATTCATCCGATTGAGCAGTAGCGGAGACTGCTGCTACTATGGATGGATAGAAAGAAATGCAAAGAGATCTTTATACGGGTCGCACTATTCATCCGATTGAGTAGTAACAGGGACTGCTGCTACTACGGATGGATAGAAAGCAATGCATAGATCTTTATCCGGGTCACACTATTCATCTGATTGAGTAGTAGCGGAGACTGTTGCTACTATGGATGGATAGAAAGCAATGAAAATAGATCTTTATCCGGGTCGCACTATTCATCCGATTGAGCAGTAACAGAGGCTGCTGCTACTATGGATGGATAGAAAGCAATGCAAAGAGATCTTTATCCGGGTCGCACTATTCATCTGATTGAGCAGTAGCGGAGACTGCTGCTACTATGGATGGATAGAAAGAAATGCAAAGAGATCTTTATACGGGTCACACTATTCATCCGATTGAGCAGTAGCGGAGGCTGCTGCAACTATGGATGGATAGAAAGCAATGCAAAGAGATCTTTATCCGGGTCACACTATTCCTACGATTGAGCAGTAACGGAGACTGCTGCTACTATGGATGGATAGAAAGCAATGCAAAGAGATCTTTATCCGGGTCGCACTATTCATCCGATTGAGCAGTAGCAGAGACTGCTGCTACTATGGATGGATAGAAAGCAATGCAAAGAGATCTTTATCGGGGTCGCACTATTCATCTGATTGAGCAGTAGCGGAGACTGCTGCTACTATGGATGGATATAAAGAAATGCAAAGATATCTTTATCGAGGTCACACTATTCATCTGATTGAGTAGTAGCGGAGACTGCTGCTACTATGGATGGACAGAACGCAATGCAAAGAGATCTTTATCCGGGTCGCACTATTCATCCGATTGAGCAGTAACGGAGACTGCTGCTACTATGGATGGATAGAAAGCAATGCAAAGAGATCTTTATCTGGGTCGCACTATCCATACGATTGGGCAGTAGCGGAGACTACTGCTACTATGGATGGATAGAAAGCAATGCAAAGAGATCTTTATCCGGGTCGCACTATTCATTCGATTGAGCAGTAGCGGAGACTGCTGCTACTATGGATGGATAGAAAGCAATGCAAAGAGATCTTTATCCGGGTCGCACTACTCATCTGATTGAGCAGTAACGGAGACTGCTGCTACTATGGATGGATATAAAGCAATGCAAAGAGATCTTTATTCGGGTCGCACTATTCATCCGATTGAGTAGTAACGGAGACTGCTGCTACTATGGATGGATAGAAAGCAATGCAAATAGATCTTTATCCGGGTCGCACTATTCATCCGATTGAGCAGTAGCGGAGACTGCTACTACTATGGATGGATATAAAGCAATGCAAAGATATCTTTATCCGGGTCGCACTATTCATCCGATTGAGCAGTAACGGAGACTGCTGCTACTATGGATGGATAGAAAGCAATGCAAAGAGATGTTTATCCGGGGTGGCACTATTCATCCGATTGAGCAGTAGCGGAGACTACTGCTACTATGGATGGATAGAAACCAATGCAAAGAGATCTTTAACCGGGTCGCACTATTCATCCGATTGAGCAGTAATGGAGACTAATGCTATGGATGGATAGAAAGCAATACAAAGAGATCATTATCCGGGTCGAACTATTCATCCGATTGAGCAGTAGCGAAGACTGCTGCTACTATGGATGGATAGAAAGCAATGCAAAGATATCTTTATCCGGGTCGCACTATTCATCCGATTGAGCAGTAGCGGAGACTGCTGCTACTATGGATAGATAGAAAGCAATGCAAAGAGAGATTTATCCGGGTTGCACTATTCATCCGATTGAGCAGTAAAAGAGACTGCTGCTACTATGAATGGATAGAAAGAAATGCAAAGAGATCTTTATCCGAGTCGCACTATTCATCCGATTGAGCAGTAGCGGAGACTGTTGCTACTATGGATGGATAGAAAGCAATCCAAAGAGATCTTTATCCGGGTCGTACTATTCATCCGATTGAGCAGTAGTGGAGACTGCTGCTACTATGGATGGATAGAAAGCAATGCAAAGAGATCTTTATCCGGGTCGTACTATTCATCCGATTGAGCAGTAGCAGAGACTGCTGCTACTATGGATGGATAGAAAGCAATGCAAAGAGATCTTTATCGGGGTCGCACTATTCATCTGATTGAGCAGTAGCGGAGACTGCTGCTACTATGGATGGATATAAAGAAATGCAAAGATATCTTTATCGAGGTCACACTATTCATCTGATTGAGTAGTAGCGGAGACTGCTGCTACTATGGATGGACAGAAAGCAATGCAAAGAGATCTTTATCCGGGTCGCACTATTCATCCGATTGAGCAGTAACGGAGACTGCTGCTACTATGGATGGATAGAAAGCAATGCAAAGAGATCTTTATCTGGGTCGCACTATCCATCCGATTGGGCAGTAGCGGAGACTGCTGCTACTATGGATGGATAGAAAGCAATGCAAAGAGATCTTTATCCGGGTCGCACTATTCATCCGATTGAGCAGTAGCGGAGACTGCTGCTACTATGGATGGATAGAAAGCAATGCAAAGAGATCTTTATCCGGGTCGCACTACTCATCTGATTGAGCAGTAACGGAGACTGCTGCTACTATGGATGGATAGAAAGCAATGCAAAGAGATCTTTATTCGGGTCGCACTATTCATCCGATTGAGTAGTAACGGAGACTGCTGCTACTATGGATGGATAGAAAGCAATGCAAATAGATCTTTATCCGGGTCGCACTATTCATCTGATTGAGCAGTAGCGGAGACTGTTGCTACTATGGATGGATAGAAAGCAATGCAAAGAGATCTTTATCCGGGTCGTACTATTCATCCAATTGAGCAGTAACAGAGGCTGTTGCTACTATGGATGGATAGAAAGCAATGCAAAGAGATCTTTATCCGGGTCGCACTATTCATCCGATTGAGCAGTAGCGGAGACTGCTGCTACTATGGATGGATAGAAAGAAATGCAAAGAGATCTTTATACGGGTCGCACTATTCATCCGATTGAGTAGTCACAGGGACTGCTGCTACTACGGATAGATAGAAAGCAATGCATAGATCTTTATCCGGGTCACACTATTCATCTGATTGAGCAGTAGCGGAGACTGTTGCTACTATGGATGGATAGAAAGCAATGAAAATAGATCTTTATCCGGGTCGCACTATTCATCCGATTGAGCAGTAACAGAGGCTACTGCTACTATGGATGGATAGAAAGCAATGCAAAGAGATCTTTATCCGGGTCGCACTATTCATCTGATTGAGCAGTAGCGGAGACTGATGCTACTATGGATGGATAGAAAGAAATGCAAAGAGATCTTTATACGGGTCACACTATTCATCCGATTGAGCAGTAGCGGAGGCTGCTGCAACTATGGATGGATAGAAAGCAATGCAAAGAGATCTTTATCCGGG
Organism: Glebionis coronaria; assembly: GCA_025667525.1. Taxonomy (NCBI): domain Eukaryota; kingdom Viridiplantae; phylum Streptophyta; class Magnoliopsida; order Asterales; family Asteraceae; genus Glebionis; species Glebionis coronaria. Next base: position 235,021,771 of record CM046879.1, read on the forward strand.
TCACACTATTCCTACGATTGAGCAGTAACGGAGACTGCTGCTACTATGGATGGATAGAAAGCAATGCAAAGAGATCTTTATCCGGGTCGCACTATTCATCCGATTGAGCAGTAGCAGAGACTGCTGCTACTATGGATGGATAGAAAGCAATGCAAAGAGATCTTTATCGGGGTCGCACTATTCATCTGATTGAGCAGTAGCGGAGACTGCTGCTACTATGGATGGATATAAAGAAATGCAAAGATATCTTTATCGAGGTCACACTATTCATCTGATTGAGTAGTAGCGGAGACTGCTGCTACTATGGATGGACAGAACGCAATGCAAAGAGATCTTTATCCGGGTCGCACTATTCATCCGATTGAGCAGTAACGGAGACTGCTGCTACTATGGATGGATAGAAAGCAATGCAAAGAGATCTTTATCTGGGTCGCACTATCCATACGATTGGGCAGTAGCGGAGACTGCTGCTACTATGGATGGATAGAAAGCAATGCAAAGAGATCTTTATCCGGGTCGCACTATTCATTCGATTGAGCAGTAGCGGAGACTGCTGCTACTATGGATGGATAGAAAGCAATGCAAAGAGATCTTTATCCGGGTCGCACTACTCATCTGATTGAGCAGTAACGGAGACTGCTGCTACTATGGATGGATATAAAGCAATGCAAAGAGATCTTTATTCGGGTCGCACTATTCATCCGATTGAGTAGTAACGGAGACTGCTGCTACTATGGATGGATAGAAAGCAATGCAAATAGATCTTTATCCGGGTCGCACTATTCATCTGATTGAGCAGTAGCGGAGACTGTTGCTACTATGGATGGATAGAAAGCAATGCAAAGAGATCTTTATCCGGGTCGCACTATTCATCCAATTGAGCAGTAACAGAGGCTGTTGCTACTATGGATGGATAGAAAGCAATGCAAAGAGATCTTTATCCGGGTCGCACTATTCATCCGATTGAGCAGTAGCGGAGACTGCTGCTACTATGGATGGATAGAAAGAAATGCAAAGATATCTTTATCGAGGTCACACTATTCATCTGATTGAGTAGTAGCGGAGACTGCTGCTACTATGGATGGACAGAAAGCAATGCAAAGAGATCTTTATCCGGGTCGCACTATTCATCCGATTGAGCAGTAACGGAGACTGCTGCTACTATGGATGGATAGAAAGCAATGCAAAGAGATCTTTATCTGGGTCGCACTATCCATCCGATTGGGCAGTAGCGGAGACTGCTGCTACTATGGATGGATAGAAAGCAATGCAAAGAGATCTTTATCCGGGTCGCACTATTCATCCGATTGAGCAGTAGCGGAGACTGCTGCTACTATGGATGGATAGAAAGCAATGCAAAGAGATCTTTATCCGGGTCGCACTACTCATCTGATTGAGCAGTAACGGAGACTGCTGCTACTATGGATGGATAGAAAGCAATGCAAAGAGATCTTTATTCGGGTCGCACTATTCATCCGATTGAGTAGTAACGGAGACTGCTGCTACTATGGATGGATAGAAAGCAATGCAAATAGATCTTTATCCGGGTCGCACTATTCATCTGATTGAGCAGTAGCGGAGACTGTTGCTACTATGGATGGATAGAAAGCAATGCAAAGAGATCTTTATCCGGGTCGTACTATTCATCCAATTGAGCAGTAACAGAGGCTGTTGCTACTATGGATGGATAGAAAGCAATGCAAAGAGATCTTTATCCGGGTCGCACTATTCATCCGATTGAGCAGTAGCGGAGACTGCTGCTACTATGGATGGATAGAAAGAAATGCAAAGAGATCTTTATACGGGTCGCACTATTCATCCGATTGAGTAGTAACAGGGACTGCTGCTACTACGGATAGATAGAAAGCAATGCATAGATCTTTATCCGGGTCACACTATTCATCTGATTGAGCAGTAGCGGAGACTGTTGCTACTATGGATGGATAGAAAGCAATGAAAATAGATCTTTATCCGGGTCGCACTATTCATCCGATTGAGCAGTAACAGAGGCTGCTGCTACTATGGATGGATAGAAAGCAATGCAAAGAGATCTTTATCCGGGTCGCACTATTCATCTGATTGAGCAGTAGCGGAGACTGCTGCTACTATGGATGGATAGAAAGAAATGCAAAGAGATCTTTATACGGGTCACACTATTCATCCGATTGAGCAGTAGCGGAGGCTGCTGCAACTATGGATGGATAGAAAGCAATGCAAAGAGATCTTTATCCGGGTCACACTATTCCTACGATTGAGCAGTAACGGAGACTGCTGCTACTATGGATGGATAGAAAGCAATGCAAAGAGATCTTTATCCGGGTCGCACTATTCATCCGATTGAGCAGTAGCAGAGACTGCTGCTACTATGGATGGATAGAAAGCAATGCAAAGAGATCTTTATCGGGGTCGCACTATTCATCTGATTGAGCAGTAGCGGAGACTGCTGCTACTATGGATGGATATAAAGAAATGCAAAGATATCTTTATCGAGGTCACACTATTCATCTGATTGAGTAGTAGCGGAGACTGCTGCTACTATGGATGGACAGAACGCAATGCAAAGAGATCTTTATCCGGGTCGCACTATTCATCCGATTGAGCAGTAACGGAGACTGCTGCTACTATGGATGGATAGAAAGCAATGCAAAGAGATCTTTATCTGGGTCGCACTATCCATACGATTGGGCAGTAGCGGAGACTGCTGCTACTATGGATGGATAGAAAGCAATGCAAAGAGATCTTTATCCGGGTCGCACTATTCATTCGATTGAGCAGTAGCGGAGACTGCTGCTACTATGGATGGATAGAAAGCAATGCAAAGAGATCTTTATCCGGGTCGCACTACTCATCTGATTGAGCAGTAACGGAGACTGCTGCTACTATGGATGGATATAAAGCAATGCAAAGAGATCTTTATTCGGGTCGCACTATTCATCCGATTGAGTAGTAACGGAGACTGCTGCTACTATGGATGGATAGAAAGCAATGCAAATAGATCTTTATCCGGGTCGCACTATTCATCTGATTGAGCAGTAGCGGAGACTGTTGCTACTATGGATGGATAGAAAGCAATGCAAAGAGATCTTTATCCGGGTCGCACTATTCATCCAATTGAGCAGTAACAGAGGCTGTTGCTACTATGGATGGATAGAAAGCAATGCAAAGAGATCTTTATCCGGGTCGCACTATTCATCCGATTGAGCAGTAGCGGAGACTGCTGCTACTATGGATGGATAGAAAGAAATGCAAAGAGATCTTTATACGGGTCGCACTATTCATCCGATTGAGTAGTAACAGGGACTGCTGCTACTATGGATGGATAGAAAGCAATGCATAGATCTTTATCCGGGTCACACTATTCATCTGATTGAGCAGTAGCGGAGACTGCTGCTACTATGGATGGATAGAAAGCAATACAAAGAGATCTTTATCCGGGTCGCACTATTCATCCGATTAAGTAGTAGCGGAGACTGCTGCTACTATGGATGGATAGAAAGCAATGCAAAGAGATCTTTATCCGGGTCGCACTATTCATCCGATTGAGCAGTAGCGGAGACTGCTGCTACTATGGATGGATAGAAAGCAATGCAAAGAAATCTTTATCCGGGTCTCACTATTCATCCGATTGAGCAGTAGCGGAGACTGCTGCTACTATGGATGGATAGAAAGCAATGAAAAGAGATCTTTATCCGGGTCGCACTATTCATCTGATTGAGCAGTAGCGGAGACTGCTGCTACTATGGATGGATAGAAAGCAATGCAAAGAGATCTTTATCCGGGTCGCACTATTCATTCGATTGAGCAGTAGCGGAGACTGCTGCTACTATGGATAGATAGATGTAGGCTTCTCAATGGGGGTCGCGGTTACATCCTTCTAAGAGATGGGAGAGGACAAATGGTGTTGTGGATTCGTATAGGAGGGAAAATCCACTCCAATTGGTTTCTGGTATGAGGAGGACACGCCAGCATATTTTATATGCTGGGAAAGCTGGGGATGCACTACTTCTACAGCCTTTTTAGTGGTGAGATATCTGTTATATCTCCACACCCGATGGTGAAAATTGGGGGTTGAAGGTAAAAATAAATAATAAATTTTTTTTTAACTAGAACCCCTCATGTGTCTACAACTATACGCGGAAGACTTGCTGCTATACCTCTAGCTTGTGGGATACAAACATTAGTTGATAGTACTAAAACTTCTACCCAACAGAGAGGTTAGGATTGTTGTTGATGGCGATTGGGTAGGAAGTTTCAAAGAATCTGCTTCATTCATAGCGGGGCTGGGCGAAAGGGATACAGAAAAGAAGTACCTCAAATGGTGGAAATAAAAGAAGATACCAAGATTAAGAAGCGTGCATCTTGCGGGGTGCTGCAAAAAGGGTCATGCATCCACTATTAATGGTTCAAAATTTGCACAAATTTTGACTTCTAAAGGGAGGAAGTTATACCTCCCAGGGTTTGGTGGATGATGGTATTGTCGAACTAATTAGACCCGAAGAGGGAAAATGTATGTCCAAAAGCATGAGGCATTCAACATCTCTTTACGAGGGATGTCGAACACAGCCCTACAAAATACATCCATTGTGAGTTGGATATGTCCTTTGGGTTTAAGGTTGTCTAAAATGGCAAACTTAACCCCACAAAATATACCCATTGAGAGTTGGACATGCCTTCTAGATTTAGAGTTGCCTACCTCGTCACGTAGGGAGAAACAGGTTAGGAAGATGGGGCATCCTTTGACCAAGTATTTCTGGACTTTGGTGCAAGAAATGACACTAAGTAAAGTGTTGATTATATAGGGTTACCATCCCCTCGTATAATCAAGGTTTCATCTCTCCAAGGTATACGTGCCAGTTTTGGATCGCATATGATAATGGCACGATATTTTGCTAGCCAATCCATGCCAATAATGACATCAAAGCTACCAAGAATTATCAGAATCAGGTCGATGTTTAACAGGTGATTGGAAAGGTTTAAGGTACATCCTCGAATGATGGTGGTAACCGTCACAACTTTTTCGTCGGATAGCTTTACAGTATAGTAGGGGTCTAAAACTGATGGAGTGATTTCTAATACTTTACTAAATTCACTAGATATAAAGCTTCGGTCTGCCCCGGTGTCAAACAAGACAGATGCATATCGTTGGTTTAGTAAAAACGTACCGGTGACGATGTTGGAATCTGGATTGGCTGGGGTATTGGCAAACATGTACGCTTGTTATGAAGTTCCCTTGTTGTCCTTCTTCTTGTTGGCAAACTTGGGACAGTCGGGTCTCACGTTTCCAGGGGTTCCACATTCGTAACATACTACAGCTTTCTTTGGTTCACTGTTGCTTTCACCTGTGGGGTTTTGGTTTCCCTGTTGCCCACTTCCGCTCCCACGAGCATTGGACTTGCCTTTGTTGCTGTTTCCGGGGTTGTTATTGGGTCGAACCGAGGTAACAACACTTTCTTGACATTCATGAGCAAAATGGCCTTATTGGCTGTACTTGTAGCATCCCTGGCATTGTCCTGCAGCAACATGGTGATAGTTGCACTTTGGACACTTAAGGCTTGGGTCCTGAGTAGTTCTTGGTGTGGGTTGTGGGAGTAGTATCATTGGCTTGCCCAACGTTTTGCCTTTTGGAAGGCTACTGGTGCTAGCTACGAGAACTTTCATCTGACTTTCTCTTGTTATCCGTTTGCTTTTCAGATAAATTGCCGGCTCTCTTGTTGATCAGCTCAGTCGCGAATTCCATAGCACCTTCAACGGTAGTGGGTCGTGATGCTAGCACACTGTCATGGATGTTGTCAGGGAGTCCGCTAACATACTTCTAAATCTTGTAGCTCCTTTGAGGGAACATTCTGGTGCACATCAAGCTTAACTCTTGAAATCTTTGGTTGTACTAAAGGATGTCATTGTTCTTGAATTTTTAGATCCCACAGTTCGATTTCCAACTTCTTCATTTCTCCTCTAGGACAGTACTTCTCAGTCATCCTCTCTTTGAGGTTGGCCCAAGTGAGAGTATAAGCAGTGTCATGTCTAAGGGTAGCGACCACAAAGTTCCACCAGGTAAGGGCGCTCTCAAGTAGCGTGCATGTGGCGAACTTAACTCGGTTTTCGTCAGCACAACCGCTAATGCGGAAAACTGTCTTTAGTCTTTCAAACCATTGCATCAGTTCAACAACTCCTTCTTTTCCTCGGTAGTATGAGGGTTTGCACTTCAAGAAGTCGGGGTAAGAACAACCCCTATTGGTGTTGTTTCTGCGCATATTGAGGTTTGATCATTGTTCACATTTGGATCAGCTTCTCTTGCTGCCATAGCTGCTATAATGCCTTCACTTATCATTTCCCTGAGTTGTGATGTGGTGACATTTTGAGTAGCTTCTAGAAATTCAGTATTAGCGGTGTTTGAAGTGGTTTCATTATTGGGATTTGATCGCGTAATCACCATTTGTCTATAATCATACACAAAATGAGATTATTAGTTCAAATGTTAGTACAGTTTTTATATTATTTGCATGGGGAAAATTCATGCATTGATTTCATAAAAATTGGGTAAATCGTCAAGATTTCATAATATAATACATTGCATAACAAATATAATAAAGAAAGTGATTACATGCTATTTCCATAAGAAATTTAACATCCATCTAGCATAACAAAATCCAAGTCATATGCCTGTCAGGCCTTGTCCAGGGTAGTGATACACACAGTCTTTAATACATTACATCTAAAAAAACACATGTCCGAAAAGAAAAGATACAATATAGGATTACATCACCAAAAGCTAAAAGAAATAAAAGTACAAAAGTCCTATACCATGATAGCTAGGGTACAACCCATAAGCTGATCATGATGTACAAGAAATCTAGTACATCTACTCTACTCCTGCCTAGATGGTCTGCTAGATGAGGCTGGTGTTGGTGGGGCTGATGAAGCTACAGATGGTCTCCTGGTATTCCATAAAGTCCGAACTGTCGCTCGGGCCTTCTTAAGCACGCAGAATGCTGTCAGCAGCTGGGTCCTAAGTCTGTCGACGGCCCCTCGGAGATGAGCCATCTCTACAATAACCAAATCGTGTTGGACGGTGGCAAGGTCGAAGAAAATGGATAGGCACTGCTCCTGAGTAGATAGAGCAGCATAGGTCTGTTGTTAGAGACTCTCCATGGTCTGGATATGCTGGTGTAGACGATAGTTCTCCTCTCATAGCCACTGTAATGCCTCGTCAGTCTTAGCCTGAACATCTCTGGCTGCTTGTGCCTCTCCCCTCATAGTGTGAGTGAGAGAGTCGATACGCTCGTGGATGGCAGTATAGCCCAGTTGACCAGCTGTCAACAGGCTGCGAAGGTCTGATATCTCCCGCTCCTAACATGCGGCCAGTGCGGAGATCTGGGCCTGGACAGAGTCGACACGTCCCGCCCCAGAGCCTTCCTCGATCTCGAAAGTGGAGCCGGGTATTGACTCGGGAAAATAGCCCGATGGTAAAGATGAAGGTACAGAAGATGGTAGGTCAGGAGATACCCGGTCCTCCTCCATAGAGGTGGGGACCAGTATGGCTGATGCTGGAGCAGAAAAAGGGTCCTCATGAAGTACAGCTTCGATAGCCTGACCATCCTCTGAATCTGAGGCTGATAACCATCCACACTATACTGATCGTGGGGATGAGTCGGATAGCTGGAGCAGGTGCTACCACTGGTAGGAGAGTCGGAGGTGCAGTAGGCGGAGTCATGATGCTCTGAAAATAATATTATTTTAAATTTGAAGTAAGTATAAGCTTACAAACAAAGGAAAAATATTATTTTTGGTTACCTGTTTTATAAAGTATGTCCCTTTTTAAACAATAACGCAATGTTTTAAGGTTATATATATTAATACTTATATATATATATATATATATATATATATATATATATATATATATATATATATATATATATATATATATATATATATATATATATATATATATATATATATATGTATATAATCATTTAGCTAGTTTATTTAACAATCAGTACACACTTAGTTCACATAGCACATAATGCCCTACGATCTACATGCTTAAATAATACGGTCCCAAAAAAATCCCAAAAGATTTTTATAAAGTTATAGTCCAGTTTTAAATAAAAGAAAATTCACTTTATATTTATTTTATTTAAAAATTTATCTGGTTCTCTATAACTAATGCTCTGAAACCATTCTCTATGACACCCCGGGTAGGGTCAAAATATGCGGAATTATCAAAGGAGATGTCACAAGGGTGGATCGATAACACATAGTTCATAGAGCATGAGATAAGAGATTATTCAAAACCGATTACATGATTTTTATACAAATTATAAAAATTGTCTTCAACATGACATAAGTAAAGTGTTTATGTTTCCCAAATAGAACCCTTGACGAGTCCTACAATGCAACTTACAATGATGCTTGAGTCCATGCACATATCACGTACTAACTTCATTTTCCTAAGAAAAACATGCTTAGAGGGTCAACATAAAGTTGGTGAATTTACAGGTTTAACAATAATTAGTTTGGACATACAACAATCATAGAAGTAACAATGCACAAAGCATTTTTACTAATAGTTAGATTACATTTACTATTACTTGAAACTGAAGTTTAACCTTCCATAGTCCTCAACAGATGAGAACGTAGTGTCTTACAAAAAGACACCCAAACCCAGTTCCAACATGGTATACATCTGTTGTCCCGGCCAAGGCACAGTGAGCATGACTCACCCAGATGGGGATGGTCAACCCCTAATAGATCCACTTATAACATTCGGCCGATTTACAACAATTTATTAGTTTCTATAATAGTCAATCATAGTCAAGTTTATACAATTCCGTTATGTCCATTAAAAATTGTTGCTTGTTTTCTCCCCCGTAGAGGAAAAGTTTATCAGTAGTTTATATAGGGCTGTAAACTCACCTTGGAGTTGGCAATTGCTGTATAACACGAATATCCAAATAATGCTCACGCCAAAAGTTATGCCTAATCAAATAGTATAGTCTTAATAGATAGTACAAAGAACATATGTGTATGCTTATACAGATTTTAAATCAGTTTATTAATGCTACAGTATTTATCTAAATAAATGTAGTACAAGTATCAACAATATCCATTTAAACTTGTATAAGTTTCATATTAAGTAAACATAAATTTGTTTTACTTAAAATATTAGTTCACGTTCGTAGTTCATGTATTAGTAATATCCATTTAAACTTACAATTAAGTTTCATATTTAAGTAAACATAAAAATGTTTTACTTAAAATATTAGTTTACGTTCGTAGTTCATGTATTAGTAATATCCATTTAAACTTACAATTAAGTTTCATATTTAAGTAAACATAAAAATGTTTTACTTAAAATATTAGTTTACGTTCGTAGTTCATGTATTGGTAATATCCATTTAAACTTACAATTAAGTTTCATATTTAAGTAAACATAAAAATGTTTTACTTAAAATATTAGTTTACGTTTGTAGTTCATGTATTAGTAATATCAATTTAAACATACAATTAAGTTTCATAGTTAAGTAAACATAAAATGTTTCACTTATAATATTTTCTTACGTATTAGCATTCAATTTATTTAACGTTCGTATAAATTTTATCTCCTAAAAGTATATGAGTACATGTATTAATAATACATATCCATATTGTTTATACAATTCATTTCATAATGTAAAAATATAAATATTTTATTTTTGTAAAATAAAAATATAATATTTTATTTATCTTTAAGGTTCTCATTAATTATTTAACATTTTTAAAATAATTTATAAATTACAAGTTTAAGAATTTATACTATAAATTCTTATAGTTTAGGGTTTTTCTAAGTTTTACCAAATTTAAAAATAGAATTTGGGTTAGGGCTCGTTTAAGTTTAGGATTATGGCAAGACTAGTCCCTCCATATTTTAAACAAAGTAAACTTTCGGATTTTACACATTTATTACCTAGGGCTTGTTAATCTTTCGGGTTATGGTAGTTTTAGTCCTCCTAGTTATATTTAGGTTTTATAACTTTCATAAAATGACAAAACAGTCCCTAGGGCTTCTTTAAGTTTCAGATTATTACAAAAATGGTCCTTAGGGTTATAAAATAACAAAACAACTTTTAGAAACTTTCCAAAATGGTCCCTAGGGTTTAATATGCCACGGATGGTATTTGTTAAACCCTAGACTTTCGGATAATTACATTTTCAGTCCTTTTGTTTTAATAATTTATCAAAACAAGTTTAATATGTCACAGTTTTAGTCCTTACGTTTCATAAATTGTCATTTTAGTCCTAAAGTTTTTGTAAGTTATATTTTATTATAAAAACTTTTATTTAAATATCAAAAACATTAAATGGGCTCATTCAATGGGCTAAAATATCTAATGGGCCATCTAGTGGGCTTAAACACATTTTAAGTCCATTAATTTGTTAAATGGACCTTTAAAACATTTATTGGGCTTAAATACATTTTAAGTCCATTAATTAATTAAATGGGCCTAAGCATATTCTTAAGTCCATTAAGATACTAAAATTTGTTAAATGGACTTATTGGGTCCATTAAGTCTTGGGCTAATGTTGCATGGGCTTGATTAGTCCATAAATACTACTTTTTCATTTTATGTAAGTAATAATTTAGGATTTTCTCATAAGCTTATTATTAGCTTATTCATATTTAGTTAAACGCTTTAATAAAAGAATAAAACTCATAGTCTGTTTTATTTGATGTACCAAATGAGATCTAGATGTGTTACAAGGTTGCATGCAAGTCATAAGCTCTAATATGAGCTTATAGCTCACGGCTATATTTAATTATGACTTATTAAGATAAGTCAAAACTTGTTTTAAGGTTGCATGTACTTATAAGTGTCCCAAAATAAGATCTAGCTATGTAAAAACCAAGAAACCAAATCATAAGTCCATGTATACATACATATAGCCCACGACTATAATTTTAATCTTGGTGTTTCCAAGATTAGCTTTTTAGCTAGTTTTATGTCTTATAAATATTTATAAAATACAACATAATTATCTAGGCTTATTGCATGTTTCTAAGGTTACCACAAATCCAAGAAAACAACATATAGCCCTGGTGATATTGTTTTTCCCCAAATGTTTCCATAAGATCTTTAAGCTAGTTTTATGATTATTATGTTAAGTTAAACTCTTAACACTAGATATATGTTTTATATAAGCATGCATGTACATTTAAAATCAATTCAAGGTCATATATAACCCACGGCTATATTTGTACACATAATTAATTTTAGTGATTTTTAGTAATCCATTTTACATGTAATAATACATATTCCATCATTTAAAACTTAGTACATAAATCATAGATACATCATTCATTTATGCCGTGACCTTTAAGGTCATGGTTTTTCATGGTTTTGAGTTACATATGCTTACTCATGAGATTTATGATTATTAGTTAAACAAAATCCCAAAAGTATGATTTGTAACCCACAGCTTCATTTAAATTCATAAAATGATTCATATGATTTTTAATCAAGTTTAAACATAGAATATTAGTCATAGGTTTCTTTATTAAAAGTTTTTAACCATGACTAATGGTATTCATAAACATGTTGTGACCAAGATGGTCATGGTTTTATCAAATCTTGATTTTTAACAAGGTTTGTTACATGTATTTATAGGTGGATGTTGATGCATGCAAGTAAAAATGAAGAAGCATAAGGAGTAATACCTTTCTTGACAAAAGTTACCAAGGAAGATCTAGATGACAAAGGAGATTAGAGATCCGATCTAGATGATGAAGAAAACCTTAATTATAACCAACCCGTGACCCTTAAGGTTTCGGCTAGGGCTTGATATAATGATTCCAAGGGTGATGATGCTACTAAATGATTAGTAGTTGAGGTGAGACAAAGATCTAGTGGATTTAATTTATAAATCTTGGATGTATGTGGCTTATAGCCGAATGATTTGAGAGAGAAAGGAGAAGAGAGAAGTGAGATTGTATTGCATGAGAGAATGAAGAATGTGTGTGTGTATGTTCGGCTTAAAGAAGAAAGAGAAAGGGCAAGGCAAAAGGTATGATTGCCTTGGTAAGAACCCTTGTGCCAAGTATCACACTCTTCATTTCCTAGGCAACCCTTCTTCTTCCACATATGCATGTGTGTGTCGTGTAAGGCTAACCAAAAGGAAGGGTGGGCTTGTTGTGGGCTTATGTTGGGCTAGCACCCAAGGAGTACATGATCTTGGGCTAGTCCAAGAAAGATTAAGCATGCTTATAGTATGCATACATACATACACGGCTACATATACATGATGTAGCATATTTTCCAAATTTAGTTAAGTGTTGTATATACATAGTTAGTTACACATTTCATTACTTGTTCTTCTAGTTTTAAGTACATGATTTAAGTTATGTAACTTATTACAATAGATAATGATTGTAGAAGTATAAGTACATAATGGACAAGTTCACACACAACTCATTGAAATATAACACATTAGTGAATGTTCTAAGATCATTGGGTGAAACTTTATTACATTAAATCATGGTAAAATCAAGGATTTTACAATATTGTTTGTGTCGGTCTTGAATAAATGCTTAGTACCTTGAAAGAGGCATTTTAAGCTAGCCATCAAGCCCGTAACGTCACGGCTATTTAACTAACTATTACAACGTTCTAATAAACGATACATAATAAACCTATGACCGGACATTCTTGTCTGACTTAATATTTTGAGGCTAACAATCTCCCCCAATGTGAGGTCATTCCCCTTTGTCATTTGAAGATTTGTAGAGATTACAAATCACGCCATAACTGAGTCTTGAACGTGTAATAGTAGTCTTGTTCCTTCATGCTGTGATCTTTGAGCCTTTGTCGTTGTCTTTCTGAAGGTCTACGTAATTAATGGCCTATTCTATGTTATTGATTTGGTGGAATTATGTGGTTGATTGATTGATAATTAAAGAAGAAATGAAGGAAAGGGATGAAGGATTAGAGAGAGAAAGGAGAGAAGGGAGAGAATTGTAGAGAGAGAAAGTGAAATGGAAAAATGATTAATTGTCAAAATGGAATCAACAACCCCCTCCTAACATGCTAGGAGGGGTTATATATAGCCCACCCTACATGTGGGCTATATGGACTATACAATAATTAAATAGATCACGAGCCCATTACATAATTATCGTTGGAGCGACCGATCCTTCATAAATACGTAAAACGTATTTCCAACAATCTCCCCCTAAGGGAGGTCGCTCCAAGAAACAAAGTTCTAAATAGTCTATAACTCGTGATCTATGCTAACTAAGATGTGACCGAGACTTTATTGGGAAAAACGTATTTCCAACAATCTCCCCCTAAGGGAGGTCACATCTTTTTACAAAATCTTAAACCTAGCATCTATGCTTGAGTCTTCGATCTTGTTCTTGTGAATATGCTTGATGTGATCTTTGACTTTAGTCTTGAGCATGTTTCCTTGCCTTGACCTTGTGCATTCTTCACTTGTGATATTTGCCTCTTTGTGACTTCATGTTCCACATACTTATACTTTTAAATTCTTGAAAGCTTCAGAGTTTGATACAGCGGAAGACTTGACCTTCAGGCTTTCTTGAATTTGTTGAAGTACTAATTGTATGTAGTATAAGCATGTGGTGACGACTTCTTCTGGATTGTACACCGCAATGCCACCTTCTTGTTACGCTGCATAAGACAGTTAGCAACAAAACAATATACACGGATGAAATGGCCTTGAACATTTCATACTAAATCGGTAGCAATTTACCTCCGGTCGGTGAAGACCGTTGGACGATATTAAATATCGTACTTGTGGCAGGTAGTTTCAATAAAGAACCTCCTTGACAAGATTTCGCGGGTAAACCCGTTCTCTTTACTCGACCGTCCAAAGCTGACTGCGAACGTAAAGAGTGGATCATTTGGATAATATTATCCGCATGATTTGAAGCCGTCAATTCATGTTCCTGGAACAAGTGAAGTTCAATTAAGAACCGCACCATCGTTGCTTTCCAGTTGTCACTAGCTTGATTCATAAAGAATCTTGCAAGTTACCTACCAAGTGCTGTTTGATGTTAACACTAGAAGGATTTCCACTCGTCACTATGATCAATAAAGAGTCACTCTGAGTGTTCTGGCAAGATCATTAAGATATTGCGTAGAGGCCTGGAACGTGTTTAAGTTCAATTAAGAATTAAACCACTGTTGCTTTCCAGTTATCACAAGTTTGATTCATAAAGAATCGCACAAGTCACCTACCATGAGCTTTTTGATATTCGCTCAAGAAGGATTTCCATCTTCATTGTAAATACTTTCGTATTACTCGGATGTTCAGGCAAGATCATGAAGATTTTGCGTAGGACTCTTAAGATCTTTCTTACTTTTCACATTGTGTGAACAAGCAAGGAATAATGAAAGTGTGTCCTAATGAGATATTTGATGATCTCAAATGGCTCTAGACTCGATCGTGCATTTTGGATTTTTAGGATCGGAGGCTGGAGAGGAGTGCCACCTTTTCAATACCAATTTATTCGGAGTGAATAAATCAATGGATAATGTGTTGTCTCCGTGTGATTAAAACAAATATCTTTTGAGAGATATCTGAGTTAGCTGGGATGGGTTGTGCCTTGCATCACTGGGTCCATGATGTCTTTCTTCAATACCGAGAATCATTAGCAAAAATGACCTCAATAGCATATGTATTGACCCGGTTTCTGCCTAAAGTTGTAAGGAGGGCTTCTTTCTTTACACCCTTTATCTTTACAATTCTTTTTCATTCTTCAACCCCTTCAATGCTTACCAATACGTCATAACTAGCACCTTGTTGTGATTGTTCCAGTGCTAACTTAAGTACTTGGTCGGCATTCAGCTACGTTCACAATCTTTCTCCATCTTTCCTAAGGACTACTATTTCTAGCTATGGAATGTCCTTGGGGAGATTCCTCCGGTTCTAGAGAAATCATTGGACTTTAACCTATCCTACCATCCTTATGTCACCACAATCTTCACCGTCGTGAATAGAGATGTTTTGGGTAAGTGTATGTCACCATGAAATCCATTTTGAAGTGCAAATCCATTTTGCTCCCCCTTAACATATGCTACGATATTCGAAAACATTTCGCACATGTCGGGATGAGCTAACACGTTAAGTGAAACCATTTATGATTGATCATATCTCATATTAAATCACATTTTCTCCCCCATATTAAAAATATTAACCCAATCGATGTTTTTAATATCAATTGATTTAATAACATTTTAAGAAAATTTGGGAAGAAAAATGCAAGTCCAATTATCTTCATGAATTTAACAAGCTCCCCCTCAAATTAATGAGGGTGTACTTGAAACGTAAATTAAATACCTTTTAAACACAAGTGTAAGGTATTTATTACGTGCAAAGATCATATATAATAATGAATTCACAAGATTAGCAATGTACGAGGTTGGACCTGAATAATGGAGAACAGCATATGAAAGATGCACATGGTTCTTGTTCACGAATGTTGGTCACCTCGTCACGTCCCCGAGAAAATTAATTCCCGTTGTTGAGTCAAAGCTTTCCGGTGAAATGCTTGACTTGAGTATGAAAAGCGGGTTGCTATCTGAAATAATAGCAAACCATTTTGAGCATGTTTTAAAAGTTTGAACTTCTGCTCGAACTTTATTTACAACCCCGTGTCATTATTGAATGACATTTCTAGGTTCGTAAATATTATCGATTCCAGAAGACATGCTCGTTTTATCAAAACGTTTTTTTGAACACACAATTTTGAAAGATTTAGAAAAACCTTTTGAGAAATTCTCGAAAAATTGTGTTCAAAGTTTTGAAAAACAATTACTTGAGCTTAAGATGTTGAATATCTTAAAAGCGAGCTCAAGTCCGAGAAGTTGTGAACTTCCCGTTGTTAAGGATAAGTTTATCATCGGCGATAAACTTTCCTTTTATCTGAAGAACGAGTCCTAAGCTGACATTTACTTAGAAGTCGTGTTCATGAGCTTGAAAACGTTGACTGTTTTAACGGAAAGCTCATGACCGAGAAAGGTTAATTTCTCGTTACGAGGAAAAGTTCTCTTAGTTAAAAGATACACTTTCCTTTATGAGCTTAAAACTTCGAATGTTTTAAGACAAGCTCATGACCGAGAAAGGTGAATTTCTCGTTGAGAGGATAAGTTATCATAAAAGATAATCTTTCCTTTATTTTAAGTTCGAGTTACAGTCTGACATTTAACTGTAAGTCATGTACACGAGCTTAAAACCTTTGAATGGTTTAAATGTAAGCTCGTGTCCGAGAAAATTTAATTTCTCGTTGTAAGGATAAGTTTATCATCGGCGATAAACTTTCCTTTATTTGAAGCACGGGTTATCGTCTGATATTTAACGATAAGCCAATGTGCATGAGCTTAAAAACTTGGAATTTTGTATATAAGCTCATGCCCGAGAAAAATGAATTTCTCGTTTTTAGGATAAGTTTACCATCGGCGATAAACTTTCCTTTCTTTGAAGAGCGAGTTATAGTCTGTGATGTGACTATAAGTCCTTGTTTGCAGCTTAACCATGAATCCCCTGAGACATTTGTTTCTCTGATATTTGCTTCTTCAGCAACAAAACTCTAAGAGTGTCCTTAGTTGAACGGTACACAACGATTGGACCGCTTCGTTCTTTTGGAACATCAACTTTGGTACCTGCATTCTCATTAGGAGTTTGTATACTTTTGCATGGGTTAGAGATATCTATTTTAGAAGCACGTGGGGGTTCACGGTTTTCTTTTCTTGTGTCAGAGGTGGCCTGAGGGGATGATTCACTTGTCTTTGTTGGCAAACGTTTCCTTTTATAGAAAATCTTAAGTTCAGGCTTAAGTGATGTATCATCCTTTGCAATTTCCTCCCTAGTAGTCTTCGTAGAATCAGAGGCTATCCTAGTTAAAGGGCACTCGTTTCCTACAAGAGTGAAAGTTCTACCAGTGGGGTGCCACATTTTGCCAACGGGTTTGATTTTAGCAACCCACTGGGATTTAAGTCTAGCACGGGAGTTCACCTCATTAAGCAATTTTTTGATACAAGCATCATGATTTGCCGTAAAGACACATTTTCTACATGTTTTACAAGTAGCATATTTAATGTCTGAGTAAGATCTAGAATCCCTAGATGATTGATTGAAGCTCCTAGGATTGGACATGCTACGGTTAGCAGGATTGGGTAAACTAGAAGGCATCTTACTAGGTTTGAAATTCCTATCTCTTACATGTGTCTTTTGTTTATCTTCCCAAAGATCAGATTCATGGCAAACGTCATTTGAACTAGTTCTAGACGTGGTCTTGGTATTTTTAGGGAAACTAGAGGCAATCATATGATTTGGTCTTGCTAAAGCTGGAGTGATCACATTGGGCCTAGTTGCTGGAGTGACTGGTCTAATAAGATGAACCAAATCAACTTGGGAGGCAAACCGCGGTCTCGAGGATTGTGGTCACTCGGATCTAAATGCAGTAGGTTGTCTGACAATCGGTTGTCTGACGAACTGATTTGTAGGCGGTTTCCCCAAGATTGATGGTTTTTCAAGCTTAGTGTCCACACTAGGTCCTTCACTTTTCCTTAACTCGTTTTTCAACGCAGCTATAGCAAAAACCTTTTCCTGTACTTGGGCCTTTAAAGTCTCATTCTCTTTGAGCAAGTTATCTTGGGATGCCAACTTAGATTCAAGCAGTTGAATTTGTTTCAAAAGATTATCCTTTTCAGCTTTAGAATCTAGAACAGTTTGATCCAATTTTCTTTCAAGAACAACGTTTAACTTTTCAAGTTTTTCAAAATATGTTTCAAATTTGTCCGTTTTCTTAGAAAATTCAAGTTTGGCATCCTCAAGGTCTTTAGATTGCCGAGCTACGATCGTTTCGAGCTCTTTAATCTTAGAATCAGAATCAGTTAACGAGGCAGTTATAAAGCATTTATCATGATGAACTGTAGCATTTTGAACACTTTCTCCCCCATTATGACTCACATCGGATGAATCATAAGTGGTATTTCTATCACTCTTGTCCATCCCATGTTTGTCATAATTAGGTTCAGAATGCTCAATATGCGGCATGTCATCAGCATATACATCATAAACCACATTACATTGTACCATGTTTGCAGGCTCTGCGTCATAAATGGGTAAGGTGTCATCAAGAGAAATCTCGTGAACATTCCCTGACGTGCCACTGGCATCATGTTGTCCTCCTGATTCTTTGCTCGTGCCATCGTTAGGCTCCAAGTTGTCAACCGTATGACCATTATCCGCTTGCATCTGCGTCATTGATTCTTGCACTCCATTAACATACACTTGCTGAAGTTGTGATCTTTGATATATCGAAGACGAGACCGATGACATGAGTTTCAAAATCGTATCACGGAAAACTCGAAGCTCGGTATGTGTATCTCGAAGAAACGATTGGCAAATCATTGAACTTTCAGGCTTGATGATATTAAATTGGAGGAAAGGCGTGAGGTGTGTCACAAGAGCCTTATATGCAAGTACCGATGCAGAGTGATTAAAGTTTCCATGGTTGAGTTGCTCGGCGAGTTGGGTCAAAGCGGTAAAAATGGAGTCGATGAATATATGACGATCTTGTCCAAAGATTGTCACAAATTCACTCCCTCCTTGAATCCCCGAAAGAGTGACAAGATGAGACTGGAGTAGTTGAAAGGAGGTGATGCCACTTTTCTTAACTTCGTTTTGCCTTAAATACAACTCTCCCTTTTGACATTTCGAATCGAACAAATCCATTAAAGATCGATTTAAAAAATGACAGGGATGTTGTAGTTGTCGGGATTATACAAATCGACTCGTCACAAAAATATGTTGTCGGCTCAAACGATTATAGATTATACCGGATACTAATATGTCTAATTTAAACTCGGCTCATAGCAAAAATAAATCCCGTCAAAAATTTGTCACGGTAACTTTAAAAAATACCCGCCTTAACACGATTTGCCAAAAAATAAGGAAACTTTTAAAAATTAACTTTTAAAAAAAATAAAATAAAAAATAAACTTAATCTAAAAATTATTACGTTACTAAACTTAAAAAAATAAAATCTTGATAAAAAAAACGTGTCCCAAACTGAAAATGTTTTACTCGGCTAAGGAAAATTTTTTACTGAAAAAATAGTTAACTAAAATAGAATAAGGAAATAAAAGGAAATAAAATAAAAAAATATGATCTAGTTAGAACTTCGTTATCTCCGTCTAACAAAACGTGTCCACAATTCCAGCTTCCCTTGTTTTCTCCGTCAAAAAGGAAACACGTGGCCCAAAAATACGTGTTCTAGTTTTCTCCGTCCCCTTTAAAAATAATTTATCTTCTCACCAGTCAATTATAACTTAGTTAACACCGCCCTTTATTATCTCATCTCTCTCTCACACATAATATCTAATCTCTCTCTCTCGGTTCCTCCAACCTAATCTCACATAACTCTCTCAAATCTCAAAACGTAAGAACCAGTGTTTATTTCTCTCAAATCTCAAGTCTCACAAAACTTCTTGTAATCTCCGCCTCCAAAAACTAAAAAATCTCAATCAAATGAAAATATCCCATGCATCTGAAGAATCTGATGCTTCAAGATCCATTGTTGGGTCTCGGGTAAGGTGTGTTTTTTACTTTATCTGTTGAGTCCTTCTTTCTACTGTAGCGTCTTTCTAATGAGGTCTGGGGTTGAGTGATGTGTGAGGGGTGTGTACGTGACGAGGGTGGGTCGAGGGTGATTGTGAGTTGGGTTGGGGTGGGTTGTGTTTATGTTCGAGAGTGTTCGAGGGTGTGGGTAGTTGAGTCGAGAGTGTTAAGGTTTGTAAGCGAGGGTTGTTTGAATTTAGGTGGCGCGAGTCGAGTCTGGGAGTGGTTGGGTGTATTGCTGTGGAGGTGAGTCTGATTTGGTTTTTCTTTGTCGAGAGAGATGTGTGAGGAGTGGTTGGGCGTGAGTCGGTCGAGGGTGTTTGTTTGACCGAGAGGGTCAAGTCAGTTTGTGTGTTGATTATTGTTTTGTGAATGTTTTTTTTTTTTTTTTAATGAAACTGTGGGAGTCGAGTGAGGTTGTTGGATTGAGGTTGTTTCTGGGTTGGGGTATTTGAGTAAAGGATGAGTCGAAAGTAAAAAATGGTTTTCGAGAGTGTGAGGGTCGAGAGGTGAGTTGGGTGTTTGAGAGAGTGATGAGATGTGTTCGAGGGTCAGTCGAGTTATTGTTGATTCAAAATGGGAGTCTATTGCGAGGGAATGAGTCGGTTGACGCAAACTGTTTTTTTAAAAAATTGAGAGTCTAGATTTGATGTTGGTCGAGTGTCAAAGTGGTGAGGTTGTCGAAGGTTTGTTCAGACGAGAGGTGAGTATGGTGTGAGTCAGTTAAAGGTTTGAGTCTTGTGTTGTGTGGTTTTGATACGAGGGAATGAGTCGTTAATGACGTTTGAGATAACTTTTCAAACCGAAACAAAATGATTTGTGGGAGGGTCTTGGGTCGAGAGGGTGGGAAACTTTTGATTTTGGTTTTTTGTTAAAGACCCGTTATGTTTGAATGGTCTTCATTCGGAAGTGTTTGATTCGGAAGTGTTTGATTCGGAAGTTTTTTGTTCATTCGGAAGTATTTGATTCGGAAGTTTTTTGTTCATTCGGAAGTGTTTGATTCGGAAGTTTTTTTGTTCATTCGGAAGTGTTTGATTCGGAAGTTTTTTGTTCATTCGGAAGTGTTTGATTCGGAAGTTTTTTGTATCAGATTTGTTGGACAAAATTTGGACAGTTTTGATGGACCAAGCTGGACAGAAAGGTTGGGACAAAGTTTCGACAGTAGGATTGGCCAGATGACTAAAAATTAAGAAAAACAATCCAAAAATTATAACTAATAACTGAAAACTGACCAAAAAATGACACAACTGATTAAACGACACAACTAATTAATAAAAATTTGAATAATAAACTGATTAAAAAAATAAAAAAATAAATAAAAAATAAAATTGATAAAAATTTAGAAAACTAATAAGAGAAAGATTATAACTGATGAAAACAAAAAAACTGATTATTTCTAGAAACTCATGCAAACGAATGACATTCTATGTTATTATTTCAAACGTATGATTATAAAGGTTTTGATGACATGTGTTTGATTATTTCAGTTGAATAATCGTAAATTGATAAAAAATAATAAAAAAATTGATTTAAACAAAAAATAATCAAAATAGAAGGATTTAATAAAAAAAAATACAAAATTAAAAAGAAAAAACACAAACTTTTATAAAAAACACTAACTTTTTATAAAAAATACAAACTTTTTAAAGTTTAAGCATGATTAAATCAAAACCCACCAAAATCAAAAAGAAATAAAACAAGAATAAACCAAACTAACCATGGCTCTTGATACCAATTGAAGGTCTACATAATTAATGGCCTATTATATGTTATTGATTTGGTGGAATTATGTGGTTGATTGATTGATAATTAAAGAAGAAATGAAGGAAAGAGATGAAGGATTAGAGAGAGAAAGGAGAGAAGGGAGAGAATTGTAGAGAGAGAAAGTGAAATGGAAAAATGATTAATTGTCAAAATGGAATCAACAACCCCCTCCTAACATGCTAGGAGGGGTTATATATAGCCCACCCTACATGTGGGCTATATGGACTATACAATAATTAAATAGATCACGAGCCCATTACATAATTATCGTTGGAGCGACCGATCCTTCATAAATACGTAAAACGTATTTCCAACAATCTCCCCCTAAGGGAGGTCGCTCCAAGAGACAAAGTTCTAAATAGTCTATAACTCGTGATCTATGCTAACTAAGATGTGACCGAGACTTTATTGGGAAAAACGTATTTCCAACACTTTCGACTTTGTCTTTAACCTTGAGATCTTCAAATCATCCTTGACTTGTCTTTGCCATCTTGCAATCTTGTGTCTTTACCCACATGCTCATACTTTGCACCATCTTGAAAGCTTGCTAACAATCCCCTTCGAAGCGAGGTCATTCCTCTACATTAATCATTAAGGAAGACCTTGATCATCAGAGTTACGGAAGTCTTTAGCTTTCTTGATTATTGAATATGTCTTTGGGCATGAGTATGTGGTTATTTGAGCTTTTGACTTTGCTGAGTACACCGTAACGCCACCTTCTTGAGACAAAACATAGACACGGACTGAATAGCTTTGACATTCATCCTAAATCGATAGCGTTTTACCTCCGGTCGATGAAGACCGTTACACGATATTAAATATCGTACCTGTGATTAGGTAGATTCAACTAGAACCTCCTTGACAGGGTTTCGCGGGTGTACTAGCCGTTCTCTTTACTCGACCGTCTTAAAGCAAGACTGCGAACATAAAGAGTGAATCAATTGGATAAGTATCCGATTGATAAAAGTCGTCAATTCAAATTCTTGGAACAAGTTTGATTATTAAAGAAACTAACCATTGTTGCTTTCCAGTTGACACAAGCTTGATTCTTAAAGAATCTCGCAAGTTACCTACCGTAGCACTGTTTGATGTTGACGCTAGAAGGATTTCCATTTGTCATTGTGAATATTAATGAATATCACTCTGAATGTTCTGGCAAGACCATAAAGATATTGCGTAGAAACCTGAAACGAGTTTGAATCAATTCAGAATCAAACCACTGTTTATTTTCAGTTTACACATGTTCAATTCTAAAAGAATCTTACACATGACCTACCGCAGTGTTGTTCGATGTTAACAATGGAAGGATTTCCACTCATCATTGTGAATACTAGGTAATATCACTCTGAGTGTTCTATCAATATCCCAAGGATATAGCGTAGGACTCTCTTTATTGTCATTCAGTGTGTCCTAACGAGATTTGATTGATCTCTTGGCTCTAGACTCGATTTGTGCACTTTTTGTGGTCAGAGGCTGTAGAAGATGCCACCTATTTAATATCAACTATCTCGAAGTGAGAAAGTCAATAGAAGTCGTGTTAATCTCCGTGACAGTAAAATAAACTTCTTTTGAGAGAAGCCTGAGTCAGCTGGGGAGGGGTTGTGTATTACATCACTGGGTCCATGATGCGTTGTCTTCATGATGTGTTGACCCAGTTTCTGCCTATGTTGTATGGAGGGTTAATTTCTTTTCACCCTTTATCCTTACATTTCTTTTTCATTCTTCAACCCCTTCAATGCTTACCAAGACATCATTACTAACACCTTGTTGTGATTGTTCCAGTGCTAGCATCAGTACTTAGTCGACATTCAGCTACGTTCACATTCGGCTCCATCTTTCCTAAGGACTTCTAATAATCTATTGGATTGTCCCTGGGAAGATCCCTCCGGTTCTGGTTGAATCATAGGACTTAAACCTAACCACCCTTTTGACACCAATAACGTCGTGGATTAAAGATGTTGTGGGTATTTGATCGTAACCATAAGTGCTTGAGTCTTTAGATCACATTTTAATCACATTTTCTCCCCTATCTCTAATATATAAAATTGTTTGATATTAGAGATACCAAATTTGATTAAAATATATTGTGAAAAATAGTCTTGAAAACATTCGAGAGAAAAATGTGTCAAACTTAGCGTGAATTAATTGGAATGCTCCCCATCAAAAACTGATCCAATTGAATTGTCATTACGAGGATGTGATCCACATTTCACTTTTTGAGGATGGGAGTTGTTGAACACACAACTTTTGAAAGATTTTGAATAACTAAAAAATTCTTGAAAAAATTATGTTCAAGGCTTTTTGAAATATTCATTCTTTTTGGCGAAATGGTTTTTCTAAAGCATAAACTTGAGTTCATAGACTTTGAATGTGTTAGCCTCAAAATATTGAGTCAAACAAGAATGTTCGGTCATTGGTTTATATTGTAACATTTATTTGAACGTTGTAATAGTTAGTTAAAATAGTCATGACATTACGGGCTTGATGGCTAGCTTAAAAGGCCTCTTTTCAGGTACTAAGCATTTTATTCAAGCCCGACCCATTAAACAAATACAGTCCATTAAGGCTACATGTAAGCCTGACTATATATACCTCTCCTAGCATGTTAGGAGATGTTGGATCTTTCATTTTTCTTAATTTAATCTCACATAGTTTTCTCCACCCACTCTTTACTTTCTCTCCCTACTTTCTCTCTCTAGAAATCATCTATCTTTCTTCTTTATTTCAATTAATCAACCATGGTGAAGTGATAAAATATGAGAACAACAATTGGTATCAATCGCCACGGGGTAGATTAGTGATTGGTTGTTGTTACTGATTTGATTCGTGTGATTTGATCTAAAATCATCAAAAATTGAATTTTTTAGTGTTTTCGGGCTCTAAATCTTGATATAAATTGTTGGAAGTACGTTTTATGTATTTAGAAAGGATCGGTCACTCCAATGATATATTCAAGTATTAGGCTCGTGATCCAGTATGTAAACAGTATAGCCCATATATCCCACATGTAGGGTGGGCTATATATACCCCTCCTAGCATGTTAGGAGGGGTTGCTCATTGTTTTGTTTCTCACATTTCATTAATAAACCTTTCTTTCTCTAATCCTCTCCTTTCTATCTCTAACTTTCTCTCTCTAGATCTGAATCCCTCTCCTACTATTTAGACCATTACAACACTTGTAACAATCATAAGAAAACGTGATTCTACAATTGGTATCAAGAGCTATGGTTGATTGATTTGTTCTTGTGTTTGTTTTGATTGATTTTGGTGGGTTTTGATTTAATAAAGCTCAAATCTTGAAAATTTTTGCGTTTTTATTATTTAAGTTTATAGCTAAATCGTCTACATAGTTGTGATAGTGATTTAGGTTAACTGATTTAATAAAAATTGCAAAATTTTTGGTTATTTGGGTGATTTTTGGGGTATTTTTTAGATTAACAGTGAGTTAGATCCATATATATTAATTTATTTTTTTTCTTTCGTAAAAGGGTTTATTAAAAAGTTCTAAAAGTCAATTTTTCTTACGAAAGTGAAAGTTTCTTTATTTGAATATTCTTACGAAAGGGAAAGTTTCTTTATTTCACATTTCTTACGAAAGTGACAGTTTCTTTATTTCAATATTCTTACGAAAGGGAAAGTTTCTTTATTTCACAATTCTTACGAAAGTGACTGTTTCATAATATCTCATTTTTTTCTACGAAAGCTTCATTTTTTAAGATAGTCATGAGGGTTTTAGAATTTCTCCGAAAGCTGCCTTTCGTAAAAGGGTTTTAGGATTCACATCTTACGAAAGGAATGTTATACGAAACAATTTTGGCTACGAAAGGATTTTGGCTACGAAAGGTTTTTGGCTACGAAAGGATTTTGGCTACGAAAGGGGTAAAACCCGCATGCTTTTACCATGAATAGTACCCTTATGATCGTACATACATGATTAGAACTTTCCTTTTATAGCATGTTTACGTTTCACGAACAAGAATTACAAGTATTACGTACGTGTTATAACACGATAAGTATTTATTACGTATTAAGACACGATAATTATTTCAATAATAATTATAATCACGAACATACGAACATGAAATCATGAACGTAAATAATCGCGAGCTTAGTATTACGTATGTATGTATATTTATTATGATCACGAATAAATATAATAAGATACGAACGATAACTATTAAATCACGTAAAACACGAACACGAGAACACACTTATTATTTACAAACGGAAAACATTCGGGTTACCCCTTGTGGGATCCCTTACCCGCGGACAAGACAAGAAACAAGGGCCAAGCCCATGCAATTTTACTAAACATGAAATTAAGGGCCAAGCCCATAATAACAAAAATTAGAAAAATAAGAAAACCCTAAATCTCTCTTTCTCCACTCCTTTGGCCGCCGGGTTTAACACACACCAAGGGGTGTTTGGTTGATTTTGGTGATTGATCTATTGCACGTGTGTTAGTGTGTTCATCCTCATTTGATTCACATGATCGGTATCAACCTAAACCTTTTTCTTTTTTTATGTTTTTATTTAAATCAAGATCACATGAAATCATGAATGTTTTAAAAACAAGTAAACACATGTTAATTAATCATGGGGGTAAAATTAATTAAGGGTTTAAGGGGTGTTTGTTTATGGCCGACGTAAGAACCGAGCCAAGGGGGTCTCAGTTTGTTTTTGATTCACACCAACCGAGACCTCAAGGTCTCGGTGTGGTGGTTTTGTGTCTCGGCAGCAGGAACCAAGGGGACCTCGACCTAGGTCGGGGTATGTCTTGGCTCGGGTGGGTCTCGGCTAGAACCAAAAACCACCACCGGCTTATACCGGTGGCTAATTAAGGAAAGCACGGGGAACCCCATGTCGCGGCAGCAAGGGGAACCACCGCCTATCCGGTGGGAAATTTTGCTAGTCAGCGGCTAGGGTTTGGTCAAGGGTGCGTCTGGTTGCCGGTTCACGGGTATAAACCGGTTCGGTTCACACATGTTTAGATTAAAACACGGTTTGGTTCATGAGTGTTTTTACAAGGTTAATTATTTTTACAAGTTATATTTATTGAAGACTTAAATTAAATTAATTAAAACATGTACATGATTAATTTAATTTACATGACTTAGGTTATTAATTTTATTATTAATACATGAATTTTAACCTAATTATTTATCATTTAATTAGACTATATAATTAATTAATTATTAAAATCATGACTTAAAATTAATTAATTTACATGACTTAGGTTATATTATTAATAGATAATAATACATGTTTTAACCTAAGTATTTTTTACCTTTATTTAATTAAATCATGTTATATTTAATTAAATACTTTAACCTATAGTTTATTTAATTTACATGAACAATTAATAAACTATACTATTTAATTACATGACTTAGAATATTATCAGTAAACACTAAAGCTTATATAATTAGCTTAATAATCCATCTTATTTCTATTTATGGAAACTTTCTATTTTTAGAAACTTATTCAATTAAGGCAGCTAATCTATTTATGGAAATTTCTATTTTAAGCAGTAAATCTATTTTTGGAAACTTTCTATTTTTGGAAACTTTTCTATTTTTGGAAACTTTCTATTTTTGGAAACTTTCTATTTTTAGAAACTTTCTATTTTAGGAAACCTGCTATTTTTAGAAAGTTACTTATTATTACATAACAAGTATAATAATGCACGAAATATAAGAAATACTTAAACAGAATAGACAAAATACATGATAAACACAGTACGAAGCTTAAATCAGTAAAACATGACATGAACATAAAAAACAAGCTAAGACATGATATAAAACCAGTTACGTATTCAGTAATCAGATACTTATATACGTATGTATTTATGTAGCATTAGTGATACCGAAGTAGGACTCTCTTCCGTTCGTCTTCTTCGTTCACTGGACACAAGGTACAGATTCTCCGTCTTTTCAGTATGGACATTCTTTCCTTATTAGGATTCCCCGTATGCAGTCAACTATTTTCCCCAGTATATGTTTTTTATGTTTTTGAATTGCTTATGTTTAATTAGAATACCTAAAGCCATATACATGCATGACCAGTTTAACATAGTTCTGGAGGTACCATAACCATAACACTAGAGGCACCAGTGTTATGACTTCACCACGGCGGAGTGATAGCTCGTGGCGTCCCTTTCAGCTTTTGGCCATATTATTATTATCAGGTGGGGCGTATGGGTGCATCCTAGTTTACATGTTTTCACCCGTATTCAGTGTGAATGTGGTGTGTGCCCTGCATCCTTCACAAGGAGCTGATCCCTCCTACCCAAACCAGTATATTAAATTCGAGGCAACCCCTCTAATTTGCATGACGAGGTCACCCCTCCAAGTATTCATGCACGTGGATAATTCATGGCCTATATTGGCTAATGGTAAACGTGTTAAATAGTTTTTACAAGATAAACATAAGGCTTTTCAAACTATAAAACCAGTTTTAATAAGATATAACCAGGTTATCCATGACTTAGTCTTTTCCGCTGCTTCATGCTTATATGCTTATATTATTTAGGCTTTACTTGTATATCCGTGCACTGAGCGTTATGCTCAGCCGTATTCCTTTTCATGTTCCCAAAAAGCAGGTACTCAGGGACGCTCGTAGACTTTAAGCATATGTGCATATGGATTGGAAGCTTTCTAGACTTCTTCACTTTATGCATTTCTTCATACTTTGATACTCATTTCCTTGGACATTGTTTAGTCCTTTCATTTACAGTACATATGTTTATGTGTGATGAGTTCTACTTTTGGGATACCGATGTTTGATTCTGGTATTTCCTTTATGGTCATGTAATGTTTTATACATTTATCGTTGTATGCTTTGATGACACACCATAATCACGCGTGACATTCCATTTATCAAAATGGGGTGTTACAATTACGGTATCAGAGCCAAGGCTTCGACCTGTAGGCTCTCAAAACACGACCTGTGATTAGTGGGTAGTCACTATGGTCTTCCTAGAACTGACAGTCGGTTTTCAGGCATTCATCATTTTCATGCATACATATATATGTCATTGTCGCGGGTTTATGACTAAGTAATGGTTGGTACAGGACTGGCCCTATTTAGTCGCATGTGTTTTATCGAAACTTTTAAATTTGGGACCGACCCATTGGCGTCCCCTCGCCATTTGTTTTGTTTTGAGTGAACTAACCATAGGCGTTCACTCTCGCGCATACAAAAGTTTTCATAAAACTGCATCATGTATTCACGTACTAGTTTTCCTGCATAAAAATTTTCTCATGATTTATTGGTATAATTTTTTTTCATGTATATAGTTTATGTTTTAATCAGTTTAATCATGTGTTTTATGTTATACTGTCAGATGGTTCTCACACGCGAGCAGGAACAACTCAATGCAGCAATCCAAGCTGCAATGCAAGCTATGCTTCCTCAGTTGAGGAATGAAATCAGGGCTAAGGTTCATGCTGCCAACAACCAGCAGCAGCACCCAGTACCTCCTCCTCCTCTTCCAGCAACATTGGCCACATGGCTGGAGAGATTCAATAAGCTCCGCCCTCGAGCTTTCGAGAGAACAGATAGCCCCAGTGAAGCTGAAAGCTGGTTGGCTCACATTGAGAAGATCTTCGATGCTATGGGTTGTGACCCCATCTTCAAGTCGAGGTTGGCATGCTACCGGTTCGAAGGTGATGTGTTAGCATGGTGGATCGCACTAAAGCAGTCTGAGGGAGGTGATGATTGGGTGGCTGGTTTGACTTGTGCTCAGTTCAGAGATAGGGTAATGGAACAGTTCTTTCCCAAGGCTGAGCAAGACAAGCTGAAGAGGGAGTACCATGGAATCCGATAGAGAGCTGAGGAGAATAGCAACAAGTTCATGCATCGCTTTCTTCGCTTGGCTGGTTTTCTTGGTGCAGCAGTAGGTACTCTTGAAGAGAAAGCACTCCACTTCAGGTGGGCTCTTCGTACATCGGTCTCAAACAACTTGGTGTGTGGTACGTTTAACACGGTAGCACAAGTGGCCGATGTAACACGTAAGCTGGAAATGCTACTGGAAAGAGATGAGTTCGGGGAAGCAGAGAGACCCGATAAGAGGTAAACATTCATATTTAAACGGTGGCCAATCCGTATTCTTTCAGTATATGTCAATTTTTCATCTCTTTAAATTGTATCTTCCAAGCAGAAAACTGGGGACCGGTCTCAGCCGGCTACTCAGCAACAGCCTAATCAGCCCAAGAGAAACGGTCAGACTCACGACCGTTATACTACGAATAGGCGTGGCGGTAATGATAATTACCGGAACAATGCTGGACACTCCAACAGCAGTAGGTCCTTATACTTACGCATTTTCTTATGATTACATGTTATAATTCTTAATTCTTACACTTTCGTAAATCTTCTACCAGGAATCATGGTAACGGGAGGGACCAGAACCAGAGAGGTTCACAACCTAACCTTCCAGCTATCACTAGTATTCGATCTTACGATTATCCACAGTGTCCTTTGTACCTATTATCATGTCTCATGTAAAATGTTTTTATCAGGCTCTCAGCCAGTCAGGACACCTGCTGGAGGATATACTCATCCTCTTTGCTCTACTTGCCACCGTAGACACCCAGGGCCATGTCGCCGCAACAGTGACGCATGCTACAAGTGTGGTCTTCCTGGCCATCGCATGAAGGATTGCCGCAAGGGCGAGATGGAGGGTACATCAGGACATGCTGATACCAAGCCGCCTCCTACTAGTGGACGCGTTTACACGACATCTCGCGATCAGGCCAACAAGTCTATAGGTACCATCACTGGAATATTGTATATGTATGGTCAAGCTGCATGTGTTCTGTCTGATACAGGTGCTACTCACTCGGTCATTTCTACTGCTTATGCCAAGAATGTTAGGATACTCCCCATGCAACTAGAGAATATACTGAGTATTTCCATGCCTTTGAGAGACTCTATACGTATAACCCATGTGTACAAGAGCCTTCCCCTAGATTTTGACGACAAGGTTCGTCCTGTTGACGCACTTCCGCTGGACATGAATGATTTTGACATGATTTTGGGCATGGATTGGCTATCCAAGCATCATGCTACCATAGACTGCCATTCATATCGAGTCATCTTCGGTGATGTTAATGCGCCAGAGTACATTCACAATGGGTTCATACCCGGCAGGTCTGTACAAATTATATCAACCCTGCAAGCATGTGCACTACTTTCACATGGTTGCGAGGGTTATCTAGCTATTGTTCATGACATGGATGCTGACTCTCCATCAATTCAGGATCAGCCGATAGTGTCAGAATTTCCAGATGTATTTCCAGAAGAACTTCCGGGCATACCACCTGCATGTGAAGTAGATTTTAATTTCGAGCTCATCCCTGGAGCTGAGCCGATTTCCAAGGCTCCTTATCGCATGGCTCCCATAGAGTTGAAGGAGCTGAAGGATCAATTGCAATAACTTCTGGAACGAGGTTTTATTCGACCGAGCGCATCTCCATGGGCCGTATCGGTCTTATTCGTTAAGAAGAAGGATGACAGTATGCGTCTTTGCATAGACTATCGCGAGCTAAACAAGATTACCATTAGGAATATGTATCCACTACCACGTATAGATGATCTGTTTGACCAACTCCAAGGGGCCAAACACTTCACCAAGATTGATCTTAGGTCGGGCTATCATCAGCTACGGGTTAAGGAGTAGGACATCGCCAAGACTACTTTCCGTACTCGCTACGGCCAGTACGAATTTGTAGTCATGCCATTTTGCCTTACCAATGCTCCAACAGTGTTCATGGATTTGATGAACAGAATCTTCCATGAATTTCTGGACAAGTTCGTCATTGACGACATCCTGATTTTCTCTAAGTCTAAGGAGGAACACGAAGACCATCTTCGTACAATACTACAGATTCTTCGCCAGAAGCAGCTGTATGTTAAATTCTCTAAGTGTGAGTTCTGGTTAGACAAGGTGGCATTCTTAGGTCACATTGTATCAGGAGAAGGAATCATCATGGATCCAACGAAGGTTGAGGCTATTACAAAGTGGCCAAGGCCGACATCAGCGACTGAATTCAGAAGTTTCCTAGGCTTAGCTGGTTATTACCGTAGGTTCGTGGAGAACTTTTCCCGCTTAGCACTACCATTGACCACACTGATGCGAAAAGGGGAGAAATTCGTCTGGACTGAAGAACGAGAGAAGAGCTTTGAAGACCTAAAGTAGAAGTTAGTATCTGCACCGATTCTTACTCTCCCATCTGGTACAGGTGGATTTCAGATCTATAGTGATGCATCAAGGAAGGTACTTGGCTGTGTTCTCATGCAACATGGGAAAGTGATCGCATACGCTTCACGGCAGCTTAAGCCTTATGAGGAAAATTACCCTACACATGACTTGGAACTTGCAGCAGTCGTGTTTGCTTTGAAGATATGGAGGCACTACTTCTATGGAGAATCATGTGACATTTTCACGGACCACAAGAGCTTGAAGTATATCTTCACTCAACGTGAATTGAACATGAGACATAGGAGATGGTTGGAGATGTTGAAGGATTATGACATTAATCTACAGTATCATACCGGCAAGGCGAATGTAGTGGCAAATGCACTTAGCAGAAAATCCGGAATGATAAACGGCATTAAAATTAAGGAGGAAATCATAAGAGACTTGGAGCGACTAAACATAGAGATCATGGTACATGGACAACACGGTTACTGGGCTAATCTTAGAGTGGAACTCGAGTTACTCTCTAAGATCAAACAAGCTCAGAAAGATGATGGAGAAATTTGGGCGATAATTCAGAATTTGGAGAAGCAGACAGAATTTCGAATAGACGCAGACGGTATCTTATGGCAGGGCACGAGACTTTGTGTTCCTGATGACCAAGAACTTCGGGAAGAATTGTTAGCTGAGGCTCATAACTCCCCATTCTCTATACATCCTGGTTCGACCAATATGTACCATGACATCAAGCAGTACTTTTGGTGGAGTGGAATGAAACAAGATGTTGCAACTTACGTCTCCAAATGTCTTACCTGCCAGCAGGTTAAGATTAAGCATCAACGGTCTGGCGGTCTTCTTCAACCGTTAGATATTCCAGAGTGGAAGTGGGACAAAATCACCATGGATTTTTTTACTTTTCTTCCGCCGACAAAGAAGAAGCAAGATGCAATTTGGGTTATCATTGATCGACTTACCAAATCAGCTCATTTCTTACCGATCCGCAAGGAAGATTCGATTAGTAATCTCGCTGATACTTATAGAAGGGAGATCATGAGACTTCACGGTGCTCCATCCAGCATTGTCTCATACAGAGATCCTCGTTTCACTTCGCGATTCTGGAGAAGTCTGCAGAAAGCTCGGGCTACACAACTTAAGCTTAGCACGGCCTTTCATCCTCAAGCAGACGGGCAGTCAGAGAGAATGATTCAGACATTAGAAGACATGTTGAGGTCATGTGCGTTGGAATGGACGGGTGATTGGGACGTTTATATCTGTCTGGTGGAGTTTGTATACAACAACAGGTGGCACGCAAGTATCAAGTGTGCTCCGTTCGAGATGTTGTATGATAGAACTGACTAATGAGAAGGTCGCAGTAGCTAAGCAGAAACTGCAAGAAGCACGGTCACGTCAGAAGAGTTATGCATACAAGCATCGTAGGGACTTACATTTTAACGTAGGAGATCATGTTTTCCTTAAGGTTTCGTCGGCACGTTGTGTTAGACATTTTGGAATAAAAGGGAAGCTCCGTCCTTGGTTTATCGGACCGTTTGATATCATTGAACGAGTCGGTGAAGTATCTTACCGTTTAGCGTTACCTCCGCAACTTTCTCATGTTCATGATGTGTTTCCGGTGTCCTTACTCAGAGGGCACCAGTATCATCCCCTTCACATGGTTCAATATCCACTGGGACAGAGTCATGAGAAGGAAGAGGATCCATTCGTCAAAATCCTTTGGAGGGATCATACCGAGCGGAAAGCCACTTGGGAAACAGAGGAGTCTATCCAGGCTTCTTACCCTCATTTCATTTTTTGAATTCGGGTATGTTCTTCTTTTCCAGTTTACTTTATATATAATTCGGGGACGAATTATTCTTTTTAGGGGGAAGAGTTGTAAAGTCCGCATGCTTTTACCATTAATAGTACCCTTATGATCGTACGTACATGATTAGAAATTTCCTTTTATAGCAACTTTACGTTTCACGAACGAGAATTACAAGTATTACGTACGTGTTATAACACGATAAGTATTTATTACCTATTAAGACACGATAATTATTTCAATAATAATTATAGTCACGAACATACGAACATGAAATCATGAACATAAATAATCACGAGCTTAGTATTACGTATGTATGTATATTTATTACGATCACAAATAAATATAATAAGGAAAATCACTTAAAAATGTAGTAAACTTACCACTTTTTATGGTTGTGTGTACTAAACTAATTTTTTTCTCATTGTGTGTATTAAACATTCAAATTCTTATCATTGTGTGTATTTTGTGACCAATTTACCCCTACTTTTTTCAAATTTTGAAGGGTAAAGTGGTAATTTGACAATACAGAATCGTCTCAAAATACACATAATGACCGAAATTAAAAAGTTGAATACACACAATGAGAAAAAAAATAGTTTACTACACACAACCATAAAAAATGGTAAGTTTACTACATTTTTGAGTGATTTTCCCAATATAATAAGACACGAACGATAACTATTAAATCACGTAAAACACGGACACGAGAACACACTTGTTATTTAGACACGGAAAACATTCGGGTTACCCCTTGTGGGCCCCCTTACCCGCGGACAAGACGAGAAACAAGGGCCAAGCCCATGCAATTTTACTAAACATGAAATTATAGGAAAATTTGTTTCATAATAACAAAAATTAGAAAAACAAGAAAACCCAAAATCTCTCTTTATCCTCTCCTTTGTCCGCCGGGTTTAACACACACCGATGGGGTGTTTGGTTGATTTTGGTGATTGATCTATTGTACGTGTGTTAGTGTGTTCATCCTCCTTTGATTCACGTGATCGGTATCACGCTAAACCTTTTTCTTTTTTATGTTTTTATTTAAATCAAGATCACATGAAATCATGAATGTTTTAAAAACAAGTAAACACATGTTAATTAATCATGGGGGTAAAATTAATTAAGGGTTTAAGAGGTGTTTGTTTGTGGCCGACGCAAGAACCGAGCCAAGGGGGTCTCGGTTTGTTTTTTATTCACACCAACTGAGACCTCAAGGTCTCGGTGTGGTTGTTTTGTGTCTCGGCAGCAGGAACCATGGGGACCCCGACCTAGGTCGGGGTATGTTTTAGCTCGGGTGGGTCTCGGCTAGAACCAAAAACCACCACCGGCTTATGCCGGTGGCTAATTAAGGAAAGCAGGGGGAACCCCATGCTGCGGCAGCAACGAGAACCACCGGCTAGCCGGTGGGAACTTTTGCTAGCCGGCGGCTAGGGTTTGGTCAAGGGTGCGTTTGGTTGCCGTTTCACAGGTTTAAACCAGTTCGTTTCACACATGTTTAGATTAAAACACGGTTTGGTTCATGAGTGTTTTACAAGGTTAATTATTTTTACAAGTTATATTTATTGTTTCAAGACTTAAATTAAATTAATTAAAACATGTACATGATTAATTTAATTTACATGACTTAGGTTATTAATTTTATTATTAATACATGAATTTTAACCTAAGTATTTATCATTTAATTACACTATATAATTAATTAATTATTAAAATCTTGACTTATAATTAATTAATTCACATGACTTAGGTTATATTATTAATAAATAATATACATGTTTTAACCTAAGTATTTTTTTACCTTTATTTAATTAAATCATGTTATATTTAATTAAATAATTTAACCAATAGTTTATTTAATTTACATGAAATAATTAATAAATTATACTATCTAATTACATGACATAGAATATTATCAGTAAACACTTAAGATTATATAATTATCTTAATAATCCAACTTATTTCTATTTATGGAAACTTTCTATTTTTAGAAACTTATTCAATTAAGGCAGCTAATCTATTTATGGAAACTTTCTATTTTAGAACTTATCTATTTATAGCAGTAAATCTATTATTGGAAACTTTCTATTTTTGGAAAATTTCTATTTTTTGAAACTTTCTATGTTTGGAAACTTTCTATTTTTGGAAACTTTCTATTTTAGGAAACCTGCTATTTTTAGAAAGTTACTTATTATTACACAACAAGTATATTAATGCATGAAATATAAGAAATACTTAAACAGAATAAACAAAATACCTAATAAACACAGTATGAAGCTTAAATCGGTAAAACATGACATGAACAAATAAAACAAGCTAAGACATGATATAAAACTAGTTACGTATTCAGTAATCAGATACTTATACATGTATGTATTTATGTAGCATTAGTGATACCGAAGTAGGACTCTCTTCCGTTCGTCTTCTTCGTTCACTGGACACAAGGTACGGATTCTACGTCCTTTCAGTATGGACATTCTTTCCTTGTTAGGATTCCCCGTATGCAGCCAACTATTTTCCCTAGTATATGTTTTATATGTTTTTGAA
The DNA here is from genome assembly GCA_025667525.1 of Glebionis coronaria. Lineage (NCBI taxonomy): Eukaryota > Viridiplantae > Streptophyta > Magnoliopsida > Asterales > Asteraceae > Glebionis > Glebionis coronaria. Next base: position 235,057,722 of record CM046879.1, read on the forward strand.
TTGCTTACGTTTAAATAGAATACCTAAAGCCATATACATGCATGACCAGTTTCACCTAGTTATGGAGGTAACATAACCATAACACTAGAGGCACTAGTGTTATGACTTCACCACGGCGGAGTGATAGCTCGTGGCGTCCCTTTTAGCTTTTGGCCATATTATTATCAGGTGGGGCGTATGGGTGCATCCAAGTTTACATGTTTTCAGCAGATTATTCAGTGTGAATGTGGTGTGTGCCTTGCATCCTTCACAAGGAGCTGATCCTTCCTACCCAAACCAGTTTATTAAATTAGAGGCAGCCCCTCTAATTTGCATGACGAGGTCACCCCTCAAAGTATTCATGCACGTGGATAATTCATGACCTATATTGGCTAATGGTAAACATGTTAAACAGTTTTTACAAGATAAACATAAGGTTTTTCAAACTATAAAACCAGTTTTAATAAGATATACCCAGGTTATCCAGGACTTAGTCTTTTCTGCTGCTTCATGCTTATATGCTTATATTATCATGCTTTACTTTTATATTCGTGCACTGAGCGTTGTGCTCAGCCGTTTTCCTTTTCATGTTCCCAAAACGACAGGTACTCAGGGACGCTTGTAGACTTTAAGCGTACGTGCATATGGATTGGAAGCTTTCTAGCCTTCTTTACTTTATGCATTTCTTAATACTTTGATACTCATTTCTTTGGACATTGTTTAGTCCTTTCATTTACAGTACTTATGTTTGTGTGTCATGAGTTCTACTTTTGTGGATACCGATGTTTGATTCCGGTATTTCCTTTATGGTAATGTAATGTTTTATACATTTATCCTTTTATGCTTTGATGACACGCCATAATCACGCGTGACATTCTATTTATCAAAATGGGTGTTACAAAAGGATTTTGGCTACGAAAGGATTATGGCTACGAAAGGATTTTAGCTACGAAAGGATTTTGGCTACGAATGAATATTGGTTACGAAAAGATTTCAGAGAAAGAGCTACGTCAGGGAATGTTTTGGTTGAGCCCATAGACTCGACTCATAACCTACAGACATCCAAAACCACACTCTACGTCGAACACAAAACACCCTCAACTCACAACACCAAAATTAAACAAACCACAGTTGACCTGCCTCAACACTCGACCAACTTCACCTCTCTCCACACCCATCGAACCAACAAAGACTCACAATATACAAAGATCAGACTCAACCAAAACAAAAGAGACTCAACTGACCCATCTGACTCGACAACCTTAACAACACTCACACCTAGACAAGAAAATCAACCTGACACAATACACATCGACAAAACCAAGTATGGACCCTCACCCTCGACTCGAATCCTAAAGCTTCAAACCTCTCGCTCTCAGTATCGGACACATACATCTAAAAAACACCTCGACACATACATCTAAACAACACCTCAAACTCTCACGACTCCAACACACAATCAAAAACCAAAAACAGTAAGATCTCAGGCAACCCATCATCGATCGAAGAATCAAACCAAAATAAAAACGATAATCAAAAAACCTACCTGAGACCTCTATAAGAGATCTTGAAGCAATCGGTTAACTTGGATTAAAGAGGTAATCATTTTCGTGGCTACATCTTGTAATAATGGGATGAAGTGTGCTAATTGCTTGTGTGTTTTGACGATTTGAACTTGATTGATGGATGATTATTGATAATCAAAATGAGAAGCTGATTGATCTTTGCTTGAAAAGCAAACGCTTCTAAATCTAGAGTCAAAGACACCTCTCTTCTTTTTCAGATTTGGTTGCTTTTTTATTCTTTTAATATTTAAGAAGGGTGGTTGTATTGGTTAGTGTATGATTGAGAAAACGTTTGGTCGCTAAGATTGATAAAAAAGAAAAAGGCGGAGTTTCTTATGAAGGTATAAGGTCAAATGAGAGTAAGGAATAGTTATATTATATAACTTAATCTCTTAGTGGTGATTGCCACATTTTTTATTTTTTGGCCATGTTTTTATTGTTTTTGCCAAGTGGTTAAGTTGGATAAACATATTATTATTATTAGTGCTGATTGGGCAATTCACTTTTATGGTATCTTAAATGACGGCAGATATGGAGGATATTATTTAAGTTTAAAGGATCGTCTAAACATTTGGTACTATATAACAATATGAACGAATGATATGGTAGAGAATAAAGATGACCATATATTATGTTGACTAAATCCATGCATTCTTTATGTTTTTGAAAATGGATTAGTTTATTATAGATTGACGGGCCGATCACTATTTTTATCGAAGACATATAGTGAGCCGATTATTTTTGCAATTTAATTTGGATTGACCGATTAAATTTCCGAGTGTTGCAAATTTAATCATGTTGAATTATTTGGTTTACGGACTTTATTATTGGATTGAGCCGGGTATTTCGAAAGTGACGAGATAAAAGTGACAAGATTTGAAGACAAATATCGAGACGAAGTGACAAAATTTATTTTGACAAGGCCGAGAGGATATTAATATTTGAGATTGAAGACGGATTTTTTGAAGGCGTGTTCTTAATTCATCGATAAGTAATCCTTACCTTAATTTTTATCGAACTTCTATGGAATCATTGACTTCGACGTTTCAAGAGGGAGAATCACATCAAAAGCAAGACAAAGCTAGTGAAAGTGGCATCACTCTATTTCGACTACTTCAGTCTCATATAGTGACCATTTCATGGCTTTAAGGAGGGAGCGAATTTGTGACGCTCTTTGGTCAAGATCGTCATATATTCATAGAATCGATGTTCATCATCTTGAACCAACTAGCATAGCAACTCCACAATGAAGAATTTAATCAATCTGCATCGGTACTTGCATATAAGGATCTTGTGACACAACTCACGCCTTTCCTCCAATTCAATATCGTCAACTCTGAAAGTTCAGTGATTTGCCAGTCATTTCTTCGAGATACACATATCGAGCTTCAAGAATTCCATGGTACAGTGTTAAAACTCATGACATCGTTTTCATCTTTGATTTATGCAAGATCACAACATCAGCAAGCGTATGGTAATGGAGTGCAAGAATCTACGATGTCGATGCAAGAGAAAAATGGTATATACGATTGACGAGTTAGAGGCTACTAAAGATTGCAAGGACATAGAATCAACAGTTAAACATGAAATCAGCAACACGTCAGGGAATGTTACACACATCTCTTATGATGACACCATACCCGTTTATGATGAATAGCCTACAAACATGGTACAATGTAATGCTGTATATGATGTATATGTTGATGAAATCCGCATGTTAAGCATTTAGAACCTAATTATGACAAACATGGGATGGAAAAGAGTGATAGCGATACCACTTCTGATTCATCCGATGTGCGTCATAATGGGGGAGAAAGTGTTCAAAATGCATACAATAATGATAATTTCCTTATGACTGTTTCATTAACTGCTTATGATTCCAAGGTTAAAGAGCTCGAAACGATTGTAGCTCAACAATCTAAAGACTTGAGGATGCCAAACTTGAATTTTCGAAACTAAAGAAAAAATTTGAAACATACTTTGAAAAACTTGAAAAGTCAAATGTTGTTCTTGAACGAAAATTGGATCAAAAAGTTCTATATTCTAAACCTGAAAAGGATAATCTTTTGAAACAAATTAAGTTGCTAGAATCTAAATTGGCATCCAAAGATGAATTGCTCAAAGAAAATGAGACTTTAAAGGCTCATGTTAAGGAAAAGGTTTTTGCAATAGCTGCTCTGAAAAACGAGTTGAGGAAAACTAAAGGAACCAGTGTGGACACTAAGCTTGAAAAACCATCAATCTTGGGGAAACCGCCTCAAATTCAGTCTGTTAGACAACCGACTACATTTAAATCCGAGCGAACACAATCCTCGAGACCGCGATTTGCCTCCCAAGTTGATATGCTTCATATTTCTAGAACAGTCACTCCACCAACTATGCCTAATGTGACTAAATTAGCTTTTGCTAGACCTAATCACATGATTGCATCTAGTCTCCCTAGACATGGTCCAAAGAACACGTCTTGAACTAGTTCAAATGACGTTCGGCATAAATTTGGTCTAAGGGAAGCTATTCAAAAGACACAAGTAAGAGATAGGAATTTTAAACCTAGTGAGATGCCTTTTAGATTACCCAACACTACTAACCGTAGCATGTCATATCCTAGGAGCATCAATCAATCATCTAGGAATTCTAGATCTTACTCGGACATTTAATATGCTACTTGTAAAACATGTAGGAAATGTGTATTTAAATCCAATCATGATTCTTGTGTCAAGAAATTACTTAATGAGGTGAACTCCCGTGCTAGATGCAAATCCCAGTGGGTGGCTAAAATCAAACCCATTGGTAAAATGTGGCGCCCCACTGGTAGAACTTTCACTGTTGTAGGAAATAAGTGCCCTTTAACTAGAATAGTCTCCGATTCTACTAAGACTACTAGGGAGGAAATTGCAAAGGATGATACATCACTTAAGCCTGAACTTAAGGTTTTCTATAAAAGGAAATGTTTGCCAACTAAGACATGTGAATCATCCCCTCAGGCCACCTCTGGCACAAGAAAAGAAAACTGTGAATCCCCGTAGGATTCTAAGAGAGATATTGCTAACCCATATAAAATCATACAAACTTCAACTGAGATTGCAGGTACCAAAGTCAAGGATCAACATAATCAAACCGCTCCGATCTTTATATACCGTTCAACTAAGGACACTCTCAGAGTTTGGTTACTAAAGAAGCTGATATCAGAGAAACAAGTATCTCAGGGGATTCGCAGTTAAACTCAATGTACAAGGACTTATAGTCACACCACAGACTGTAACTCGTTCATCAAAGAAAGGAAAGTTTATCGCCGATGATAAACTTATCCTTACAACGAGAAATTAATTTTTCTCGGGCATGAGCTTATATAAAAAACATTCCAAGTTTTTAAGCTCATGCACAATGGCTTACTTTCAAATCAAAGGATGTGACCAGATCTTCAGAGAAAGGGAAGTTTATCTACGCAACAATAACTTACCCTCAAAACGTGAAATTAATTTTTCTCAGACACGAGCTTACACTAAAAGCATTCAAAGGTTTTAAGTTCGTGTATATTCGGTTCCTCGTTAAATGACAGTCGATGACCTGAACTTCAAAGAAAGGGAAGTTTATCTCGTCAACGATAACTTACCCTCAAAACGAGAAATTAAATTTTCTCGGACACGAGCTTACATTAAAACTATTCAACGATTTTAAGCTCGTGTAAAATGGTTCATTGTTAAATGTTAGACAATGACCCGTTCTTCAAATAAAGGAAAGTTTATCGCCGATGATAAACTTATCCTCACAACGAGAATTTTAATTTTTCTCGGGCATGAACTTATATTAAAAACATTCGAAGTTTTTAAGCTCATCCACTATGGCGTATAATTATATTTCAGATTATGCCCCGGACCTGAAAGAAAGGAAAGTTTATCGCCGATGATAAACTTATCCTTACAACGAGAAATTAATTTTTCTCGGGCATGAGCTAATATTAAAAGCATTCGAATTTTTTAGCTGATGCACTATGACTTAAAGTTAAATATCAGACTGTAACTCGAACTTCAGTTTTAGGAAAGCTTATCTTTAAAGATAGCTTATCCTCGTAACGGGAAATTAAATTTTCTCGGTCATGAGCTTGTATTAAAAAATTCAAAGTTTTAAGCTCATAAAGTAAAGTGTATCTTTTAAATAAGAGAACTTTTCTTCTTAACGAGAAATTCATCTTTCTCGGTCATGAGCTTTTTGTTAAAACATATAAAGTTTTTCAAGCTCATGAAAACGACTTCTAAGTAAATGTCAACTTAGAACTCGTTCTTCAGTTAAAAGGAAAGTTTATCGCCGACGATAAACTTATCCTCACAACGAGAAGTTTACAACTTCTCGGACTTGAGCTCGTTTTGTAATATATTCAACATCTTAAGCTCATGTAATTGGTTTTCAAAACTTTGAACACAATTTTGCGAGAATTTCTCAAAAGGTTTTTCTAAATCTTTTAAAATTGTGTGTTCAAAAATGTTTTGATAAAAAGAGCATGTCTTCTGGAATCGATAATATTTACGATACTAGAAATGTCATTCAATAATAACACGGGGTTGTAAATAAAGTTCGGGTAGAAGTTCATATGTTTTAAAACATGCTCAAAATGGTTTGCTATTATTTCAGATAGTAACCCGCTTTTCATATTCATGTCAAGCATTTCACCGGAAAGCTTTGACTCAACAACGGTAATTAATTTTCTCGGGCATGGTTTACTTTATAACCATGTAAGGGATTGTGTTTACTTAATAAAACAATCTAACACGAATATATGTACGTGTCAGTGCATTTACTTTTTAAAACAAGAGAAATCTTGTTTTTATGAAGTTATCATCTCCACAAACCGTAGCAATTTGCAATTGATATCTACATACTCGACGATGCGACTACTCAAACGGCGACTACAACTCTTTGAATAGAACACGGGTCAACAATTGAGGGGGAGAAATTGTCCAGCATTCACAATCTTTGACGCCGAAAGTGCCAAGTTCACATATTGGTGTCAAGACAACGATATCAGTCGTACACATGGAGTCAAGAGTTAACTTCAGACGTGACGAGGCGACCAACATTCGTGAACAAGAACCATGTGATTCTATCATATGATGTTCTCCATCATTCAGGTCCAACCTCGTAAATTGCTAATCTTGTGAATACATTATCATATATGATCTTTGCACGTAATAAGTACCTTACACTTGTGTTTAAAAGGTATTTAATTTACGTTTCAAGTACACCCTCATTAATTTGAGGGGGAGCTTGTGTAAATCATGAAGATAATTTGATTTGCATTTTTCTTCCCAAATTTTCTTAAAACGCTATTAAAGCAATTGATATTAAAAACATCGATTGGGTTAATATTTTTAATATGGGGGAGAAAATGTGATTTAATATTGAGATCAATAATGGTTTGACTTAATGTGCTGGCTCATCCCGACATGTGCGAAATGTTTTCGAATATCATGGCATGTTTTAAGGGGGAGCGAAATTGATTTGGATATCAAAATGGATTTCATGGTGACATAAACTTACCCAAAACATCTCTATTCATGACAGTGAAGATTCTGGTGACATAAGGATGGTAGGATAGGTTAAAGTCCAATGATTCCTCTAGAACCGGAGGAATCTTCCCAAGTACATTCCATAGCTAGTAATAGTAGTCCTTAGGAAAGATGGAGAAAATTGTGACTGTAGTTGAATGCCGACAAAGTACTTAAGTTAGCATTGGAACAATCACAACAAGGTGCTAGTTATGACGTATTGGTAAGCATTGAAGGGCTTGAAGAATGAAAAAGAATTGTAATGATAAAGGTCTAAAGAAAGAAGCCATCCTTACAACTTCGGCAGAAACCGGGTCATTACATATGCTATTAAGATATTTTTAATGATTCTTGATATTGAAGATAGACATCATGGACGGAGTGATGCAATGCGCGACCCATCCCAGCTAACTCAGATATCTCTTAAAAGATATTTGTTTTAATCACACGGAGACAACGCATTATCTATTGATTTATCCACTTCGAATAAATTAGTATTGAAATGGTGGCACTTCTTTCCAGCCTCCGATCACTAAAATCCAAAATGCACGATCGAGTTTAGAGCCAATTGAGATCATCAAATATCTCATTAGGACACACTTTCATAATTCCTTGCTTCTTCACACACGGTGAAAAGTAAGAAAGATTTTAAGAGTCCTACGCAAAATCTTCATGATCTTGCAGAAACATCCGAGTAATACGAAAGTATTTACAATGAGGATGGAAATCCTTCTTGAGCGAATATCAAAAAGCTCATGGTAGGTGACTTGTGCGATTCTTTATGAATCAAGCTTGTGATAACTGGAAAGCAACAGTGGTTTGATTCTTAACTGAATTTAAACACGTTCCAGGCCTCTACGCATTATCTTAGTGATCTTGCCAGAACACTAAGAGTGATACCTTAGTGTTTAAAGTGAAGAGTGGAAATCCTTCTAGTGTTAACCTCAAATAGCACTTGGTAGGTAACTTGAAAGATTCTATACGAATCAAGCTCGTGACAACTGGAAAGCAAAGATGGTGTGGTTCTTAACTGAATTTCACTTGTTCCAGGAACATGAATTGACGGCTTCAAATCATGCGGATATTATTATCCAAATGATTCACTCTTTATGTTCGCATTCAGCTTTGGACGGTCGAATAAAGAGAACGGGTTTACCCGCGAAATCTTGTCAAGGAGGTTCTTAATTGAAACTACCTGCCACAAGTACGATATTTTTATATCGTCCAGCGGTCTTCACCGACCAGAGGTAAAATGCTACCGAATTAGAATGAAATGTTCAAATCCATTTCATCCGTGTATATGTTTGGTGCTAACTTTCTTATGCAGTGTAACAAGAAGGTGGCATTGCGGTGTACTATCCGAAAAGAAGTCATCCTCGCATGCTTATACTTTATGAACTTCACTTCAACTGTGACAATCCTTCAATTTATGGTTGATATTTTATTCTCAGTATTTATTTAAAAACATTATTTTAATGTTACAATATGAACTCACATATTTTTGGGAAGAAATTTGGATTTACGTCTTGAAGTAGCATCGACTACGTCTAAACTGGAGGATTTAACGTTACGTGCTTACGTTTACATACACCGTCCTTGGTGACAGTCCGACATTTCAGAAAATAAATTTATCAGTGAATATTATTTTGGAGTTTTAAATTTGTGTTGGTTCATAAACTCACAAATTTACGAGAAGAGATTAGGACTTACGATTTTATTTTAACGTCTTTTACGACTAAACCGGAAACCCTAGGATTACGTATTTACGTTTTCGAACTCCGTTTTTGATGAGACAATTTTTATTAGATTCGTTTTGTTTCGTCGAATCATAATTTATAAAAACGTTTTTCGTAAAACGACCCGAGGGCACGGAAATCGAGGAAACTAGAATCGAGGAGTACCCGTAAATAAATGGGGATGAGAAAAGTGGGACACTTGTCCCACCCCCAAAACCGGCCAACATTAAGCTATCAAACACCTTTAGGTGTCAAAGCTTACATAATAAGCAAGGACACATGTCCTACTTACTTTACCAAACTAGAAAGTAACAAAAACCACTTAAACCTCAAACCACTTCCTCATTCTCCACTCATGCAAACCACACACATTTTCTCTCTACTCTCTCTGTGATTTCATCCATACTTCACCAAAAACAACTCCATTTGATCCAAATTTAACCACAAAATATTGTTATAACTTACATATGTTAATCTCCTTCAAAAGAGATGAAGTTTGGTGGTGATTATAACATCCAAGGAGGAGTTTACATGGAGTCTTGGGGCTGATTTTCCACAAGGAGTTTATGAAGATTGGTGGTCTTGAAGATGGTCTTGGTGCATCACAAGTTTCTCCATCAAAATCCATGTTTTGATCAACCTACATCATCATGGTGGTATAAAGATTGTCCTTCTCATCTTCTTGTTATTTTGATTATGTAAACATGTATTTTATTTCCTATTGTATATGTATATGATGATTATATGATGATAAAAATGTTATGTGGGGATTTGTTGTTGATAAACATGCTTAAAAAGATGAAAGACTATAAGAAACAAGGTTAAAATCTTGGTTAAATTTGTTGGCTGTATAAAACAGTAAAGAACAACATGTTAGACTGATAAAATGATGAAGTAGAATCAATAAACAGTAATCTATATGTCTTGTACACATGTGAGAGTTGGCCATGCAATGGAATCATTGTAATGAGTGAGATATGATCAAAACAAGTTTAAGGTACAAATCTGAGTTCACTGTTTTGGACGATTTTTAGAAATTACTTAGAAGATGATTTAACAGTAGCTATAGGAGAGTTAAATGTAGCACATATCATGTAGTTTATGTGATAAAAATTTGAGCTTCTATCTCCTTATAGAACTCAAGATATGGCAGTTTTGGTGAAAGTGAAGATAAAAATCAGATTTTTGGAATTAATGTTTAATATTATTATATAAGCACTCACATTTTAATGTATAAAATGTAAAATAAAAACCCACTAACTTATAAAACTTATTTATATAAATATATAAAAGGTTAATTAAATGGATAAATTATATAAATGGTGGTGAAATAATACTTATAAGTTATAAAACTCTAAACATTGTTTTTACCACTTTTTTGGCTAATACAGTAAAAATTAACGTTTTTGTTAAATAAAACTTAGATGGTTGGACCTGTCTTATGAAAACTTTATAAAACTTATATACTGATATATAGACATGTATAACAAGTAAAAACCGATAAAACCCGAACTATAGGGCATACGGGCATTAACGAGCTAAGTAAACATATTGGACTAATACTTGGGCTAATAATTGGACTAAACAAGATGAACACTCATAAAAAGAACTTATTGGGCTTGACCCATTTAGGCACAACTTGTAAAGTTTAAATACTGATAATATAAGTATTAAATGGATTAAAACAAGTTAAAGAACTTATAATAAGTTTATTGGACTTAAAACACGTAAATAGGTAAAACTAGTAAACTAGTATAAACGTTACCGACACATAACACTAAAACGAGCAAACGAGAATATATAAACCCACTTGATCATCATATATATAATCATCATATGTATACATAATTGGTATTTTTATAAAGTCATTGGACATGAGTCTAAGACGAGTATTATTTGTCTAGGTTTCCGTGATTGAAGCACGCACCGTACGTCCGAATTGCCGATAACCCGCCTTCCCACATCAACATGAGTTCATAGCCTCGCACTCTTTTAAATGTTTTTATAAATGTTTTATAAACCCGCGAGGGAGATAACATGTTAGTTTTTATTAAATAGGACACCATTTGTCCCGATTGTTTGTTTATTGATTTTGGACCCGAATGATTGAATGACCCGATTGTATGACCCGATAAATGATTAAAGGACCCGATAGATGAAATTAAATGGATTATTAAAGTTAGGTTATGTCACTAAAAGTCCCATTAGCATAAATTGTGAAATACCGGGATTTGGTAGACGCTTATGCATTTAATAGTACTATTTGGGGACGATCACCCCAGTTCGCGCCTTGACGGTTGATCCCCGTCGTGCCACATTGATTGGTAAGCAAATTTATGTATGAGAAGATTTCCATAGCGTGACCTTTGTGACGACACGCTACTTTAGATGGGCAAAATTGGTATCGGGTTAGCTACCCGTTGTTGGTTTAGTAAGGTAACAATGTCATGCGGCTTATAATAATCCAAAATTAACGAAATACTACTAGACGCTCAGAATTACGACGTATTGCCTGACTAGCAATACAGGGTCATACTATTGATATTATGTTTGTGTTTTGGTTTTTCATAACCATATTCTTATAACGGTTTTTATTTAATCTATACAACGTTGTAAAACGTATTGTATGATGTTTTTACGACATTGGCTCGTATAATGATTTTTAAGGCAAACTCCTATATTATGATTTTGATGAAGATTTGTATAAAACGACTTTGGCTATTTTATGGCCTATTAAAAATGATTTGTACAAAATGATTTTCAGTAATACTTTTATACTGATATTATATTGATGGAATTTATTAAACTCTATGAATTCACTCGGCGTTATCGCTGACCTTTTCTTTTAACATGTTTTATCTCAGGTACTTGAAGGTAATTCTCGGGAAGACGACAAGAATTCATGGCCCGCACTTAAACAATATTTTCCATTAAAATACTTTGTAAAACTTTGTATGAAATAATATGACTTGGGACCGATATAACTTTGATGTTTATGAATGGAAATGATTTATTATTAAACGACGTGATTTTTATGCGTTGTCTATGATGTGAGTAATGTGCTATCCCGTAACACCAACTAGTCTTCCGCTGTATTGAGTTGTATAAATTTGGGGGTGTTACAGTTTGGTACCAGAGCTCTCGTTATAGAAAACGAAAGATTTTTAAAACTAAGGTTTTGAATAAAACATTTCAAAATCTTTTAACTATAAACATTTTTCACAAAATGTCTAAAAATCTTTTGACTATAACGGTGCCGAAGAATTCCCGAGTTACCGACAAGGCCAGACTGAGAAGTGTTATTTTAATATATATATATATAACTTGGTTTATATATATATATATATATGATGTAATTTTATTACATAATTGTTTGATGATTATTTTGATATTTATACGAGGTATTTATACGACGTAGATTGTCACAAGTAACCCTAAATACCCTATTAAATTAATCGAAGCTATTCTCGTAGGAATTCTAGCTATCCTAGATCTAAACCAAGTTGTGGATATTTATGATCCCAACAAATGGTTGATATTCGTAGAAATGTAGATAGTAGTTGATCGTGATATTGAAAAAGAATTGGCGAGATTAAATCTGATGTCGATGACATGACGATCTTTTCTTATAGAGTGGAGTTTGACAAAACGTTACCACCTAGAAAGATGTCATCTGATTCGTTGTCATCCAATTCTTAAATTGAAATCAAAAGGGTGATTGTTGCACTTGAGGCTGTCATTGGAACCATTACCCAAAAGCCTCATGGCACTAGTACCTTTCCGAGAAGTCTAGTTGAATGATCGAGTCATTTCATACTAGTGACTCATTTGATAATTGTTGTTGTAAGAGCTAATAGGATTGGAAATTAAGTGTTGATTCATATTGAGATTGTATTGCTTTTACAAGGCCGAAGAATAAGGTTGTAAGTATTGGAGAATGAAGTAGGATATCGAATTGAGTATAAGTTGATTAAAACTTGAATGAAGTCAAATTTAACCTGTATGGAATAAGAAATTGTTAAGAGGAAGTAGTTAAGTCATGTAACTGAATTATAAGGTTTTAATTGATTGTTGATTCGTGTTAAGGGTTGTTCCTAAGCCATTGTCCACTAATGAGGATGCCCAGTGTCCAAGAAATAAATTGAAGAAATCTTCTTCTGAATTGAGACCGATGGATCTTCTGGGACAGGTGGAACACCTAATGACTCTTGTAGATTTGTATTCATTGTGGTATCTTTTAAAAATCCCTAGCTTAACTGAGACATCAGTTGGTAGGATGAGTTCTGAGAATTGTATGACATAGTGACACGTAATGTGTTACGGTGCAATTTAGACTTGTTTGTGATTAATGGAAAGACTACCTTTGATTGCTAAATTCTACATGTATCGATGTTATCTATCTTTTATTGCTTCATCCTAATGTTCGCATTAGTGATGCAACCATTGAACAAGTACTCATCTTGAATCGAGTTACGTTGTGGATTATTCTTTTGAGTGCCATCGAGATCATGAACCTCATGATTAACCGGCTAAGCTCATTTCCTATCATATTGTAGTTAGTTCTTGGTGAACAACTCTTCATCACTCTTTTGCAGATCACACATTGTTTTTATAAAGTTAAAACGGCATCCTTTGAGAAAATTTAATTTTCATCACAATAAGGATTATTCAAGGTAAGATTTATAAGTGATTGATATCAAAATGAAGTTGTTTATAAGACGCTTTGGAAACTTAATTGTTTTCATAACAAGGAAAATCTTTGTAAATTTATTTTGATTCTTATTTAAGAATTAAGCATGTAAATGTTTTTATTATAAACATGATGATAAAGTTTTGACGAACTGAGTATTGCATCGCTAATCTTGAAATTGTATATAGTTGCGCGCCTACATACAATTTGGAATGGACCATGCAAGGCTGATTAGTAGTCACCCTAAAACCAATGAATAAACACTACATTTTCTTTGAAGATTGTGAAAGATTAAAATTTATGAGATCTGCAAGAAGTGAAAAATAGGGACATAATGTTAGAGACACCTACATATGTGCCCGTACCATCTCTTCTTCTGATTTGAATTTACTAATTTGTGGAAATTGTCTTATTTGACAATTGACAATTCTTTCTTGTCCAATTCTCCCGTAGTGAGATTCTTAGGAAAAGTATCTGATTACCAAGTGTTGATACCCGACTGGATGTATTGACGTTCTTATCATTTCTTATGATTTGATTTCATTTGAATGATCTGGGTAACGATCCGAGGAGCTTTCGAATGCGTACTCAAATGATGAAAACATGGGATATATTCATATTCGATAAATGTTTTCGTCTATATCTGATTTGGAATTCTCTCGCATAGATTATGCGTTGACCTTACTCTTTTAATCGTAGTTGTGTCTCCAGATATCCTTGAATTTGTGAAGGATTATGAGTTATTATTAGACTTTTGAGAAGTTCACATCTTATCGACGGTAATAAAACTGGAAAGTTGGTAATGCCAGTAGAATGGATTGATTGATTATGACATGACGACATTGTCTTAATTGATGGGAACTCGAGTAGAATTCCCCTAAAAGATAAGATGTTGATTATCAAAAGTGATCTAAATAATTCTTGGTGGATGAAGATATCCTGCATTTAGACTTGAAATTATACCATGAATGGTTGAGAATTAGTCATAGATATTATAATCTAGAAGAACCTAATATTATTTTATTAAAAGATGTTTACGTTATCTGAAACTTTAGGAGATATTTGATGGTGAATTACTTAGACTTTCGCCATTAAGGCAAGTTGAATTTGGTATTGATTATATTTCCGATGCTACACCTCTGGCTTGTGCACTGTACGTCAGCACCATCTGAATTTAAGGAATTACCGTACAACTGAGAGAGTTGTCGGAGAAAGATTTTATTATACCAAGCCTGTCATCTTGAAGAGCTATGGTGTTATCATTCCTTTTATTTATAGATTACTGTGAACTGAGTAAATTGACAATCGAAAACGATATCCATAACTCGAAATGGAAGATTTGTTCGATCATTTACAAGGTTTTAGCGTATATTTTAAAGATTTGATTCACGGCATGGTTATCATCAACGTCTCGTCCGCGAAAAAGATTATGTATTCCAATCACTACATCCGGTACTTGTAATGAACATTATGAGTTTCACGTGGTGACGTTTGGATTGACTAATACACATGTAGCATTCATAGATTTGCTGAATCACGTGTGTAGGCTGTAATTTGATAAATTCATGCTCGTGATCATTAAGGACTATTTATTTGTTTGTTTATAAGAATGAGAATGAGGTTAATAATTAATTATAGATTGCCCTGAACTGGCCGAACAATAAAAACATGTATCTTGAATATTTGACATGTGATTTAAGACTTGAACCTTCACATGATTTGACTATGTGATTAAAAGGATAATGGAATATAAATTGACTCTTCAAAAATTAAGAGCCCTTTTAAGACTTTGTATTTTACCAAAAAGAAATGGAAATATGTTTTGACAAATGTTTTAACAAAGGATTTTAAGGGATTATTCCCTTATACACAAACCATTTAACTAAACTTCTATTTAGGGGTAAATGTTTGAGTATACCTCCAGATAACTTAAAAAGGATTGAGGAAAACTATTTAAACCATAACTTGAAATTTGAAACAACAAATTTTGCTTTTCAACTAAGAAAATTTTGAACAAAATATAAACAAAGATTTCTCGAACATTTTCGGATCTTATTAATTATTTTATTATTTTCGATAAATCAACAAAAATCTTGTTAATTAAATTCAAATTTATTTTGAACATTTTATATAGTTGGTCGAACTAAGAAATTTAAAATCTTTCTGTTTACATTTCATAAAAATTGAAAATTTATTATTTAATTAGTTGTAATAATTATCGACGCTTTAAACGTCGGATTGAGTAAAACGGATAAAAATGATAGTAAAGACGAAACTAAAACATAGAAGAGTTGAAGACAGAATTTTGAATAAATACGGTTAGGATATTTATTTCATCAGGAAGGTGAACGTAATTACTAACGCATAATATAGAAAGAATATCTGAGTGAATTGTGGACATGATAATTATATCATCATGAGAAGTGAATATAGATACTGACATATTATATAAAAAGGATAAAGAACCAATTAGGATATATTTCTTAATAATGAACGTGCAAAATAAAGTGCCGAACAATATAAAAATAAACGATGTTCGTAAAAAGGATAATATAGATAATAAAAAGTGGTTCGCGGCTAATGTGAACCATTAGAATTGAGAAGCCGATAGCGTTAAATGTATAAAAGGCCACTGGTGGTTGCCTAAATATGGAGGATTGTGAGATATAGTTACGTTGGAATTTGTAGGTATAAGTATTCTATTTATGTCATTTATGACTAAAAGTATCTTTGTCTGAAGAAGTTGTACTAATGGCAATTATGAAGGCAGACATCGCCTCATACATTAGTAAACGTTTAGCTATTGCAAAGGTCATCATCTAAATTTGATTCGATTTGGGTCATCGTCGACAGACTGACCAAATCTGCTAATATCATTCCCGTTAATGATAAATGCAAAAGAGTTATGTAAACATAGTGTGCCTGTATCGAACATCTATATCAAGATCCTCGCTTCGCATCGAATTTCTAGAGATTTGCTCAGTAATCATTGAGAACGAACCTTGATGAGAGTACTATGTACCACCCCAAATCGAAGGGACGAGGTAAGTAATGATACAAAGTAATATAAGTCTTGTTTTATGTTTGAATGATTGACCTTTGGTAATGAACCGTATAATCGTTTTCCTTTGGAGAGATTATCCTTGATAATCATCATATTAGGATCGAGATCGAATCTTGTTAGGATCTATATTAGAGCATCTGTAAGCAGGAGTTGAGATGAAGACACCCGACATACACCAATTATGGTGGGACATGTCTTTTAGGTTTAAGGATTCCTATGATGGCGAACCTAACCTTACAAAATACCCGACCCGCGAGATCTGAAATGATTGTTGAAATTAGGATTTGATTATTAACCGCCGATAGTGGGCAAGAGGTTATGTGAATGTGAAATGTAGATCTTGAAATGCCAAATGGGTAGCGAAGTTATGCCACAATTTTTAACCTTGGAAAAATGAATTCATGATCTGACAAATCATGGGATATAAGTCCCCGTTGTATGGGACCACTGAGATGATGTAAAAGATTGGTTTGAAAGGCATATCAGCTGGATCTACCCTAGGACTTCAAGAACTGCGTGAATTATGTTTCGTAAATCGAACTTGATGGAATATCTATCAAGTGAAAATCTGATTGTTCTTAGTAAAGCTTAGATCGGCGAAAAGTTGCATTCATCAGAAACCCGTGAACATCATGGATAGAGAAAGTAAGTCAACATTTAGCCTGATCTTATTCCCGTAGTTATGTTTAATAAAACTCGCGTATTATAATGGATTACACTTGTGAGAAAAGACCGAATGTGGAGGAAATACCCACATGGCTTTAACTCTATAAGAAGCGAGTAGTAAGGTAAGATGATCTTTGAGGACAAAAATCCTGTTTAGGGGTAAATGCTGTGACAATCCGTCAATTTATGGTTGATATTTTATTCTCAATATTTATTTAAAAACATTATTTTAATGTTACAATATGAACTCACATATTTTTGGGAAGAAATTTGGATTTACGTCTTGAAGTAACATCGACTACGTCTAAACTGGAGGATTTAACGTTACGTGCTTACGTTTACATACACCGTCCTTGGTGACAGTCCGACATTTCAGAAAATAAATTTATCCGTGAATATTATTTTGGAGTTTTAAATTTGTGTTGGTTCATAAACTCACAAATTTATGAGAAGAGATTAGGACTTACGATTTTATTTTAACGTCTTTTACGACTAAACCGGAAACCCTAGGATTACGTATTTACGTTTTCGAACTCCGTTTTTGATGAGACAATTTTTATTAGATTCGTTTTGTGCCGTTGAATCATAATTTATAAAAACGTTTTTCGTAAAACGACCAGAGGGCACGCAAATCGAGGAAACTAGAATCGAGGAGTACCCGTAAATAAATGGGGATGAGACAAGTGGGACACTTGTCCCACCCCCAAAACCGGCCAACATTAAGCTATCAAACACCCTTAGGTGTCAAAGCTTACATAATAAGCAAGGACACATGTCCTACTTCCTTTACCAAACTAGCAACTAACAAAAACCACTTCAACCTCAAACCACTTCCTCATTCTCCACTCATGCAAACCACACACATTTTCTCTCTACTCTCTCTATGATTTCGTCCATACTTCACAAAAAAAACCTCCATTTGATCCAAATTTAACCACAAACTATTGTTATAACTTACATATGTTAATCTCCTTCAAAAGAGATGAAGATTGGTGGTGATTATAACATCCAAGGAGTAGTTTACATGGAGTCTTGGGGCTGATTTTCCACAAGGAGTTTATGAAGATTGGTGGTCTTGAAGATGGTCTTGGTGCATCACAAGTTTCTCCATCAAAATCCATGTTTTGATAAACCTACATCATCATGGTGGTATAAAGATTGTCCTTCTCATCTTCTTGTTATTTTGATTATGTAAACATGTATTTTATTTCCTATTGTATATGTATATGATGATTATATGATGATAAAAATGTTATGTGGGGATTTGTTGTTGAAAAACATGCTTAAAAAAGATGAAAGACTATAAGAAACAAGATTAAAATCTTGGTTAAATTTGTTGGCTGTATAAAACAGTAAAGAACAACCTGTTAGACTGATAAAATGATGAAGTAGAATCAATAAACAGTAACCTATATGTCTTGTGCACATGTGAGAGTTGGCCATGCAATGGAATCATTGTAATGAGTGAGATATGATCAAAACAAGTTTAAGGTACAAATCTGAGTTCACTGTTTTGGACGATTTTTAGAAAATACTTAGAAGATGATTCAACAGTATCTATAGTAGAGTTAAATGTATCACATATCATGTAGTTTATGTGATAAAAATTTGAGCTTCTATCTCCATATAGAACTCAAGATATGGCAGTTTTGGTTAAAGTGAAGATAAAAATCAAATTTTTGGAATTAATGTTTAATATTATTATATAAGCACTCACATTTTAATGTATAAAATGTAAAATAAAAACCCACTAACTTATAAAACTTATTTATATAAATATATAAAAGGTTAACTAAATGGATAAATTATATAAATGGTGGTGAAATAATACTTATAAGTTATAAGACTATAAACATTGTTTTTACGACTTTTTCGGCTAATACCGTAAAAATTAACGTTTTTGTTAAATAAAACTTAGATGGTTGGACCCGTCTAATGAAAACTTTATAAAACTTATATACTGATATATAGACATGTATAACAAGTAAAAACCGATAAAACCCGAACTATAGGGCATACGGGCATTAACGAGCTAAGTAAAACACGTAAATAGGTAAAACTAGTAAACTAGTATAAACGTTACCGACATATAACACTAAAATGAGCAAACGAGAATATATAAAACCACTTGATCATCATATATATATATATAATCATCATATGTATACATAATTGGTCTTTTTATAAAGTCATTGGACATGAGTCTAAGACGAGTATTATTTGTCTAGGTTTCCGTTATTGAAGCACGTACCGTACGTCCGAATTGCCGATAACCCGCCTTCCCACATCAACGTGAGTTCATAGCCTCGCACTCTTTTAAATGTTTTTATAAATGTTTTATAAACCCGCGAGGGAGATAACATGTTAGTTTTTATTAAATAGGACACCATTTGTCCCGATTGTTTGTTTATTGATTTTGGACCCGAATGATTTAATGGCCCGATTGTATGACCCGATAAATGATTAAAGGACCCGATAGATGAAATTAAATGGATTATTAAAGTTAGGTTATGTCACTAAAAGTCCCATTAGCATGAATTGTGAACTACCGGGATTTGGTAGACGCTTATGCATTTAATAGTACTATTTGGGGACGATCACCCCAGTTCGCGCCTTGACGGTTGATCCCCGTCGTGCCACATTGATTGGTAAGCGAATTTATGTATGAGAAGATTCCTATAGCGTGACCTTTGTGAAGACACGCTACTTTAGATGGGCAAAATTGGTATCGGGTTAGCTACCCGTTGTTGGTTTAGTAAGGTAACAATGTCATGCGGCTTATAATAATCCAAAATTAACGAAATACTACTAGACGCTCAGAATTACGACGTATTGCCTGACTAGCAATACAGGGTCATACTATTGATATTATGTTTGTGTTTTGGTTTTTCATAACCATATTCGTATAACGGTTTTTATTTAATCTATACAACGTTGTAAAACGTATTGTATGATGTTTTTACGACATTGGCTCGTATAATGATTTTTAAGGCAAACGCCTATATTATGATTTTGATGAAGATTTGTATAAAACGACTTTGGCTATTTATGGCCTATTAAAAATGATTTGTACAAAATGATTTTCAGTAATACTTTTATACTGATATTATATTGATGGAATTTATTAAACTCTATGAATTCACTCGGCGTTATCGCTGACCTTTTCTTTTAACATGTTTTATCTCAGGTACTTGAAGGTAATTCTCGGGAAGACGACAAGAATTCATGGCCCGCACTTAAACAATATTTTCCATTCAAATAATTTGTAAAACTTTGTATGAAATAATATGACTTGGGACCGATGTAACTTTGATGTTTATGAATGGAAATGATTTATTATTAAACGACGCGATTTTTATGCGTTGTCTATGATGTGAGTAATGTGCTATCCCGTAACACCAACTAGTCTTCCGCTGTATTGAGTTGTATAAATTTGGGGGTGTTACATCAACAAATTCAAGAAAGCCTAAAAGTCAAACCTTCCGCTGTATCACACTCTGAAGTTTTCATGAATTCATGAAAGTATAAGTATGTGGAACATGAAGTCACGAGGAGGAAAATTTCACAAGTGATGAATGCACAAGGTCAAGGCAAGAAAACATGCTCAAGACTATATTCAAATATCTCATAAGCATATTCACAAGAACAAGATCAAAGACTCAAGCATAGTATGCTAGGTTTAAGATTTTGTAAAATGGTGTGACCTCCCTTAGGGGGAGATTGTTGGAAATATGTTTTTCCAAAGAAAGTCTCGGTCACATCATTGTTAGCATAGATCACGAGCAATAGACTATTTAGGAGATTGTAACTTGGAGTGACCTCCCTTAGGGGGAGATTGTTGGAAATACGTTTTTACGTATTTAGAAAGGATCGGTCACTCCAATGATATATTCAAGTATTAGGCTCGTGATCCAGTACGTAAACAGTATAGTCCATATAGACCACATGTAGGGTGGACTATATATACCCCCTCCTAGCATGTTAGGAGGTGTTGCTCAATGTTTTGTTTCTCACATTTCATTAATAAACCTTTCTTTCTCTAATCCTCTCCTTTCTCTCTCTAACTTTCTCTCTCTAGATCTTAATCCCTCTCCCACTATTTAGATCATTACAACACTTGTAACAATCATAAGAAAACGTGATTCTACATAAATCGTAAGTTTATGGGGCGTTTGGATTGATTTTGGGATACCATTGAAGAATAGTGGTTCGTATCCGATTTAAGATTGGTAGTGGTCACTTTCGGAAAAGGGTCTTAAATTTATTGCGAAACTGATATTTTTAGCATTATTCTGAAACTGGTTGTTGGCTACATTCCGAAACTCACAACAACACCATTCCTGATGCTCATATTCCGAAACTCGAATTAACCCCGAAACTCAAAACCCCGACACTCACAATTATTGCAAAACTCATTTACCCGAAAGTCAGTCACACTTATACGAAACTCACAATTTTCCCGAACCCAAATTTATCCGAAACACATAACTTTCCCGAAACCCAAATTATCCGAAACCCACTTTTCCTAAAACTCTTTTTCCCGAAACTCCCTTTTTCCCGAAACTCAAAACCTTTTTCCGAAACTCAAAATTTTGAAATTTTTTCCGAAAGTCGTTCCTTTCCGAAACTGAAACATATTATGAAAGTGAGAATTTTTAATTTATCCGAAAGTGGGGATTTAAACATTCCGAAAGTTGATGAATTTTTTACTTAAAAAAACGTGTTTTTTGAAATTTTTTAACAAAAACAATCACAACAACAATCACAAAACATCTACTTAAGATCGTGTTTTTTTGGCCTTAGAATTTTTGGTTTCTTGTGAAGACAATTTTTAGTGGATTTTAACATTTTTATTCGACAACAACAATCACAACACATCTACTTAAGATCCTTTTCACTTTAACAATTTAAAGTTTTTCAACATGGATTCTACTCAAGATATCGTGTCACAAACAACAACATCATGGTGGTGGGTAATAAAGAGAGACCATCAATGCTTGTGTCCGGTCGATATGCACAATGGCAATAACGATTTCTTCGATATCTTGAAACTAAACCCAATGGTGATGTTCTTCGCCGTTGCATCATAGACGGACCCTATACTCCCACTACAATCACCATTCCTACAACTCCAGCAACCGACACGATGCCAGGTGCCGCTGAGAAGACGATTAAGGAAACATATGAGAATACTTCAAAAGAGAATCGAGCTTGGATTAATGTAGAGAAGGAAGCAATATATTTTATTCTATGTGGGATTGGGGATGGTATTTACTCAATGGTTGATGCATGCTCTACTGATAAAGAGATGTGGTTTGCCATTGAACGTCTGCAACAAGGAGAATCACTAAACAAACAAGATGTCAAAACAAACTTGTTTTAGAACTTTGGTAAGTTTACTTCATTGGACGGGGAATCAATTGATTCATATTGTTAGAAGTATTTAAAGTGATGGTCATATAATATACCGTTGCGAAGCTCGTGGAAAATGCTATTCAACAGTGTCGAGAGTTCTATGTCATTATTATGCATGAAACGGGAATTAGTCCCGAACACACAAATGAGGAAGGCCTCCTATTCATGTAAGCCTTAGTATAAAAGGCATAACCATCCTCATTTGTGTGTGGGTCTCCCATTGTATCTTTTCTCTTCTTCTTGTTTTAGAGAGAGAAACTCTCCTTAGTTTCTTTCACTAGAATCATCTACCTTGTATCTTTCTAGTTCTTCTTCATCTAATCTAATCCTTCCTTCTTAGTTTTAATCTTGTTCTTATAAGTCGTGTGTTACAATCTAACAAGTGGTATCATTCGCCAAGGGATTCGTATTGAAGCATTTCGTGTGGTTTTGATTGTTTTTCGCCAAAACATCAAATACATTTTCGTGTTTGTTTGTGTGTCTAAGTCGTATACGTTCTTTAAATCGTGTAGTAGTGATTTAGGCATCTTGGTTTTGGCTAAAACTCAAGTTTTTGGATCAAAAGTTGATAAATTTCTTGTTTGTTCATCTTTCCGAAATTCTTGCAAGTTTCTCCATCGGAAAGTACAAAGCACGTGTGGCCAGATCGCAATAACCTTAGGTTCTACTTTGCGATCTAAACATTTCGATACCTTATTCCGATCTGGACATTCCGATCGTTCTTTGCGATCTGGGATTCCGACGGCTCTTAAGGAACTTTGAGTCGTTACTCTGCCAAATTGATTTTAGCCACATTCCGATCTAAGCATTCCGACAGGTCATCATTGCGATCTAGGATTCCGATCGTAGGACATTCCGATAGAAGCACATTCCGATCTACGATTCCGATCAACACATTCCGATCTAGGATTTCGATCTACACATTCCGATCTAGGATTCCGATCTGCACATTCCGATAGAGGGACATTCCGATGGATCATTCCGATCAACATTCCGATGGAAATGTGGATCATTCCGATCAACATTCCGAAGACTAGTCTCGGAACATAGTTTTGGCGGGAAAATCATAGTAAAATTTATTTTTTCCTAGACCATTTTTAGGCCATTTAAGCTTCAATTTCAAATTTTGGCATTGCGAAAAATTTTTCGACCAAAAATTCAAATTTTCGGACCAAAATTCAAATTTTTAGGCCAAATTTCAAATTTTTTAGGTTTTATTTTTCATTAAAACTTTATTTTTTCAAGTTTTTTCCCTACTAGTTATTGGCTATTTCTAAATCGATTTCAAAATTTAGTGTTTCAAAAATTTTTGGATTACCGTTTTGTCGGACTGAGGAATTTTTTGTCGGGCTGGAAAATTTAAACAAAGTTTGATTTTGTTGACACCCCAACACACGCTTTCTACGAATTGAGATCCTGTTTATCACACGACTTCTACTATGACTTATCAACAAGACAATGATGCTGTGGATTTTGAGCTTTGTGATAGCCATGTAAGAAAGAAGAGGAATGCTGCCCATATCCAGTCTCAGCTTCTTATAGCACAAAAGGAAGAAGCAGGATTTCCACTTCAAGCTAAAAAGTTTGATCTCATGGCATCTGCAGCAGCATATGATGAGGAAGAAGAGGTGACTACCGACTCCATCTTGATGGCTAATTCACAGCAATCATCCACATCGGTAGTTAAACCTGACAGAGCTCCTGTGTATGATTCAGACGGTTCCTCTGAGGTACACCCACGTCTCAATGATAATGAGTTATATAATATGTCTAATCAGGAGGAAGAGTATACTGAGTCACTTGAGCCTTCCACTGAGACACACGGGGTTCAAACGAATAATATCAATATTATTTCTAATGCACCCAGTGTGGACCTTAGTGGGGATCAAGTAGCCCAACCTACAACTCTTCCTGACGAGACGCATGCGTATTATAAATCATTATTTGATAAGCTTGCCAAGGATGTTGCTCATGCGAATGTGGTTAATAATAAGTTTAGAGAAACTAATGCCAAATTGACCACTGAGCTTACGGGATATAAGGAACGGGAGAAAAGTTTTGAGATTCATCATGCTAAAATCAAGGAACTTGAACAAGCTCATGCTACATCGGTTTATCAAGAAAAATGCACCACTAAGAAATTAAATGCCTTACATTTAAGTAGTGCAAAAAAGATAAGCGAATTGAATGATGAAATCACCTCTCTTAATAAACAGCTTTCAACTGAAAAATCTATCGTTTCTGATTTAAAAGGAGAAATAAAAAAGCTAAAACATGATTTCAAAATTCGAGAAGATGGGCTTCTTGAGGATTTTTGCAATGCTCAGGATAGGATTAGGGACTTAGACAACCTTTTGGTAAAACGTGGACAATCTATGCAGACGATAAATATGCTCGCACCTAAAGTGAATGAGATAAATTACACCCGTTACAAAATGGCTTTAGGTTGTCCCCTTCCTCCTAATCCAGGATACCTTAAGCAAGTTCAGGCCACAAATGAAACCTTATATAATGGTAGTGTGCTCTTGTCTGATGAGCATGATCCTCCTACTGTGCATGATTCTGAGGAAACTACCGAACTTGCTGTAGAGACTCGTTTAAAAATGCAAAAGCTTAACAAAGAAGTGACACCTGTTTATTATCCGAAAGTTAATCCTCCAACTGTTTTTGTTCGGTCTAAAACGAGTTCTGAAATGCTTTTGCTACCTAGTGAGGAATTGTCTGATGACCCTCCGAAACCGAGTATCACACGTAGGTATCTAAACGAGCTCAAAGATAATTTTGTCATTCTCAAACGGGTTGTTAACGCCAAAATGACTGGAGGAAACTTTACATCACCCGTTCATGTCGAGTTACAAAAAGTGCTTCATACAGAAATCAATCCGATTATTAATCAAGTTGATGCGAGGATAGGCAATCTTGAGAACGCTTTTCTAAAAGAACTAGCCAAATTTGTTGAAGACTTCAAATCTTTGGCGAAGGAGGCTGATGAATCTCTTGATAAAATTAAAGTTTTGGAAAGCGACCTTGCATGTCTCTCGAAAGCCAGTGACAGTGGTGATTGTGTTGATAGTAACCCCGTTGCGGTAAACATCTCTGTGTCAGACAATGAAACCCTCCAAAATGAGCTTGATCGTACGAAAGAGAAAATGGAGTCTTATGTCATCAAAAAGGACAACGAATTCACCGATCTTTGGAATAAATATGTCAAAAAATGTGATGAATGTAAGGATGACAAACTCTCGTATGATAAAGCTTACAATGAACTGCAACAAACAATCGAACAGCTACGAGCTCAGTTAGGAGGTGAATGTCGCGACAGTGAGCCTTCAACAAATGTTAATCAAAAAGAGTTCACGATTCTTCAACACCGATATGATTTTCTTCAGAAACATTGTCATTCTCTTGAACTTGCTTTGCAAACCAAAGTTGGAAAAGTTCCTGATGACAATAATTTACAAATAAAACTCTCTGAATCATTTCGTGAATTGAATGAAAAGAGTAAGGATATTTCTGATCTGAAAGCTCAGTTGCAAGACAAAGACATCGCGATTGCTGAGTTGCAGAAACTTGTTGGAAAGATGGGTGGGAAAACTGTGGAAGCTAAGGTTGTAAAATCAGTTTTTAGACAACCAAATGCGTACAAAGTACCAAAGCCATCTATCTTAGGAAAACCGCCTTCTAATGTTTCTAGGTTACCTCCTAATACCGATGTGCCATCGACTGTACCAAAACCAGCCATCTCACCCTATGTTCCTCCATTTAGAAAACCCACTCTTGCTAAACACAACTCTGTGAATGCACCTTGCACTACTCCTAAGAGTACTCCCAAGTGTGTGACTCTTACGCCCACAAAGGAATCTAATGGTTCAAATGACGTTGGTCAAACCAAAAACCTAGGGGATGGTAAGCAAAAAGGGAACATTCAGAAAGTAAACCATGTGTATTCAAAACCTAGTAAACCAACAACCGCTAGAGTTCAACACACACCTAATGGTAATCAACCAAAACCTAGGACCCCTTCCCAACAACCTAGGAATTGGCAATCACCAATAGGTAGCCGTGTTTCGAACATAGTGCCTGAACGGTCAGCAAACCCTAGGTACACAAGACCTTTCGAGAATCCCAAACTCACTGTATGCCCCACGTGCAAAAAGGGCATTCACCATGGAAATCATGCTCATTGCATTCTGCAATACCTCTATGAGGCAAACTCTCGTGCTTTCACACAGAGAAAGAATGTAGAATCCCATAAGACAACAAAGAGACTCCCACCCGTCACAAAGAAAAGCAATGATAATAAATCCTCAAGGCGGATCAATGCAGGACCTAGTTTCTCTCCAAAGAAGTCTTCCGCTGTACAAGAGAACACTAATCCTAGATCTAGTCTTCAGTGGAAACCCACGGGTAGGATCTTTAAGAAAGTCGGTCTTAAGTGGATTCCCATCAAGAAGAGTGATGACACCTGCTCCAGCACTAATGCGAGTGTCTTAAATATAGAAAATGCTTTTGTTACCCCTAACACTAGTATTTGTGCAAATTCTTCTTCTGTCATTGCAGGTACTTCAACGGATTCTGAATCCATTTCTTCAAAGGGTTCCAATTCTGTACATTCAACATCACCTTCTTCTGCTGTACAAAGGTCTATTTTGGATTATTTTAAAAAATATTGAAAATCAAAATACAAAAAATATAAAACCTATAAAAACAAAACAAAAAACGAAAAAATCTTTCAAAAATACCAAAAATATTCTTCTTGACATGTCTTTCAGTTTCGATAATATGGACGTGCCTAGAAATGTCGCTCAATAACGACACGGGTGTGTACATAAAGCTCGAATGAAAGTTCAAATGTTTTTTAAAAAACATGTCATTTCCCCTTTCTCCATATGATTTGCAGTTACCTCAGATTGTGACTCATGCCTCTAAGAAAGGAAAGTTGATCATGAATGATCACTTATCCTTAACAACGAGAAAATAAAACTTTCTCGGTCATGAGCTTCCGATAAAAACATTCCATGTTTTAAGCTCATGTAAACGACTTACAGTTAAATGTCAGACTGTAACTCGAACTTCAAATAAAGGCGAGTGTATCTTTAAAGATAACTTATCCTATTAACGGGTAGAGAAATCTATCTCGGGTTGAGCTTGTCACAAAACATTCAAAGTTTTGAGCTCAACATAATGGCTTATAGTCACATGTCAGACTATAACCCGGTCCCTAAATAAAGGAAAGTCTTTGACTTATCCTCAACAACGAGAAATTCATTTTTCTCGGTCATGAGCTTATATCAAAACATTCAAAGTTTTAAGCTCATGAACACAATTTTTCTCGGACTTTTGAGCACAATTTTGCAAAGTATTTCAAAACAATGTGCTCATATACTCCCCTATTTAAATAGAATCTCTTTTCGAGGGGGAGTATAATGATTTCATAAACATTTGTTCCAAAATTTCATGACACATTATTCTCTCCATGTTTTATCACTAATTTCACAAAAATTTCAATTTCATGTAATTTTTGAGGGGGAGAATAGTGATTAAAATGTGTTGTCTTGGATAATATCTTGGATGTAAGTGCTTTCTCTTCCTAATATGTGCAAAAACCTTTCCTTTTATGATGCACATATGTAGGGGGAGCGTTTTTGGTGATATAGAAAACTTTCAAGGTGTAAACATTGATTTCATCAACACCTTGACTGCATTTTCAAATGATTTTTCTGGTTACGATATCTATACCCTTCAACACATAAATTCACGATGGTATTGGTGTCAAAAGGTGGTTAGGTATTCGTCCTATGATCCAACCAGAACCGGAGGGATCTTCCCAGGGACAATCCATTAGAACTTAGAAGTCCTTAGGAAAGATGGAGTAGTTGAGTGTACGGGAATAATGCCGACTAATGACTTAAGCTAGCACTGGAACAATCACAACAAGGTGCTAGTTATGACGTCTTGGTAAGCATTGAAGGGGTTGAAGAATGAAAAAGAAATGTAAGGATAAAGGGTGTAAAGAAAGAAGCCCTCCATACAACTTAGGCAGAAACCGGGTCAATACATCTATTATCAGAATCACTTTGATGATTTCTGATACTGAAGACAAAGCATCATGGACCCAGTGATGCAATGCACAACCCTTCCCAGCCTACTCAAGCTTCTCTCAAAAGAAGTTTGTTTTATTGTCACGGAGTTCAACTCATTTCTATCAACTTTCTCACTCCGAGATAGTAGATATTGAATAGGTGGCAGTCTGCTCCAGCCTCCGATCACCAAATAAACGTGCACTTATAGAGTCTAGAGCCAACGAGATTCATCAAAAATCTCATTAGGACACTTATTCCATAGATCAATTGTTGTTCATCATTAGAACACAAGCGATGATTTACAGAGTCCTACGCTCTATCCTTGTAGTATTGCTAGAACATTCAGAGTGATACTCTTTAGTATTCACAGTGATGAATGGAAATCCTTCCAGTGTTAACATCAAACAGCACTGCGGTAGGTCATATGTAAGATTCACTTGAATTAAACATATGTTAACTGGAAAGCAACAGTGGTTTGATTCTTAATTGATTCAAACTCGTTCCAGGTTTCGACGCAATATCTTTTATGATCTTGCCAGAACATTCAGAGTAATACTTTTCAGTATTTACAATGACGAATGGAAATCCTTCCAGTGTCATCATCAAACAGCACTGCGGTAGGTAACTTGTGCGATTCTATATGAATCAAACTTGTGTCAACTGGAAAGCAACGATGGTTTGATTCTTAATTGATTCAGACTTGTTCCAGGAAAGTGAATTGACGACTTAATCAGCAGAATGGAACTGCATGATTCACTCCTTAATTTGAATTATCTTTCGATATATTCAAGTATTGAGAACGGCTACCACAGCTGGAAATCCTGTCAAGGAAGTTCGTTGAACTTACCTGATCACAGGTACAGTATTCGTACTGTATAACGGGAAACCGGTGGAATGCAAACGGTGGCGTTATCTCAAGAGTCGCAATTCAAGGCCACATATTCAGGATTATTGAAGAAAGCTCAAGAACATCTAAAGACAAAGACTTCCGCTACTCTGATGATCAAAGGAGATTGTTAACAAGCTTTCATGACAACACAAAATATGAGTATGTGGGCAAAGACACAAGAACACAAGCTGGCAAAGTTACAAGATCAAGTCAAGGCAAATATCAAAGATCCAAGATCACAAGTCATGAAAGGATCGATGAAAGAACTCTCAAGACAACGAGCTTCAAAGTCTGCAACAACAAAGAAGTGAAGTCACATAATACATGACCACCACTTAGGGGGAGATTGTTAGAAGTATTTAAAGTGATGGTCAAAGAAGTGAAGTCACATATTATATGACCACCCCTTAGGGGGAGATTGTTAGAAGTATTTAAAGTGATGGTCATATAATATACCGTTGCGAAGCTCGTGGAAAATGCTATTCAACAGTGTCGAGAGTTCTATGTCATTATTATGCATGAAACGGGAATTAGTCCCGAACACACAAATGAGGAAGGCCTCCTATTCATGTAAGCCTTAGTATAAAAGGCATAACCATCCTCATTTGTGTGTGGGTCTCCCATTGTATCTTTTCTCTTCTTCTTGTTTTAGAGAGAGAAACTCTCCTTAGTTTCTTTCACTAGAATCATCTACCTTGTATCTTTCTAGTTCTTCTTCATCTAATCTAATCCTTCCTTCTTAGTTTTAATCTTGTTCTTATAAGTCGTGTGTTACAATCTAACACATATTACTCCAGATTCTACAAAATGATGAATGATATGACAAGAAACAACTTGGAAGTCGCCACCATGCAAGTCAATGTGCAATTTCTACAATAAATTCAACCAGAGTGGACACGATTTGTAACTTTGATGAAACAACAAAATAAGTTGGACGAGGTCAACTATCACACGCTCTTTGACATTTTGAAACAATATCAGAATGAGGCAAATGAAATTCGAGCTGAACGGGTAGCAAAGATTTCTACTCCACTTGCTTTGGTGTCTACCAGTCACCATGTCCAATCATCGCTCTCGTGCTCCAAAGTCATACTCCACTACATCCTCCTCACCAAGATACTTTATTACATCCTCCTCACCATGATACTCCACTTCATCCAAGTCTTCAGCTCCCACAAGATCACGTGGAAAGAACCAAGAGCACCATCACCATCACCTGATCCATCATCTGAAGAGGACAATGATGAAGAACAAGCTCAGAAGGATAGGGATATGAACCTACAAATTGCTTTCATTATGAAGACCTACAAGAAAATCTTCAAACCCACCAACAACAATCTTCAAACATCATCTAACACAAGGAACCAATATGTTGAGAGTCCTCGAAGGTATGACACACGTAAACATGATGAAAGTCCTCCTAGGTATGATCGACGTAATCCAACTCATGTTGAGGGTTCTGCAAGGTATGATCGACAAACTGCTAAGTATGAAACTCAGAGGATTGCTACTGTTGCTGGGAATAGGGAAAATGTTGGAACTCAAGTGGTTCAACAAAGTTGGATTCATTGCTTTAATTGTCAAGGTTATGGGCATATGGCAAAGGAATGTAGGAAGCCGAAACGGGTTAGGGACTCTGGTTATCATAAGGAAAAGATGCTGCTATGCAAGAAGATGGAAGCTGGGGTTAAACTGTCGGCTGAGGAAGTAGAAAGGCTTGATGACACTGATGATGAAGCGTCCGACCAAGAACTTGAAGCACATTACTCGTACATGGCAAAGGTTGAAGAAGTTCTAAATGTCACTAAAGATGACAACGGTCCTATCTTTGATACTGAGCCAATCAATAAGGTACACACTGAAGAGGAATATAATGTGTTTGGTAATATTCATGAGCATTGTGAGCTACCCAAAGCTATTACTGACACATGTATGATGGAAACGGTTGATAGCAATACCACACCTGATTCATGTGCAATAATGAGTCTGAAGATGATCAACATGCAAATGAGTATGATGATGATGAGGAGCGTATTGCGCTTGCTAAGTTAATTGCTTCTTTACAAAAAGATGTCAAAGAAACGAGAAAAAGTCAAAAGCAATTAAAGAAGGCAAACGCTACGCTCACTCAAAATTTTGAAGAAAGCAAAGCTGCAGTCATAAAATCTAGTGAACTTCTTGCAAGCTGCAGATCTGAGCTTATTAAAAAAGATAAAGATCTTGCAAGGTACAAAGGGGGTGTTGTTACTACTGTAAAGGATGTTTTGGAAACTAAATACAACGAAAATCTTAAGCTTTTAGAACAAGTGAAATGTAATTATAACACCTCTTGAAGTACAGAACGACACAAAAAGTATCTTGCTACCACCAAAGTGAATGAGTTAACTCAAAAGATTGATTTTCTTCAAGAGGATAAAATTAAACTAGTCACTGCATAAACGGAAGAGGTTGCTAACTTTCAAAAAGATTTCAAAATTGAAGAAGCTAAAGACATTGACAAAGTCGTGGAACTTGAAGTTCAAATTGATTTTTATAAGAAAATTGTTTATAAAACAAATCAATCTATTCAAACCATGTGAATGTTGGCACCTCGTTCGTTTTTCAAGGGTAAAGCTAGTTTTGCTAGTCCTAATTACGTCGAGCAATCTCAATCTGAGAACCCGTGTCTATATCTTGAGGAGCCCAATGGACCGACGTTGATTGTCTAATTGCTAGGCCCGATAGTGATGAGTCATTTATTTTTGAAGAGGAGAGTAGATCACCAGTGAATAAAGACTTCGTGAAACCATATAATTATGCTTATGAAAATAGTCTTTATGAAATTTTCAAACCACAAAAACAAAAGTCTCGTGAGCAAATATTTTACGAATGTAATAAGAATTAAATGTAGACAAGTTTTTGCCACTAAGAAAACTATTGTTTCAAAATTTATTGAGTACTTGCCATATAAAGCTTTTGTAAGCAAGAGTAAGCAAGCACTTAGTTTTCTTAAACAAAATATTAAAAATTTCAAAAAGGTGGTAGATGACGACTGGAAAGAACGTGTACGTTTGAAAGGCAAGAAAGAAATTCCACACGATATAACTGTGCTTGTGAAAAGTATGTTGATTCCACTTGCGAAAGAACGCAAAAACATATTTTGGATTTTGAAACATTAATTAAGTAAGAAATGTTTGATGATTTGAAATATGTGGAGTCTCTTGAACAAGAAGTGAACGACTATCAACCTGAAAGAGACGAATTTTCTATAGCATATGATCTACTCTTACAAGAATGCCTCTCAAAAGATATTATGTGTGTTTATGTTACATCTTGTGCTGATATTGATGAATATTATGATGTTGCATGCAAATATCTTCATCAAGTCAAAGAGTGTGAACGTCTTGAAACTCAGCTTTCGAATAAAGTTGACCAAAAAGAGTTTTTGTTACTTCAACATATATATGATTCTCTTCAAAAACATTGTCATTCACTTGAACTTGCTTTGCAAAACAAAGTTAGTAGCTTTTCAAATGATACATCTTTGGAAGTAAAATTATCTGAGTCATGTCGATTACTAAACAAAAAAAGTCTTGATATTCTAGATTTGAAAGCTCAGTTACAAGAAAAAGACATAGCAATTGCAGAGTTGAAGAAACTCGTTGCTAAGATGGGTGGGAAAGGTGTGGAACCTAGCGTTAAGAAACCTGTTGTTAGACAAGCGAATGCCTATAAAGTGAATAGATCCTCTATCTTGGGAAAACCATCCGCTTTCTCAAATTCCTCGTTTGCAAAACCTGTGTTTGCCCTCAAGATGGATGGAATGGAAGGGTAACCACATATTCAACCCATAAGGGATACTCTAGCACCAAGCGTTAAGCACAATAATGTGATTAAACCAGGGATGTATAGAATGACCACTAAACCCACAAACAAAGTTAGTCAATCGCCTCAGACTTCTAGAAACATTAATACTCGTGTGTCTTCTACTATAGGAGTATTCTCTGCTGCTAGTGTTAGCCGGCCTCAGCTTAAGTGCACTCAAGTGAATGATAAGGTTTAGAAACACAAGAATCAGGGGAAGATGAATGAAGTAGAAGAACACCCTAGAAATTTGAATGTTTTTAAGAATAAAATGTTTGTAATCGCGTGTAATAATGATTTGAATACTTTGAATGATTTAAATGCTTTGAATGTTAAATTTGTTTGTGTTAAATGTGGAAAATGTGCTAATTCTAATCATTCTATGTGTATTATGAATAATGTCAAAGACGTAGTTACTGGAACTAAGAAGTAACTTGTGATGCCTATTAGTGCTAGTAAACCCAAACGCAAAGTGAACCATTCTGGTGCAAACCCCCTAAGAAAAGTATGGCATCAAACTCCACCACTAAGAACCCTAGAAGCAGAATTAGAGAATTATATGAGTCTGCTAGCAAGTCTTGGAAATGGTGGTTTGCTAATCAATGTCCTCCAGGATATAAATGGATGCCTAAGGTTATGAAAGAAAACGTGACAACCAGCGTTAGTGTGCTTTTAAGTGCTGAAACTAATGAAACTAATGAATCGGAAATCACAACTAACTTGGAATCCAATTTAGCAAATGCTCCATCGTGTTCTAATTCTTCAGCAGGTGATCGAAATAATTCTCTTCATACTGGACTCCGGATGCACGAAGCAAATGACGGGGAATCTCAAGCTTCTAATTAACTTCGTGGAGAAGTTCATGGGTACGGTCCGATTCGGAAAAGATAAATTTGCACCGATCCTAGGTTTTGGAGATTTGGTTCAGGGGAATATCACTATCAAACGGGTATACTACATCGAAGGGCTCAATCATAATCTTTTCTTGGTTGGTCCATTCTGTGATGTAGATTTTGAGGTTGTATTTAGAAAGAAGACATGTTTTGTTCGTGATTATGATGGGAATGATTTACTCACTAGTTCACGGGGTACAGATCTTTACACAATCTCACTTCAAGACACAACTTCTACAACTCCAGTTTGCTTTATGGCTAAAGCTTCAACGACTCAGACATGGTTATGGCATCAACGTCTATCTCATCTCAACTTTGATACCATCAACTTGCTTTCCAAGAAAGATATTGTGAGTGGCCTTCCAAGCCTGAAATTCATCAAAGATCATCTTTGTTCTTCTTGTGAGCTTTGTAAAGCTAAACGAAGTAGCTTCAAGACAAAGACTATACCAAGCTCTAAAGGACGGTTAGATCTTCTTCATATAGATTTGTGTCGTCTCATGCATGTTCAAAGTATCAATGGGAAGAAATACATTACGATAATTGTTGATGATTACTCAAGGTACACATGGACTCACTTCTTGAAGTCCAACGATGAAACACCCGAAGTTCTCATCAACTTCTTTAAACTGATACAACGTGGTCTTCAAGCTCAAGTAAAAGTGGTACGTACTAACAGAGGAACATAATTTTTGAATTCAACTCTGAGGAACTATTTTGAAGCCGAAGGAATTGAACATGAAACATCTATTGCTCGAACACCCGAACAAAATGGCGTTGTTGAAAGACGAAACCGTACTTTAGTTGAGGTTGCTCGAACATTATTATCCGCTTCAAAACATCCACTATTCTTTTGGGCCGAAGCCGTGTCAACCGCATGCTACACACAAAACCGATCCTTAATTATTCCAAGATACGAAAAGACACCATATCACATAATTAATGATCGAACACCTTCACTCAAACACCTTCACGTTTTTTGATGTACTTGTTACATAATACGAGATGGTGAAAATTTGGATAAGATGAAAGAGAAAGGTGATGCATGTATTCTAGTAGGATATGCAACTCAGTCTAAGGGATATAAAGTTTACAACAAGAGAACAAAATTGATAGTCGAGACTATTCATATCTGATTTGATGAATTACAAGAAATGGCACTTGAAAAAAATAGTTTAAATCCCGATCCACAACGAAAAATGACTTTTGTGCACAACCGCACGGAACATGGAACTCAAGACCACATCAATGAACCGTCACGTTCACAGCTGGTTCAAGGAAATGTTCCAAGAGCAGATATGATAGTAAACACGAAAATTAAAGAGTTGGAAATGTTATATGGACCAATGTATGATAAATATTTCACGGGGGAGAAACATGTTGTATCAAAGTCTTTCGCTGTCACTCAATATAAGAATGATGATACCGATCATCGTCAACAAAAGGATACAAATTCATCTACTTCAACACGGGTTGCTGGAGATTTATCTCCTCAGAATATCACATCAACAACCGCTCCTACAACATCCACAACTACTGTCATTGCTCCAGAGAACACAAATCAAGCAAATCATGCATTAAATAACGAAGACGAATTAATCGACCCATTCGATACACCTGTATACGAAACTGGAGAGTCTTATACTCGCCATGTTGATCCGTCAAATATGCATACATTTTATCAACGACATCCTTAAACACGTCATTGGACCCGAGATCATCCTTTGGTTCAAGTAATTGGAAACCTTTCACAGTCCGTTCGTACAAGACAACAACTTGAAACCGATGGTGAGGTTTGTATGTTCGCACTAGCTGTAAGTACAGTTGAACCAACAAATATCAAAGAAGCCTTGGCAGATCACGCTTGGATTGAATTGATGACAGATGAACATCAACAATTTGAAAGAATTAAAGTCTGGGAACTTGTTATCAGACCATACGATGTAATACCATTAAATCTTTATTGGATCTGGAAAAACAAGATGGATGAAGAAAACACGATCATCAAGAATAAATCTAGGCTAGTGGCTAAAGGGTATGACTAGAAAGAGAGTATTGATTTTGAAGAATCATTTGCACCAGTAGCTCGTATGGAAGTTGTCAGGATTTTCCCTGCTTATGTTGCACATAAGGGATTCATCGTTTATCAAATGGACGTAAAGACGGCGTTTCTTAACGGTCCTTTGAAGGAAGAAGTCAATGTCACTCAGCTGGAAGGATTTGTCAATCCTCATTATCCTAACAAGGTGTATCGTCTCCAAAAATCACTTTATGGACTCAAGCAAGCTCCAAGGGCGTGGTACGACGATCTCTCAGAATTTCTGGTATCCAAAGGTTTCTCAAAAGGTTCCATTGATCTAACTTTGTTCACTTATAAATATAGCGATGACATTTTGCTTGTGTAGATTTATGTTGATGACATTATTTTGGGTCTACAAACCCA
Source organism: Glebionis coronaria (assembly GCA_025667525.1). Lineage (NCBI taxonomy): Eukaryota > Viridiplantae > Streptophyta > Magnoliopsida > Asterales > Asteraceae > Glebionis > Glebionis coronaria. The sequence continues at coordinate 235,094,531 of CM046879.1, forward strand.
AAACTTTCAAAATGGTTTGAATAAGTAATGCACAACAAATTTGAAATGTCAATGATGGGCGAACTAAAATTCTTTCTATGAATTCAAGTTCATGAATGCCCAAGTGGTATCTTTATTAACCAAGCTAAGTATTATCAAGAGATAATAAAAAAGCATGGTATGACGTCATGTGACCCCGTTGGGACACCATTATCAACCACATGCCTAGATGCTGATTTGGAGGGAGATGCCATACATCAAACGATATATCGTTCCATGATCGGCTCCCTCATTTACTTAACAGCAAGCCAACCAAATATATCACATGCTACGTGTTATTGTCCACGATATCAAGCACGACCCACTGAAAAGCATCTCAAGGAGGTTAAACGGATCTTTCGGTACCTTAAGAATACCATTCATATGGGACTCTTGTATCCGATGGAAACCAGTTTCTTTCTAACGGCCTATTCGGATTCTGATCATGAAGGGTGTCTTGATACACGAAAAAGTACTTCTGGTGGTACATAATTTCTAGGTCAAGATAAGCTCATGGGATGGTCTTCCAAGAAGCAGGATTCCACGTCACTGTCATCAGCCGAAGCGGAGTATGTGTCTCCATCTGCGTGTTGTGCACAAGTTCTTTGGATGCGAACACAACTCACGTATTATGGCTTCCAATTTGATAAAGTACCAATGTACTGTGACTCAAAGTCTGCCATAGCCATATCCTGTAATCCGGTACAACATTCCCGCAAGAAGGACATTGATGTCAGATATCACTTCATTAAGGAACAAGTTGAAAGGGGTATTGTTGAACTATTCTTTGTTGGAAATGATTACCAATTAGCTGACTTGTTTACAAAAGTTCTTTCGAGAGAGAGGTTTGCGTATCTAGTTAGGCAAATTGGAATGAGATGTTTGACTCCAGCAAAACTGGAGATTCTGGAAAAGAAGCCTGCTTGATTCATCTATCAAACATCTACTTGTAAATATTAATGAAAAAGCAAAATACAAAATTAAAAATCTTTGATAATCCAAAAATATTCTTCTCGACATGTCTTTCAGTATCGATAATATGGGCGTGCCTAGAAATGTCAATCAATAACGACACAGGTGTGTACATAAAGCTCGAATGAAAGTTGTAAATATTTTTTCAAAACATGCCATTTCTATTTTTAATAAATGAAAATGTCTATTTTGGATATTTTTCAAACAACGGGTAGAGCAATCTATCTTGGGTTAAGCTTGTCACTAAACATTCAATATTTTGAGCTCAACACAATGCCTTGTAATTACTTTCAGATTGCAACCCGGATCTATATTCACGGGGGAGTGTACGCTTTAGTAACCTTACCCTTAGCAAAAGAAGAGGAATCTTCTTAAACTTGAGTGGATTCGTCAAGGCATTCAATGTGACAATCCGTCAATTTATGGTTTATATTTTATTCTCAAATATTATTTAAAAACATTATTTTAATGTTATATTATGAACTCACTTATTTCTGGGAAGAAATTTGGATTTACGTCTTGAAGTAGCATCGACTACGTCTAAACCGGAGGATTCTACGTTACGTGCTTATGTTTACATACACCGTTTTGGTGACAGTCCGACATTTCAGGAAATAAATTTATCCGTGAATATTATTTTGGGATTTTAATTTTGAGTTGGTTCATAAACTCACAAATTTACGAGAAGAGATTAGGACTTACGATTATAATTTAACGTCCTTTACGACTAAACCAGGAACCTTAGGATTACGTATTTACGTTTTCGAACTCCGTTTTTGATTAGACAATTTTTATTAGATTCGTTTTGTGCCGTTGATTCATAATTTATAAAAACGTTTTTCATAAAACGACCCGAGGGCACGCAAATCGAGGAAACTATAATCGAAGAATACCCGTAAATTAGTGGGATGGGACAAAAAAAGTTTATCCCACCCTACTCAAAAGAGATGGCTAAAAGAGGACACCACATCATAAGATGTGGCACCCTTTTAGCTAGAAAGCTAACACATGTTAGCATAAGCTTAACATGTAAGCTAACATAGCACAAAACCACCAAAACCACTTCATTCATACCATTTACACTTACCAACTCATGCAAACCAATCACCAAACTCTCTCATCTCTCTAAAATTCGTCCAACCATCATCAAAAACAACCCTCATTTGATCTATGTTAGCCATAAAATCATGTGTTACTCATACACATGATGATGCTACTTTGAAGCTTTGAAGATTGTAGGTGATTCAAACATCCAAGGAGAAGATTTGTTGGTGTCATAGGGCTGATTTTCCATGAGAAGTTTATAAAGGTTGGTAGACTTGAAGATGATATAAGTTTATCACAAGTTTTGCCATCAAAATCCAAGCCTTGTTCATCAAAGACTCATCTTTTCATCACTAATGGTGGTATAGAGATTGTTCTTCCTATCCTCTTGTTATTTTGATTATGTAATCTTGTATTTTCTTTATTTATGTATATTTATATGATGATGAATGATGATTAAAAATATTATGTGGGGATTTGGTGTTGATAGATTTGATAAACATGGGTAAAAAGATGGAAAACCACATGTAAAATGGTTAAAATCTTGCTAAATATGATGGCTGTATAAAAACAGTAAGTAACCAAAGGTTAAACTGATAAAATGATAAATTAGAATCCAGTTACAGTAAGTGTTAGATGTCATACACATGTGAGAGATGGCCATGCAATGGAATCATCAAAATGAGTGAGATATGATCAAAACAAAATGAGTGTACAAATCTTAATAGTCTGTTTTGTAGGGACTGTTAAGGATAGTTAAACATAGAATGTGCAGTAGCTATAACTAACTTATTTGCAGCACATAATATGAAGTTTATGCCATCCAAAAATGAGCTTCTATCTCCTTATAGAGCTCAAGATATGATAAAAATGGTGAAGATGAAACTAAAAATCAGATTTTGAAAATTAATGTTTAATAGTATTATATAAGCACTCAAACTAATATAGTATAAAAGGTGAATTAAAACCCACTAACTTATAAATTTCATTTATATAAATATTTATAAGGTTAAATAAATGGACACTTTATAAAAATGGTAGTTGAATAAGATTTATAAGTTATAAAAACTATAAACATGATTTTTACGACTTTTTCGGCTATTACCGTAAAATTAGTGTTTTTCGCCAATTAAAACTTACACGATCAGACTCGTCTAATGTAAAGTTTTTAAAAGTCATATACTGATATATAAGTACCTAATACAAGTAAAAACCGATAAAACCCGAAATATATGACATACGGACATTAACGAGCTAAGTTAGCATATTTGGATTAATAATTTAACTAAATAAGTTAAACACTTATAAAAATTACTTATTGGGCTTAACCCATTTGGGCCTAACATGTAAAGTATAAATACTGATAATACAAGTATGAAATGGATTAATACAAGTTAATGAACTTATAATAGGCTTATTGGACCTAAAACACGTAAATAGGTAAAACTAGTAAACTAGTAAAAAGTTACCAATACATAAACACTAAAACGAGTAAATGAGAATATGTAAACCCACTTGATCATCATATATATAAAATCATCATACATATACATAACTATTACTTTTATGAAGTCATTGGACAAAAGTCTAAGACAAGTATTATTTGTCTAGGTTTCCGTGATTGAAGCACGTACCGTACATCTGAATTGCCGATAACCCGCTTTCCAACATCAACGTGAGTTCATAGCTTCGAACTCTTTTAAATGTTTTTATGAAATGTTTTATAAACCCGCGAGGGAGATAACATGTTAGTTTTTATGAAATAGGACACTAGTTGTCCCGATTGTTTGTTTATTGATTTGGACCTGAATGATTGTATGACCCGATGAATGATTAAATGACCAGATAGATGAATAGAAATGGATTATTAAAGTTAGGTTATGTCACTAAAAGTCCCATTAGCATGAATTGTGAACTACCGGGATTTGGTAGACGCTTACGCATATAATAGTACTATTTGGGGACGATCACCCCAATTCGTGCCTTGACGGTTGATCCCCGTCGTGCCACATTGATTGGTAAGCGAATTTATGTATGAGAAGATTTACACAAGCGTGATTATTGTGACGACACGCTAATTTAGATGGTCAAATGAGTTTCGGCCTAGCTACCCGTTGTTTGTTGTAGTAAGTTAACAATGTCATGCGGCTTATAATAATCCAAAATAACAAAATACTGCTATACGCACTAAATTACGATATATTGCCTGACTAGCAATACGGGGTCTTACTATTGATATTATATTCGTGTTTTGGTTTTTCATAACCATATTCATATAACGGTTTTTATTTCTATACAACGTTATAAAACGTATTGTATGATATTTTTACGACATTAGTTCGTATAATGGTTTTGAAGGCGAAAGCCTATATTATGATTTTGATAAGGATTTGTATAAAATGACTTTGGCTATTTTGTGGCCTATTACAAAGATTTGTACAAAATGATTTTCTGTAATAATTTTATACCAATGTTATATTGATGGAATTTATTAAACTCTATGAATTCACTCTGCTTTATCGCTGACCTTTTCTTTTAACATGTTTTATCTCAGGTACTTGAAGGTAATTCTCGGGAAGACAACAAGAATTCATGGCCCGCACTTAAACAACATTTCCATACAAATGCTTTGTAAAAATTGTATGAAATATTATGACTTGGGACCTATGTAACTTTGATATTTATGAATGGAAATGCTTTATTATTAAACGACGCGATTTTTAAGCGTTGTCTATGATGTGAGTAATGTGCTATCCCGTAACACTAACGAGTCTTCCGCTGTATTGAATTGTATAAATTTGGGGGTGTTACATTCAAAGTCTATGAACTCAAGTTTATGCTTTTAAAAATCCATTCTTTTCAAAAGTTTGGAATTTTGAGATTTTTTAAAAAGTGTTGAACACAATTTTTTCAATAATTTTCAATAATATTTAAAATCTTTCAAAAATTGTATGTTCAACAACTCCTATCCTCAAAAGTTTAATGTGGATCTTATCCTCGTAATGACAATTCAATTGGATCAATTTTTGAGGTGGAGATTTCCTAATTCATGCTAAGATTGACACATTTTCCTCCCGAAAGTTTTCAAGTCTATTTTTAACAATATATTTTAATCAAATTTGGTATCTCTAATATCAAACGACTTTATATATTAGAGATAGGGGAGAAAATGTGATTAAAATGTGATCTAAAGACTCAAGTACTCATGGTTACGATCAAATACCCAAAACATCTTTAATTCACAACATTATTGGTGTCAAAAGGGTGGTTAGGTTTAAGTCCTATGATCCAACTACAACCGAAGGGTTCTTCCCATGGACAATCCAATAGATTATTAGAAGTCCCTAGGAAATATGGAGTAGAATGTGAACGTAGCTGAATGCCGACTAAGTATTGATGCTAGCACTGGAACAATCACAACAAGGTGCTAGTAATGATGTCTTGGTAAGCATTGAAGGGTTTGAAGAATGAAAAAGAAATCTAAGGATAAAGGGTGTAAAGAATTAGCCATCCATATAAATTAGGAAGAAAATGGGTCAACACATCATGGACCCAGTGATGTAATGCACAACCCCTTCCCAGCTAACTCAGGCTTCTCTCAAAAGAAGCTTGTTTTATTGTCACAGAGATCAACGTGACTTCTATTAACTTTCTCACTCCGAGTTAGTTGATATTGAATAGGTGGCATCTGCTCCAGCCTCCGACCACTAAAAGTGCACAAATCGAGTCTAGAGCCAAGAGATCAATCAAATCTCGTTAGGACACACGGAATAATGATGAAGAGAGTCCTATGCTATATCCTTGCGATATTGCTAGAACACTCAGCGTGATACTACTTAGTATTCACAATGATGAGTGGAAATCCTTCCAGTGTTAACATCAAACACCACTGCGGTAGGTCATGTGTAAGATTCTGTATGAATTGAACATGTGTAAACTGAAAGCAACAGTGGTTTGTTTCTTTATCGATTCAAACTCGTTTCAGGTTTCTACGCAATATCTTTATGGTCTTGCCAGAACATTTAGAGTGATATTCATTAATATTCACAGTGACGAGTGGAAATCCTTCTAGCGTCAACATCAAACAACGCTACGGTAGGTAACTTGTGAGATTCTTTATGAATCAATCTTGTGTCAACTCGAAAGCAACAATGGTAAGATTCTTAATGAATATAACTTGTTCTAGGAATTTGAATTGACGACTATAATCAAGCGGATATTTATCCAATTGATTTACTCTTTATGTTCGCAGTCTTGCTTTGAGACGGTCGAGTAAAGAGAACGGATATTACAACCGCAAAACCCTGTCAAGGAGGTTCTTAATTGAATCTACCTAATCATTTCAAACCAAGGTTTTGAATAAAACATTTCAAAATCTTTCAAAATCTTTTTAAAACCAAGGTTTTGAATAAAACAGTTCAAAATCTTTTAACTATAAACATTTTCAAAAAATGTCTAAAAATCTTTTGACTATAATGGTGCCGAAGAATTCTCGAGTTACTAACAAGGCCAGAATGAGAAGTGTTATTTTAATTTATATATAACTTGGATAATATATATACATATGATGTAATTTGATTACATGATTGTTTGATGATTAGTTCTATATTTATACGAGGTATTTATATGACGTAGATTGTCACAAGAAACCCTAACTCCCATAGCAAATCAAACGAAGCTATTCCCGTAGGAATTCTAGCTATCCTAGATCTAAACCAAATTGTGGATATTTATGATCCCAACAAAATGGTTGATATTTGTAGAAATGTTGATATTAGTTGATTGCGATATTGAAGAAGAATTGGCGAGATTAAATCTGATATCGATGTCATGACGATCTTTCCTTATAGAGTGGAGTTTGACAAAACGATACCACCTGGAAAGGTGTCATCTGATTCATTGTCACCCAATTCTTAAATTTGAATCGAAAGGGTGAATGTTACACTTGAGGCTATCATTGGAACCATTACCCAAAAGCCTCATGTCACTAGTACCTTTCCGAGAAGTCTAATTGAATAATCGAGTCATTTTACTAGTGACTCATTTGATAGCTATTCTTTTAAGAGCAATAGGATTGGAAATTAAGTGTTGATCATATCGAGCTTTTATTGCCCTATTAAGGTTTATAAATAAGGTTGAAAGTATTGGAGAATGAGGTAGGATATTGCATTGAGTATAAGTTGATTGAAACTTGAATAAAGTAAAAATTTAACCCGTATGGAATATGAGATTATTAAGAGGAAGTCATTAAGCCGTTAAGTTTTGTGATTGAATTATAAGGTTTAAATGATTGTTAGTTCGTGTTAAGGTTTGTTCCTATACCATTGTCCAATAATGAGGATGCCCAGTGTCCAGGAAATAAATTGAAGAAATCTTCTTTTGAATATGGACCGATAGATCTTCCGGGACAGGTGGAACCCCCATTACTCTTGTAGATTAGTATTCATTGTGATATCTTTTAAAAATCCCTAACTTAATTAAGATATCAGTTGGTAGGATGAGTTCTTGGAATTGTTTGACATAGTGACACGTAATGTGTTACGGTGCAATTTGACTTGTTTGTGATTAATGAAAAGACTACCTTTGATTACTAAATTCTACATGTATCGATGTTATCTATCTTTTATTGCTTCATCCTAATAATTGAATTAGTGATGCAACCATTGAACAAGTACTCATCTCGATTTGAGTTACGTTGTGGATTATTCTCTTTTTATTCCTGAGTACCATCGAGGTCATGAACCTCATGATTATTTGGCTAAAGCTCATTTCCTATCATATTGTAGTTAGTCCTTGATGAACAAGATTTCATCACTCTATGGCAGATCACTCATTGTTTTTATAAGATAAAACAATATCCCTTGAGAAAAATTGAATTTTCATCACCATATGGATTATTTAAAGTGAGACTTATAAATAATCGTTATCGAAATGAAGTTGTTTATAAAACACCTTGGAAAACTTAATTGTTTTCATAACAAAGAAAATCTTTGTAAATTTATTTTTGATTCTTATCTAAGAATTTAGCATGAAAATGTTTTTATTATAAACATGATGATAAAATTTTGACGAACTGAGTATTGCATCGTTAATCTTGAAATTGTATATAGTTGCGCGCATACATACAATTTAGAAGGGACCATGCAAGACTGATTAGTAGTCACCATAAAATTGATTAATAAACACTACATTTTCGTTGAAGTTGTGAAAGATTAAATTTTATGAGATCTGCAAGAAGTGAAAAATAGGGACATATTGATAGGGACACCTACATATGTGCCCGTACTATTTATTCTTCTGAGTCAAATTTACTCATCTATAGATATTGTCTTAATTGACAATTGATATTCCCTTCTTGTCCAATTCTCCCGTGGTGAGATTCTTTGGAAAAGTATCTGATTACCGAGTGTTGATACCCGACTGGATGTATCGACATTCCTATCATTTCTTTTGATTGGATTTCATTTGAATGACCTGGGTAACGATCTGAGGAGCTTTCGAATGCGTACTCAAATTATGAAAACATGGAATATATTCATATTCATTAAATGTTTTCATCTGTATCTGATTTGAAATTCTCTTGCGTAGATTATGCGTTGACCTTACTCTTTTAATGGTAGTTGTGTCTCCATATATCCTTGAATTTGTGAAAGATTATGAATTATTATTAGTCTTTTGAGAAATTCATATCTTATCGACGGCAATGAAACTGGAAAGTTGATAGTGCCAGTAGAATAGATTGATTGATTATGACATAACGACATTGTCTTAATTGATGGGAACTCGAGTAGAATTCCCCTAAATGATAAGATGTTGATTATCAAAAGTGATCTAAATAATTCTTGATGGGTGACCATATCCTGCATTTAGACTTGAAATTATATCGCGAATGGTTATGAACTAGTCATAGATATTATAATCTAGAATGAACTTAAAGTAAATGTAAAAAAAATGTTCATGTTATTTGAGACTTTAGGAGGTATTTGCTGGTGAATTATCTAGACTTTCGCCATTAAGGAAAGTTGAACTTTGGTATTGATTAATATTCCCGCTGCTGCACCAGTGGCTTGTGCACTGTACGTCAGCACCATCTAAATTAAAAGAATTACCCTACAACTGAGGGAGTTATAGGAGAAGACTTTTATTCTACCAAGCTCGTCATCATGAAGAGCTATGGTGTGATCATTTCTTATGTTTATTAATTACCGTGAACTAAGTAAATTGACGATTAAAATCTATATCCACTACCCAAGATGATAGATTTGTTCGATCATTTACAAGGTTCTAGCGTATATTCGAAAATTTGATTCACGGCATGGTTATCATCAACTTCGCGTCCGCGAAAAGATTATCTATTCTAATTACTACATCCAGAACTTGTGATGAACATTATTAGTTTCACGTGATGTCGTTTGGATGGACTAATACACATGTAGCATCCATAAATTTGGTGAATCTCGTGTGTAGGCTGTAATTTAATAAATCCATGCTTGTGATCATCAGGGACCATCTGTTTGTTTGTAAGAATAGGAAGGAGTTATTAATTATTTATAGACTGCCCTGAATTGGCCGAGTAGTGAAAACCTGTACCTTAAATATTTAACATTTGATTAAAGATTAAATCTTTTATATTATTTGACCGTGTGATTAATAAATAATGGAATCTATATTGCCTCTTAAAAAATTTGAGCCATTTGAGACTTTGGGTTTTACCAAAAAGAAAGTGCAAATATGTTTTGACAAATGTTTTATCAAACAGAGCTTTTAAGGGATTATTCACTTATACCCAGAACATTTAACTAAACTCCTTTTTAGGGGTAAATGTTTGTGTATGCCTCATGACAACCTAAGAGGGATTGAGGAAACAATGACATAAAATTTGAAACGACAATTTTTGCTTGTCAAATAAGAAAATTGTGACAAAAGTATAAACAAAGATTTTTCGAACATTTACGAATGTCACTAATTATTTTCAGTAAATCAACAAAAATCGTGTTAATTAAATTCAAGTTTATTCTTTTGAACATTTTCCTATAAATGGACGAACCGAGAAATTTAAAACTTTTTACGTTTACGTTTCATATAATTAAATATCTATTATTTAATTACTAGCAATAGTTATCGACGCTTTAGACGTCGGATTGAGTATAACGGATAAAAATGATAGTTGAGAAGAAACTAAAACTCAGAAAACGTGAAGAAATGATTTTTGAATAAATACAGACATGATAATTATTTCATCAGGGAAGATGAATGTAGGTACTGACACATAATATAGAAAGGATAAAGAATCAATTAGGATTGTGTTCCTTAATAATGACGGTGCAAAGTAATTTGCCCGAACATTTAGAAATAATTGATGCCTGTAAGAAGGATAATATAAATAATAAAAGGGGGTTCGCGGCTAATGTGAACCATTAGAATTGAGAAGCCGATGGCTCTAAATGATTAAAAGGCCACTTGTGATTGTCTAAATATGGAGGATTGTGAGATATAGTTATGTTGGAATCTTGTAAGTATAAGTATTTTATTCATGACATATATGATTTAATGTATTTTTATCTGAAGAAGTTGTACTAATGGCAAATTATGAAGGCAGACATCGCCTCATACATTAGTAAACGTCTAACTATTACGAAGGTCATCATCTGAATTTGATTCGATTTGGGTCATCGTCGACAGACTGACCAAATCTGCTAATATCATTCCTGTTAATGATAGATTCTTGATGAAGAAATTGACTCTTTTGTATTTAAAGGAGTTATATAAGCATGGTGTGCCTGTATCGATCATCTCTATCAATATCTTCGCTTCGCATCGAATTTCTAGAGGTTTGCTTAGAAGTCATTGGGAACGAACCTTGATGAGAGAGTACTGTGTACCACCCCAATCGAAGGGACGAGGTAAAGTAACGATACAAAATACTATAAGTGTTGTTTTATGCTTGAATGATTGACCTTTGGTAATGAACCGTATAATCGCTTTCCTTAGGAAAGATTATCATTGATAATTATCGTATTAGGATCGAGATCGAATCTTGTGAGGATATATATTAGAGCATCTATAAGCAGGAGTTGGGATGAAGACACCCGACATACACCCATTGTGAGTTGGACATGTTTTTTTAGGTTTAAGGTTTCCTATGATGGCGAACCTAACCTTACAAAATGCTCAACCCGTAAGACCTGAAATGATTGTTGAAATTAGGATTTGATTATTGACTGCCGGTAGTGGGCAGGAGGTTATGTGAATATGAATTGTATATCTTCAAGTGCCAGATGGGTAGCGAAGTTATGCTAAAAAATTTAAACATGGAAAAATGAATGGATGATCTGAAAGATCATGGGATATAAGTCCCCATTGTATGGGACCATTGAGATGATGTAAAATATTGGTTTGAAAGGCATATAAGCTGGATCTACCCTAGGACTTCAAGACCTGCACGAATTATGTTTCGTATATCGAACTTGATGAAATGTCTATCAAGTAAGAATCTGATTGTTTCTTAGTAAAGTTTAGATCGCCGAAAAGTTGCATTCATCGAAAACCCGTGAACATCATGGATAGAGAAAGTAAGTCAACATTAAGCCAGATCGTATTCCCGTAGTTATGTTTGAAGAAACTAGCGTATTGTAATGAATTACACTTGTGAGAAAAGACCGAATGTGGAGGAAATACCCACATGGATTTAACTCTATAAGAAGCGAGTAGTAAGATAAGATGATCTTTGAGGACAAAGATACTGTTTAGGGGTAAATGCTGTGACAATCCGTCAATTTATGGTTTATATTTTATTCTCAAATATTATTTAAAAACATTATTTTAATTTTATATTATGAACTCACTTATTTCTGGGAAGAAATTTGGATTTACGTCTTGAAGTAGCATCGACTACGTCTAAACCGGAGGATTCTATGTTACGTGCTTACGTTTACATACACCGTTTTGGTGACAGTCCGACATTTCAGGAAATAAATTTATCCGTGAATATTATTTTGGGATTTTAATTTTGAGTTGGTTCATAAACTCACAAATTTACGAGAAGAGATTAGGACTTACGATTTTAATTTAACGTCCTTTACGACTAAACCAGAAACCTTAGGATTACGTATTTACGTTTTCGAACTCCGTTTTTGATGAGACAATTTTTATTAGATTCGTTTTGTGTCGTTGATTCATAATTTATAAATACGTTTTTCGTAAAACGACCCGAGGGCACGCAAATCGAGGAAACTAGAACCGAAGAATACCCGTAAATTAGTGGGATGGGACAAAACAAGTTTATCTCACCCCACTCAAAAGAGATGGCCAAAAGAGGACAACACATCATAAGATGTGTCACCCTTTTAGCTAGAAAGCTAACACATGTTAGCATAAGCTTAACATGTAAGTAACTTAGCACAAAACCACCAAAACCACTTCATTCATACCATTTACACTTAGCAAATCATGCAAACCAATCACCAAACTCTCTCATCTCTCTAAAATTCGTCCAACCATCATCAAAAAACAACCCTCATTTGATCTATGTTAGCCATAAAATCATGTGTTACTTATACACATGATGATGCTACTTTGAAGCTTTAAAGATTGGAGGTGATTCTAACATCCAAGGAGAAGATTTGTTGGTGTCATAGGGCTGATTTTCCATGAGATGTTTATAAAGGTTGGTAGACTTGAAGATGATATTGGTTTATCACAAGTTTTGCCATCAAAATCCAAGCCTTGTTCTCTAGAGACTCATCTTTTCATCACAAATGGTGGTATAGAGATTGTTCTTCCTATCCTCTTGTTATTTTGATTATGTAATCTTGTATTTTCTTTATTTATGTATATGTATATGATGATGAATGATGATTAAAAATATTATGTGGGGATTTGGTGTTGATATATTTGATAAACATGGGTAAAAAGATGGAAAACCACATGTAAAATGGTTAAAATCTTGCTAAATATGATGGCTGTATAAAAACAGTAAGTAACCAAAGGTTAAACTGATAAAATGATAAATTGGAATCCATTTACAATAAGTGTTAGATGTCATACACATGTGAGAGATGGCCATGCAATGGAATCATCAAAATGAGTGAGATATGATCAAAACAAAATGAGTGTACCAATCTTAATAGTCTGTTTTGTAGGGACTGTTAAGGATAGTTAAACATAGAATGAGCAGTAGCTATAACTAACTTATTTGCAGCACATAATATGACGTTTATGACATCCAAAAATGAGCTTCTATCTCCTTATAGAACTCAAGATATGATAAAAATGGTGAAGATGAAACTAAAAATCAGATTTTGAAGAATTAATGTTTAATAGTATTATATAAGCACTCAAACTAATATAGTATAAAAGGTGAATAAAAACCCACTAACTTATAAATTTCATTTATATAAATATGTATAAGGTTAAATAAATGGACACTTTATAAAAATGGTAGTTGAATAAGATTTATAAGTTATAAAAACTATAAACATGATTTTTACGACTTTTTCGGCTATTACCGTAAAATTAGTGTTTTTCGCCAATTAAAACTTAGACGATCAGACTCGTCTAATGTAAAGTTTTTAAAAGTAATATACTGATATATAAGTACCTAATACAAGTAAAAACCGATAAAACCCGAACTATATGACATACGGACATTAACGAGCTAAGTTAGCATATTTGGACTAATAATTTAACTAAATAAGTTAAACACTTATAAAAATTACTTATTGGGCTTAACCCATTTGGGCCTAACATGTAAAGTATAAATACTGATAATACAAGTATGAAATGGATTAATACAAGTTAATGAACTTATAATAGGCTTATTGGACCTAAAACACGTAAATAGGTAAAACTAGTAAACTAGTACAAAGTTACCAATACATAAACACTAAAACGAGTAAATGAGAATATGTATACCCACTTGATCATCATATATATAAAATCATCATACATATACATAACTATTACTTTTATGAAGTCATTGGACAAAAGTCTAAGACAAGTATTATTTGTCTAGGTTTCCGTGATTGAAGCACGTACCGTACATCTGAATTGCCGATAACCCGCTTTCCAACATCAACGTGAGTTCATAGCTTCGAACTCTTTTAAATGCTTTTATGAAATGTTTTATAAACCCGCGAGGGAGATAACATGTTAGTTTTTATGAAATAGGACACTAGTTGTCCCGATTGTTTGTTTATTGATTTGGACCTGAATGATTGTATGACCCGATGAATGATTAAATGACCCGATAGATGAATAGAAATGGATTATTAAAGTTAGGTTATGTCACTAAAAGTCCCATTAGCATGAATTGTGAACTACCAGGATTTGGTAGACGCTTACGCATATAATAGTACTATTTGGGGACGATCACCCCAATTCGTGCCTTGACGGTTGATCCCCGTCGTGCCACATTGATTGGTAAGCGAATTTATGTATGAGAAGATTTACACAAGCGTGATTATTGTGACGACACGCTAATTTAGATGGGCAAATGAGTTTCGGGCTAGCTACCCGTTGTTTGTTGTAGTAAGTTAACAATGTCATGCGGCTTATAATAATCCAAAATAACAAAATACTGCTATACGCACTAAATTACGATATATTGCCTGACTAGCAATACGGGGTCTTACTATTGATATTATATTCGTGTTTTGGTTTTTCATAACCATATTCATATAACGGTTTTTATTTCTATACAACGTTATAAAACGTATTGTATGATATTTTTACGACATTAGTTCGTATAATGGTTTTGAAGGCGAAAGCCTATATTATGATTTTGATAAGGATTTGTATAAAATGACTTTGGCTATTTTGTGGCCTATTACAAAGATTTGTACAAAATGATTTTCTGTAATAATTTTATATCGATGTTATATTGATGGAATTTATTAAACTCTATGAATTCACTCTGCTTTATCGCCGACCTTTTCTTTTAACATGTTTTATCTCAGGTACTTGAAGGTAATTCTCGGGAAGACAACAAGAATTCATGGCCCGCACTTAAACAACATTTCCATACAAATGCTTTGTAAAAATTGTATGAAATATTATGACTTGGGACCTATGTAACTTTGATATTTATGAATGGAAATGCTTTATTATTAAACGACGCGATTTTTAAGCGTTGTCTATGATGTGAGTAATGTGCTATCCCGTAACACCAACGAGTCTTCCGCTGTATTGAATTGTATAAATTTGGGGGTGTTACATTCAAAGTCTATGAACTCAAGTTTATTCTTTTAAAAATCCATTCTTTTCAAAAGTTTGGAATTTTGAGATTTTTTAAAAAGTGTTCACAATTTTTTCAATAATTTTCAATAATATTTAAAATCTTTCAAAAATTGTATGTTCAACAACTCCTATCCTCAAAAGTTTAATGTGGATCTTATCCTCGTAATGACAATTCAATTGGATCAATTTTTGAGGGGGAGATTTCCTAATTCATGATAAGATTGACACATGTTCCTCCCGAAAGTTTTCAAGTCTATTTTTAACAATATATTTTAATCAAATTTGGTATCTCTAATATCAAACGACTTTATATATTAGAGATAGGGGAGAAAATGTGATTAAAATGTGATCTAAAGACTCAAGTACTCATGGTTACGATCAAATACCCAAAACATCTTTAATTCACAACATTATTGGTGTCAAAAGGGTGGTTAGGTTTAAGTCCTATGATCCAACTAGAACCGAAGGGTTCTTCAAAGGACAATCCAATAGATTATTAGAAGTCCCTAGGAAATATGGCGTAGAATGTGAACGTAGCTGAATGCCGACTAAGTATTGATGCTAGCACTGGAACAATCACAACAAGGTGCTAATAATGATGTCTTGGTAAGCATTGAAGGGGTTGAAGAATGAAAAAGAAATCTAAGGATAAAGGGTGTAAAGAATTATCCATCCATACAAATTAGGAAGAAAATGGGTCAACACATCATGGACCCAGTGATGTAATGCACAACCCCTTCCCAGCTAACTCAGGCTTCTCTCAAAAGAAGCTTGTTTTATTGTCACAGAGATCAACGTGACTTCTATTAACTTTCTCACTCCGAGTTAGTTGATATTGAATAGGTGGCATCTGCTCCAGCCTCCGACCACTAAAAGTGCACAAATCGAGTCTAGAGCCAAGAGATCAATCAAATCTCGTCAGGACACACGGAATGATGATGAAGAGAGTCCTATGCTATATCCTTGCGATATTGCTAGAACACTCAGCGTGATACTACTTAGTATTCACAATGATGAGTGGAAATCCTTCCAGTGTTAACATCAAACACCACTGCGGTAGGTCATGTGTAAGATTCTGTATGAATTGAACATGTGTAAACTGAAAGCAACAGTGGTTTGTTTCTTTATCGATTCAAACTCGTTTCAGGTTTCTACGCAATATCTTTATGGTCTTGCCAAAACATTTAGAGTGATATTCATTAATATTCACAGTGACGAGTGGAAATCCTTCTGGCGTGAACATCAAACAACGCTACGGTAGGTAACTTGTGAGATTCTTTATGAATCAATCTTGTGTCAACTGGAAAGCAACAATGGTAAGATTCTTAATGAATATAACTTGTTCTAGGAATTTGAATTGACGACTATAATCAAGCGGATATTTATCCAATTGATTTACTCTTTATGTTCGCAGTCTTGCTTTGAGACAGTCGAGTAAAGAGAACGGATATTACAACTGCAAAACCCTGTCAAGGAGGTTCTTAATTGAATCTACCTAATCATTTCAAACCAAGGTTTTGAATAAAACATTTCAAAATCTTTCAAAATCTTTTTAAAACCAAGGTTTTGAATAAAACAGTTCAAAATCTTTTAACTATAAATATTTTCTAAAAATGTCTAAAAATCTTTTGACTATAATGGTGCCGAAGAATTCTCGAGTTACCGACAAGGCCAGACTGAGAAGTGTTATTTTAATTTATATATAACTTGGATAATATATATACATATGATGTAATTTGATTACATGATTGTTTGATGATTAGTTCTATATTTATACGAGGTATTTATACGACGTAGATTGGCACAAGAAACCCTAACTCCCATAGCAAATCAAACGAAGCTATTCCCGTAGGAATTCTAGCTATCCTAGATCTAAACCAAATTGTGGATATTTATGATCCCAACAAAATGGTTGATATTTGTAGAAATGTTGATATTAGTTGATTGCGATATTGAAGAAGAATTGGCGAGATTAAATCTTATATCGATGTCATGACGATCTTTCCTTATAGAGTGGAGTTTGACAAAACGATACCACCTGGAAAGGTGTCATCTGATTCATTGTCACCCAATTCTTAAATTTGAATCGAAAGGGTGAATGTTACACTTGAGGCTGTCATTGGAACCATTACCCAAAAGCCTCATGTCACTAGTACCTTTCCGAGAAGTCTAATTGAATGATCGAGTCATTTCATACTAGTGACTCATTTGATAGCTATTCTTTTAAGAGCTATAGGATTGGAAATTAAGTGTTGATCATATCGAGCTTTTATTGCCCTATTAAGGTTTATAAATAAGGTTGAAAGTATTGGAGAATGAGGTAGGATATTGCATTGAGTATAAGTTGATTGAAACTTGAATAAAGTAAAAATTTAACCCGTATAGAATATGAGATTATTAAGAGGAAGTCATTAAGCCGTTAAGTTTTGTGATTGAATTATAAGGTTTAAATGATTGTTAGTTCGTGTTAAGGTTTGTTCCTATACCATTGTCCAATAATGAGGATGCCTAGTGTCTAGGAAATAAATTGAAGAAATCTTCTTTTGAATATGGACCGATAGATCTTCCGGGATAGGTGGAACCCCCATTACTCTTGTAGATTAGTATTCATTGTGATATCTTTTAAAAATCCCTAACTTAATTAAGATATCAGTTGGTAGGATGAGTTCTTGGAATTGTATGACATAGTGACACGTAATGTGTTACGGTGCAATTTGACTTGTTTGTGATTAATGAAAAGACTACCTTTGATTGCTAAATTGTACATGTATCGATGTTATCTATCTTTTATTGCTTCATCCTAATAATTGAATTAGTGCTGCAACCATTGAACAAGTACTCATCTCGATTTGAGTTACGTTGTGGATTATTCTCTTTTTATTCCTGAGTACCATCGAGGTCATGAACCTCATGATTATTTGGCTAAAGCTCATTTCCTATCATATTGTAGTTAGTCCTTGGTGAACAAGATTTCATCACTCTATGGCAGATCACTCATTGTTTTTATAAGATAAAACAGTATCCCTTGAGAAAAATTAAATTTTCATCACCATATGGATTATTTAAAGTGAGACTTATAAATAATCGTTATCGAAATGAAGTTGTTTATAAAACACCTTGGAAAACTTAATTATTTTCATAACAAAGAAAATATTTGTAAATTTATTTTTGATTCTTATCTAAGAATTAAGCATGAAAATGTTTTTATTATAAACATGATGATAAAATTTTGACGAACTGAGTATTGCATCGTTAATCTTGAAATTGTATATAGTTGCGCGCCTACATACAATTTAGAAGGGACCATGCAAGACTGATTACTAGTCACCATAAAATTGATTAATAAACACTACATTTTCGTTGAAGTTGTGAAAGATTAAATTTTATGAGATCTGCAAGAAGTGAAAAATAGGGACATATTGATAGGGACACCTACATATGTGCCCGTACTATTTATTCTTCTGAGTCGAATTTACTCATCTATAGATATTGTCTTAATTGACAATTGATATTCCCTTCTTGTCCAATTCTCCCGTGGTGAGATTCTTTGGAAAAGTATCTGATTACCGAGTGTTGATACCCGACTGGATGTATCGACATTCCTATCATTTCTTTTGATTGGATTTCATTTGAATGACCTGGGTAACGATCTGAGGAGCTTTCGAATGCGTACTCAAATTATGAAAACATGGAATATATTCATATTCATTAAATGTTTTCATCTGTATCTGATTTGAAATTCTCTTGCGTAGATTATGCGTTGACCTTACTCTTTTAATGGTAGTTGTGTCTCCATATATCCTTGAATTTGTGAAAGATTATGAATTATTATTAGTCTTTTGAGAAATTCATATCTTATCGACGGCAATGAAACTGGAAAGTTGATAGTGCCAGTAGAATGGATTGATTGATTATGACATAACGACATTGTCTTAATTGATGGGAACTCGAGTAGAATTCCCCTAAATGATAAGATGTTGATTATCAAAAGTGATCTAAATAATTCTTGATGGGTGACCATATCCTGCATTTAGACTTGAAATTATATCGTGAATGGTTATGAACTAGTCATAGATATTATAATCTAGAATGAACTTAAAGTAAATGTAAAAAAAATGTTCATGTTATTTGAGACTTTAGGAGGTATTTGCTGGTGAATTATCTAGACTTTCACCATTAAGGAAAGTTGAACTTTGGTATTGATTAATATTCCCGCTGCTGCACCTGTGGCTTGTGCACTGTACGTCAGCACCATCTAAATTAAAAGAATTACCCTACAACTGAGGGACTTGTAGGAGAAGACTTTTATTCTACCAAGCTCGTCATCATGAAGAGCTATGGTGTGATCATTTCTTATGTTTATTAATTACCGTGAACTAAGTAAATTGACGATTAAAATCTATATCCACTACCCAAGATGATAGATTTGTTCGATCATTTACAAGGTTCTAGCGTATATTCGAAAATTTGATTCACGGCATGGTTATCATCAACTTCGCGTCCGCGAAAAGATTATCTATTCCAATTACTACATCCAGAACTTGTGATGAACATTATTAGTTTCACGTGATGTCGTTTGGATGGACTAATACACATGTAGCATCCATAAATTTGGTGAATCTCGTGTGTAGGCTGTAATTTAATAAATCCATGCTTGTGATCATCAGGGACCATCTGTTTGTTTGTAAGAATAGGAAGGAGTTATTAATTATTTATAGACTGCCCTGAATTGGCCGAGTAGTGAAAACCTGTACCTTAAATATTTAACATTTGATTAAAGATTAAATCCTTTATATTATTTGACCGTGTGATTAATAAATAATGGAATCTATATTGCCTCTTAAAAAATTTGAGCCATTTGAGACTTTGGGTTTTACCAAAAAGAAAGTGCAAATATGTTTTGACAAATGTTTTATCAAACAGAACTTTTAAGGGATTATTCACTTATACCCAGAACATTTAACTAAACTCCTGTTTAGGGGTAAATGTTTGTGTATGCCTCAAGACAACCTAAGAGGGATTGAGGAAACCATGACATAAAATTTGAAACGACAATTTTTGCTTGTCAAATAAGAAAATTGTGACCAAAGTATAAACAAAGATTTTTCGAACATTTACGAATGTCACTAATTATTTTCAGTAAATCAACAAAAATCGTGTTAATTAAATTCAAGTTTATTCTTTTGAACATTTTCCTATAAATGGACGAACCGAGAAATTTAAAACTTTTTACGTTTACGTTTCATAAAATTAAATATCTATTATTTAATTACTAGCAATAGTTATCGACGCTTTAGACGTCGGATTGAGTATAACGGATAAAAATGATAGTTGAGAAGAAACTAAAACTCAGAAAACGTGAAGAAATAATTTTTGAATAAATACAGACATGATAATTATTTCATCAGGGAAGATGAATGTAGATACTGACACATAATATAGAAAGGATAAAGAATCAATTAGGATTGTGTTCCTTAATAATGACGGTGCAAAGTAATTTGTCCGAACATTTAGAAATAATTGATGCCTGTAAGAAGGATAATATAAATAATAAAAGGGGGTTCGCGGCTAATGTGAACCATTAGAATTGAGAAGCCGATGGCTCTAAATGATTAAAAGGCCACTTGTGATTGTCCAAATATGGAGGATTGTGAGATATAGTTATGTTGGAATCTTGTAAGTATAAGTATTTTATTCATGACATATATGATTTAATGTATTTTTATCTGAAGAAGTTGTACTAATGGAAAATTATGAAGGAAGACATCGCCTCATACATTAGTAAACGTCTAACTATTACGAAGGTCATCATCTGAATTTGATTCGATTTGGGTCATCGTCGATAGACTGACCAAATCTGCTAATATCATTCCTGTTAATGATAGATTCTTGATGAAGAAATTGACTCTTTTGTATTTAAAGGAGTTATATAAGCATGGTGTGCCTGTATCGATCATCTCTATCAAGATCTTCGCTTCGCATCGAATTTCTAGAGGTTTGCTTAGAAGTCATTGGGAACGAACCTTGATAAGAGAGTATTGTGTACCACCCCAATCGAAGGGACGAGGTAAAGTAACGATACAAAATACTATAAGTGTTGTTTTATGCTTGAATGATTGACCTTTGGTAATGAACCGTATAATCGCTTTCCTTAGGAAAGATTATCATTGATAATTATCGTATTAGGATCGAGATCGAATCTTGTGAGGATATATATTAGAGCATCTATAAGCAGGAGTTGGGATGAAGACACCCGACATACACCCATTGTGAGTTGGACATGTTTTTTTAGGTTTAAGGTTTCCTATGATGGCGAACCTAACCTTACAAAATACTCGACCCGTAAGACCTGAAATGATTGTTGAAATTAGGATTTGATTATTGACTGCCGGTAGTGGGCAGGAGGTTATGTGAATATGAATTGTATATCTTGAAGTGCCAGATGGGTAGCGAAGTTATGCTAAAAAATTTAAACATGGAAAAATGAATGGATGATCTGAAAGATCATGGGATATAAGTCCCCATTGTATGGGACCATTGAGATGATGTAAAATATTGGTTTGAAAGGCATATAAGCTGGATCTACCCTAGGACTTCAAGACCTGCACGAATTATGTTTCGTATATCGAACTTGATGAAATGTCTATCAAGTAAGAATCTGATTGTTTCTTAGTAAAGTTTAGATCGCCGAAAAGTTGCATTCATCGAAAACCCGTGAACATCATGGATAGAGAAAGTAAGTCAACATTAAGCCAGATCGTATTCCCGTAGTTATGTTTGAAGAAACTCGCGTATTGTAATGAATACACTTGTGAGAAAAGACCGAATGTGGAGGAAATACCCACATGGATTTAACTCTATAAGAAGCGAGTAGTAAGATAAGATGATCTTTGAGGACAAAGATACTGTTTAGGGGTAAATGCTGTGACAATCCGTCAATTTATGGTTTATATTTTATTCTCAAATATTATTTAAAAACATTATTTTAATTTTATATTATGAACTCACTTATTTCTGGGAAGAAATTTGGATTTACGTCTTGAAGTAGCATCGACTACGTCTAAACCGGAGGATTCTATGTTACGTGCTTACGTTTACATACACCGTTTTGGTGACAGTCCGACATTTCAGGAAATAAATTTATCCGTGAATATTATTTTGGGATTTTAATTTTGAGTTGGTTCATAAACTCACAAATTTACGAGAAGAGATTAGGACTTACGATTTTAATTTAACGTCCTTTACGACTAAACCAGAAACCTTAGGATTACGTATTTACGTTTTCGAACTCCGTTTTTGATGAGACAATTTTTATTAGATTCGTTTTGTGTCGTTGATTCATAATTTATAAATACGTTTTTCGTAAAACGACCCGAGGGCACGCAAATCGAGGAAACTAGAACCGAAGAATACCCGTAAATTAGTGGGATGGGACAAAACAAGTTTATCTCACCCCACTCAAAAGAGATGGCCAAAAGAGGACAACACATCATAAGATGTGTCACCCTTTTAGCTAGAAAGCTAACACATGTTAGCATAAGCTTAACATGTAAGTAACTTAGCACAAAACCACCAAAACCACTTCATTCATACCATTTACACTTAGCAAATCATGCAAACCAATCACCAAACTCTCTCATCTCTCTAAAATTCGTCCAACCATCATCAAAAAACAACCCTCATTTGATCTATGTTAGCCATAAAATCATGTGTTACTTATACACATGATGATGCTACTTTGAAGCTTTAAAGATTGGAGGTGATTCTAACATCCAAGGAGAAGATTTGTTGGTGTCATAGGGCTGATTTTCCATGAGATGTTTATAAAGGTTGGTAGACTTGAAGATGATATTGGTTTATCACAAGTTTTGCCATCAAAATCCAAGCCTTGTTCTCTAGAGACTCATCTTTTCATCACAAATGGTGGTATAGAGATTGTTCTTCCTATCCTCTTGTTATTTTGATTATGTAATCTTGTATTTTCTTTATTTATGTATATGTATATGATGATGAATGATGATTAAAAATATTATGTGGGGATTTGGTGTTGATATATTTGATAAACATGGGTAAAAAGATGGAAAACCACATGTAAAATGGTTAAAATCTTGCTAAATATGATGGCTGTATAAAAACAGTAAGTAACCAAAGGTTAAACTGATAAAATGATAAATTGGAATCCATTTACAATAAGTGTTAGATGTCATACACATGTGAGAGATGGCCATGCAATGGAATCATCAAAATGAGTGAGATATGATCAAAACAAAATGAGTGTACCAATCTTAATAGTCTGTTTTGTAGGGACTGTTAAGGATAGTTAAACATAGAATGAGCAGTAGCTATAACTAACTTATTTGCAGCACATAATATGACGTTTATGACATCCAAAAATGAGCTTCTATCTCCTTATAGAACTCAAGATATGATAAAAATGGTGAAGATGAAACTAAAAATCAGATTTTGAAGAATTAATGTTTAATAGTATTATATAAGCACTCAAACTAATATAGTATAAAAGGTGAATAAAAACCCACTAACTTATAAATTTCATTTATATAAATATGTATAAGGTTAAATAAATGGACACTTTATAAAAATGGTAGTTGAATAAGATTTATAAGTTATAAAAACTATAAACATGATTTTTACGACTTTTTCGGCTATTACCGTAAAATTAGTGTTTTTCGCCAGTTAAAACTTAGACGATCAGACTCGTCTAATGTAAAGTTTTTAAAAGTCATATACTGATATATAAGTACCTAATACAAGTAAAAACCGATAAAACCCGAACTATATGAAATACGGACATTAACGAGCTAAGTTAGCATATTTGGACTAATAATTTAACTAAATAAGTTAAACACTTATAAAAATTACTTATTGGGCTTAACCCATTTGGGCCTAACATGTAAAGTATAAATACTGATAATACAAGTATGAAATGGATTAATACAAGTTAATGAACTTATAATAGGCTTATTGGACCTAAAACACGTAAATAGGTAAAACTAGTAAACTAGTACAAAGTTACCAATACATAAACACTAAAACGAGTAAATGAGAATATGTATACCCACTTGATCATCATATATATAAAATCATCATACATATACATAACTATTACTTTTATGAAGTCATTGGACAAAAGTCTAAGACAAGTATTATTTGTCTAGGTTTCCGTGATTGAAGCACGTACCGTACATCTGAATTGCCGATAACCCGCTTTCCAACATCAACGTGAGTTCATAGCTTCGAACTCTTTTAAATGCTTTTATGAAATGTTTTATAAACCCGCGAGGGAGATAACATGTTAGTTTTTATGAAATAGGACACTAGTTGTCCCGATTGTTTGTTTATTGATTTGGACCTGAATGATTGTATGACCCGATGAATGATTAAATGACCCGATAGATGAATAGAAATGGATTATTAAAGTTAGGTTATGTCACTAAAAGTCCCATTAGCATGAATTGTGAACTACCAGGATTTGGTAGACGCTTACGCATATAATAGTACTATTTGGGGACGATCACCCCAATTCGTGCCTTGACGGTTGATCCCCGTCGTGCCACATTGATTGGTAAGCGAATTTATGTATGAGAAGATTTACACAAGCGTGATTATTGTGACGACACGCTAATTTAGATGGGCAAATGAGTTTCGGGCTAGCTACCCGTTGTTTGTTGTAGTAAGTTAACAATGTCATGCGGCTTATAATAATCCAAAATAACAAAATACTGCTATACGCACTAAATTACGATATATTGCCTGACTAGCAATACGGGGTCTTACTATTGATATTATATTCGTGTTTTGGTTTTTCATAACCATATTCATATAACGGTTTTTATTTCTATACAACGTTATAAAACGTATTGTATGATATTTTTACGACATTAGTTCGTATAATGGTTTTGAAGGCGAAAGCCTATATTATGATTTTGATAAGGATTTGTATAAAATGACTTTGGCTATTTTGTGGCCTATTACAAAGATTTGTACAAAATGATTTTCTGTAATAATTTTATATCGATGTTATATTGATGGAATTTATTAAACTCTATGAATTCACTCTGCTTTATCGCCGACCTTTTCTTTTAACATGTTTTATCTCAGGTACTTGAAGGTAATTCTCGGGAAGACAACAAGAATTCATGGCCCGCACTTAAACAACATTTCCATACAAATGCTTTGTAAAAATTGTATGAAATATTATGACTTGGGACCTATGTAACTTTGATATTTATGAATGGAAATGCTTTATTATTAAACGACGCGATTTTTAAGCGTTGTCTATGATGTGAGTAATGTGCTATCCCGTAACACCAACGAGTCTTCCGCTGTATTGAATTGTATAAATTTGGGGGTGTTACATTCAAAGTCTATGAACTCAAGTTTATTCTTTTAAAAATCCATTCTTTTCAAAAGTTTGGAATTTTGAGATTTTTTAAAAAGTGTTCACAATTTTTTCAATAATTTTCAATAATATTTAAAATCTTTCAAAAATTGTATGTTCAACAACTCCTATCCTCAAAAGTTTAATGTGGATCTTATCCTCGTAATGACAATTCAATTGGATCAATTTTTGAGGGGGAGATTTCCTAATTCATGATAAGATTGACACATGTTCCTCCCGAAAGTTTTCAAGTCTATTTTTAACAATATATTTTAATCAAATTTGGTATCTCTAATATCAAACGACTTTATATATTAGAGATAGGGGAGAAAATGTGATTAAAATGTGATCTAAAGACTCAAGTACTCATGGTTACGATCAAATACCCAAAACATCTTTAATTCACAACATTATTGGTGTCAAAAGGGTGGTTAGGTTTAAGTCCTATGATCCAACTAGAACCGAAGGGTTCTTCAAAGGACAATCCAATAGATTATTAGAAGTCCCTAGGAAATATGGCGTAGAATGTGAACGTAGCTGAATGCCGACTAAGTATTGATGCTAGCACTGGAACAATCACAACAAGGTGCTAATAATGATGTCTTGGTAAGCATTGAAGGGGTTGAAGAATGAAAAAGAAATCTAAGGATAAAGGGTGTAAAGAATTATCCATCCATACAAATTAGGAAGAAAATGGGTCAACACATCATGGACCCAGTGATGTAATGCACAACCCCTTCCCAGCTAACTCAGGCTTCTCTCAAAAGAAGCTTGTTTTATTGTCACAGAGATCAACGTGACTTCTATTAACTTTCTCACTCCGAGTTAGTTGATATTGAATAGGTGGCATCTGCTCCAGCCTCCGACCACTAAAAGTGCACAAATCGAGTCTAGAGCCAAGAGATCAATCAAATCTCGTCAGGACACACGGAATGATGATGAAGAGAGTCCTATGCTATATCCTTGCGATATTGCTAGAACACTCAGCGTGATACTACTTAGTATTCACAATGATGAGTGGAAATCCTTCCAGTGTTAACATCAAACACCACTGCGGTAGGTCATGTGTAAGATTCTGTATGAATTGAACATGTGTAAACTGAAAGCAACAGTGGTTTGTTTCTTTATCGATTCAAACTCGTTTCAGGTTTCTACGCAATATCTTTATGGTCTTGCCAGAACATTTAGAGTGATATTCATTAATATTCACAGTGACGAGTGGAAATCCTTCTGGCGTGAACATCAAACAACGCTACGGTAGGTAACTTGTGAGATTCTTTATGAATCAATCTTGTGTCAACTGGAAAGCAACAATGGTAAGATTCTTAATGAATATAACTTGTTCTAGGAATTTGAATTGACGACTATAATCAAGCGGATATTTATCCAATTGATTTACTCTTTATGTTCGCAGTCTTGCTTTGAGACAGTCGAGTAAAGAGAACGGATATTACAACTGCAAAACCCTGTCAAGGAGATTCTTAATTGAATCTACCTAATCATTTCAAACCAAGGTTTTGAATAAAACATTTCAAAATCTTTCAAAATCTTTTTAAAACCAAGGTTTTGAATAAAACAGTTCAAAATCTTTTAACTATAAACATTTTCTAAAAATGTCTAAAAATCTTTTGACTATAATGGTGCCGAAGAATTCTCGAGTTACCGACAAGGCCAGACTGAGAAGTGTTATTTTAATTTATATATAACTTGGATAATATATATACATATGATGTAATTTGATTACATGATTGTTTGATGATTAGTTCTATATTTATACGAGGTATTTATACGACGTAGATTGGCACAAGAAACCCTAACTCCCATAGCAAATCAAACGAAGCTATTCCCGTAGGAATTCTAGCTATCCTAGATCTAAACCAAATTGTGGATATTTATGATCCCAACAAAATGGTTGATATTTGTAGAAATGTTGATATTAGTTGATTGCGATATTGAAGAAGAATTGGCGAGATTAAATCTTATATCGATGTCATGACGATCTTTCCTTATAGAGTGGAGTTTGACAAAACGATACCACCTGGAAAGGTGTCATCTGATTCATTGTCACCCAATTCTTAAATTTGAATCGAAAGGGTGAATGTTACACTTGAGGCTGTCATTGGAACCATTACCCAAAAGCCTCATGTCACTAGTACCTTTCCGAGAAGTCTAATTGAATGATCGAGTCATTTCATACTAGTGACTCATTTGATAGCTATTCTTTTAAGAGCTATAGGATTGGAAATTAAGTGTTGATCATATCGAGCTTTTATTGCCCTATTAAGGTTTATAAATAAGGTTGAAAGTATTGGAGAATGAGGTAGGATATTGCATTGAGTATAAGTTGATTGAAACTTGAATAAAGTAAAAATTTAACCCGTATAGAATATGAGATTATTAAGAGGAAGTCATTAAGCCGTTAAGTTTTGTGATTGAATTATAAGGTTTAAATGATTGTTAGTTCGTGTTAAGGTTTGTTCCTATACCATTGTCCAATAATGAGGATGCCTAGTGTCTAGGAAATAAATTGAAGAAATCTTCTTTTGAATATGGACCGATAGATCTTCCGGGATAGGTGGAACCCCCATTACTCTTGTAGATTAGTATTCATTGTGATATCTTTTAAAAATCCCTAACTTAATTAAGATATCAGTTGGTAGGATGAGTTCTTGGAATTGTATGACATAGTGACACGTAATGTGTTACGGTGCAATTTGACTTGTTTGTGATTAATGAAAAGACTACCTTTGATTGCTAAATTGTACATGTATCGATGTTATCTATCTTTTATTGCTTCATCCTAATAATTGAATTAGTGCTGCAACCATTGAACAAGTACTCATCTCGATTTGAGTTACGTTGTGGATTATTCTCTTTTTATTCCTGAGTACCATCGAGGTCATGAACCTCATGATTATTTGGCTAAAGCTCATTTCCTATCATATTGTAGTTAGTCCTTGGTGAACAAGATTTCATCACTCTATGGCAGATCACTCATTGTTTTTATAAGATAAAACAGTATCCCTTGAGAAAAATTAAATTTTCATCACCATATGGATTATTTAAAGTGAGACTTATAAATAATCGTTATCGAAATGAAGTTGTTTATAAAACACCTTGGAAAACTTAATTATTTTCATAACAAAGAAAATATTTGTAAATTTATTTTTGATTCTTATCTAAGAATTAAGCATGAAAATGTTTTTATTATAAACATGATGATAAAATTTTGACGAACTGAGTATTGCATCGTTAATCTTGAAATTGTATATAGTTGCGCGCCTACATACAATTTAGAAGGGACCATGCAAGACTGATTACTAGTCACCATAAAATTGATTAATAAACACTACATTTTCGTTGAAGTTGTGAAAGATTAAATTTTATGAGATCTGCAAGAAGTGAAAAATAGGGACATATTGATAGGGACACCTACATATGTGCCCGTACTATTTATTCTTCTGAGTCGAATTTACTCATCTATAGATATTGTCTTAATTGACAATTGATATTCCCTTCTTGTCCAATTCTCCCGTGGTGAGATTCTTTGGAAAAGTATCTGATTACCGAGTGTTGATACCCGACTGGATGTATCGACATTCCTATCATTTCTTTTGATTGGATTTCATTTGAATGACCTGGGTAACGATCTGAGGAGCTTTCGAATGCGTACTCAAATTATGAAAACATGGAATATATTCATATTCATTAAATGTTTTCATCTGTATCTGATTTGAAATTCTCTTGCGTAGATTATGCGTTGACCTTACTCTTTTAATGGTAGTTGTGTCTCCATATATCCTTGAATTTGTGAAAGATTATGAATTATTATTAGTCTTTTGAGAAATTCATATCTTATCGACGGCAATGAAACTGGAAAGTTGATAGTGCCAGTAGAATGGATTGATTGATTATGACATAACGACATTGTCTTAATTGATGGGAACTCGAGTAGAATTCCCCTAAATGATAAGATGTTGATTATCAAAAGTGATCTAAATAATTCTTGATGGGTGACCATATCCTGCATTTAGACTTGAAATTATATCGTGAATGGTTATGAACTAGTCATAGATATTATAATCTAGAATGAACTTAAAGTAAATGTAAAAAAAATGTTCATGTTATTTGAGACTTTAGGAGGTATTTGCTGGTGAATTATCTAGACTTTCACCATTAAGGAAAGTTGAACTTTGGTATTGATTAATATTCCCGCTGCTGCACCTGTGGCTTGTGCACTGTACGTCAGCACCATCTAAATTAAAAGAATTACCCTACAACTGAGGGACTTGTAGGAGAAGACTTTTATTCTACCAAGCTCGTCATCATGAAGAGCTATGGTGTGATCATTTCTTATGTTTATTAATTACCGTGAACTAAGTAAATTGACGATTAAAATCTATATCCACTACCCAAGATGATAGATTTGTTCGATCATTTACAAGGTTCTAGCGTATATTCGAAAATTTGATTCACGGCATGGTTATCATCAACTTCGCGTCCGCGAAAAGATTATCTATTCCAATTACTACATCCAGAACTTGTGATGAACATTATTAGTTTCACGTGATGTCGTTTGGATGGACTAATACACATGTAGCATCCATAAATTTGGTGAATCTCGTGTGTAGGCTGTAATTTAATAAATCCATGCTTGTGATCATCAGGGACCATCTGTTTGTTTGTAAGAATAGGAAGGAGTTATTAATTATTTATAGACTGCCCTGAATTGGCCGAGTAGTGAAAACCTGTACCTTAAATATTTAACATTTGATTAAAGATTAAATCCTTTATATTATTTGACCGTGTGATTAATAAATAATGGAATCTATATTGCCTCTTAAAAAATTTGAGCCATTTGAGACTTTGGGTTTTACCAAAAAGAAAGTGCAAATATGTTTTGACAAATGTTTTATCAAACAGAACTTTTAAGGGATTATTCACTTATACCCAGAACATTTAACTAAACTCCTGTTTAGGGGTAAATGTTTGTGTATGCCTCAAGACAACCTAAGAGGGATTGAGGAAACCATGACATAAAATTTGAAACGACAATTTTTGCTTGTCAAATAAGAAAATTGTGACCAAAGTATAAACAAAGATTTTTCGAACATTTACGAATGTCACTAATTATTTTCAGTAAATCAACAAAAATCGTGTTAATTAAATTCAAGTTTATTCTTTTGAACATTTTCCTATAAATGGACGAACCGAGAAATTTAAAACTTTTTACGTTTACGTTTCATAAAATCAAATATCTATTATTTAATTACTAGCAATAGTTATCGACGCTTTAGACGTCGGATTGAGTATAACGGATAAAAATGATAGTTGAGAAGAAACTAAAACTCAGAAAACGTGAAGAAATAATTTTTGAATAAATACAGACATGATAATTATTTCATCAGGGAAGATGAATGTAGATACTGACACATAATATAGAAAGGATAAAGAATCAATTAGGATTGTGTTCCTTAATAATGACGGTGCAAAGTAATTTGTCCGAACATTTAGAAATAATTGATGCCTGTAAGAAGGATAATATAAATAATAAAAGGGGGTTCGCGGCTAATGTGAACCATTAGAATTGAGAAGCCGATGGCTCTAAATGATTAAAAGGCCACTTGTGATTGTCTAAATATGGAGGATTGTGAGATATAGTTATGTTGGAATCTTGTAAGTATAAGTATTTTATTCATGACATATATGATTTAATGTATTTTTATCTGAAGAAGTTGTACTAATGGAAAATTATGAAGGAAGACATCGCCTCATACATTAGTAAACGTCTAACTATTACGAAGGTCATCATCTGAATTTGATTCGATTTGGGTCATCGTCGACAGACTGACCAAATCTGCTAATATCATTCCTGTTAATGATAGATTCTTGATGAAGAAATTGACTCTTTTGTATTTAAAGGAGTTATATAAGCATGGTGTGCCTGTATCGATCATCTCTATCAAGATCTTCGCTTCGCATCGAATTTCTAGAGGTTTGCTTAGAAGTCATTGGGAACGAACCTTGATAAGAGAGTATTGTGTACCACCCCAATCGAAGGGACGAGGTAAAGTAACGATACAAAATACTATAAGTGTTGTTTTATGCTTGAATGATTGACCTTTGGTAATGAACCGTATAATCGCTTTCCTTAGGAAAGATTATCATTGATAATTATCGTATTAGGATCGAGATCGAATCTTGTGAGGATATATATTAGAGCATCTATAAGCAGGAGTTGGGATGAAGACACCCGACATACACCCATTGTGAGTTGGACATGTTTTTTTAGGTTTAAGGTTTCCTATGATGGCGAACCTAACCTTACAAAATACTCAACCCGTAAGACCTGAAATGATTGTTGAAATTAGGATTTGATTATTGACTGCCGGTAGTGGGCAGGAGGTTATGTGAATATGAATTGTATATCTTGAAGTGCCAGATGGGTAGCGAAGTTATGCTAAAAAATTTAAACATGGAAAAATGAATGGATGATCTGAAAGATCATAGGATATAAGTCCCCATTGTATGGGACCATTGAGATGATGTAAAATATTGGTTTGAAAGGCATATAAGCTGGATCTACCCTAGGACTTCAAGACCTGCACGAATTATGTTTCGTATATCGAACTTGATGAAATGTCTATCAAGTAAGAATCTGATTGTTTCTTAGTAAAGTTTATATCGCCGAAAAGTTGCATTCATCGAAAACCCGTGAACATCATGGATAGAGAAAGTAAGTCAACATTAAGCCAGATCGTATTCCCGTAGTTATGTTTGAAGAAACTCGCGTATTGTAATGAATTACACTTGTGAGAAAAGACCGAATGTGGAGGAAATACCCACATGGATTTAACTCTATAAGAAGCGAGTAGTAAGATAAGATGATCTTTGAGACAAAGATATTGTTTAGGGGTAAATGCTGTGACAATCCGTCAATTTATGGTTTATATTTTATTCTCAAATATTATTTAAAAACATTATTTTAATGTTATATTATGAACTCACTTATTTCTGGGAAGAAATTTGGATTTACGTCTTGAAGTAGCATCGACTACGTCTAAACTGGAGGATTCTACGTTACGTGCTTATGTTTACATACACCGTTTTGGTGACAGTCCGACATTTCAGGAAATAAATTTATCCGTGAATATTATTTTTGGATTTTAATTTTGAGTTGGTTCATAAACTCACAAATTTACGAGAAGAGATTAGGACTTACGATTTTAATTTAACGTCCTTTACGACTAAACCAGAAACCTTAGGATTACGTATTTACGTTTTCGAACTCCGTTTTCTATGAGACAATTTTTATTAGATTCGTTTTGTGTCGTTGATTCATAATTTATAAATACGTTTTTCGTAAAACGACCCGAGGGCACGCAAATCGAGGAAACTAGAATCGAAGAATACCCGTAAATTAGTGGGATGGGACAAAACAAGTTTATCTCACCCCACTCAAAAGAGATGGCCAAAAGAGGACACCACATCATAAGATGTGGCACCCTTTTAGCTAGAAAGCTAACACATGTTAGCATAAGCTTAACATGTAAGTAACTTAGCACAAAACCACCAAAACCACTTCATTCATACCATTTACACTTAGCAACTCATGCAAACCAATCACCAAACTCTCTCATCTCTCTAAAATTCGTCCAACCATCATCAAAAACAACCCTCATTTGATCTATGTTAGCCATAAAATCATGTGTTACTTATACACATGATGATGCTACTTTGAAGCTTTAAAGATTGGAGGTGATTCTAACATCCAAGGAGAAGATTTGTTGGTGTCATAGGGCTGATTTTCCATGAGAAGTTTATAAAGGTTGGTAGACTTGAAGATAATATTGGTTTATCACAAGTTTTGCCATCAAAATCCAAGCCTTGTTCATCAAAGACTCATCTTTTCATCACAAATGGTGGTATAGAGATTGTTCTTCCTATCCTCTTGTTATTTTGATTATGTAATCTTGTATTTTCTTTATTTATGTATATGCATATGATGATGAATGATGATTAAAAATATTATGTGGGGATTTGGTGTTGATATATTTGATAAACATGGGTAAAAAGATGGAAAACCACATGTAAAATGGTTAAAATCTTGCTAAATATGATGGCTGTATAAAAACAGTATGTAACCAAAGGTTAAACTGATAAAATTATAAAGTGGAATCCATTTACAGTAAGTGTTAGATGTCATACACATGTGAGAGTTGGCCATGCAATGGAATCATCAAAACGAGTGAGATCTGATCAAAACAAAATGAGTGTAACAATCTGAATAGTCTGTTTTGTAGGGACTGTTAAGGATAGTTAAACATAGAATGAGCAGTAGCTATAACTAACTTATTTGCAGCACCTAATATGAAGTTTATGCAATCCAAAAATTAGCTTATATCTCCTTATAGAACTCAAGATATGATAAAAATGGTGAAGATGGAACTAAAAATCAGATTTTGAAGAATTAATGTTTAATAGTATTATATAAGCACTTAAACTAATATAGTATAAAAGGTGAATAAAAACCCACTAACTTATAAATTTCATTTATATAAATATGTATAAGGTTAAATAAATGGACACTTTATAAAAATGGTCGTTGAATAAGATTTATAAGTTATAAAAACTATAAACATGATTTTTACGACTTTTTCGGCTATTACCGTAAAATTAGTGTTTTTCGCCAATTAAAACTTAGACGATCAGACTCGTCTAATGTAAAGTTTTTAAAAGTCATATACTGATATATAAGTACCTAATACAAGTAAAAACCGATAAAACCCGAACTATATGACATACGGACATTAACGAGCTAAGTTAGCATATTTGGACTAATAATTTAACTAAATAAGTTAAACACTTATAAAAATTACTTATTGGGCTTAACCCATTTGGGCCTAACATGTAAAGTATAAATACTGATAATACAAGTATGAAATGGATTAATACAAGTTAATGAACTTATAATAGGCTTA
This sequence comes from Glebionis coronaria, assembly GCA_025667525.1. Classification (NCBI taxonomy): domain Eukaryota; kingdom Viridiplantae; phylum Streptophyta; class Magnoliopsida; order Asterales; family Asteraceae; genus Glebionis; species Glebionis coronaria. Next base: position 235,129,181 of record CM046879.1, read on the forward strand.
TTGGACCTAAAACACGTAAATAGGTAAAACTAGTAAACTAGTAAAAAGTTACCAATACATAAACACTAAAACGAGTAAATGAGAATATGTAAACCCACTTGATCATCATATATATAAAATCATCATACATATACATAACTATTACTTTTATGAAGTCATTGGACAAAAGTCTAAGACAAGTATTATTTGTCTAGGTTTCCGTGATTGAAGCACGTACCGTACATCCGAATTGCCGATAACCCGCTTTCCCACATCAACGTGAGTTCATAGCCTCGCACTCTTTTAAATGTTTTTATTAAATGTTTTATAAACCCGCGAGGGATATAACATGTTAGTTTTTATGAAATAGGACAATTGTTGTCCCGATTGTTTGTTTATTGATTTGGACCCGAATGATTGTATGACCCGATGAATGATTAAATGACCCGATAGATGAAATGAAATGGATTATTAAAGTTAGGTTATGTCACTAAAAGTCCCATTAGCATGAATTGTGAACTACCGGGATTTGGTAGACGCTTATGCATATAATAGTACTATTTGGGGATGATCACCCCAATTCGCGCCTTGGCGGTTGATCCCCGTCGTGCCACATTGATTGGTAAGCGAATTTATGTATGAGAAGATTTACACAAGCGTGATTATTGTGACGACACGCTAATTTAGATGGGAAAATGAGTTTCGGGCTAGCTACCTGTTGTTTGTTGTAGTAAGGTAACAATGTCATGCGGCTTATAATAATCCAAAATAACGAAATACTGCTATACGCACTAAATTACGATATATTGCCCGACTAGCAATACGGGGTCTTACTATTGATATTATATTCGTGTTTTGGTTTTTCATAACCATATTCATATAACGGTTTTTATTTCTATACAACGTTATAAAACGTATTGTATGATATTTTTACGACATTAGTTCATATAATGGTTTTGAAGGCGAAAGCCTATATTATGATTTTGATAAGGATTTGTATAAAATGACTTTGGCTATTTTGTGGCCTATTACAAATATTTGTACAAAATGATTTTCGGTAATAATTTTATAACGATGTTATATTGATGGAATTTATTAAACTCTATGAATTCACTCGGCTTTATCGCTGACCTTTTCTTTTAACATGTTTTATCTTAGGTACTTGAAGGTAATTCTCCGGAAGACAACAAGAATTCATGGCCCGCACTTAAACAACAATTTCCATTCAAATGCTTTGTAAAAATTTTATGAAATATTATGACTTGGGACCTATGTAACTTTGATATTTATGAATGGAAATGCTTTATTATTAAACGACGCGATTTTTAATCGTTGTCTATGATGTGAGTAATGTGCTATCCCGTAACGCCAACGAGTCTTCCGCTATATTGAATTGTATAAATTTGGGGGTGTTACATTCAAAGTCTATGAACTCAAGTTTATGCTTTTAAAAATCCATTCTTTTCAAAAGTTTGGAATTTTGAGATTTTTTAAAAAAGTGTTGAACACAATTTTTTCAAGAATTTTCAATAATATTTAAAATCTTTAAAAAATTGTATGTTCAACAACTCCTATCCTCAAAAGTTTAATGTGGATCTTATCCTCATAATGACAATTCAATTGGATCAATTTTTAAGGGGGAGCTTTCCTAATTCATGCTAAGATTGACACATTTTCCTCCAGCAAGTTTTCAAGTCTATTTTTAACAATATATTTTAATCAAATTTGGTATCTCTAATATCAAACGACTTTATATATAAGAGATGGGGGAGAAAATGTGATTAAAATGTGTTCTAAAGACTCAAGTACTCATAGTTACGATCAAATACCCAAAACATCTTTAATTCACAACATTATTGGTGTCAAAAGGGTGGTTAGGTTTAAGTCCTATGATCCAACTAGAACCGAAGGGTTCTTCCCAGGGACAATCCAATAGATTATTAGAAGTCCCTAGGAAATATGGAGTAGAATGTGAACGTAGCTGAATGCCGACTAAGTACTGATGCTAGCACTGGAACAATCACAACAAGGTGATTGTAATGATGTCTTGGTAAGCATTGAAGGGGTTGAAGAATGAAAAATAAATCTAAGTATAAAGGGTGTAAAGAATAAACCATCCATACAAAGTAGGCAGAAAATGGGTCAACACATCATGGACCCAGTGATGTAATGCACAACCCCTTCCCAGCTAACTCAAGCTTCTCTCAAAAGAAGCATGTTTTATTGTCACATAGATCAACACGACTTCTATTAACTTTCTCACTCCGAGTTAGTTGATATTGAATAGGTGGCATCTGCTCCAGCCTCCGACCACTAAAAGTGCACAAATCGAGTCTAGAGCCAAGAGATCAATCAAATCTCGTTAGGACACACAGAATGATGATGAAGAGAGTCCTATGCTATATCCTTGCGATATTGCTAGAACACTCAGTGTGATACTACTTAGTATTCACAATGATGAGTGGAAATCCTTCCAGTGTTAACATCAAACAGCACTACGGTAGGTCATGTGTAAGATTCAGTATGAATTGAACATGTGTAAACTGAAAGCAACAGTGGTTTGTTTCTTTATCGATTCAAACTCGTTTCAGGTTTCTACGCAATATCTTTATGGTCTTGCCAGAACATTCAGAGTGATATTCATTAATATTCACAGTGACGAGTGGAAATCCTTCTAGCGTCAACATCAAACAACGCTACGGTAGGTAACTTGTGAGATTCTTTATGAATCAATCTTGTGTCAACTAGAAAGCAAAAATGGTAAGATTCTTAATGAATAAAACTTGTTCTAGGAATTTGAATTGACGAATATAATCAAGCGGATATTTATCCAATTGATTCACTCTTTAGGTTCGCAGTCTTGCTTTGAGACGGTCGAGTAAAGAGAACGGATAGTACAACCGCGAAACCCTGTCAAGGAGGTTCTTAATTGAATCTACCTAATCACAGGTACGATATTTAATATCGTCTAACGGTCTTCACCAACTGGAGGTAAAACGCTACCAATTTAGGACGAATGTTAGAGCCATTCAGTCCGTGTCTATGTTTTATGTTGAGAAGGTGGCGTTACGGTGTACTCGTCAAAGTCGAAGATTCGAAACCACATACTCATACTTAAGACTAATCAACAATCAAGAAAGCTAAAGACTTCCGTAACTCTGATGATATAAATCTTCCTTATCAATTAATGTAGAGTAATGACCTCTCTTCAAAGGAGATTGTTAGCAAGCTTTCAATATTGTGCAAAGTATGAGCATGTGGATAAAGACACAAGATCACAAGATGGCAAAGACAAGCCAAGGATAATTTGAAGATCTCAAGTTTAAAGACAAAGTGGAAAGACAACGACAAAGGCTCAATGATCACATCATGAAGGAACAAGACTACTATTACACGTTCAAGACTCATATATGGCGAGATTCGTAATCTCAATTGATCTCCAAATATCGAATAGGAATGACCTCACATTGGGGGAGATTGTTAGCCTCAAAATATTGAGTCAAACAAGAATTTTCGGTCATAGGTCTATATTGTAACATTTATTTGAACGTTGTTGTGACAATCTAACATTTTCAGGTAGTAAATTTTGTTTTGTATATTATTTTGAAACTTATTTTTGTGTTGGTTGATGAACTCACAATTTACGGGTTGAAATTTGGGCTTACGTGCATAATTTAACGTCATTTACGACTAAGCCAGAAACGCTAGGATTACGTATTTACGTTTTTGAACTCCGTTTTTGATGAGAAAAAATTTACAAGATTCGTTTTGTGCCGTTGATTCATAATTTATAAAAACGTTTTTCATAAAACGACCCGAGGGCACGGAAATCGAGGAAACTAGAATAGAGGAGTACCCATAAATTAATGAGGATGAGACACTATAACTCTTTCCCCACCCCCACCATGGGACGGCCAAACCTAGCCAACACCCCTTTGAGGTGTCAAATTTATGTTAAAACTAAGACACTTATCTTAGTTTTGCATCCAAACCACTACCTCATCAAAACAAGCTAAACTAAACCATCTATCCTCATTTATCTCATGGAAAACAACTCAACTCTCTCTCTACTCCCTCCTTGCCGTCCACTTTTCACCATAAACACCACCATTTGATCTAAATTCAATCATAAATCTTGTGTCAATCTTGCATAAGATGAAGGCCTTTTGAAGTCTTGTTTATTGGAGGTGATCATAACATCTACAAAAAAAGTTTCCTAGGAGTCTATGGCTGATTTTTCACAAGGTGTTCATATAGTTTGGTGATCTTGAAGGTGGTCTTGGTTTATCACAAGATTGGTCATCAAAAACCAAGCCTTGTTCTTAACTATCACTATCTTGGTTGGTAACAAGATCATTTCTTCCATTAACTTGTTATTTTGTAAATGTAATTTTGTATTTTATTTATAAATGTATATGTATATGATGATAAATGATGATCAAAGTATTATGTGGGGATCTTGTGTTGATAAATTTGGTTAAAATGATTAAAATCTACTTATAAAGATGTTAAAATCATGACTAAAATTATAGGCTGAAGAACCATATGATAACTTGTTAAAATGACTTGGATTATTGAATATACAGTAAGGTATATGATTTTTACATATGTGAGAGTTGACCACTCAATGGAATCCATAAAATGAGAAAGATATGATCAAAATATTATTAAGGTTCAAATTTGTATAGTCTGTTTTGGACGAATTATTAGGGACACTTAGAGGATGAATGAGCAGTAGCTAAAATGGAGTTAAATGTAGCACATATTATTTAGTTTGTTCTTCCCAAAATTGAGCTTCTATCTCCTTGTATAACTCAAGATATGGTAAAAGTGGTGAAAGTGAGTTTTATAATCAGATTTGGAAAATAAAAGTATATATTATAAAATAAGCACTCAAGTAAAACTAATATAAAATACATAACTAAAACCCACTAACTTATATAATACTTATAAATAAGTTATATAATTTGATAAGTAAATGTGACATTTTATAAAATTATAAATTGATATGTTTTCTAAGTTATAAAACTATACATATAAGTTTTGCGTCTTTTCGGCTAAAACCAAAAGATTTACGTTTTCGTCAAATAAAACTTAGACGGTCGGACCCGTCCAATGTAAACATTTTATAACTCATCTATAGATGTATAAGTACATTTTACAAGTAAAAACCGATAAAACCCGAGCTTTATAACATATGGACATTAAAGGGCCAAAGTAGCCTTATTGGACTATAAACCCAACTAATTTGGCTAAACACTAAAGGACTTACTCATTGGGCTTAACCCACTTGGGCCCAACACATGAGTATAGGCCTGGTATTAAAAGTATAAAATAGGCTAATATAATGTATTGTGCTTATAATGGGCTTATTGGGCCTCAACATGTAAACAAGTTAAAACTAGTATAACTAGTATAACTAGTCTAAAATTTACTAACACATAACACTATAATGAGTGAATAAAGATATAAAATCCCACTTGATCATCATCATACTTATAATATCATCATATATATACATAGCCATTATTTTTATGAAGTCATTGGACAAAAGTCTAAGACCGATTATTATTTATATACGTTTACGTGATTGAAGCACGCCCGTCGCCGATAACCCGCCTTTCTTAATCAACATGAGTTCATAGCCTTGCACTATTTTAAATGTTTTATAAAATGTTTTGTAAACCCGCGAGGGAGATAACATGCTAGTTTTTGATAAAAAAAAGAACACAAGTAGTTCTGATGGTATGCTTATTGATATGGCCCCGAATGATGATATGACCCAATAAATGAGATGTAAAGGATTATTATAGTTAGGTTATGTCACTTAAAGTCCCATTAGCATGAATTGTGAACTACCGGGATTTGGTAGACGCTTATGCATAGAATAGTACTATTTGGGGAAGATCACCCCAGTTTGCCTCTTGACGGTTGATCCCCGTCGTGCCACATTGATTGGTAAGCGAATTTATGTATGAGAAGATTTACATTGCGTGACGTGAGAAGGCAGAAAAAGAGTTGAATATATCGGTTGGTTGGAACAGTAGGTTTTATACTTAGATGGTTGAGAAATGAGTGATTCGTAAGCGCCCAGCTGAAGATGTGTCTTGTGATCGTCTGAAGAAGATACCAAAGACGATGGATGATGGACCATCTAGCAGTTCTCAGTAGACCAGTCTATCTTTATTAGTTTTCTTTGTATCTTTTATATCTTTGTAACTTTGACTAAACCGACTTATTAGTTAGTAGATCTGGCACGAATTTTTGGGCCTGTATAGTGCTAGGAAATTATGATGTGGAATGTAATTAAGACAATGTGGTTGTTTCTAATCCAATGAAATGTGTATCTTTGTCTTGAATTCCATATTGTGCCTTATTTGTATCTTGATTATAAATTCAATCCATCTTATATGAATCCCTTGTTGGGTGAATGCTTAATATACTTTGAATTGTGAAATTATAGAACCATGCCGCCCAAGAAAGCTGTGACTGAGGATGATGTACGTAAGATCATTACGGAGCAAGTTGCCGCATCTATGACTGAATTTATGGCAAATGCTAGAAATGGAGCTGGCAGTAGTGGAGCTGGCGGTAGTGGAGCTGGCGGTAGTGGAATTGGTGCTACTAATATGAATGTGAATGATAATAATGTGAATGCTAATGCTAGAGGAAATGTAGGAGGATTTGGACCTAATGCGCTTAAAGTCGGTGGTTGTACTTATGTGACATTCATGAAGTGTGCACCTCTCCCTTTTAATGGAACTGAAGGTGCTGTAGGATTAAGCCAGTGGATTGAGAAGATTGAGTCGGTGTTTTGGATTAGTAAGTGTAAGGACGAGGATAAGGTGACTTTTGCTATGGCTACTTTTAAAGGTCGTGCGTTGACTTGGTGGAATGGGAGAATTTCTTTCATGGGTATTGATGTTGCTAATGCTACTCCTTGGGATGAAATTAAAAAGTGGATGACTCTGGCGTTCTGTCCCCGTAGTGTGATCATTAGGTTGGAACAAGAGTTAATTCATTTGAGAATGAAAGGTGTGGACATTGATAGCTACACAAACCGATTCCATGAGTAGGCCTTGTTGTGTCCTCGATTTGTGGAACCCAAAGAGATCCGAATTGAACAATACATTAAAGGGTTGACCAAGAATATCCGAGGGGATGTGACGTCATCAAAACCATTGACCATTAATGATGTTGTTCGAATGGCTTACCAACTCATTGGGAAAATAATTCAGGACAAGGAGGATGAAGCACATGCTGGTGAGAAAAGAAAGGGTGATGGCGATCGTGGAGGTCGAGGTGATAATAGGCAGAATTCCAGTCGCCGTCAAAACCAAAGAAGGGGGAATGCAAATGCTATTACCAACAACACACCGCGCAATGATGAAAAGTGTCCTAAGTGTGGTAATAAAAGGCATGCTGGCGACTGCTGGAAGTGCCGAAATTGCGGAAAGCTTGGACACAAAGTGGAAAAGTTTAAGAGGGGAGTTATTTGCTTCAACTGTAATGAAGAAGGTCATAAGAAATCGGATTGCCCCAAGTTGAAAATGATTGGACCTGGAAGAAACCCCCAGGGTGGTGCTTATCAACTTGGAACGGTTGAGGTTAAGAAATAGGATCTGAATGTCGTTATTGGTACGTTATTACTCAATAATTATTATGTTGTTGCTTTATTTGATTCTGGTGCTGATAGGAGCTTTGTATCCACTGTATTTAGTGCCCTTATTAACATTGAACCTGTTGGATAAATACCAGTTATGAAGTGGAATTCGCTGATGGTAAATTAGTAAAAACTAATATTGTTAAAAGGAATGCTCTCTAAATCTCTTAAACTATTCCTTTCCGATTGATTTGATGTTGATAGAACTAGGTAGTTTTGATATTATTATTGGTATGGATTGGTTATCGTTGAATAATGCTACAATTTTTTGTGGAGAAAAGAAGGTTAAAATTCCTCTTAGGAATAGGACGTTAGTAATTGATGGTAATCGAGGTGAATCCCGTTTGAAAATCGTTTCATGTATTAAATTCCAAAAGTACATCAGGAACGGTTGCTAGCTATTCTTAGTTCAAGTGACCGGGAATGAGTCTAAGGAGAAACGATTGGAAGATGTACCTATTATCTGTGAATTTCCAGAGGTATTTCCTAATGATTTTCCCGGAATTCGGCCGATAAGGCAAGTAGAGTTTCAAATCGATTTAATTCCTGGTGCTGCACCGGTGGCACGTGCGCCTTACCGATTAGCACCTTCTAAATTAAAGGAATTATACGAACAACTTAAGGAGTTGTCTGATAATGGTTTTATACGACCGAGCTCGTCGCCTTGGGGAGCTCCAGTCTTGTTCGTTAATAAGAAGGATGGATCTTTCCGTATATGCATTGATTATCGGGAACTGAATAAGTTGACGATTAAAAATCGATATCCTTTACCACGGATTGATGATTTATTTGATCAACTACAAGGATCTAGTGTGTATTCTAAGATAGATTTGCGGTCTGGATATCACCAACTTCACGTCCGTGAAGAATATATACCAATAACTGCATTTAGAACTCGTTATGGACACTATGAATTTCAAGTAATGCCATTTGGGATAACTAACGCACATGCGGTCTTCATGGATCTAATGAATCGAGTGTGCAAACCCTATTTGGATAAATTTGTGATCGTGTTTATTGGCGATTTTCTAATCTATTCTAAGAATAAAGAGGAACATGGAGAACACTTAAGGATTATCTTCAGTTTGTTAAAGGCTGAAAAGTTGTATGCTAAGTTTTCGAAATGTGATTTTTGGTTGGATTCTGTGCAATTTCTTGGTCATGTTATTAAAAAAGATGGAATTCATGTTGATCCTGCAAAGGTTGAAGCCATTAAGATTGGTCTGCACCGACAACGCCAAAGGAGGTGTAACAATTTTTAGGATTGGCTGGCTATTATAGACGATTCATTAAAGAATTTTATTTAATAGCTAAACCCCTGACAAAGTTAACTCAAAAAATAAACCTTTTGTTTGGGGAAGTGAAGAAGAAGGAGCATTTCAGATATTGAAGCAAAAATTATGTAGTGCACCAATTCTATCATTACCCGACGGAAGTGAAGATTTTGTAGTATTTTGTGATGCATCTCTTAGAGGTTATGGAGGTGTCTTGATGCAGCGAGAAAAAGTGATAGCTTATGCTTCTAGGCAATTAAGGAAGAATGAGGAGAATTATACTACTCATGATCTTGAGTTAGGAGCTGTAGTCTTTCCTCTTAGGTTGTGGAGACATTATCTGTATGGCACCAAGTGTACGGTATTCACCGATCATAAAAGCCTACAGTATATTCTCGATCAAAAGGAATTAAATATGAGGCAACGAAGATGGATAGAGCTGTTAAGTGATTATGATTGTGATATAAAATATCAACCGGGAAAAGCAAATGTTGTTGTCGATGTATTAAGCAGAAAAGATAGAGAGTCTATCAGGGTACGTTCTCTAGTCTTGACCGTGCACAATAATTTGCCTGAGCAAATTAGAAATGCGCAAATAGAAGCCTGTGAGAAAGAAAAATTTGTTAATGAAGGGTTTCGAGGAGAAGGAGATCCTTTAGAGGTTAGAGATGATGGAGTGAAATGCTTAAGAGATCGTATGTGGATACCTAAGCTTGGAGGCTTAAGAGATTTAATTATGTTGGAATCCCATAAATCTAAATATTCCATTCATCCTGGATCTGATAAAATGTATCATGATTTGAAGAAGTTGTACTGGTGGCCGAATATAAAAGCTGATATTGCTATGTATGTTCTTCAATGTTTGACTTGTGCAAGAGTCAAAGCTGAACATCAAAAGCCGTCAGGACTACTTCAACAACCAAAGGTTCCTTAATGGAAGTGGGAGCGAATTACGATGGACTTTATCACCAAGCTTCCTAGAACATCATCTGGAAATAACTCGATTTGGGTCATTGTCGACAGACTGACCAAATCAGCTCACTTCATTCCTGTTAAAGAGCAGTTCTCACTGGAGAAGCTGACTCGTATTTATCTTGAGAATGTTGTATGTAAGTATGGAGTGCCTGTATCGATCATTGCAGATCTAGATCCTAGTTTCGCATCGAATTTTTCGAAATCCATCCAGATATCTTTGGGAACGAATCTCGACATGAGCACTGCTTATCACCCCCAAACTGATGGGCAGAGTGAAAGAACGATACAAACACTGGAAGATATGTTGAGAGCTTGTGTGATAGACTTTGGTAAGAATTGGGATAAACATTTGCCTTTAGCAGAGTTTTCATATAACAATAGTTATCATGCTAGTATTAAGGTTGCACCGTTTGAAGCTTTGTATAGTAGGAAGTGTAGATCTCCTGTATGTTGGAGTGAAGTTGGGGATACCCAACTCACAGGACCAGAATTGATCCAGGAGACTACGGAGATGATAGTTCAGATTAAGAATCGGCTGTTGACTGCCCTAAGTAGACAGAAAAGTTACGTGCATGGATCCCAAACTTAGATCGATTTAGCTTGTGTAAACGAGATTAAATCAAGTTAAACACGTAGAGAAACTTTATTGTGTATAAAACAATTTAAGTATTATGCGGAATTAATACTTAAACAAGAACACACAAACAATTGTAAAACAAACTTTCACTTGATTGATGATAACAAACTTGCATACAATGAAAGTGTTAAACGTATGAAAACTTATATGAAACATAACCTAAAGGTCTTCTTTTATAGACATAAGAAGCCTGGTACAAGAGTCTACGTATCAGCTATTCTAGGTAAAGATAATTATAGAAAATACATTGTTGATCCTATCTTTACTAGAAACAAACTAGAAACATAATACGCGTAGACCATATCTTTCTATCAGTGCTTGACTTCAACCTATCAACGCTTGACATCTTCCTATCATCGCTTGATCTGTCAACGCTTGTTTTCTTCTTATCAACGCTTGTTTTCTTCTTGTCAGCGTTCAAGTGTACTGGCTACATTTTATTCCCAACAATCCTCCCCTAAACTTGATATCTACTCTAGTAATCAAGTTTCTGAATAAAAATTAAGAACTAGGAGGAATCTTACAAATCTTATCATATTGGTAATAAACATGCCTAATCAAATCTTTGGCCACGTCACTTGAATAGTCAATATACAGCTGTGTTGTCTTCATCTTGTCCAAAACTTCTTTGGACATGGGATACTCAGCATCTACAAGAAGATACTCAGCAAACTTTGTAGAGCTCAAATAATACACACCAGCAGCTGAATACAAACGCCATTGAAGTCCACTGATATCATCCTCAAGATCCTTCCAAACAGGATCTTCTTCTTCTGGTGCACACATTCTCTTGAATGTTGACCAAAGCTTTATTCCATTGACTGAAGTAGGTGCTTTAGTCTCATACTTGGCCATCAACAACCTCCAAAGATCTGCCAAGTCTTCCCTATCCATACTTGTAAAGAGAGACATAAGAGTAGTAAATGTGTGTAACTCTTTTCCATATCTGCCAATCATCCAAAACCAACTTGCATCTTCTTCATAGCTAATGATAGGGTTTCTGGCATCAAGAGGTAACACTTGTACCATATCTGAAGCTTCCATGGGTGAGAGCTTAATGCTCCTTCTAAGAACAGCTTCACTGGGATTCAATTTATCTATATCTTTAGGGAACTCAAGTGGAATTCCCTTCTTCAAAGGCCTTGGAACAATCATTTCCTTTTGAATCTCCATCTCTTCTGCAAGTTCTTCTTTCCTTTCATCTGAAAGAAGTCTAAGAGTATTCATTTCCTGTACTCTTGCCCAAATGGGATAAGCCTTGTACTCCAATTCTTCGAAGGATAATCCCTGCAATTTCTTGAAGGTCCATCCAGTTCCATGACATCTAGGTAACATATAGTAAAGCTCTCTTCTATCCCTCTTTAACAGTGAGAAAACATTGCTAGACTTATGTTTCAGAATTACCTTGCAGTCTCTTTGAACTCTTAGAAGAATCTCAAATCCCCAAATTTGGTCTGAAATTGTCAAATCTGGATTCTCCATAATCCTATTCTCCCAAGCATGGTACATTTGAACAACTTCTGGTATATCAAAGTCTACATGCAATTTTACCTCTCTAAGCTTCTGTCTTGCCAAGTCATCACCATATTCAAGTCTTTTTGGTTGTTCAATTATCATCACACTTGAATCTGAACTCCCTTCATCACTTCCTTCTTGTTCCTCAGAAGTGACAACAAATGGTGATTCACCAACCTTCTTCATTTCTTGTTCCACAAGTTGTGCAGCCAACCTTGAATCAAACTCTACTTGCGCTGCATCCTTTGGAACTTCTACTTCTACCATGATTCCTTTACCCTTATCTAATGGATAAATGATGGATAAAGATGATGATGATACCTGTGAAGACACTTCTTTGATGATAGCTGATGACTGGAATACATCAACCATATCTGCAGGTCTGTCAATGCTCAATTCTATGTGTCAGTGCCCAACTTACTCTTGTCAGCGCTTAGTGTGTCAGCTTTCAAATTTTGCTTGTCAACGCTCACCTTACTTGTCTCAGCGCCTCTTGTAAACTGCTCCATCATAGTTGTAAAAGACAAGTTCAAGTTTGTAGGAGTAACCAAAGATGTATCAAAACCTGGTTGCTTCTTCAATTCTGTGAGGGCTTCAGCAACACCCAAAGATTACCCATCATATGAGCCTTTGTCACTCACATGGATCTGCTCATCCTCCCCTTTGGAAGATTCCTGCATTCCACGCCTAGTGTTAGCATCCTCCAAAATGACAATCCTCTACCTCAATTGCTTGAGTTCAAGGCCTTGTGTACTGACTGTTTTGTACCAGGTCTGCATTTTGCTTTTGCAAGCTAATGCAGACAGCCGTCAATTCCATCAATGTGTATGGTTCCAATCTGCCCTCTTCTAGAATGGGTATTTGACCTCCCAAAGTAGAGTCATGGGGCATGGATGAGGTCTTAATGATGTTAGGATTGTCTTGGCCTGCATCTAATTGAGTACCAATAGTCCCAGCCTCATCCATAGCACCAACCACACTTGTGGTGGTGGTTCTCTCTACAACATGGCTAGGACCACTAGAGGAGAACACTCCAGTAGTCCTTGGGCGTTTAATCAACCTATATTCAGGGGGTGTAGAAGATGATGTGGATTGGGTGGTAGTTTGAAGGTTAAGGTGTGTTTGGGTCTTTGAAGGAAAGGTGTCAACGTTTTGATTACTAATGTCAACGCAAACATTTAATGTGTCAATGTTGAAGGCTTCTTGGTCAATTTCCATGTGTTGAGGTGAAGGCAAAGGTTCTGGTATTGTGTCAAGTAGTGGTTGTGGGTCCAGTTGGGGTTGTGTTGCTGCAATAACAGCAAGCACAGCTTGGGTGAGGGGTAATTCACGGTGAGGGGGTGAGTTCATCTTACTAAAAATAGCTTTCTTTTGCACAAGGATCTCATAAAAATCATCATGATCCCTTATGCAGTACCTTTGGTCATCAAAAACCATTTGTAAAAATCTGGGATAAGCCAAAGTCATCTTATTCCCTTTGTTTTTACACATGCCATAAAAAATTAGTTTTGAAAAATTATACTTTTTCCCATTTGTAATGCACACAATTGCACTAGCAATTGACCTGTTAATTTCATTATGTGTAGTACATTTAGGACTCAAACATTGAAGGATGACATGTATGAGGTACTTCCAGGCTGGGGGAAACTCTGGTTTATGATATTTATTTAAAGTACCCTCATCAGGGAAAGGATACCCCAAAGCCCGAAGTCCTTGTTCTATTTCATTAATGGGGAGAGTGGTTATACCATCTACATCATTAAGATGCAAATCCTGGCGAACCAAGGCTTCGGTAACCACCCCAGTACGCCCATGAACAATAGTTGATAATGTAGTCACATTATTAAGCGTTGAGGAACTGACTGTGTCCCAAAACTGTTTAATATGAGTGACAGGGATGAAAGGAGCATGAGAAAGTGCATACCTAAGTGGAGATGCATTCAAATACATCACCATCTGAGTGTATTGTGGAAACAAAGTATCATTGTTGGAAATATGTTTTCCCAAAGAAAGTCTCGGTCACATCATTATTAGCATAGATCACGAGCTATAGAATATTTAGAACTTTGTAACTTGGAGCGACCTCCCTTAGGGGGAGATTGTTGGAAATACGTTTTTACGTATTTATGAAGGATCGGTCGCTCCAACGATATATTATTGTATTAGGCTCGTGATCCAATTTGTAGTAAATATGGTCCATATAGCCCACATGTAGGGTGGGCTATATATACCCCTCCTAGCATGTTAGGAGGGGTGGTTCTTCTCATTTTACAACTTTTTATTTTAATAAATCATTTTCTCTCTCTACTTTTCTTTTCTCTCCTTTCTCTCTCTACACCCCATCTTCATCTTCCCCATCTCCACCATTAAATCAATAGATCTAATCCATAGTTTACCAAATCCTAAGATTTCGTAGACCTTCAATTGGTATCAAGAGCCATGGTTAAATCTTAGGATTTGCGTTTTTTATCTATTGATTTTCCTGTTATAATTGTTTTTTAGAAAATCTTTCGTCTCTTTTTTTCTAAAAATTTGTCCAATCAATTTTTTTATGATTTAACTTGTCCAATCAGTTTTTATCATTTTTTTTAAATTTTAAATTTCAAAATCTTTTTTTTTTTCTATAATTTTTTTCTCATCTTTTTATAATCATTTTTATCAAATTGATGTCTGGATAAGCAGTTTCAGTTTTATCAGATTTTTATTAATTTTAAATTAATCAGTTTTTTATCACTTTTTTTTAATACATTCAATTTGTCATCTTTTATTTTGTCCTTTTTTTGTTCAACCAATCTGTCCAAATCTGTCAAAAGTTTCATCACTTTGATCCATCAATCTCCACTTTCTGTTTCCTTTTCTTGTTATTCCGTATAACGGATTATTCAGTATAACGGATTATTCCGTATAGACACGGATCTTTCCGATTAGGGATCTTTCCGAATAGGGATCTTTCCGAATAGGGATCATTCCGTATAGGAATTTTATTCCGTATAGGAATTATTCCGCATAGCCATTTCTCGAATCAAACCAAACTCTCACTCGTCTCGACCCTTACCCTCACGACTCGACTCAAGACTCGAACACCAAAACCTCGCCCACTAACACAAAGACTCAAGACTCGATTTTCAAACAAAACCAACATCACTCTCGCCTCACACCTATTCTCAACATCCACCAGAATCATAAACACACCCTCGAACCCAAACCAACGTCAGATTCGAACACACCCTCCAAACACACCCTCAAAACACATCATCTTATCAGAAAAAGACTTTTTTTTTTTTTTTTTTTTTTTTTTTTAACAAAAAAACAGATTTTTTTAAACATCCTCAAAACAAGCAACAATCATACTCAATTTTTTTTTAAAGATCTCAGTCTCATTAAAAAAACTTTCATAGATCCAAAATCAAACATAAACAACAATTAGAGAACCTACCCGAGACCTCGTTATAAAGATCTTGAAGATGTACTGTCGCTTCTGTTGATCTTGTCTTTCGTCTTCGATTAATAGTGGTCAAAGTTATGTGATTTTTTTATTGATTGATTTTGAGAGAAAACTGTGTGAGGAGGGGGGCGATGGTTTTGAGAGGGTTATAGTAATTTATGCCCTTATTTAGTGGGACTTTGATATATATTTTCTAAGATAAGTTGTCTATGGGCTGCTATATAAAACATATCGAATAGAGTGTAAGATGTGGAGTCATCTCAAGGGCACTAATATTTATTTTTCCTAGTTATATGGAACTAACTAGAAACACGTATTTGATTGTCTCAATGCGTTGGGGCCAAGTATTTTTTTGAGCAAAGTGAAATAATATTTTGAATCAAGTGGTGGTTAGTCAGTTTATTACAATTGGATATAATCCTATTATGCCATTTTACCGACTTGTATTTCATCTCACTTTATAATTGCAATTTTTGGCTCATAAAATTTTGTTTTAAATTTATTTACATTTACACAAGTTTATTATAAACTTTGGTTTTTTTTTATTTTTTTTTTTTCAAAAAAAAAAAAAAACGAATTTTTTGTCATATTATACTATCTTATATATAATTGGACTCTGAAGTGACGTGGCAAAGTAACGGGATTTATTTTGACGAGACCGAGAAACATTATTTTCTCAATCGATAATTTTTCACAATTTGTAACATTCCGAAAACAACCACATCCACAATCATTTTTCTTTTCATCGAAATTTCAATGGAATCATTGAATTCGACTTTTCAAGAGGGAGAATTGCAAAACGAGACTAGAAGCAGTCACAAAAGAATGGATTCAGGAGGAAAGCAGGAAGCAAGCAGCCAACCAGGAAATTATGCAGAGCAGTCATGTGTCACAAATCTTCGTCTACTTCAATCCAAATTGAATGAGATAATTAACAATCTTGATAAGTGCCCTATGCCTGCTTCTTTACCCAATTCTGCTTCTAGGATTAAAGAGCTCGAAACGATCGTAGCTCAGCAATCAAAAGATCTTGAGGATGCCAAAATTGAATTTTCAAAGAAAACGAACAAATTTGAAACGTACTTTGAAAAACTTGAAAAGTCAAACGTTGTTCTTGAAAGAAAATTGGATCAAAAAGTTTTAGATTCTAAAGCTGAAAAGGATAATCTTTTGAAACAAATTCAGTTACTAGAGTCTAAATTGGCATCCCAAGATAGAGTGCTTAAAGAGAATGAGACTTTAAAGGCTCAAGTACAGGAAAAGGTCTTTGCTATAGCTGCGTTGAAAAACGAATTGAGGAAAACTAAAGGAACTAGTGTGGATACTAAGCTTGAAAAACCATCAATCTTGGGGAAACCGCCTACAAATCAGTTCGTTAGACAACCGACTGCATTTAGATCCGAGCGACCACAATCCTCGAGACCGCGGTTTGCTTCCCAAGTTGATTTGGTTCATTTTCCTAGACCAGTCACTCCAGCAACTAGGCCCAATGTGATCAAAACAGCTTTGGCAAGACCTAATCATATGATTGCCTCTAGTTTCCCTAAAAATACCAAGACCACGTCTAGAACTAGTTCAAATGACGTTTGCCATAAATCTGATCTTAGGGAAGCTAAGCAAAAGACACAAGTATGAGATAGGAATTTCAAACCTAGTCAGATGCCTTCTAGTTTACCCAACACTGCTACCCGTAGCATGTCACATCTTAGGAGCATCAATCAATCATCTAAGAATTCTAGATCTTACTCGGATATTAAATATGCTACTTGTAAAACATGTAGAAAATGTGTCTTTACGGCAAATCATGATTCTTGTATCAAAAAATTACTTAATGAGGTGAACTCCCGTGCTAGACTTAAATCCCAGTGGGTCGCTAAAATCAAACCCATTGGTAAAATGTGGCGCCCCACTGGTAGAACTTTCACTATTGTAGGAAACGAGTGCCCTTTAACTAGGATAGTCTCTGATTCTACGAAGACTACTAGGGAGAAAATTGCAAAGGATGATACATCACTTAAGCCTGAACTTAAGATTTTCTATAAAAGGAAACGTTTGCCAACTAAGACAAGTGAATCATCCCTTCAGGCCACCTCTGACACAAGAAAAGAAAACCGTGAACCCCCACGTGCTTCTAAAATAGATATCTCTAACCCATGCAAAATTATACAAACTCCTAATGAGAATGCAGGTACCAAAGTTGATGTTCCAAAAGAACGAAGCGGTCCAATTATTGTATACCGTTCAACTAAGGACACTCTAAGAGTTTGGTTGCTGAAGAAGCAGTTATCGGAGAAACAAATGTCTCAGGGGATTCATGGTTAAGCTGCACCAAGGACTTACAGTCACATAACAGACTGTAACTCGCTCTCAAAAGACAGGAAAGTTCATCCCGATGATGACTTATCCTTACAACGAGAAATTAATTTTTCTCGGGCATGAGCTTATATCAAAAAACATTCCAAGTTTTTAAGCTCATGCATTAAGGCTCATCATTAAATATCAGATGATGACCTGAACTTCAAAGAAAGGAAAGTTTATCGCCGATGATAAACTTATCCTAACAACGAGAAATTAAGTTTTCTCGGGCATGAGCTTATATTAAAAATATTCAAAGTTTTTTAAGCTCATGCACAATGACTTACAGTTAAATGTCAGACTGTAACTCGAACTTCAAATAAAGGAAAGTTTATCATTAATGATAAACTTATCCTCATAACGAGAAATTCAATTTTCTCGGTCATGAGCTTGTCTTAAAACATTCGAAGTTTTAAGCTCAGAAAGGAAAGTGTATCTTTTTAATAAGAGAACTTTTCCTCATAACGAGAAATTAACCTTTCTCGGTCATGAGCTTTCCGTTAAAACAGTCAAAGTTTTCAAGCTCATGAAAACGATTGCTAAGTAAATATCAGCTTAGGACTCGTTCTTCAGTTAAAAGGAAAGTTTATCGTCGATGGTAAACTTATCCTTAACAACGGGAAGTTTACATCTTCTCGGACTTGAGCTCGTTTCGTAAGGTATTCAACATCTTAAGCTCGAGTAATTGGTTTTCAAAACTTTGAACACAATATTTCGAGAATTTCTCAAAAGGTTTTTTCTAAATCTTTCAAAATTGTGTGTTCAAAAACGTTTTGATAAAACGAGCATGTCTTCTGGAATCGATAATATTTACGAACCTAGAAATGTCATTCAATAATGACACGGGGTTGTAAATAAAGTTCGAGCAGAAGTTTAAAAGATTGAAAACATGCTCCATATGGTTTGTTATTATTTCCGATAGTAACCCGCTTTTCACTTTGAAGTCAAGCATTTCACCGGAAAGCTTTGACTTCAGAATCCGAAGTTATCAACTCCAAAATCCAAAGTTCGTTGCAATTGATATCTACATACTCGACGATGCGACTACTCAAACGGTGACTACAGCTCTTTCAATAGAACACGGGTCAACAATTGAGGAGGAGCAATTGTCCAGCTTTCAGAATCCTTGATGCCGAGAGTGCCAAGTTCACATATTGGTGTTAAGACAACGATATCAATCATACCCATGGAGTCAAGAGATAACTTCAGAAGTTACGAGGAAGACCAACATTCGTGAACAAGAACCATGTGCTTCTTTCATATGATGTTCTCCATCATTCAGGTCCAACCTCGTAAATTGCTAATATTGTGAATTCATTATCATATATGATCTTTGCACGTGATAAATACCTTACACTTGTGTTTAAAAGGTATTTAATTTACGTTTCAAGTACACCCTCATTAATTTGAGGGGGAGCTTGTTAAAATCATGAAGATAACTAGATTTGCATTTTTCTTCCCAAATTTTCTTAAAATGCTATTAAATCAATTGATATTAAAAACATCGATTGCATTAATATTTTTAATATGGGGGAGAAAATGTGATTTAATATGGGAAATGATTAATCACAAATGGTTTGACTTAACGTGTTAGCTCATCCGACATGTGCGAAATGTTTTCGGATATCGTGGCATATGTTAAGGGGGAGCAAAATGGATTTGCACTTCAAAATGGATTTCATGGTGACATACACTTACCAAAACATCTCTATTCACGACGGTGAAGATTGTGGTGACATAAGGATGGTAGGATAGGTTAAAGTCCAATGATTTCTCTAGAACCGGAGGAATCTTCCCAAGGACATTCCATAGCTAGAAATAGTAGTCCTTAGGAAAGATGGAGAAAGATTGTGAACGTAGCTGAATGCCGACCAAGTACTTAAGTTAGCACTGGAACAATCACAACAAGGTGCTAGTTATGACGTATTGGTAAGCATTGAAGGGGTTGAAGAATGAAAAATAATTGTAAAGATAAAGGGTGTAAAGAAAGAAGCCCTCCTTACAACCTTAGGCAAAAACCGGGTCAATTCATATGCTATTGAGATCATTTATGATTCTCGATATTGAAGATAGACATCATGTACCCAGTGATGCAAGGCACAACCCATCCCAGCTAACTATGATATCTCTCAAAAGATATTTGTTTTAATCACACGGAGACATCATATTATCTATTGATTTATTCACTCCGAATAAATTGGTATTGAAAAGGTGGCACTCCTCTCCAGCCTCCGATCACTAAAAATCCAAAATGCACGATCGAGTCTAGAGCCATTTGAGATCATCAAATATCTCATTAGGACACACTTTCATTATTCCTTGCTTGTTCACACAATGTGAAAAGTAAGAAAGATATTAAGAGTCCTACGCAAAATCTTCATGATCTTGCCTGAACATCCGAGTAATACGAAAGTATTTACAATGAAGATGGAAATCCTTCTTGAGCGAATATCAAAAAGCTCATGGTAGGTGACTTGTGCGATTCTTTATGAATCAAACTTCTGTTAACTGGAAAGCAACAGTGGTTTAATTCTTAAATGAATTTAAACACGTTCCAGGCCTCTACGCAATATCTTAGTGATCTTGCCAGAACATTCAGAGTAATACTATTAAGTATTTACAGTGACGAATGGAAATCCTTCTAGTGTTAACATCAAACAGCACTTGGTAGGTAACTTGCAAGATTCTATATGAATCAAGCTAGTGACAACTGGAAAGCAACGACTTTGCGGTTCTTAATTGAACTTCACTTGTTTCAGGAACATGAATTGACGGCTTCAAATCATGCGGATAAGATTATCCAAATGATTCACTCTTTACGTTCGCAGTCAGCTTTGGACGGTCGAGTAAAGAGAACGGGTTTACCCGCGAAATCTTGTCAAGGAGGTTCTTTATTGAAACTACCTGCCACAAGTATGATATTTAATATCGTCCAACGGTCTTCACCGACCGGAGGTAAAATGCTACCGAATTAGAATGAAATGTTCAAGGCCATTTCATCCGTGTATATTGTTTGTTGCTAACTGTCTTATGCAGCGTAACAAGAAGGTGGCATTGCGGTGTACAATCCAGAAGAAGTCGTCACCACATGCTTATACTACATACAATTAGTACTTCAACAAATTCAAGAAAGCCTGAAGGTCAAGTCTTCCGCTGTATCAAACTCTGAAGCTTTCAAGAATTTAAAGGTATAAGTATGTGGAACATGAAGTCACGAAGAGGCAAATTTCACAAGTGATGCATGCACAAGGTCAAGGCAAGGAAACATGCTCAAGACTAAAGTCAAAGATCACATCAAGCATATTCACAAGAACAAGATCGAAGACTCAAGCATAGATGCTAGGTTTAAGATTTTGTAAAATGGTGTGACCTCCCTTAGGGGGAGATTGTTGGAAATATGTTTTCCCAAAGAAAGTCTCGGTCACATCATTATTAGCATAGATCACGAGCTATAGAATATTTAGAACTTTGTAACTTGGAGCGACCTCCCTTAGGGGGAGATTGTTGGAAATACGTTTTTACGTATTTATGAAGGATCGGTCGCTCCAACGATATATTATTGTATTAGGCTCGTGATCCAATTTGTAGTAAATATGGTCCATATAGCCCACATGTAGGGTGGGCTATATATACCCCTCCTAGCATGTTAGGAGGGGTGGTTCTTCTCATTTTACAACTTTTTATTTTAATAAACCACAAAAAAAAAAAAAAAAAATATAAAACCTAGAAAAACCATAAAAATTATAAAATCAAGAAAAACCAAAAATATTTTTCGTTTAAAACGGGCATGTCTTTTAGTACGGTAATATTTACGGCCTTAGAAATGTCGATTAATATTGACACGGTGCCATAAATAGAGTCCGTATAAAAGTTGTAATGTTTTAAAACATGCCCATTATGGCTTGTAGTTATTTCTGACTGCAACCCGGTTTTCATATTAAAGTCACGTATTTCCTTGGAAAACGTTGGCTCAGAACGGGAATTAATTTTCTCGGGCGTGATTTACAAGCCAAATCATGCAAAGGGATCAAGTTTCCTTTACAACTTGGTCTAACACGAATTAGTGTACGTCTCAGTGCATTAATTTGTTAAAATAAGAGAAATCTTATTGACACCACGAATCAAACTTTTTCAAGATATCAATTGGGAAATGTTTTTCATCATCATGTGCCTCGTTAAACAATGACTACTGCGCTTTAAATAGAAAACGGGTCATCGTTTAAGGGGGAGAAAATGTTACATCATCTTTCACATCAAAAAGATCTTCAAAAAGCTTAGTGATTAATGGTTGGATTGCTTTGGCATTTGTCTTGTTGTTGCTTATAAGTTTGTCATGAATAGACTTGTGTGTTAAGATAGGTTAATCACTAAGGCTCAGAAATTTAACATAAGATAGGTCAAAATGACAAGATTTAAAACTTGGAAAAACAAAAGAACTTTGTTTGTTGAAAGTAGAAAAATTGAGGGGGTAAAGTTGACAATAGATCAAACTTGTAAAAAATTTGACCTAGTCAAATTCACCCACTCCCGTTCCCTTTCTTCTTTCACTGTTTACTCTATCTTTGCCGCCATTGACAAACAAACACACAAACACTTACGGAAATCAAACAAACACGAATTCAATCCATCATTTTCTTGTTCAAGATCTTCAAAAGGTATTCAATCGGATTAATCTTTCATGCACAACAAGTTAATTAACTTTTTAAATTGAAAACAATCGAAATCAGTTTCTGCTTCAATTAGGGTTACTTAAATTGGGGGTTTTTGCCTGGGTTGTATTCGGAATGACTCTAATTGCACTAATTTGGCTTTTTGAACACTTGAATTAAACGATTTCATGCTTAATTAGAAAATATATAAGTGTTGGAAACTTTCCGAGTAAGAAAGACTTTCCGAATAAGGGTTTTATTCAGAATAGAAAGAACTTTCCGCATGGTGAAATCTTTCCGCATAGAAGCTATTTTTCCGAATAGAAAGGTTTTTCCGCATAGACAAAAGTTTTCCGAATAGGATTATTTTATTCCGCATAGAAAAGTTTTTCCGAATAGAAAGATCTTTCCGTATAGGCCAAATCTTTCCGCATAGAGAAACTTTTTCCGAATAGACTGAATATTCCGCATAGGCCCAATGTTCCGAATAGGGAATTTATTCCGCATAGGCCCTATGTTCCGAATAGGATTTTATTCCGCACAGGCCCAATGTTCCGAATAGGATTTTATTCCGCACAGGCCCAATGTTCCGAATAGGGTATCTATTCCGCATAGGCCCAATGTTCCGAATAGACATTTTATTTAGAATAGGGATTTCATTCCGCATAGGATAAATGTTCCGAATAGCCTTTTTATTCAGAATAGGGATGTTTTTCCGCATAGGCTATATGTTCCGAATAGACTTATGTTCCGCATAGGATTTATATTCAGCAGAGACCTATTATTCCGAATTGAGTGATTATTCCGTATAAAAGATGTTTGAATGGTTTCAAAGCTTAAGGGATTATGTCAAGTGTACAATGCTTAGGGTTAAAGTCATAATGATATTCATACTTGTATGTATCAACCTTTGTGTTTTATCTTAAGCAGAGACGATGACTAACCCTACCGTACAACAAATACAAGACACCAGAGCCGCCGCCATTGCTGAAGCCAAGACTCTAAAGTTTATTCCAAACAACTTCCGTTTGAAGGAGGTATCTCACTCTACCCATAATGGATTTAAGGTAGGTACAACCATGCTTGATAAATCTCATTTCAAGCATGCGCTAAGGAGAAGTGCTTCAGTGCCCTATGAATATCTTTACGAGTTCTGGGCTACCAAAGAGAGGACGTCGAACAAAATCACTTTTTCCTTGGACAACAAGCAGCAGACGCTTACTGTGTCATACTTCAGGAAGATCTTTGGCTTTCGACCGATACTCAAAGGTCTACCATCATACTCAGCCAACCCAACTAAGGACCAGATCATGGAGATGTTCACCGCTATTGGATGTCTTGACATACGAACCCCGTCTGAGTTTACTACTGCCAAAGTTGGTCAACCATGGAAAGCTATTTTTGGGATTCTAAGCCGATGTTTAACACCCAAAACAACTGGGTTTGATGCTGTTCGTCCACCAATCATCAAGATGTTTTATGGTATGTTTAAAGGTATGGGTATTGATTATGCATCACTGCTGTGGGAGGAGTTTACTTTTCAACTCTTCACAAACACAAAGGGTAAGGTTAAAAGTTACCAGTACCCTAGGTTTATTAAGTTGATCATACATTACTTTATGGAAAACGATGCATCCATTAACAAGCGTGCAGGTAGTCGTCACCACACGATGGATGATGATGATTTGGTAGACTTAAGGCAGGAGACTCATTCGAATACGGTTATTCCTGGTCCCATTCCCAGTCATCTTCTGACCGATGAGATTATTGCATCTGATGATTACAAGAACTTGCTAACAGAAATTGAGAATCAACGAGCAAGTATTCTAGCAGGTGAAGACTCATCTACCACGGTTAAGAGCAAGGGTAAACGGAAGCAGACAACCTTACCTGAACCTAAAGCCAAAAAGAAGAAGACTACAGTTAAGAAGGGAAAGGGTATGGCGGATGAGCTAGAACTCCACGATGAAGAAGATATTGATGATGCTACTCTTAACAAGGCTGAGAGAAAAGCAATGAAGATAGCTCTAGAAAATAAAAGTAGAGAGAGAAAATGATTTATTAAAATAAAAAGTTGTAAAATGAGAAGAACCACCCCTCCTAACATGCTAGGAGGGGTATATATAGCCCACCCTACATGTGGGCTATATGGACCATATTTACTACAAATTGGATCACGAGCCAAATACAATAATATATCGTTGGAGCGACCGATCCTTCATAAATACGTAAAAACGTATTTCCAACAATCATCATCCTCCAAATAAGCTATCATGTTGTATTGACTCCTGAATCCCAATACCAAGTCACTTGGTTTAAACTTTGGTGCCATTGTTGAAGAAAGTTGTTTGTGAAAGATTGATGAAAGATGAATAATAGGAGAAAAAGTGGTAGACAAGAATATGATAGTACCCTGTTTAAAAATAGGAGCCAAATATATAGGAGAGATAGGCACATGTGATTGGTCAAAAATAAGGCAAGTATTTTCAAAATATAATGATGAAAATATTGAAAAGAAAATAAGGTATCTTAGGCATTAATTAAAAGTTATCTACTCCAAAAATTACGGCCCTAAAATTCGTCAAAAATAACAACTGGGTAGGTCCCAATGAGTGTCAACGGTCAAAAATAACCCATCAACGCCCAACGGCTATATTCTTGTCAACGTTTGCAAAAGCCATGTCAGCGTCTAAATTGGTCACAACAACGCGTGGAAAAATATTTGTCAGCGTCCAAAAATAAAAGTAATAAAAATGAAAAAGGACCTTAACAAAGTAATTTATCCTAGTGAAGATAACCTATAAATTGATAATTATTATAGGGCGGCAAGCACTGTCCAGTTATGCACACTTGCTTATGCTAGATAGACATAACAGTCCTCTAGTGTCCCTTGCTAACAAAAATTCTTAACAATTAAGTTATCTCATAAAATCCCTTGTAACTCCCAGGTAAACCCATTATAAATCATTCCCAAGTCTCCCAACAGACCACATCCAATTCTAGGCCAAAAAGGTCTTGGCAACATGCATAGTATGTCAACTTTGCATGCTACAGTGCCTCATGATTTAGTAAACTAACTCGTACTCACCAGTGGACACACTCTAGAATTGTGATAAGAGTATTATAAGAATACCCAAAAGTCCGAAAGGTTCCTAAAACCTCCCCTTAAACTGTGATACATATGTTGCCCAATAATAGGCATGTATATAAAAAATTAGGTCAAGATAGAAATATAAATATTCCAACCATCATCCAAAAATTGAAACATGCTCCAATGATGCTCCAAGGATCTATAAGCAACTCTGTATCCAATGGTAAAATGCTAACAACGCCTGCACACTTAGATCAAAAACCACAAAACTAACATGTTGCTGACAACGTCACGATAACACTTATCAGCGTTAAGATAACCTTTGTCAGCGTTAGAAAAATATAGTGGAAAATCTAACTTCTCAAAAAGACCAATAACAATGCATATCCTGTACATACTTCTACAATATGACCCCAAAACACATATTAAATGAGATTGATCATTCCAATACTTGTTACCAAGTATTGAAACCTTCCAGTATCAAAAGGTTTAGTTAATAAATCAGACACATTTTCTTCTGTGTCAACCCTATCTGGTTGTATTAAACCTTTTTCAAAACAATCTCTTATAAAATGATGTCGAATTTCTATGTGTTTTGTTTTAGAGTGATGTACATGCTTTTTAATAATGCATAAAGTACTGTTATTGTCCAGAAAAATCTTGGTATGCATGAAATTATACCCATAATCCAACAGCTGGTTCTGAATCTATAAGACTTGTCCACAACAAGCAGCTGCTGCAACATACTCTTCTTCAGTTGTAGAATTGGCCACCACTATTTGTTTCTTGCATTGCCAAGAGATCAACCTACTCCCAAGAAACTGACATCCACCAGTTGTGGATTTTCTATCAAATTTATCACCACCATAGTCACTGTCTGAATATGCAATAAGCTCCAATGGGGAATCTTTTGGATACCATAATCCCAAATCTGGATAACATCTAAGGTACCTAAAGATTCTCTTGACAGCATGAAGGTGACGCTCTTTGGGAGTAACTTGATGGCGTGCACATGCACACACAGCAAACATAATGTCAGGTCTTGAAGCTGTGAGATACATCAATGAACCAATCATTGATCTATAGTTCCTGACATCCACATCTTTTCCATCTCCAACTTTTCCCCAAGGGTGTTCTCTATCCATAGGAGTACTAGCACTTTTCTCATGTGGAGAAAAGCCAAACTTCTTCAAGATTTCTGTTACATATTTATCTTGAGAGATGAAGATACCATCTTCTTTCTGCTGAACTTGTAAACCTAGAAAGAAGTTCATCTCTCCCATTGCACTCATCTTGAACTTGTCTGTCATAAGCTTAGAAAAGTCTTCACTCATCTTTGGGTTTGATTATCCAAAGATGTTATCATCCACATAAACCTGAACAAGTAAAACATCCTTACCAGTCTTCTTTGTAAATAAGGTCTTGTCTATGGTGCCCCTTTTGAATCCATTTTCCACCAGATAGGTGGACAATGTGCCATACCATGCTCTTGGGGCTTGATGAAGTGCATACATAGCTTTCTTGACTCTATATACCTTGTCTAGATGCTCTGGATCTTCAAAACCAGGAGGCTGCATTACATAAACCTCCTTTATAATTGTGCCATAAAGAAAAGCACTCTTCACATCCATTTGATAGATAGTAAAGCCCATGCAAGAGGCATAGGCTAGAAATATTCTTATAACCTCAATCCTTGCAACTGGTGCAAAGACCTCCTCAAAGTCTATCCCTTCCTCTTGTGTATATCCTTGAGCCACTAAACGTGCCTTGTTTCTGACCACAATGCCTCTTTCATCTTTCTTGTTTCTAAGAACCTATCTTGTCCCAATAGGTATGACATATCTGGGACAATCAACTAACTCCCAAACATCCTGAATAACAAATTGGTGAAGCTCATCCTGCATTGCTTCCACCCAACTTGGTTCTTCGAGAGCGTCAAAAATCTTCTTGGGTTCCTGTTGTGACAGAAAACAGGCAAAAAACATGCTTGAACAAGAGGGGTATCAACCTTCTTGTGTATATTGGCAATAAATCCTCCAAGATTCTGATGAGATTTTCTAGTTTGAACAGGAGACATCACATCACCAATAATTGGAGAAGAGGGGTGATCCTTCATTGTAGAAGTAAGAACTCCTCCCTCAAAAAGTCTGTTGTCTTCAATCTCATCATCCATGTTACCAATATCTTGTTCAGACTCTCTTCCATCAATATATGTATGAACCTCTCCATTTCTTCTTGAAGGTTCACCTTGTTCAAAATTGGAAGATAAAATATGGTCAAAAGAGTTGTCAATGCCTGAACCAAGGTTGTCAGCGTTGGAGCCATCAACGCCTGAAATGGAGTTGTCAACGTTTGAGCCATCAACGCCTGAATTTGTCTTGTCAGCGCCAGATTTTCCTTTGTAAGCGCCTGAAAGACCATGCATGTTGTTAACTGGTGATACTTGGGGACCACCATTATCCTTTCCAGCAGCAGCAGCAGCAGCAAAAGCATATGTCCGTATGGGAATAGTGACATACTCAAGTATGGGTGATGACTTGTCTGCTTGTGATCCAACCTCTTCATTAACATATGTACCTGAAACGTCAGCAACTGGTTCTTCCACAACACTTGTAGTTACCTTCACAATGTTTGGATTAGTAACAGGCATATAATACAAAGTCCTAGATAAAGGTTCCAAGTCAAATAACCAATTTGGACCACTTTCAGGATCACTAGGTTTACTTTCTAAAAACCTAACATGTACTTTTCAAGTATACGTTTTTCCTTCTTAATGTAAACCCTATATCCTTTACTCTGCACTGAATAACCCATGAAGTAGCCTTCATCACCTTTAGCACTAAATTTACCTAAGGCATCACTAGTGTCCAGCACAACTACATGACAACCAAAAGGTATAAGAAAACCAATATTAGGTTTCCTTCCCCAAAGTAACTCATAAGGTATTTTGTTATGTATCTTGTTGACTAATGCTCTATTCTGAACATAACAAGCTGTATTCACAGCCTCAGCCCAAAAAGCAATGGGAAAGTGAGCATCTGCCAACATAGTCCTGGCTGCTTCAATGAGGGTTCTATTCTTTCTCTCAGCAACCCCATTTTGCTGTGGGGTTCTGGCTACACTAAACTGTCTAGTAATCCCTTTTTTGGCACAAAAATCATCCAATAGCTTAATTCTAAACTCACCACCATTATCACTTCTAAGCATCTTTGTGATACCCTAGAACCGAGGTCACTAACATTACCCTAAATTACGCTTATTTTTGAAATTTTTAATAAATTTTAATTGCTATATATTTTAGTATTTTGGTTGAAACCGATGTTCGAGGTTATAATTTTGATGATTGACGATTTAAGAAGGACGATGACGAATACGATCCCGATGGATGCCCAAATTTCTTTAATTATTGTCGTTTTATCGATATCGTAATTTTTCGAGAATTTTACTTACGATTCGTGTTAAGTCGAGTTGGGTGAGTTTTATTGCTTTCCGGGTACATTTAAAGTGTCCCAAAAGTATTTTGGAGTGTTTGGGATGATTCCCGACTCCCGTAAAATTTTCCAAAATGTCAAATGAGCCAATCCCGTAAACATTTAGAGTCGTTTTTGCTTAAGGCCAAAAGAATGCTCATATTGCACCACAAGTCCCTAGAATTTTTACAAAATGGAAAACAAAACACACACAACACAAAATACTTCAAAAAATTTTCCACTCTCTCCCTCTTTTCTCCTTTAGGCCGACGGCCACCCTAACCACCCATAATTTTTTTTACTTGGTTTTGATTAAAACTAAGGTTAGACCACCTCTAATTAAATCATTTCCAATCTTTCTATGTAATTTAATCAAACATGCATTCATAATTTTTTTTCAAGAATCAAATGAATTTTTCAAAATCATTTTTGATGTTAATTGGGTAAATGCATGTTTAATCCATGTGTAATGGGTGTGTAATCACTTAACAAACGCACCAAAATTAATTTAGTTGTGGTGTTTTGATCACCCAAACCCCACGGCTAAGGGGGGTGTTTGGGGGATCATGGTGGTTGATGTTTTGATCATGGGTTTGTGTTTATTTTGTGTTTTTAGATGTTTTAAATAGGTATAGCTTATTGCATGTTTGATTTAGTGATTGGGTTTTGATTTGGGTATGAACCTTAGGTAGTTTAGGACTGAGTTGGATGATTGGGTATGCTTAGGAGTGTTTAGGTTGAGGTCTAATGTTGGTAAATGGGTTTGAAAACGAGCGTTGGTATGATTTTGGTATAGGTAATTTTAGGCAGAAAGTTTAAGGTGTTTTTGTAAAAATTATTTTGTAAACAGGTCTTGTGATTAGGATAGAGTTGTAGAGCATCTTCTTAGCTTCGATTTGGTATAAGATAGAGCTTACGACTCCTAACGAGTCAAAAGTTACGACGTTTTGAAATTCGTGTACCGGGAGATGAAAACCGTCATAATCCGAAATTATGCTTGGTTTTAGGTCAAATCCCGGGGACTATAGGTTTAGTTTGGTAAATGGTCAAGGGTTGATTTTTGGTCTCAAACCTGCACATTTGAGTCTATTATAAGACTTAGGTGTCAAATGGGTCAATGGAGTATTTTAAACGGGTAAAATGAGTCCGACTTGGTCAAAGTATAATTTCAGTCCGAAAAACGTAGTTTTGGAAAAAGTGTTGAGTAACGAGTCGTAAGAGCGAAAAATTTTATTGGGATTAAATATTTATTTTCTACAGGTCTTAAAGTATTTTTGAGAATTTTCTCAAATTTTATAAAAAGGGTTAAGTATAGTAAAACAGTCCGTACTTTTGGTAAGTATCGGCGAAAATGAGTAAAAATGAATGACGTTAATAATAAGGACAAATGGTATAAAACGAGTAACACTTGTTGTTTTGTTTTGGCGTGAGTTGTAATTGTCACAAGTGACTAATATGTATGTATTTTATACAGTACCATAAGGTTTATAAAATGAGATTACTCATTACGCGTTATTTGGTTTGATAGGTGTTGATTTACCCGGGCATCCGTATCGTCGTCAGTGACCGTCACTCGAACTATCGACTACTTGTTATATAAGGTGTGAATTTATAGCCTCGCTTATTATTATTTCAAACTGTTTTACCCGTGAGGGAAATGCATGCTAGTTTTCAAAATTAACATATGTCATGAATGATTGTTGGACCCGAATGTTGCCTTGAAATTGTGTTGAGTACCTAGTTGCAAAAGGCCCTAAATTCATGAACTATTAAATATTGTTTAGTCCTAGTGTGGATTAGAAATAGCCGCTTATACAAAGTGATAGTACTATGGGGTTGACTACCCTATCCGAGACGAGGGCTAGTACGTCGATACCCCCTGCGGACGGATAATTTGTGTTAAGAGATAAGGTATAATTGCAACTGATGCCTTAGTAGGGGCACTGGTTTCATCTGAATCACGCCGGTAATTATTACGCGGGTGATTGAGTTAACGGTTTAGTGTCATGAGCTTAAACACAATTGTCAGTATCTTGAATATAGATTGTTTGATCGACAAGTCTATGAATGATCGTGAATGGTTTTTATTTCACATATGTTCAAAATGAATTGTAAAACCTATGAATTCCACTCAACGTTTTCGTTGACCAAATTTAACATGTGTTTCAGGTAACCGCTGAAGTGTAGCATGGAGCGTGCATTGGATGGATGTTGTGTGTATGGCTTGGAGTCTGCTTGTTTTTCCGCCCAGTATTACTTAAACATTTTTAACTTTGATGTCATGTTGTTGTGAAAACTGTAACTTTTGGGGTTGAGATTCATGGGGACCGAAACGCAAAAACTCTGTTGTATCATTTGGGGTTGGAAAACCGTAGACATGTAACTTTTCAACAATTTTTAATTTAAGTTTGAATTTGACGTCTCTTTGGAGTCGTTCGATATATCTTGTGTGTGATGATAACTGCCTAGCACCCAAATGTTGTAGTTCCGCTGCGCATAGCATTTGGTGGGGTGTTAGAGATTGGTATCAGCCATGAGTTATAGAGAACTAGGTCGTTTTGAAAATTCCTAAACTATAACTTTTGGTGTCGTAAGAAATTGTTCAAGCGCACACAACTATCCTGCATGGCTCCGGTAAGGTTTATTTTTGTATTCATGGCATTTGACGTATACTTTTAAGTTGAAGTATATATGTGGGTATTTATTACGTAGATATGGAAATTCCTATATGTAAACGTTGAAATTATACGTGGATTACCCGACACCGTAATTCTTGTATTAATCATGCATGAGCATCATATTATCGCATTTTGGGCATGTGTACCACCTTTGCATTACATTTGCATGCATGTATTTATAAATATTGTATAGTTATCTTACGTACCCTCCAAAATTCTCTGTTATTGCAGGAATGGCCGAGGTACCGCCTAATGGTAATGGAGACGATTATGTCGTAGGTCACGAAGGGGGACCGTTTCCTCCGAACCCGCCGGATAATGACAATGGATGGATCACTCCAGAAGAAGCAATAGAGCCGGGTAATGACAGTGACAAAAGTGATGTGGACAACTTCAGTATCAGTAGTGATGGTAGTGAGGATTCTGAGGAAGAGCCCGAGGAACCGGTGGATGATGGAATTCCCGAGAATGCTGTCGGTCAGACCGAACCTGATTTATTTCAATCTCCAAATTCGCCAAAGGGTTATGAAGTGCCTCCGACCGATCGATATGAGTGATAGGTGTGTAAACACCCATCTTTTCTACCACTTAATTACAATAATAATCGGACCAAAACGTGTATTTTATGTCTTTTATGTCGGAATTATGCGTGGTTTGTGTTTTTGTTGTGATTTAGGATGAAAAGGTGAAAAGTGGAGAAAACACGGACATTCACGGGCATTTACGGACTTTTATTGAAGAAAAGGATGAAAGACAAAGTCAAGAAGTCAAGGTGCAAAAAGAACGGAAGTCCACGACCAATTCTGAAGTTTTATCGAAGAAAAAGTCAAAAGACGGAAGTTTATCAAAAGCCGAAGAATTCAAGTCTATTTTATTGAAGAATTTAAAGACGAGTTCGAAGAAATCCCGAAGCCAAAAGTCCCTTAAGTCCAAGTTTAAAGAAGATTAGAAGAAAAGGACTAATGACGCAATTAATGAAGATTAATAAAAGGAGGGACTTAAGCTTGCAATTAAGAGAAAAGGAAAGAGGGGAGGAAGCTTCCTTAATCCTCCCCTATAAATAGTCATTAGGATAGTCATTTCTTTCTTGTTGGATAGCTTGACAAACTATCTCTTCCACTTTTATTTACTTGCACCTTTAATTACTTGCACATTTAAATACATGTTTTGCACCTTAAATACCTTTTAATTCCAAGTAAGTGTTTCTTTTAATTACTTGCACCTTTTCTTTATCTTGTTAATCTTCTTCTACCTTTCTTCAATCTTTGATTTACACGTTTTTATCTTGTTAAGTTGTCTAAAGATTTCATTTTTATGCTTTTGATTGTTTTAAATCTCTTATTTTCATAGCTTATTTGATTTATTTTCAAGTTTATATAGTTTTTACAGAAGTTATTTTTATATAAAAAGTTGTTTTTCTTAAAGTTTATCTTTTTCGTGTCTTTAAAGTTGTTAACTTTCAGTTCCGTAGCTTATTTTTACACGGTTTTACCTAAGGATTTAGTCTTGTGCTTATTAGAATAATATCTTATTAGATTAGCTTAATCTGTGTACTTTTTCCTGTTTTCTGATCGTGACAATCGGAAAAGGGTTTTACATTCTGACCATAGCTCTTGGCTTGGTCGGAAAAGGGTTTGTATATTCCGATTGGAGGTGTTTCTTGGTATTCCGATCGGAGCAAGGTAGTGGTATTCCGATCGAGTGTAAGTGACAAACATTCCGATTGGTTCTTCACTCCTCATTCCGATCGAGGTGCATGTTCAGTATTCCGATTGGGACTAGTGACAGTATTCCGATCAGTTGTTTCCGACCAGCATTCTGACCAAGTCCACCCATATTCCGATCAAGGTAAGGCAAACATTCCGATATGAAGTAGTTGGTTATTCCGATTGGGTGAGTGACAGCATTCCGATTTGGGGGCAGACCATCATTCCGATCTGAGGTGATTGTGCACCGATCGGAATATATTCCGATCTGGGGTATTCTTCCATACTTTGTCTTGTTTAACTTTTACGTCATCATTTTAATACTTGTCTAACTTTAATTTCCATCACGCTTTTATTTTTAGTCATTTAATCATTTTACCTTTCGTCAAAGTTTTAAATATCACACCTTTCTTTTTAATTAGATTTAGATTTACTTTCACGTTTTTTAATACTTGCCCTTTACTTTAACGACATTTACTTTTAAGTCTTGCACATTTAAATTTAAAAACAACCAAAAATATTCTTGTTCCACCAAAATAAAACTGAGTCACACATTAAACACAAGTTTTTCAATTCGAAGAGACATACGACAAAGAACTTTTTAACCTGAGTAAAATCTAGTTATCAAATGGCGCCGCTGCCGGCTCTTTTCGTTAAGATTGACGGTTTTCTGTGAGAGACACGTTGTTTTTTTTGGGATCCGTTCACTTGTGAGCGTTATTTTTCTTGCCTAAAAAATTCAAAAAAAAATCATAAAAATTAAAACTTGATAAAAAACCATAAAAATTAAAAATTTCAAAAATCCAAAAATATTTTATCTTTCTTGTGTATATATATATATTGTTTTTGTGTTTGGTTTCTTTTTCTTTTGTCTTTGTAGGTGCATGCGTACTAGATCTTCAAATTATCAAGAGCCCGAGCCTCAAGAAGATTTAGATATGGCAGGTGTTAACAACAACAACATTCCACCGCACCTCAATAATAATAATAATAACAACAATGCTCTTCCACAGCCCGATCTTCGGACCATGGAGGAACTTTTTCAACCAACCATGTTTGGACGAGGAGGACCAATTGCGCCGATGCAAATCAACGCTCCTGAGTTTTCGTTGAAGCACCACATGATTCAGCAAGTACAAACAAACCCATTTAGAGGATTGCCTGATGATGATGCCAACAAACACCTCGACAAGTTCATTACAATCACCCAAAGCATGAAGTTGGCCGGTGCCACAATGGATGAACTTCGCCTACAACTCTTTCCACACACTTTATTACATCATGCCGAGAAATGGTTTGATCGTCTCCCGAAGAATTCTATTCACACTTGGGATGATATGACTCAACGCTTTTTGTCGCGCTACTTTCCACCATCCATGGTCACGAGCCTTCGCAATCAGATCAGCGGTTTCATGCAAGATCCCGATGAATCTCTTTTTGATGCTTGGGAGCGATATAATGTCTTGATCGATAGATGTCCAAACCACAACATGCTCCCTGTGACCTTAGTAGATACTTTCTACAACGGTTTGACTTTTCGAGATCGTGATACGATCAATGCAGCCGCCGGTGGCACATTCATGAAAAGGAGACCCGAGGAGTGTAGAGAGCTTATTAAGAACATGACTACTCACCACAAAAACTGGGATTCCTCTGCTTCTTCAAGGAATAATCCAAGAGTCAATGTTTCCTCCACCTCAGCAAACCCTGATATGACCGAACTTACCCGTGTGCTGACTGAAATGAGCAGAAGTATGCAACTTTTAGCTTCAAACCAACAACAAAAACAAGTTAAAGCTGTTGCTGCTCCTTGTGAAACATGCGGCGGTCCTCACTCATACACTGATTGTCCTTCGACACAAGGAAATCCGGAAAATGTGTATGCAGCTTATGGTAATTATTCACCGGAAAATTACCAAGCTAGACAACAAGGGGATAGAAATTTGCTGAGTTACCGATCCAACAACTACCTTTCACCCAGTTTTTCTCCTCAAAACCAAAACCCCGCCAACAACTACACTAGAAGCAACCAAATCCCACCAAGATCTTCTAATCCTTATCACCCACCCGCCCAACAAACCCCACCCATTAACTCTGATGTTGAGGCCATAATGAGAACCCAAGGTGAGCAAATCAAGAATTTGCAGAGCCAAATTATCAATCTGAAAGGAGATATCACAAAGCAAGGAAATGAGATAAGATCCGAGCTTCGAGATAACATTCAATCCTCCTTAAGCAGTCAAACCAATGATTTGAAGAATATGCTTGCTAGTTTCTTGCTAGCCGCTCAACCTTCCTCTTCGAGTTCTCTACCTTCAAACACCGTCACTAATCCGCGAGCCAATGTGAGTGCTATTGCTACTCGTAGTGGAGTCACCATCGTAGGACCACCAACCCCACCCCCATCATCTACACCTCCTCCACCACCATTTATACCTACTCCTCCTACACCTAGTATTAGTGCACCATTACCGTCTCCGCCTCTACGTGATGAAGTTCCCACTAATGCTCCTTCAACATTTCAACCTTTACCTACACCCGCACCTTCACCATCCAAACCCAATATCCCTTATCCCTCTCGTTTAGGCAAGTCCAAAATGCTAACCAAGGAGGACTCCGAAGTGTCACGCTATGTGAAGATGATTTCTCAAATGAACTTCAACATTAGCTTTCTTGAAGCACTCGTCCACATGCCCAAATTTGTTAAAGCGTTTAGGGAATTGCTTAACAAGAAGGAGAAGCTGATTGAACTCGCCAACACTCGATTAAACGAAAACTGCTCTGCAATTATTCTTAAAGAACTGCCGGAAAAGCTTGGAGATCCCGGTCGTTTTGTGTTGCCTTGCGTGTTCAACAAAACTGAAGAATTTACTGCCCTTGCTGATCTCGGGGCCAGTATTAATTTGATGCCATTGAGTGTTTGGAAAACACTATCATTACCCGACCTCACTCAAACGAAGATGACTCTTGAACTTGCAAATCGCACTCTCGCTTACCCCGTTGGTATAGCCGAAGACGTGTTCATCAAAGTTGGGACATTCACTTTCCCGGTCGACTTTGTCGTAGTTGATTATGTAATGGACCCTCGTATTCCTTTAATACTTGGTCGGCCATTTTTGAGAACCGGACGAGCTTTAGTGGATGTTGCCGAAGGTGAGTTAATCTTAAGAGTCAGGGATGATGCACAAGTTTTCAAAATGGGGAAGCTTACTAGTACAACTTTTGGAGGCCGAGAATCAGTGAATATGATTAATGTGCTCGATGACTTTACCGTCTACGACAATCCTCTATTCGACTCTTGCATCGATAATCTACTTTTTCATGATGATGTGGATGATTCTCTCCCTACTTTCGAAGCTTCTCCCATTTATGCTTCTCCACCGGTCTTTGATGCTTATGATGATGATGATTCTAGCTCAGATTCGGATGATTTTGATTGTACTTCTGAGTATCTCGAGATGCCCACTTTCGATGATTTTGATGAGGCTGATACTCTCTCGAGCGATTCTTCACATGATGAAGATCCTCCGCCATCACTCGATCCTACTTTGGACGATTATTCATTTGAGGAAGATTTTTCTGAATTTCTTAACACTTACTTCCCTCACGAGAGTGATGCTCCTCCTTTGGACTTTGAAGATTATCGTCTTGATCCTACTTTGGATTTGAAGAAAATTTTATCAAAGGAGAAGAAACCGGTCGACACCGAAATCCGTTGCACATATGATTTAACACCTCTTTGTCCCCCTTCTGAGGACGAGGTTGTGCTTCTTTGCGGATCTTCTTCACACTCGGCTGAGCCTGAGTGCTATTTTACCTTAAAGAAAAAGGTGTTCGATCCCGGTATTGAAGTCTTTAAGCCATCTCAGTATCCACCTGATTAAATAAAAGGAAAAATCTTTGGAAATATTGAAGACATGCTTGCACGTCACCATACTTGCTTCCACCGTGCTCTATCTTTGCTTAAGGGAACCTTGCCTACTCTTCTTTGGCTTGCCTTGTTCGCCTTAAGCTTGTGCTTATTGATGGACGAAAACTATGTCTTTGATCCTGGTGGATATGTTTCATGCTTCTTCCGTTGATGATCAAGGTCGAGTCAGGCTAATGACTCGGTTAACAAAAATCAAGCGCTTCTTGGGAGGCAACCCATGCATCTATCTTTTTGCTTTCTTTATCATAAGTGTAGGGGGGACCCTTTGGTTTGCTCTCTCCTCACTTCTTAATCAGGGATTCGAGCTTCAATGATCCACTCGTGATGATTCTTGACGACCCGTGATTCCGTGTTCTACTTCTTCCCGGTTCTATCCTAAACTCTTGTCGATTCACTATTTTATATTTTCTCAATATTAAAATAGGAATCTCTTTAGTTGTCTTTTCCTTAACAAGATTTAAACAACGTACACAATGTCCTAAGTGTAGGGGAGTTTACTCCCACATGCTAAAACATTGAGGACAATGTTTATCTTAAGTGTAGGGGGACTTCTATCGAAGTTAAGTGGTCTTTTCCTTGTTTTTGTCCTCATTTTAACCGGAAAATCAATTTTTCGACATTTTTCAAAATTTTTGATCTATTTTGGCCTATTAGTTTTTCCTTTGTATAGTTATTTTCTTTCCTTATTAGAATAAATGTTTAAATAAGTGGTTTTAATTTTCAAACGTTGTGAATCTTTTGACTCAACTCGAGTTTACTTATCTATGTTACTCTAGCTAGTACCCTTAACGTGTTTAAGTCAAGTTTTGCTAGGCTTTTATATAGGGAGCTATAAAACGCGAAAGTCTTAACTCTCACGGGTTAAGAACAAGAACTTTTTGCAAGTTCCTATAATTGATCCTAGAGAGTCGTTTATCAAGGGAACTTTAATATGCGATTTCTAAACTTGTAAGATTCTAAGAATTTGCAAGATCCTATAGGCGACTCGAAAACCCAAAATTTTGATTTAATAGGCTAAGTATCCACGAGTCTCATTACTTGAGATTTTAAACTGTGGAGAACGAGAGATGATAGAGCCAATTATAAGTTTGGTATTCTTTCGTGAATTTATGTGAGTTAATTATAAGCCTATTCTCCCATCGCTTGCTAATAAATTTATCTGCTAATAAATAAGGTTGTACGATTTGAAAAGTTACTTAGCTTCTAGCCCCATATCGTTTAAAAGTTGCTCGGTATGGATAGAGTTCATAGCCAAGGCATAACTTATTGAAGCGGGACGCGAAGATTGGCGAGTCCGAAAAGGCCCTAACAAGGCATGAGGGCTATATTTTGTTGCTAAAGATCCAAAGTGATGTGAAGAATCATTTATCAAAAATCAATATGAAGGATCGAGACACACGACGTAAAGCAAAACTCCCCAAAAGTCATGGAGAAGTGTATCCGAAAAGACCCTAACAAGGTATGAGGATAAATAGATCCAAGTCATAAAAGGAGGCGGATCGTTGTATATCAAAGTCCAAAATAAAGATTGGAGAAAAATGAAGAAGTCGTGGTCCAAGTATGAATCTCTCAAAACTTCAAGTGAATAAATTCTTATATGAAGAGAAGACCATTATTTCATGAACGTCTCTCAAGATTTGAAGTATGAAGTCGCTGCCAAATATCGGTCCGAGAAAGGTCTCAAATCGCGAAGCGAGTTATGCCAAGATATGAACTTTATGAGGTCCCGAGAAGCAGTTTTAAAA
This sequence comes from Glebionis coronaria, assembly GCA_025667525.1. Taxonomy (NCBI): domain Eukaryota; kingdom Viridiplantae; phylum Streptophyta; class Magnoliopsida; order Asterales; family Asteraceae; genus Glebionis; species Glebionis coronaria. The sequence continues at coordinate 235,168,294 of CM046879.1, forward strand.
GATTTGGTCCTTTAGCTAAGTATTGATTAAATCGTTCACTTTATTTTTAGACTAAATAACTATCGAAATAAGTCAAACAATGCATCCTCGTGATCATTCAAGACAACAATAAAATATAAGAGATACCCCTAGGAATAAGGGAGTCTAAGTGAATAATTGGCCCACATGAGTTCGTGCTAGTTTACTAACTTATAATAACAATGATCTCGTTTTTAAGCTTGGTTTGGAGAAAGTGAAAACTTAAGGATGATGATTATTCATAACATTTTCAAAACCCAAGGTATGCTTTTGATTTCTTTATATTGTATGATTTTAATTTTCTATCTCTTTAATAAAGGCCAACGTGTATTGATTATGATGAAAAGTGTAATCTTGCTTTGTAACTAATGCATTGCATGAGGACATTGCAATGGTCAAGTGTAGGGGATTTGATAGGTGTGTAAACACCCATCTTTTCTACCACTTAATTACAATAATAACCGGACCAAAACGTGTATTTTATGTCTTTTATGTCGGAATTATGCGTGGTTTGTGTTTTTGTTGTGATTTAGGATGAAAAGGTGAAAAGTGGAGAAAACACGGACATTCACGGGCATTTACGGACTTTTATTGAAGAAAAGGATGAAAGACAAAGTCAAGAAGTCAAGAGTGCAAAAAGAACGGAAGTCCACGACCAATTCTAAAGTTTTATCGAAGAAAAAGTCAAAAGACGGAAGTTTATCAAAAGCCGAAGAATTCAAGTCTATTTTATTGAAGAATTTAAAGACGAGTTCGAAGAAATCCCGAAGCCAAAAGTCCCTTAAGTCCAAGTTTAAAGAAGATTAGAAGAAAAGGACTAATGACGCAATTAATGAAGATTAATAAAAGGAGGGACTTAAGCTTGCAATTAAGAGAAAAGGAAAGAGGGGAGGAAGCTTCCTTAATCCTCCCCTATAAATAGTCATTAGGATAGTCATTTCTTTCTTGTTGGATAGCTTGACAAACTATCTCTTCCACTTTTATTTACTTGCACCTTTAATTACTTGCACATTTAAATACATGTTTTGCACCTTAATTACCTTTTAATTCCATGTAAGTGTTTCTTTTAATTACTTGCACCTTTTCTTTATCTTGTTAATCTTCTTCTACCTTTCTTCAATCTTTGATTTACACGTTTTTATCTTGTTAAGTTGTCTAAAGATTTCATTTTTATGCTTTTGATTGTTTTAAATCTCTTATTTTCATAGCTTATTTGATTTATTTTCAAGTTTATATAATTTTTACAAAAGTTATTTTTATATAAAAAGTTGTTTTTCTTAAAGTTTATCTTTTTCGTGTCGTTAAAGTTGTTAACTTTCAGTTCCGTAGCTTATTTTTACACGGTTTTACCTTAGGATTTAGTCTTGTGCTTATTAGAATCATAACTTATTAGATTAGCTTAATTTGTGTACTTTTTCCTGTTTTCCGATCGTGACAATCGGAAAAGGGTTTTACATTCCGACCATAGCTCTTGGCTGGGTCGGAAAAGGGTTTGTATATTCCGATTGGAGGTGTTTCTTGGTATTCCAATCGGAGCAAGGTAGTGGTATTCCGATCGAGTGTAAGTGACAAACATTTCGATTGGTTCTTCACTCCTCATTCCGATCGAGGTGCATGTTCAGTATACCGATTGGGACTAGTGATAGTATTCCGATCAGTTGTTTCCGACCAGCATTCCGACCAAGTCCACCCATATTCCGATCAAGGTAAGGCAAACATTCCGATCTGAAGTAGTTGGTTATTCCGATTGGGTGAGTGACAGCATTCTGATTTGGGGGCAGACCATCATTCCGATCTGAGGTGATTGTGCACCGATCGGAATATATTCCGATCTGGGGTATTCTTCCATACTTTGTCTTGTTTAACTTTTACGTCATCATTTTAATACTTGTCTAACTTTAATTTCCGTCACGCTTTTATTTTTAGTCATTTAATCATTTTACCTTTCGTCAAAGTTTTAAATATCGCACCTTTCTTTTTAATTAGATTTAGATTTACTTTCACGTTTTTTAATACATGCCCTTTACTTTAACGACATTTACTTTTAAGTCTTGCACATTTAAATTTAAAAACAACCAAAAATATTCTTGTTCCACCAAAATAAAACTGAGTCACACATTAAACACAAGTTTTTCAATTCGAAGAGACATACGACAAAGAACTTTTTAACCTGAGTAAACTCTAGTTATCAATGAGCAGCAACCCTTTCGTCGCCCGATGGACAATTGTAAGGACTACCTGAGGACAGTGCCAGGATTTGTTCGAGTAAGTAATGGGAGTGGTGCAGAATCCAGCAATTCATCTAAATCACAATCTATTCATGAGAATATCGCGAGGGTCTACTTTCCGAGACCAAGACACTACTGGGATCCCGAAGGTCGTTTGAGGAGGATGGATAGGTTGATGTATGACCAGGGTAATTAAGAGGTTTGATAAGAATGAGAGAGAACACCACAGATTATTAGCAAGAACTTCAAGAATTGAGTATGATGGAAATGCAAACAAGAGTGATATCAACAGTCTAAGATCGATGATCGCGAACTTGAGCGCCAGTCTTGATCGAGTTAGGGAAGATCAAGCGAGATTGTCTAGGATGCAGAGTTGGGAGCATCGAGTGAGAGCATCCTTGCCCCCAGATTGGAGATTTGTGGACGACTTGGAAATGGAAGCTAACGACTTCATGATCCAGCCACCTGCCAGAGGTGTTTGTATCACTGTGGGAAATCATGTAGCGGTTGAGTGTGGGTCTACGTCAGGGACGAAGAAGGCTACTGAATGTGGGCCGAACAACAAAGGAAAGAGGAAGATGGATTATGTGGACGAGGAAGATAGCGACGAGGAACCCGAGGAAGATGATGATGAACCGCCATCCAAGAGGCCGTGTGGATCACCACATGCCTAGTTGCTTGTCTTTTATTTTATCTTTGATCGTTGTAATAGAACTATTTTAGACTTTTGTATGATGGCATTGTGACGAAAAACTTGAGGACTTAAGTTTTATGGTGAATGGTTGTAGTGGCAATACTTGTCACTATTTTGGTTGATTATCAATACAATCCACGTTTCCCTTTCATGATCTGTGATATGTCTTTAATTTGATCTTTTATGATGTGAATTGATGAATATTAGTAACTCTGTAGTGATGTGTCATTGTATTTATATTATGTCTTGAAAGAGAAATCCATCTTAATCTTGATGTGTATACTTACATTGTTTTTCTATTTTCCCTGTCTTTGCAGAGAGGTGTATTTGATAACGCACCATGCCTCCAAAACTAACAGGCGACCGTGTGAACACGATGATTCAGGAAGCCATTGCGAATGCGCTAGAAGCAGATCGAGCAGGGAGGAACCCAGACCAGGGCAGAAATGCGGGAAGACAACAAGCCCCAAGAGAGTGTACTTACTCTAGTTTCATAAAATGTGGTCCCACGTAATTTCGTGGAACTGGTGGAGCTCTAGAACTCAGGAGATGGTTAGAAAAGGTCGAAAGTACTTTTGAGATTAGTGGTTGCTCAGAAGCGAACAAGGTCAAGTTTGCGGCTGCTACTTTTCTTGACGATGCATTGAGTTGGTGGAACACCCAAGTAGCCACTTTTGGATTGGCAGTAGCGAATGCAAGAACATGGACTGCAACTAAAGCTCTTTTGACCAAGAAGTTCTGTCCTGAAGAGGAGTTAGGTCAATTGGAAGATGAGTTGAGGCACCTGACTTTGAAAAATAATGATATCACTGCTTACACCAGGAGGTTTAATGAACTAAGCCTTTTGTGTCCCGACACCTTTGCCGATGATAACAAGAAGATGAAACAGTACATCAAAGGTCTATCCAGTAATATCAAGGGTGAGACGACTTCGTCTAAACCTGGGTCGTTTGATGAAGCGGTCCAGATGGCTCACGCGTTGATGGATGTCAAACTCCAAGACAAAAAGAACTTCATTGCTGAAGGAAATAAGAGGAAGTGGGAGGCGGCGCAGAGCAATAAATCCCAGGGTCAAAGCCGAGGTGGAAACCAAAACAACAATGGTCAGAACCGCAATCAGCAGTTCAACCAGCGAAGGAATGAAGGGATGAGAGCTGTGACAAACCCCACTGTGGTCGATGCAACTTGTACCATGTAGGGAGTTGCCCGCCTGCATGCGGCAAATGTGGAAAAGCGGGTCACAGGATGTCTGATTGCCGAACAAAGGGGGTAGCCAGTGGGGCGAATGCTACGAGAGTGATGGGTTGTTTTGGATGTGGAGAAAGAGGCCATAAGCAAGGAAATTTCCCGAAGGCAGGAAACAAGCAAGGAGGTAACAATGCTGCTGCCGTGTCTCAAGTAGGGACGGCTGATAAACCACAGGGTCCTAACGTGGTTACCGGTACGTTTTTGCTAGACGCTTGTTATGCTAGTATTTTGTTTGATTCTGGTTCCGACAAGAGTTTCGTAGATGTTAAATTTAGTCGTCATATCGATAGAAAACCGGTATTGTTAGCGACTAGTTATAACGTGGAGTTAGCCGATGGGAAGATCGTTAGTACGAATTCTATACTGAAAGGGTGTACCTTGAAGTTAGGAAATTATGCTTTTGAAATCGACTTGATGCCTATAGAGCTAGGATCGTTTGATGTGATCGTGGGATTGGATTGGCTGATGGCGCACAATGCAGTGATCGTCTGTGGAGAGAGGTTAGTTCAGATCCCGTTGAGGAATAAAGTCTTGACTGTGAAAGGAGACGAATGCACTTCTCGTTTGAAAGTGATTTCTTGTTTGAAAATGATGAAGTATGTAGAAAGTGGATGCGATGTGTTTTTGGCACAAGTTTCGAGTGATGGTGATTTAGAGGCGAGGATTGAAGAGGTACCTATAATCTGTGACTATCCGGAAGTTTTTCCAGATGAGTTGCCGGGTTTACCACCCACCCGTGAGGTCGAGTTTCGAATCGATTTGGTGCCAGGAGCTGCGCCGGTTGCGCGTGCACCCTATCGATTAGCACTATCCGAGTTAAAGGAGTTATCGGATCAACTGAAGGAGTTGATGGACAAGGGATTTATTAGGCCGAGCTCATCACCATGGGGAGCGCCAGTGTTGTTTGTGAAGAAGAAAGATGGGTCATTTCGGATGTGTATTGACTATAGAGAACTCAACAAGCTGACGGTTAAGAATCGATATCCATTACCGAGGATTGACGATTTGTTTGATCAATTGTAAGGTTCCTGTGTATACTCAAAGATCGACTTGAGATCAGGGTATCATCAACTGCGTGTAAGAGAGGAGGATATTCCTGTAACTGCCTTTCGTACGCGGTATGGACACTTCGAATTTCGAGTGATGCCGTTTGGGTTGACAAACGCGCCTGCTGTATTCATGGACCTTATGAATCGCGTATGCAAGCCGTATCTAGATAAGTTTGTCATTGTTTTTATTGATGATATTCTTATTTACTCTAAGAGTAAGGAGGAGCACGAGAAGCACCTGAGAAAGATATTGGATCTGCTGAAGAGAGAGAAGCTGTATGTGAAGTTCTCGAAGTGTGAGTTTTGGTTAGAGTCTGTGCAATTCCTTGGTCACGTAATTGATAGCAAAGGAGTTCGCGTGGATCCTGCCAAGGTCGAAGCGATCAGGGAATGGTCGGCACCGACAACGCCGACTGAAGTTCGACAATTCCTTGGTTTAGCTGGGTATTATCGGAGATTCATTGAAGGATTTTCGTTGATTGCGAAGCCATTGACAAAGCTTACCGAGAAGAATAGGGTGTATGAATGGGGAGATGAGGAAGAATTCGCTTTCAAAACGCTCAAGGACAAGTTATGTTCCGCACCGATATTGTCATTACCTGAAGGAACCGAAGACTTTGTAGCGTATTGTGATGCATCTCGTAAGGGTTATGGAGTTGTGTTGATGTAGCGCGAGAAGGTGATAGCTTACGCGTCGAGACAACTGAGGAAGAATGAGGAGAACTACACGACGCACGATTTGGAATTAGGAGTTGTAGTCTTTGCGTTGAAATTGTGGAGACATTATTTGTATGGGACGAAGTGTGTTGTATTCACTGACCACAAGAGTTTGCAGCACATTTTAGATCAAAAGGAGTTGAACATGCGACAGAGACGATGGGTAGAATTACTGAGTGACTATGACTGTGAAATTCGCTACCATCCTGGCAAGGCGAATGTTGTAGCGGATGTACTTAGTAGGAAGGATCGAGAGAAACCTTTGAGAGTCAGAGCATTGGTGATGACTGAGAGTGTTGATTTAACCGAAACTATACTGAAGGCTCAAGAGAGGGGACTAATGAAAGAGAATGTTGATGCTGAGAACTTGGGAAGAATGTTGAAACCTCTTTTTGTGATTAGGTCAGACGGACTGAGATATTTCGAGAATCGGATTTGGTTACCGTTGTGTTCATCCGAGGAAGGAAAGCCTGGAGTACGAGATTTGGTTATGAACGAGTCTCATAAGTCGAAGTACTCGATACATCCTGGATCGGATAAAATGTATCATGATCTAAAGAAAGTTTATTGGTGGCCGAATATGAAGGCGGATATTGCTCGTTATGTTAGTAAGTGTTTGACTTGCGCGAAAGTTAAAGTAGAACATAAGAAGCCGTCTGGGTTGTTGGTAGAACCAGAGATCCCAGAATGGAAATGGGAGAGAATCGCTATGGATTTCGTGACGGGTTTACCCAGAACTCCTAGTGGATGTGATATGATTTGGGTAATAGTGGATAGATTGACGAAATCTGCTCATTTCTTACCTATGAAGAAGACGGACAGTATGGAAAAGCTGGCCAGTGTGTACGTGAAGGAGATCGTTTGCAGACATGGAGTAACGTTATCGATTATTTCGGATCGCGATAGTAGATTTACTTCGGAATTTTGGAAATCGCTTCAATGTGCGATGGGCACTGAGTTGAATTTAAGTACGGCTTATCATCCGGAGACTGACGGCCAGAGTGAACGAACTATTCAGACGATGGAGGACATGCTCCGAGCATGCGTGATTGTTTTTGGAGGAAGTTGGGAACGCCACTTGCCTTTAGTGGAGTTTTCGTATAATAATGGTTATCATGCGAGCATCAAGGCTGCACCGTTCGAAGCATTGTATGGAAGGAAGTATAGATCGCCTGTGTGTTGGAGTGAAGTAGGAGAAAGTCAATTGACTGGACCCGAAATGGTTTAGAGACGACCGAGAATATTGTGCAAATCAAGAACCGACTACTTGCTGCAAGAAGCCGACAGAAGAGTTATGCCGATAACAGAAGAAAACCGTTGGAATTTGAAGTCGGAGATATGGTTATGCTTAAGGTATCGCCGTGGAAGGGTGTAATTCGTTTTGGGAAGAAAGGAAAGTTGAGTCCGAGGTATATTGGACCATTTAAGATCGTTAAACGAATTGGACCAGTAGCGTATAAGTTAGAGTTTCCGAGCGAGCTTAGTGCTATTCACGACACGTTTCACGTATCGAACTTGAAGAAGAGTTTGGCGGATAAGGAATCGGTGATTCCTTTGGACGAGATTCAACTGGACGACAAAATGCATTTTGTGGAAGAACCCGTGGAAATTATGGACCGAGAGGTCAAGAGGCTGAAGCGTAGTAGAATTCCCATTGTGAAGGTTCGATGGAATTCTAGGCGTGGACCGGAATACACTTGGGAACGTGAGGACTTTTTCAAGGAAAGGTATCCTCGTCTATTCCAGTGGCACGAAATGTGAGTATAAGAAGAGGCGAGCGCCGAGACGTCGCTCTCTTTAAGGAGGGGTGGATGTGATACCCTAGAACCGAGTTCACTAACATTACCCTAAATTACGCTTATTTTTGAAATTTTTAATAAAATTTAATTGCTATATATTTTAGTATTTTGGTTGAAACCGATGTTCGAGGTTATAATTTTGACGATTGACGATTTAAGAAGGACGATGACGAATACGATCCCGATGGATGCCCAAATTTCTATAATTATTGTCGTTTTATCGATATCGTAATTTTTCGAGAATTTTACTTACGATTCGTGTTAAGTCGAGTCGGGTGAGTTTTATTGCTTTCCGGGTACATTTAAAGTGTCCCAAAAGTATTTTGGAGTGTTTGGGATGATTCCCGACTCCCGTAAAATTTTCCAAAATGTCAAATGAGCCAATCCCGTAAACATTTAGAGTCGTTTTTGCTTAAGGCCAAAAGAATGCTCATATTGTACCACAAGTCCCTAGAATTTTTACAAAATGGAAAACAAAACACACACAACACAAAATACTTCAAAAAATTTTCCACTCTCTCCCTCTTTTCTCCTTTAGGCCGACGGCCACCCTCACCCACCATAAACCACCCATAAATTTTTTTTACTTGGTTTTGATTAAAACTAAGGTTAGACCACCTCTAATTAAATCATTTCCAATCTTTCTATGTACTTTAATCCAACATGCATTCATAATTTTTTTTCAAGAATCAAATGAATTTTTCAAAATCATTTTTGATGTTAATTGGGTAAATGCATGTTTAATCCATGTGTAATGGGTGTGTAATCACTTAACAAACCCACCAAAATTAATTTGGTTGTGGTGTTTTGATCACCCAAACCCCACGGCTAAGGGGGGGTGTTTGGGAGATCATGGTGGTTGATGTTTTGATCATGGGTTTGTGTTTATTTTGTGTTTTTAGATGTTTTAAATAGGTATAGCTTATTGCATGTTTGATTTAGTGATTGGGTTTTGATTTGGGTATTAACCTTAGGTAGTTTAGGACTGAGTTGGATGATTGGTATGCTTAGGAGTGTTTAGGTTGAGGTCTAATGTTGGTAAATGGGTTTGAAAACGAGCGTTGGTATGATTTTGGTATAGGTAATTTTAGGCAGAAAGTTTAAGGTGTTTTCGTAAAAATTATTTTGTAAACAGGTCTTGTGATTAGGATAGAGTTTTAGAGCATCTTCTTAGCTTCGATTTGGTATAAGATAGAGCTTACGACTCCTAACGAGTCAAAAGTTACGACGTTTTGAAATTCGTGTACCGGGAGATGAAAACCGTCATAATCCGAAATTATGCTTGGTTTTAGGTCAAATGCCGGGGACTATAGGTTTAGTTTGGTAAATGGTCAAGGGTTGATTTTTGGTCTCAAAACTGCACATTTGAGTCTATTATAAGACTTAGGTGTCAAATGGGTCAATGGAGTATTTTAAACGGGTCAAATGAGTCTGACTTGGTCAAAGTACAATTTCAGTCCGAAAAACGTAGTTTTGGAAAAAGTGTTGAGTAACGAGTCGTAAGAGCGAAAACTTTTATTGGAATTAAATATGTGTTTTCTACAGGTCTTAAAGTATTTTTGAGAATTTTCTCAAATTTTATAAAAAGGGTTAAGTATAGTAAAACAGTCCGTACTTTTGGTTAGTATCGGCGAAAATGAGTAAAAATGAATGACGTTAATAATAAGGACAAATGGTATAAAACGATTAACACTTGTTGTTTTGTTTTGACGTGAGTTGTAATTGTCACAAGTGACTAATATGTATGTATTTTATACAGTACCATAAGGTTTATAAAATGAGATTACTCATTACGCGTTATTTGGTTTAATAGGTTTTGATTTACCCGGGCATCCGTATCGTCGTCAGTGACCGTCACTCGAACTATCGACTACTTGTTATATAAGGTGTGAATTTATAGCCTCGCTTATTATTATTTCAAACTGTTTTACCCGCGAGGGAAATGCATGCTAGTTTTCTAAATGAACATATGTCATGAATGATTTTTGGACCCGAATGTTGCCTTGAAATTGTGTTGAGTACCTAGTTGCAAAAGGCCCTAAATTCATGAACTATTAACTATTGTTTAGTCCTAGCGTGGATTAGAAATAGCTGCTTATACAAAGTGATAGTACTATGGGGTTGACTACCCTATCCGAGACGAGGGCTAGTACGTCGATACCCCCTGCGGACGGATAATTTGTGATAAGAGATAAGGTATAATTGCAACTGATGCCTTAGTAGGGGCACTGGTTTCATCTAAATCACGCCGGTAATTATTACGCGGGTGATTGAGTTAACGGTTTAGTGTCATGAGCTTAAACACAATTGTCAGTATCTTGAATATAGATTGTTTGATCGACAAGTCTATGAATGATCGTGAATGGTTTTTATTTCACATATGTTCAAAATGAATTGTAAAACCTATGAATTCCACTCAACGTTTTCGTTGACCAAATTTAGCATGTGTTTCAGGTAACCACTGAAGTGTAGCATGGAGCGTGCATTGGATGGATGTTGTGTGTATGGCTTGGAGTCTGCTTGTTTTTCCGCCCAGTATTACTTAAACATTTTTAACTTTGATGTAATGTTGTTGTGAAAACTGTAACTTTTGGGGTTGAGATTCATGGGGACCGAAACGCAAAAACTCTGTTGTATCATTTGGGGTTGGAAAACCGTAGACATGTAACTTTTCAACAATTTTTAATTTAAGTTTGAATTTGACGTCTCTTTGGAGTCGTTCGATATATCTTGTGTGCGATGATAACTGCCTAGCACCCAAATGTTGTAGTTCCGCTGCGCATAGCATTTGGTGGGGTGTTAGAATCTTAACTTCATTACCAGTCTTCTTCTCAATTTGGTTAATGAAGTTAATTAAAGTATCAGCAGTTTCACTTTCCAAAGCTAAAAAGAAAGTCCAAGTAAATCTAGAAAAATCATCAGTAATGACAAAGCAGTAAGATTTACCATTCAAGCTTTCTATATTAGTTGGACCAAACAAGTCCATATGCAGTAAGTGAAGAGGTTTAGAACTAGAGTGCATCTGTTTAGACTTAAATGAGACCTTGTGTTGTTTTCCTTTAAGACATGCAACACAAGAGTGGTCATTGTGGAAAGCCTTTTCAGGCAAACCATCAACCAAGCCATGTCTTACAAGTCTGTTTATATTTTTAAAGTTAATGTGCCCTAGTCTCCTGTGCCATAGATTACTCTGATCAACTGAAGCCTTAGCATAAAGACATGACAAGTTATTATTCAACCTAATCCAATTAAGATTCACATTATAAATGTCCTTATGCCTAGGTGTCCTATAATCAATGAATTTCTCATCTGGTATTTTAAAATCCTTGCTCAACACCAAGCATTCAGTATCAGTGAAAAGAACCTTATTTTTGTTATCACAAACTTGTGATACACTAAAAAGATTATTGTCAAGTTCTTTTACCAGAAACACGTTTTCAAAACGCAAATTGTTGGTGAGAAGAGTTCCTTTACCTGTGATAGTTCCATATCCGCCTCCAAAGTAAACTTTATCACCATCCTTAATGGGAGTGAAGTTTGTGAGATAATCTTCCTTCCTAGTCATGTGCCTAGAGCATCCACTATCCCACTAGCCATAATCATTAACCTGCTTTTGAATTCCCTGCACATAAAGAAAACAAATTAGTTTTTTTGGGAACCCAAGCCTGAGCAGACTTGGATTCATTTGGTTGTTCAACAAGAACATAATTATTCCTCATAACAACCTCTTGTTCATCCCTTTTTGTATTAAACACCCAGTTAACCCCAATTGGTTTTGTGATGACCTTTGAAATATAATTAAATCTGTTACAGGTCATAGAAATCCCATTAGAATTACGGTTTTGATCTTGCTTAGGTCTCCATGTCAAGCTAGAAGAAGCTTTAGACCCCTTTCCCTGTGGTTGCAAATATTTACCATTATTTGTTCTGGCAACGTTTCTGTCAGCGTTTGATTTGGTCTTGTCAACGCTGAAATTACCCTTATCAGCGTTGTACCTTGGGTTTTCTACAGGAACCCATTGTCTATTAGACCATGTATTGGTCTTCTGAAAAGGTCTTTGTCCATAAGTATTAGACCCTTTTGAAAATAATGGGGCTGGTCTAACAACTTGTGGACTTTGCTGAACAAAAGTTTTGGGTTTGACAGTGTTTGACTTTTTGTCAGCGTTGACCTTGGAAGCGTTGACACACTTATAGGCTAAATGTGAAAAGCTAACACAAGTATAACAGGCTTTTTTAGACATAACTCTAGGTCTAGAAGAAAAGAAACCTGTTCCATTATCACTAATTTGGCTTTTTGGTGACCACGTATTTCTATACATTTTTGCATATTTAATGCTAGGTTTTCTAACAACGTTTGAGCCAAGGTCAACAGTCTTGCCAGTGATTGGGTTTGTTACTTTGATAGGGGTAGACTCATTTTGGTTATCACTAAGCATGCCACCCTTGACAAACAAGGTAGGGTTGGCTTTCTTACATTGACCCAAATCAGTCAACTTTTGCTTATATTCTTCTACTGGGGTAAGGACTCTAGGTGGAGGAATAAATTCCTCTTCTTGGAGTTCTGGTAAACCGGTCCAAGATAAGTCCTTTCTTTGGACACCATAGAAGTCCCTAGCTGGTGGTGGAACACCAGAATACTCTTTCATCCCAATCCCAGTCATATCCATAGAATCCCTTTGTTTACTAACACATTCTCCTAGGATTTGTGAGGCTTTATCAAATCTCTGAATTTTAAGATCTACATTATCCTTATTCTTGATAACCTCATCTAAGTTAGCCTGTAATTCAGCATTAACCCTCTCCATGATGTTTCTAATATCAGTACTAGCATTTAAATCATGTTTTAAGATATTGATTTTATCTTTTAGGTCAAGCTCCATTTTCTTTTACTCAGCTGCAGTCTTTTCAGTTTGAGTAAGAGCAAGTTGATAGTTAGACAACTTGCGTCTCTCATTACTCACATCTGTTGACAATCTTAAAACCTCTTTGTTAAGTCTTTCAGTATTTAAACGAAAACCCTTACTACAAAAAGCATCATCATATACCTCATTGTCTGATGAAGATGAGGAGTGTGCCATGAGAGGATATTGAACATGCTCTTCTTCTTCCATCTCAGCAACCAAAGCTTTATTCTCTTCCTCATCCTTAGCCAAATAGCTCCAATCCCATCCAACACCATCAATTTGTTGCATTGCAACCATGGCCTTGGGATCCTGAGCCTTCACAATTTGGCTTGAGGGTTTTCTAGCATCAGATCTTCTTGGAGATCTGCATTCTCTCATAAAGTGTCCCATACGATGACAATTGTAACACTCAACCTTGGATTTATCAAATCCAGCAGTGTCCTTAGCATTAAAAGTCATCTTCTTCTTGAATCTTCTATTCCATCTCTTTGCTCTTATACTTGCAAGAGTCATATTCCACTTTATGTCCATCTCCTCCAAATGCTCATCACTTATTTGCTCAAGGTCCTCATATGTAATCACTAAACCATTGGGCAATGAAGCAATGTATGCACACACAGTATCCAGATCAATACCAGCAGGCTTAACTCTTGGTGAGTCAATTTTGTATGTGTCAGCGTCTGAGTGTGAGGCGTTGACAGGATATGATCCAGTGTTGACACAGGTTGATCCAGTAACTGGATGCATGTATGACTCCTTCTGATCAAATTGACCTTCACTATGTGAGAAGAAGGCCATGTTACCATTGGTAGACTTGCTTCCATGATCCAAAAGAGTTTCATTCTCTATCAGCCTCAGTTTATTGTACACATCATCAAAAGTAGAACTTTTGTGAGTGTTATTAGCAATTATAGACCTTGCTTCAATCTTCCATGCATCACCAAGGCTTTTAAGAAAGGTGGAGATAATATCAACATCACCAAGCACTGTTCCCATGAAGGATAGCTTGCTTGTGATGTCCAACAGTCTGCTTCTCACACTACTTAGCTTCTCATTAGGTTGAGCCTTAAAAACATCATACTCATACAAGATTTGCTTCTTTTTCTCTTGTACAGTATCAACCTTGCCACCATAAGCAACTTCAAGAGCTGCCCAAAGATCTTTTGTAGACTCATAACTTCTGTATTTGTGTTGATTTTCTTATCCCAAAGAAAGTTTCAGAATGCTTAGGGTTTTCATATCAACTCTTCTTTTTGCTATGTCCTCAACTGAGACAGCTCTACCATCATCAGGGTTTTCTCTTTGTTCCTCTTCAATAGAACCTTGAATAGCTATTCTTGCAGCAATGCTAGCTGCAATCTTTGTAGCCTTATCGAATGTGTTTCCATATTCAATAATTTCCCATAGAGTGTAGTCATGGATTTGTAGATATTACTCAAAGTTAAACGTCCAAAGCTCAAAATTGTCTGGATCTAGCATGGGAATGTTGATGTTGTGGTTTGAGGAGGAGGAGGAGTTTACTTCTGGGGTAGACATGATGTTTTTAGGGTTTTGTGAAAATTAGGGTTTTTGGTAATTTAGGGTTCTTGTGTTCTTTAGATCAAAGTTTCTCAACAAGCTCTGATACCACTTGTGGATCCCAAACTTAGATCGACTTAGCTTGTGTAAACAAGATTAAACCAAGTTAAACACGTAGAGAAACTTTGTTGTGTATAAAACAATTTAAGTATTATGTGGAATTAATACTTAAACAAGAACACACAAACAATTGTAAAACAAACTTTCACTTGATTAATGATAACAAACTTGCATACAATGGAAGTGTTAAACGTATGAAAACTTATATGAAACATAACCTAAAGGTCTTCTTTTATAGACATAAGAAGCCTTGTACAAGAGTCTACGTATTAGCTATTCTAGCTAAAGATAATTATAGAAAATACATTGTTGATCCTATCTTTACTAGAAACAAACTAGAAACATAATACGCGTAGACCATATCTTTCTATTAGTGCTTGACTTCAACCTATAAACGCTTGACATCTTCCTGTCAACGCTTGATCTGTCAACGCTTGTTTTCTTCTTATCAATGCTTGTTTTCTTCTTGTCAGCGTTCAAGTGTACTGGCTACATTTTATTCCCAACAACGCGGATGTACGACGGAAACCGATGGATTTTGAAGTGAGTGTCCGAGTAATGTTGAAAGTATCTCCATGGAAAGGCGTCATAAAATTTGGAAAGCGAGGGAAATTGAATCCCCGCTATATTGTACCCTTAAATATTTTATCTAGAGTAGGTCCGGTGGCTTACAAACTAAAGTTACCCTAAGAACTTCATGGTGATCACAACACATTCCATGTATCTAATCTGAAGAAATGTTTAGCAGTGCGTGATGAGAAAATCTCGTTGGAAAAGGTCCGAATTGACTAGAAGTTGCATTTTATCGAAGAACTCGTAGAGGTTATGGATCGTGAGGTAAAGCAACTTAAACAAAGTCGGATACCGATCGTCAAGATCCAGTGGAATTCAAAGCATGGACCAGAGTTTACTTGGGAACGATAGGATGAAATGTGGAAGAAATTCCCACACCTCTTTCATTTCAATAAGAAACGGACATCAAAATGAAATGGTTCACGAGGAAGTTGATCCTTTTTAGGAGGAAATGCTGTGACAATCTAACATTTTTTAGGTAGTAAATTATTTTCTCATATATTATTTTGAAACTTATTTTTGTGTTGGTTGATGAACTCACAATTTACGGGTTGAAATTTGGGCTTACGTGCATAATCTAACATCCTTTACGACTAAACCGCAAACCCTAGGATTACTTATTTATGTTTTTGAACTCCGTTTTTTATGAGATAATTTTTATTAGATTCGTTTTGTGCCGTTGATTCATAATTTATAAAAACGTTTTTCGTAAAATGACCCGAGGGCACGTAAATCAAGGAAACTATAATCGAGGAGTACCCGTAAATTAATGGGGATGAGACAAGATAAGTCTTGCCCCACCCCCACCATGGGACGGCTAAACTTAGCCAACACCCCTTTGAGGTGTCAACTTTATATTAAAACTAAGACACTTGTCTTAGTTTTGCATCCAAACCACTACCTCATCAAAACAAGCTAAACTAAACCATCTATCCTCATTTCTCTCATGAAAAACAACTCAACTCTATCTCTCTCTACTCCCTCCTTGCCTTCCACTTTTCACCATAAACACCACCATTTGATCTAAATTCAACCATAAATCTTGTGTTAATCTTGCATAAGATGAAGGCCTTTTGAAGTCTTGTTGATTGGAGGTGATCATAACATCTACACAAGAAGTTTCCTTGGAGTCTAGGGATGATTTTTCACAAGGTGTTCATATAGTTTGGTGATCTTGAAGGTGGTCTTGGTTTATCACAAGATTGGTCATCAAAAACCAAGCCTTGTTCTTATCTTTCACTATATTGGTTGGTAACAAGATCATTTCTTCCATTACCTTGTTATTTTGTAAATGTAATTTTGTATTGTCTTTATAAATGTATATGTATATGATGACAAATGATGATCAAAGTATTATGTGGGGATCTTGTGTTGATAAATTTGGTTAAAATGATTAAAATCTACTTGTAAAGATGTTAAAATCATGACTAAAATTATAGGCTGTATAAAACCGTAAAGAACCATATGATAACTTGTTAAAATGACTTGAGTTATTGAATTACAGTAAGGTATATTATTTTTACATATGTGAGAGTTGACCACTCAATGGAATCCATAAAATGAGCAAGATATGATCAAAACATTATTAAGGTTCAAATCTGTATAGTCTGTTTTGGATGAATTATTATGGACACTTAGAGGATGAATAAGTAGTAGCTAAAGGGTAGTTAATTTTAGCACATATTATTTAGTTTGTGCTGCCCAAAATTGAGCTTCTATCTCCTTGTAGAACTCAAGATATGGTAAAAATGGTGAAAGGGAGTTTCATAATCAGATTTGGAAAATAAAAGTATATATTATAAAATAAGCACTCAAGTAAAAGTAATATAAAATACTAACCTAAAACCCACTAACTTATATAATACTTATAAATAAGTTATATACTTTGATAAGTAAATGTGACATTTTATAAAATTACAAATTGATATGTTTTCTAAGTTATAAAACTATACATATAAGTTTTACGTCTTTTCGGCTAAAACCGAAAGATTAACGTTTTCGTCAAATAAAACTTAGACGTTCAGACCCGTCTAATGTAAACTTTTTATAACTCATCTACTGATGTATAAGTACATTTTACAAGTAAAAACCGATAAAACCCGAGCTTTATAACAAATGGACATTAACGGGCCAAGGTAGCCTTATTGGACTATTAACCCAACTAATTTGGCTAAACACTAATGGACTTACTCATTGGGCTTAACCCACTTGGGCCCAACACATGAGTATAGGCCTGGTATTAAAAGTATAAAATATTCTAATATAATGTATTGGGCTTATAATGGGCTTATTGGGCCTCAACATGTAAACAAGTTAAAACTAGTATAACTAGTCTAAAATTTACTAACACATAACACTATAATGAGTGAATAAAGATATAAAATCCCACTTGATCATCATCATACTTATAATATCATCATATATATACATAGCCATTATTTTTATGAAGTCATTGGACAAAATTCTAAGACCGAGTATTATTTATATTGGATTCTGTGATTGAAGCACGCCCGTGGCCGATAACCCGCCTTTCTAAATCAACGTGAGTTCATAGCCTTGCACTCTGTTAAATATTTTATAAAATGCTTTGTAAACCTGCGAGGGAGATAAAATGCTAGTTTTTGATAAAAATAGAACATAAGTAGTCCCGATGGTATGCTTATTGATATGGACCCGAATGATGCTATGAACCAATAAATGAGATGTAAAGGATTATTATAGTTAGGTTATGTCACCTAAAGTCCCATTAGCATGAACTGTGAACTACCGGGATTTGGTAGACGCTTATGCATATAATAGTACTATTTGGGGAAGATCACCCCAGTTCGCGCCTTGACGGTTGATCCCCGTCGTGCCACATTGATTGGTAAGAGAATTTATGTATGAGAAGATTTACATAGCATGATATTTGTGACGACACGCTAACTTAGATGGGCAAATTGTTTGTCGGGTTCACGGCCCGTTGTTTGTTATAGTAAGGTAACAATGTCATACGGCTAGTAATAATCCAACATAATCCAAATAATGCAATGCAAATAACGATAATATTATGACTACGGTTTCTTGGACGGTTTAAGATGTATGACTTGATTTATATATATATTGCCTGACTAGCAATACGAGGACTTACTTCTGATATTATACTTGTGTTCTGATTTCTATGACTGTTTTATGTAACGGTTTATTAAACTCTATGAATTCACTCGGCATTCGCTGATATAATTTTCGCATGTTTTATCGCAAGTGCTTGAAGGTAACTTGGATGGAGATCGACTCTGATGGCCCACATAATAAAATTATTCATTCGATCTATGTTTTGTTAACTTTATGACTATGTAATTTGGGGACATGCTGTAAACTTAAAACTTTTATTCAAATGAATGTATGTTAAACCTTGTACAACCATTTTTATGCTTGTCTATGTT
Organism: Glebionis coronaria; assembly: GCA_025667525.1. Taxonomy (NCBI): domain Eukaryota; kingdom Viridiplantae; phylum Streptophyta; class Magnoliopsida; order Asterales; family Asteraceae; genus Glebionis; species Glebionis coronaria. The sequence continues at coordinate 235,186,590 of CM046879.1, forward strand.
TGGAGTTATTGTGCTATCCCGTAACACTCTATTGACTCTTCCGTTGACCCGATACGAAATTTGAGAGTGTTATAGTTGTAATAGTTAGTTAAAATAGTCGTGACATTACGGGCTTGATGGCTAGCTTAAAAGGCCTCTGTTAAGGTACTAAGCATTTTATTCAAACCCGAACCATTAAACAAATATAGTCCTTAAGGCTACATGTAAGCCCGACTATATATACCTCTCTCCTAGCATGTTAGGAGAGGTTGGATCTTTCATTTTTCTTAATCTAATCTCGCATAGTTTTCTCCACCCTCTCTCTAATTTCTCTCTCTAGAAATCATCGATTTTTCTTCTTTATTTTAATTAATCAACCATGGCGAAGTGTAAGAAGATTTCTCTTCTTTAGCTGAGGGTAAGCGCAGTAAATCGTACACTCCCCCGTGAATATAGATCTGGGTTGCAATCTGAAAGTGATTACAAGCCATTGTGTTGAGCTCAAAATGTTGAATGTTTTGTGACAAGCTCAACCCAAGATAAATTGCTCTACCCGTTGTTGGAAAAAGTGTCCAAAATAGACATTTCCCTTTATTAAAAGTAAAAATGTCATGTTTTGAAAAATATTTACAACTTTCATTCAAGCGTTATGTACACACTCGTGTCGTTATTGAGCGACATTTCTAGGCACTTCCATATTATCGATACTAAAAGACATGTCGAGAAAATTATTTTTGGATTTTCAAAGATGTTTTAATTTTGTATTTTGCTTTTTCATTAATATGTACATGTAGATGTTTGATAGATGAATCAAGCAGGCTTCTTTTCCAGAATCTCCAGTTCTGCTGGAGTCAAACATCTCATACCAATTAGCCGAACTAGATACGCGAACCTTTCTTTCAAAAGAGCTTTTATAAACAAGTTAGCTAATTGGTAATCAGTTCCAACTATGTATAGTTTAACGATACCGGATTGTAGGAGATGGATATGACAGACTTCGAGTCACACTACATAGGTACTTTATCAAAGTGGAAGCCATAATCCATTAGTTGTGTTCTCATCCAAAGAACTTGATCACAACATGCAGATAGAGACACATACTCCACTTCGGCTGATGACAGTGACGTGCAATCCTGCTTCTTGGAAGACCATCCCACGAGCTTATCTTGACCTAGAAATTGTGCACCACCAGAAGTACTTTTTCGTGTATCAAAACACCCTACATGATCGGAATCGGAATAGGCCGTTAGAAAGAAACCGGTTTCCCTCGGATACCAGAGGCCCATGTAAATGGTATTCTTAAGGTACCAAAACATCCGTTTAACCTCCTTGAGGTGTCTTTCAGTGGTTCTTGCTTGATATCGTGCACAATAACACGTAGCATGTGATATATTTGGTCGCTTTGTTGTTAAGTGCATGAGGGAGCAAATCATGGAACGATATTTTGTTTGATCTATGGCATCTCCCTCCAAATCAGCCTCTAGGGATGTGGTTGATAATGGTGTCCCAACGGGGTCACATGAGGTCATACCATGCTTTTTGATTATCTCTTGACAATACTTATCTTGGTTAATAAAGATACCACTTGGGGATTGGTGAACTTCAATTCCTAGAAAGAATTTTAGTTCGCCCATTATTGACATTTCAAATTTGGTGTGCATGACTTTTTCAAACCATTTTGAAAGTTTTGGGTTTGTAGACCCGAAAATAACATCATCAACATAAATCTGCACAAGCAAAATGTCATCCCCATATTTATAAGTGAACAAAGTTAGATCAATGGAACCTTTTGAGTAACCTTTGGATACCAGAAATTTCGAGAGCTCGTCATACCACTCTCTTGGATCTTGCTTGAGTCCATAAAGTGATTTGTGGAGACGATACACCTTGTTAGGATAATGAGGATTGATGAATCCTTCTGGCTGTGTGTCATCAACTTCTTCCTTCAAAGGATCGTTAAGAAACGCAATCTTTACGTTCATTTGATAAACGATGAATCCCTTATGTGCAGCATAAGCAAGGAAAATCCTGACCGCTTCCATACGAACTACTGGTGCAAATGATTCTTCAAAATCAATACTCTATTTATGTCCATACCCCTTAGCCACTAGTCTAGCTTTGTTCTTGATGATTGTGTTTTCTTCATCCATCTTGTTTTTCCAGACCCAAAGAAGATTTAATGAAATCACATCGTATCATCTGTCAACAAGTTCACAGACTTTAAATCTTTCAAATTGAAGAAGTTCATCTTACATCGATTCAACCCAAGCATGATCAGCCATGGCTTATTTGATATTTTTTGGTTCAGCTGTACTCACGGTGAGTGCGAACATAAAAACATCGCCATCGGTTTCTAATTGTCGTCTTGTACGAACAGCCTGTGAAGGGTTTCCAATTACTTGAACCAAAGGATGATCTCGGGTCCAATGATGTGTTGAAGGATGTCGTTGGTAGAAGGTATGCATATTTGACGGATCAACATGGCGAGTAGAATACTCTCCAGTTTCATGTATCGATGTACCGAATGGGTTGTGAAAATCATCATCCTCAGATAATGCATTGTCTACTTGATTTGTGTTTTCTGGAGCAACGACAATAGTTGTGGATGTTGTAGGATTGATTGTTGGAGTGATATTCTAAGGAGGTAAATCTGCAGCAACCCGTGTTGAAGTAGATGAAGTTGTATCCTTTTGTTGACGATGATCGGTATCATAATTCTTATCATGAGTGACAGCGGAAGACTTCTATACCACATGTTTCTCCCCCGTGAAATATTCATCATAAATTGGTCCATATAACATTTACAACTCTTCAATTGTCGTCTAGACTGTCATATCTGCTCGTGGAACAATTCCTGGAACCAAACTTTGAACTTGACGGTTCATTGTTGTGGTCTTGAGTTCCGGGTTCCGTGCGGTTGTGCACATAAGTCGTTTGTCGTTGTGGATCGGGACTTAAACTATTTTGTTCAAGTTCCATTTCTTGTAATTCACCAAATTTGATATGAATAGTCTCAACTATCAATTTTGTTCTCTTGTTGTACACTCTATATCCCTTAGACTAAGTTGCATATCCCACTAGAATGCATGCATCACCTTTCTCTTTCATCGTGTCTAGATTTTCACCATCTCGAACAATGTAACACGTACATGCAAAAACATGAAGGTGTTTGAGTGAAGGTTTTCAATCGTGAATTATGTGATATGGTGTCTTTTTATGTCTTGGTATAATTAAGGATCGGTTTTGTGTGTAGCATGTGGTTGACACGGCTTCGGACCAAAAGAATAGTGGTAGTTTTGAAGCGGATAATAATGTTCAAGCAGCTTCAACTAAAGTACGGTTTCATATTTCAACAACGCCGTTTTGTTCGGGTGTTCGAGCAATAGATGTTTCATGTTCAATCCCTTCGGCTTCAAAATAGTTCTTCAGAGTTGAATTCAAAAATTTTGTACCTCTGTCAGTACGTACCACTTTTACTTGAGCTTGAAGACCACGTTGTATCAATTTAAGGAAGTTGATGAGAACTTCGGGTGTTTCATCCTTAGACCTCAAGAAGTGAGTCCACGTGTACCTTGAGTAGTCATCGACAATTATCATAACATATTTCTTCCCATTCATGTTTTGAACACGCATGGGGCCACATAAATCTATATGAAGAAGATCTAACCGTCCTTTAAAGTTTGGTGTAGTCTTTGTCTTGAAACTACTCCGTTTTGCTTTATAAAGCTCACAAGAAAAACAAAGATGATCTTTGATGAATTTCAAGCTTGGAAGGCCTCTCACAATATCTTTCTAGGAAAGCAAGTTGTTGGTATCAAAATTAAGATGAGATAGACGTTGATGCCATAACCATGCCTGAGTCGTTGAAGCTTTAGCCATGAAGCAAATTGGAGTTGTAGAAGTTGTGTCTTGAATTGAAATAGTGTAGAGATCAATACCGCGTGAACTGGTTAGTAAATCATTCCCATCATAATCACGAACAAAACATGTCCTCTTTCTACAAGCAACCTCCAAATCTGCATCACAGAATTGACCAACCGAGAAAAGATTGTGATTGAGCCCTTCGATGTAGTATACCCTTTTTATCGTTATATTCCCCTCAAACAAATCTCCATATCCTAGGATCGGTGCAAATTGATCATTTCAGAATCGGACCATACCCAGGAACTTCTCCACGAAGTTAATTAGATGCTTGAGATTCCCCGTCATGTGCTTCGTGCATCCGGAGTCCAATATGAAGAGAATTATTTTTATCACCTGCAGAAGAATAAGAACACGATGGAGCATTTTCTAATTTGAATTCCATGTTAGTTGTGATTTTCGATTCATTAGTTTCCCTATTTTCAGCACTTAAAAGCACACTAACGCTCGGTGTCACATTTTCTTTTCTAACCATAGGCATCCATTTATATCTTGGAGGACATTAATTAGCAAACAACCATTTCCAAGACTTGCTAGTAGACTAATATAATTCCCTAATTTTGCTTCTATGTTTCTTAATGGTGGAGTCTGATGCAATACTTTTCTTAGTAGGAGTTGCACCAGAATGGTTCACTTTGTGTGTGGGTTTACTAGCACTAATAGGCATCGCAACTTGCTTCTTAATTCTAGTATCTACGCCTTTCACATTATTCATAGCACGCATAGAATGATCAGCGTTAGCACATTTTCCACATTTCACACAAAAAACATAGCAGTTAAAGCATTCAAAGCAGTGGAATCATTTAAATCATCATTACATGTGATTACAGACGATTTATTCTTAGAAACATTCAAATTCCTAGGGTGTTCTTCTACTTCCTTCATCTTCCCTTGAATCTTGTGTTTCCAAAACTTATGATTCACTTGAGTGCTATTAAGCTGAGGCTAGCAGTAGAGAATACTCCTGTAGTAGAAGACACACGAGTATAAGACATACCTGAGCTGAGGCTAGCATTGGAGACTACTGATAGGTGTGAAAACACCCATCCTTTTACCACTTATTTCTTGCTAAAACAAGACCAAAACAAGTATTTAATGTCATTTGTTTGGAATTATGCGTGGTTTGTGTGTTTGTTGTGTTTTCAGAGCCAACCGGATAAATATTGAAGAAAACATGGGATTGCACGGGTTTTATCGAAGAAAAAGACGAAAAGACGAAGTCTATAGTCCAAGAGATGCAAAAGATTTGAATTCAATGGGCCTATTTGAAATTTATCGAAGAAAAGGACCAAAGATGGAAGATTTACATATGTCGAAGAACTCAAGTCTATTAAACGAAGAAGTTAAAAGACGAGTTGAATTTATTCGTCGACAAATCCCGAATCGAAATCGAAATCGTCAAATTTTCTGAAAAGACGAGAAGACAAAAAGAAAGGAAGAAAGCCCACTCACCAAACCAAGCCAAGGCCTATAAATAGACCATTTCCCTTCACAATTTAGACTAGTTTTTCTTTCTGTTTTCTTTTCTCCTAGTTCGTAGGAACACCAACTCCCTTAAGGAGATTGGTGATTTTAATTTCCTTTGATTCCTTCATGATTATGTAAGTTTAATCTTTCCTTTTTTGTTTGAATCTTAATCCTTAATACAAGTTTCCATTTAATCTTTCTTTCTTCTCTTGTTAATCCAAAGTTCTATGTTTTTTATTTTATTGAGTTTGATCTTCAAAAGTAAGTAGGTTTTGAGTTTTTATTGTTTTGGTTTGATGTTTATCATTAGTAGATGATTAGTGATTAAATTGGTTTAAGTTTTGGTTAAAAACTTGGTGGATTTTGGTTAAATTCGTGTTGATATTCATTCCCCTGTTCTTCGCATTTATGTTTCATCTCCCCAGATTCCGAATGAAGTAATCATTCCGAACCAAGGATTTGAACAAAGTATTCCGAACCAAGGTTTGTAGTGAAAATATTCCGGATGAACTAATCATTCCGGATGAAGGGTTTTTGTTTATTTTATTCCAGATAAATAAGTATTCGGAACGAGCATTGTTTTGTTTAAAATATTCCGAATCAGTTATTCCGGATAAAGCACATTATTTCGAGTAAGTGACATTCCGAATAAACAGATATTCCGAATGAATCCTTTGTTTTAATTTATTCCGAACCAACACTTTCTTCCATTTATTCCGAATCAATCAGTTTTATTCCGGATGAGCATATATTCCGAACCAGCATTTTTCTCAAATTATTCCGAATCAGTGTTCTTTTGATTATTCCGAATGAAACTACTTTCCGAATGAAGCAATATTCCGAGTGAAGCTAATATATTCCGGATCAACACTTATTTCGAGTCAAGCAAATATTCCGGATCAAGATTAACATTCCGGATCAACACATTTATTCTGAATCAAGCACATTCCGAATGAAGGAAGTTTGGTTGAACATTTCGAATGAAGCAATTTCAAGATATTCCGGATGAAGGTTTTTGTCTAATATATTCCGAATAAAGGTTATATTCTGGATCAAACATTACATTCCAAATCAGCTGTTTTTCTTAGTTGAGGTATTTTACTGTTTTAAGTTTTAAGTTTAATCCAGGCTTTATTATTATTAATTTCTTTTAGTTTACCTTTATTACTTCTCGCACTTACCTTTTTAAGTAGATATAGATCAAAAGCTCCCCCTTTTAGTTACCAAGAACAACAATTCCACTTTGAACCGTGATCGATTCGAGAAGATACCGAGAACGAAACAACGACAAATATAATTGGGTACGAGCAACGCAAACAAAGAACTTCCAAAAGCTACATTTTTAATTAAATAAAAAAGAGTTATTAAAATGGCGCCGCTGCCGGCTCTTTTCGTAAGGATCAACGGTTTCTTGTGAGAAAAATTGGATTTTGGGATCCGTTCTTTCGGGAACGTTATTTTCAAGCTCAAAAATTTTCAAAAACCCATAAAAATATAATATTTTCAAAAATACAAAAAAATAAAAAAAAACCTATAAAAACCAAAAATATTTTTTGTTGCATTTTTCTTTTTAGTGTATGCATACTCGATCAACGTCTTATCCCGAGCCCGACAATCTCGATAATTTGGACATGGCCGGTGTACACAATAACAATAATAATCCACCTCACCACAACTTGAATAATCCACCCTTACCCGACCTACGAACCATGGAGGATGTAACACCCCATTTTGGAAATGGAAATATCACAACAATTATGGCGTGTCATCAAAGCATACAAGGAAAAATGTCTAAACATTACTTAACCATAAAAGGAAAATACCATAATCAAACATCGGTAGTCCAAAAGTAAAGCTCATCACACACAAACATAGTATAATAAAGGAAAGGACTAAACAATGTCCAAAGCATAAGTATCATAAGAAAGGAAATGCATAAAGTAAAGAAGGCTAGACAGCTTCCAGTCCATATGCACGTACTCTTAGTGTCTACGAGCGTCCTTGAGTACCTGCCATTTTGGGAACATAGAAAAGGAAAACGGCTGAGCAAATAAGCTCAGTGAACGGATGTACAATACAGCATGAATAGGATAAGCATATAACATAATAACAGCGGAAGAAACTAAGTCCCGAGTAACCTGGTTATGTCTTAATAAAACTGGTTTTCTAGTTTGAAAGTCTTATGTTTATCTTATAAAACTGTTTGTCATATTTTACCATTAGCCAATATAGGTCATAAAAATCCACCGTGCATGAATACTTGGAGGGGTGACCTCATCATGCAAATTAGAGGGGCTGCCTCTAATTTAATATACTGGTTTTTGGGTAGGAGGGATCAGCTCCTTGTGAAGGATACAAGGCACACACCACATTCACCATGTAATCCTGAATAAAAACATGTAACTAGGATGCACCCATACGCCCCACATGATAAATATAAATAAATGGCCAAAAGCTGAAGGGACGCCACGAGCAATCACTCCGTCGTGGTGAAGTCATAACATCAGCGCCTCTAATGTTATGGTTATGGTACCTCCATAACTAGGTGAAACTGGTCATGCATGTATATGGCTTTAGTAAATTTGACAAATGGGCTTGGCCCATTTGTCCTTGTTGGCCGCGGGTAGGGACCCCACTTGGGGTACCCGTACCTTTTTCCGTGTCTCGTTATTTAGTTACACGTTTGTGATTATTTATGTTCGTGTTTTAAATGTTCTCGTTACGTAAATACCGTGATCTATTATATTTAATTACGCTCGTAATAAATATATATACGTAATTAATAATAGTTCGTGTTTTAATTACGTTCATGATTTCATGATCGCATGTTCGTGATTAATTATCGTCAATAATTATTACATGATCGTGCGTAGTAAATACTTATCGTGTTCTAACACGTACGTAATACGTAAACTCCTAACACGTAATTGTAATCATGCTATATTAGGAAAGTTTTAATCTAGTACGTACGATCCTAAGGGTACTATGCACGGTAAAAGCATGCGGGTTTTACAACTCTTCCCCCCTAAAAAGAATAATTCGTCCCCGAATTATAGATAAAGTAAACTGGAAAAGAAGAACATACCCGAATTCAAAATATGAAATGAGGGTAAGAAGCCCGGATAGACTCCTCTGTTTCCCATGTGGCTTCCCGCTCGGTATGATCCCTCCATAGAATTTTGACGAATGGAATCGTCTTCTTTCTCATGACTCGTTCTTGTCTGTCAAGAACTCGTTCGGGTTCTTCTATAAAAGTGAGATCTTCACGTATCTGTTCCAGTGGATACTGAACCATGTGAAGGGGATGATACTGGTACCCTCTGAGTAAGGACACATGAAACACATTGTGCACATGCGAAAGCTGTGGAGGTAACGCCAATCGGTAAGATACTTCACCGACTCGTTCAATGATATCAAGCGGTCTGATGAAACGAGGACTAAGCTTCCCTTTAATCCCGAAGCGTCTAACACCACGTTCCGGCGAAACCTTAAGGAAGACGTGATCTCCTACGTTAAAGTGTATATCCCTACGATGGTTATCGGCGTAACTCTTCTGACGTGACCGTGCTTCCTGAATTTTCTGCTTAGCTACTGCGATCTTCTCATTGGTCATCTCTATGATTTCCGGTCCTTCGAGTGTTCGCTCGCCAACCTGATCCCAGCAGATTGGGGCGCGACACTTTCTGCCATACAACATCTCAAATGGAGCACACTTGATGCTTGCGTGCCAGCTGTTGTTGTATGCAAACTCCACCAAACAGATGTATTCGTCCCAATCACCCGTCCATTCCAACGCACATGACCTCAACATATCTTCCAATGTCTGGATGGTTCGCTCCGACTGTCCGTCTGTTTGAGGATGAAAAGTCGTGCTAAGATTAAGTTGTGTAACTCAAGCTTTCTGCAGACTTTTTCAAAAGCGCGAAGGGAATCGAGGATCTCTGTCTGAGACGATGCTGGATGGTGCACCATGGAGTCTCATGATCTCTCGTCTGTACGTATCTGCGAGTTTACTTACCGGATCTTCCTTGCGGATCGGTAAGAAATGAGCTGATTTGGTAAGTCGATCAACGATAACCCAAATTGCATCGTGCTTCCTTTTGGTAGGCGGAAGACCGGTAATAAAATCTATGGTGATTTTGTCCCACTTCCACTCTGGAATATCTAATGGTTTAAGGAGACCGCCAGATCGCTGATGCTCGATCTTAACCTGTTGGCAGGTAAGACATTTCGAGACGTAAGTGGCCACATCCTGTTTCTTACCACTCCACCAAAAGTACTGTTTGATGTCATGGTACATCTTAGTCGAACCAGGATGTATAGAGAATGGGGAGCTATGAGCTTCAGCTAACAAAGCTTCCCGGAGTTCTTGGTCATCAGGAACACAAAGTCTAGTGCCCTGCCATACGATACCATCTGCATCTACTCTGAATTCTGTCTGCTTCTCCAAATTCTGTACTATCGCCCAGATTTCTCCGTCATCCTTCTGAGCTTCCTTGATCTTAGATAGCAACTCGGGTTCTACTCTAAGATTAGCCCAGTAACCGTGTTGTCCACGTACCATGTACTCGATGTCTAGTCGCTCCAAGTCTCTTATGATTTCCTCTTTGATTCTAATGCCGTTGATCATTCCGGACTTCCTGCTAAGAGCATCTGCTACTACATTTGCCTTTCCGGGATGATACTGTAGATTAATGTCATAATCCTTCAACAGCTCTAACCATCTCCTCTGCCTCATGTTCAATTCACGTTGAGTAAAGATATACTTCAAGCTCTTGTGGTCCGTGAAAATGTCACATGATTCTCCATATAAGTAGTGCCTCCATATCTTCAATGCAAACACGACTGCAGCAAGTTCCAGATCATGCGTGGGGTAATTTTCTTCATAAGGCTTAAGCTGTCGTGAAGCGTACACGATCACTTTCCCATGTTGCATGAGAACACAGCCAAGTCCCTTCCCCGATGCATCACTGTAGATTTGAAGAAATCCACCCGTACCAGATGGTAGAGTAAGAATAGGTGCAAATACTAGCTTCTGCTTCAGGTCTTCAAAGCTCTTCTCTCGATCTTCAGTCCAGACGAATTTCTCCCCTTTCCGCATCAGTTTGGTCAATGGTAGTGCTAGGCGGGAAAAGTTATCCACGAACCTACGGTAATAGCCAGCTAAGCCTAAGAAACTGCGGACTTCCGTCGCTGATGTCGGCCTTGGCCACTTAGTGATGGCCTCAACCTTCGTTGGATCCATAGTGTTTCCTTCTGCTGATACAATGTGACCTAAGAATGCCACCTTGTCTAACCAGAACTCACACTTGGAGAATTTAGCATACAACTGCTTCTGGCGAAGAATCTGTAGTACTGTACGAAGATGGTCTTCGTGTTCCTCCTTGGACTTTGAGAAAATCAGGATGTCATCGATGAAGACAATGACGAACTTGTCCAGAAATTCATGGAAGATTCTGGTCATCAAATCCTTGAACACTGCTGGAGCATTTGTTAGGCCAAATGGCATAACTACAAACTCGTAGTGGCCATAACGAGTACGAAAAACAATCTTAGCGATGTCCTGCTCCTTGACCCATAGCTGATGATAGCCTGACCTAAGATCGATCTTGGAGAAGTGTTTGGCCCCTTGGAGTTGGTCAAACAGGTCGTCGATGCGTGGCAGTGGATACCTATTCCGAATGGTAATCTTGTTGAGCTCTCGATAGTCTATGCAAAGACGCACACTGCCGTCCTTCGTCTTAACAAACAAGACCGGTGCGCCCCATGGAGATGCGCTCGGTCGAATGAAACCTCATTCAAGAAGTTCTTGTAGTTGATCCTTCAGATCCTTCAGTTCTATGGGAGCCATGCGATAAGGAGCCTTGGAGATTGGTTCAGCTCCTGGAACCAGCTCGATACTGAATCCTACTTCTCGTGCAGGTGGTATGCCCGGAAGTTCTGCTGGAAACACATCTTGGAATTCTGACGCTATAGGTTGATCCTGAATCGATGGAGATTCAGCATCTATGTCGTGAACCGTAGCTAGATAACCCTCGCAGCCATGTGACAGTAGTGCACGCGCTTGCAGGGTGGATATGACTTGTACAGACTGTCCGGGTATGAACCCATAATGAATGTACTCTGGTGCATTGACATCACCGAAGATAACTCGATATGAATGGCAGTCTATGGTAGCATGATATTTGGATAGCCAATCCATGCCCAAAATCATGTCGAAGTCATTCATGTCCAGTGGAAGTGCGTCGACAGGTCGAACCTTATCATCAAATTCTAGGGGAAGACTCTTGTATACATGGGTGATTAATACAGAGTCCCTCAAAGGCGTGGAAATAGTAAGCCTATTCTCTAGTGGCAAGGGAGGCATCCTAATGTTCTTAGCATAAGCAGTAGAAATAACCGAGTGAGTAGCACCCGTATCGAATAGAATACATGCAGCTTGACCATACATATACAAGATTCCAGTGATGGTACCTGTAGACTTGTTGGCCTGGTCTCGAGATGTCGTGTAGACACGCCCGGTAGTAGGAGGCGGCTTAGTATCAGCATGTCTCGATGTACCCTCTATCTCGCCCTTACGGCAATCCTTCATAATATGGCCAGGAAGACCACACTTGAAGCACGCATCAGTATTACGGCGACATGGTCCTGGGTGCCTATGGTGGCAAGTAGAGCAAAGAGGATTAGTGTATCCTCCAGCAGGTGCTTTGGCTGGCTGAGAACCTGATAACACATTTTACATAAGACATGGTAATTGGGTACAAAGGACAAAGCGGATAATCATAAGATTAAATACCAGTGATAGCTGGACGGCTAGGCTGCGAACCTCTCTGGTTCTGGTCCCTTCCGTTTCCATGGTTCCTGGTAGAAGTTGGCTGATGTGTCAGAATATGAGTTATAACATAAAACATAAAGAAATGCGTAGGTATTAGGACCTGCTGCTGTTGTAGTGCCCAACGTTTTTACGGTAATTGTCATTACCGCCACGCCTATCCGTAGCAGAACGGTCGTTAGTCTGACCGTTTCCCTTGGGCTGATGAGGTTGCTGCTGAGTAGCCGGATGAGACCGGTCCGCAGTTTTCTGCCTGGAAGATACATTTAGGAGATGAATAATTAACATATGGAAAATATACGAAATGGTCACCGCTTGAATACGAATGTTTACCTCTTGTCGGGTCTTTCAGCTTCCCCGAACTCATCTCTCTCCTGTAGCATCTCCAGCTTTCGTGCTGCATCGGCCACTTGTGCTACAGTGTTGAACGTAGCACACACCAGATTATTTTCGACCGATGTGCGAAGAGCCCATCTAAATTGATGTGCCTTCTCTTCAGGAGTACTTGCTGCCGCACCAAGGAAACCAGCCAAGCGAAGTAAGCGCTGCATAAACTCGTTGCTATTCTCCCCAGCTCTCTGTCGGATCCCATGGTACTCTCTCTTAAGCTTGTCCTGCTCAGCCTTGGGAAAGAACTACTCCATCACCCTGTCCTTCAACTGAGCCTAAGTCAAACCAGCAACCCACTCGTCACCACCTTCATATTGCATCAATGCTAACCACCAGTTGAGTACATCGCCTTCGAACCGATAGCATGCCAACCTCGCCTTGTATGCGGGGTCACAGCCCATAGCGTTGAAAATCTTCTCGATGTGTGCCAACCAACTTTCAGCATCGCTGGGCTATCTGTCTTCTCAAAAGCTCGAGGGCGGAGCTTGTTGAATCTCTCCAGCCATACTGCTAATGTCACTGGAGGAGGAGGAGGAGGTGGCTGATTGTGCTGTTGATTGTTGGCAGCTTGAACTTCAGCCCTGATGTCATTCCTCAGTTGAGGAATCAAGGCTTGCATGGCAGCCTGAATTGCAGCATTGAGCTGCTCTTGTTCGCGTGTGAGAACCATCTGACAGTATAACATAAAACATATGATTAAGCAGATCAAAACATAAAATATAAATATATACATGAAAAAAATTTATACTAAAATTTCACGAGAAAAAATTTATGCAAGAAAAATTTGTGTATGAATGCATGATGCAGTTTTATAAAAACTTGTGTATGCTCGAGAGTGAACGCCTCTGGCCAGTTCACCCAAAACAAAAGACATAGCGAGGGGACGCCTATGGGTCGGCCCAAAATGTAAAAGTTTCGATAAAACACATGCGACTAAATAGGGCCAGTCCTGTACCAACCATTACTTAGTCAAAAACCCTGCAACAATGACATGTATATGTATGCTTAAAAATGATGAATGCATGAAAACAACTGTCAGTTCTATGAAGACCGTAGTGACTACCCACTAATCACAGGTCATATCTGAGAGCCTACAGGTCGAAGCCTTGGCTCTGATACCATAATTGTAACACCCCATTTTGGAAATGGAAATATCACAGCAATTATGGCGTGTCATCAAAGCATACAAGGAAAAATGTCTAAACATTACTTGACCATAAAAGGAAAATACCAGAATCAAACATCGGTAGTCCAAAAGTAAAGCTCATTACACACAAACATAGTATAATAAAGGAAAGGACTAAACAATGTCCAAAGCATAAGTATCATAAGAAAGGAAATGCATAAAGTAAAGAAGGCTAGACAGCTTCCAGTCCATATGCACGTACTCTTAGTGTCTACGAGCGTCCCTGAGTACATGCCGTTTTGGGAACATAGAAAAGGAAAACGGCTGAGAAAATACGCTCAATGCACGGATGTACAATAAAGCATGAATAGGATAAGCATATAACATAATAACAGCGGAAGAAACTAAGTCCCGAGTAACCTGGTTAAGTCTTAATAAAACTGGTTTTATAGTTTGAAAGTCTTATGTTTATCTTATAAAACTGTTTGTCATATTTTACCATTAGCCAATATAGGTCATGAAAATCCACCGTGCATGAATACTTGGAGGGGTGACCTCATCATGCAAATTAGAGGGGCTGCCTCTAATTTAATATACTGGTTTTTGGGTAGGAGGGATCAGCTCCTTGTGAAGGATGCAAGGCACACACCACATTCACCATGTAATCCTGAATAAAAACATGTAACTAGGATGCACCCATACGCCCCACATGATAAATATAAATAAATGGCCAAAAGCTGAAGGGACGCCACGAGCAATCACTCCATTGTGGTGAAGTCATAACATCAGTGCCTCTAATGTTATGGTTATGGTACCTCCATAACTAGGTGAAACTGGTCATGCATGTATATGGCTATAGGTAATCTTAATTAAACATAAGCAATCAAACACATAACTTATACTACGGGAAAACAGTTGGCTGCATACGGGGAATCCTAATAAGGAAAGAATGTCCATACTGAAAGGACGGGAATCCGTACCTTATGTCCAGTGATCGAGAATGACGAATTGCGAGAAATCCTACTTCCGAATCACTAGTGCTACATAAATACGTACATGAATAAGTATCTGCTTACTAAATACATAACTGGTTTTATGTCATGTCTTAGCTTATTTTATGTGTTCTTACCATGTTTTACTGTTTCTAAGCCTTTAACTGTGTTTTATCTTATATTCTGTTTAATCTGATTAAGTATTTCTGGTATTTCATGTGTTATTATACTTACTGTGTAATAATAAGTAACTTTCCAAAAATAGTAGGTTTCCTAAAATAGAAAGTTTCCAAAAATAGAAAGTTTCCAAAAATAGAAAGTTACCAAAAATTGAATGTTTCCAAAAATAGAAAGTTTCCAAAAATAGAAAGTTTCTAAAAATAGAAAGTTTCCAAAAATAGAAAATTTCCAACAATAGAATGTTTCCAAAAATAGATTTACTGCTTAAAATAGATAAGTTTCTAAAAATAGAAAGTTTCCATAAATAGATTAGCTGCCTTAATTAAATAAGTTTCCATAATTAGATTAGCTGCCTGAAATAAATAAGTTTCTAAAAATAGCGGGTTTCCATGATCTGTTTACTTACTCTTATGCCGCTAACGCGCCCCTTTGTCAAATAGTAAACTTCTGATCGACTTCTGCCGGGTTGGTTGCTTGCTTCCAAAGCCCTAAGCAAGAGGTCCCATACCGAGGTTGGCGCATCTCGTTGAGCGTGGAGAAGCATTGGGAACCCCAATTTCTTTCTTCGGAGCCGTTTCTTTTCCCGTCCCCCCGCCTCGGCATAGCGCTTCGCTTCCGGTTCTTCGGAAGAATCAAGTGACTTCTCCCTTCTTCATTGATCTGGGGGGGAAAAGGAACCGTCTACCAGTTGGGAAGCTAGACATCAAAATCAGAAAGAACTTCTTTCGCTATTGAAGCCATGCCTGAGCTGTCAGCTTATTAGCATCCCTCTTCTGCGTTAGGAATTGCCCGAAAAGGTTCGATTGAATCCCATGCTTTCATGGTCCCTATCTCTGCCCCGGCACTGGCCGACACGTAGGTCTATTCCGCGCTTTCCTAGGTGCGCATCTCCATCTACTAAAAGTAGGGGTGGTTTACACCCATTATCTCAAGTTTTGGATCGAACTAATCCATTGACACAAATAGTTCATGGGAGAAAATTGAGTTATTTGGGCCCGGGGGGATTAACTGCACGAACTGCTACTTTTCCAATACGAGATATTCATCCTAGTCACTTAACTGTTTAGGCGAAACTCCACGCACAACTCGCATTGAAGACGCTCCACTCGTTCGTAAGCACAATGGACTCGTAGATTAGCTGCCTTATTTAATTAAGTTTCTAAAAATAGAAAGTTTCCATAATTAGAAATAAGCTGGTTAAATAGGCTAAGTAATTTAATTAAACTATAGGTTATAATATTTAATTAAAGTATAACATGTTTTTAATTAAATAATTTAAATACTTAGGTTAAAATATGTATTATTATATATTAATAATATAACCTAAGTCATGTTAATTAATTAATTATATCCATGGTTTTAAAATAATTAATTAATTATAAGTCTTAAATATATAAATACTTAGGTTAAAATAATCTCATGATCATTAATAATTAAATAACCTAAGTCATGTTATTAAATTAATCACATCATTTTATTAATTTAATTTTAACCTAAGATCATAAACATAAAAAAACTAAACATAAACCATGAACCGGATCTAGACTAAAAAGCATGAACCGGACATGAAATCAACACCGTACCCCGAACCAACTCGGGGTACCCCGTGTTTCCTTGCTGCCGTGGGACCCACACGCACCAACCAAGACCATATGGTATTGGTGGTGGTCGGCTTGGCAAACCGAAACCCATTCGGGTTCGGTTGCAGCCTGCGGCCAAAACAAACACCCCTTAAAAACACTCCTTTGATTTTATTTAAAACCAAAACATGTTAGATCCATGATTAATTATTATGTTTTTGTAAAAACATCACATGTTCATAATTTATAAAAAAGATTAAATCAAAAGAAAAGGTTTAAAAAGGTTTTACCGAATTCGTGGATCAAGAGGACGAAGAACCAACACGATCAATCACCAAAACTTCAAGATCAAAGATCAAAATCACCTTGTATGGTGTTTGTAGGGTGGCGGCACAAAGAGACAAAGGGAAGGAGGAGGTTTTAGGTTTTCTTAAAATCTTCTGTAAAGTTTATTTGAGTAGTGTAAAAATAATAAACCCCCTTTTAGTAAATTTGACAAATGGGCTTGGCCCATTTGTCCTTGTTGGCCGCGGGTAGGAACCCCACTTGGGGTACCCGTACCTTTTTCCGTGTCTCGTTATTTAGTTACACGTTTGTGATTATTTAAGTTCGTGTTTTAAATGTTCTCGTTACGTAAATACCGTGATCTAATATATTTAATTACGCTCGTAATAAATATATATACGTAATTAATAATAGTTCGTGTTTTAATTACGTTCATGATTTCATGATCGCATGTTCGTGATTAATTATCGTCAATAATTATTACATGATCGTGCGTAGTAAATACTTATCGTGTTCTAACACGTACGTAATACGTAAACTCCTAACACGTAATTGTAATCATGCTATATTAGGAAAGTTTTAATCTAGTACGTACGATCCTAAGGGTACTATGCATGGTAAAAGCATGCGGGTTTTACAGAGGAGCTATGCCAACCTACGATGAATGGACGTGGAGGCCCGATTGCGCCGATGCAAATCACGGCTCAGGAGTTTTCGTTGAAGCATCACATGATTCAACAAGTGCAAACAAATCCTTTTCGCGGATTGCCGGATGATGATGCAAACAAGCACCTCGACAAATTCATTACCATTACCCAAAGCATGAAGATGACCGGTGTTTCTATGGATGTCCTTCGCCTTCAACTCTTTCCACACACGCTTTCTCACCATGCCGAAAAATGGTTTGACCGTCTCCCAAAGAATTCTCTTCATACTTGGGACGACATGAATCAACGCTTTTTGTCGCGCTACTTCCCACCATCCATGGTCACGAGCCTCCGTAACCAAATTAGTGGATTCATGCAAGACAATGATGAATCGCTCTTTGATACTTGGGAACGACAACCGTTTTCCAAATCACAACATGCTCCCCGTCACTCTCATTGATACTTTCTACAATGTTCTCACTTTTCGTGATCGTGACACGATCAACGCCGCCGCCGGTGGTACTTTTATGAAAAGGAGACCGGAGGAGTGTAGAGAGTTGATCGAAAACATGACTACTCACCACAAGAATTAGGATTCATTCGCATCCTCAAGATCTAATCCGAGAGTCAATGTTTCATCTACTTCTTCCACCACCGACATGTCCGCCATGGAACGAGCCATTATCGAAATGAGCAAAAATATGCAAATTTTGGCTAGTAACCATACTCAACAAGCTAAAGCCGTTGCTAATTCTTGTGAAACATGTGGTGGTCCTCATTCTTACAATGATTTTCCTTCTACTCAAGGCAATTTTTGTGAAAACGTTAACGCGGCATACGGTACTTATCCCACGGGAGGCTATCAAGCTCGTCCTCAAGGAGACCGTAACTTGCTAAGTTATCGTTCAAACAACTATCTTGCTCCACCCGGTTTTACTCCTCAAAACCAAAACCAACAACAAAGCTATAACCGAAATAACTAATGCCAACCTCGTGCTAACAATCAATATCAACCCCAAAAAACCCATACCCACCTCAAGGAAGTTCTCAAGCTTACCAAGCTCCACCTCTCAATCAACCGATGGCATTGAATCAAGACATCGAGACGTTCATGAGGACTAATAGAGAGATGGTGACGAATCTTCAGAGTCAATTCATCAACTTGAAGGGAGACATGGCGAAACAAGGGAGCGATATTCGATCCGAGCTACGGAATGACATGGCGAAACAAAGCAATGATATTCGCGCAGACATGAGAGACCCTTTCAGCACTCAAGGGATAACATACGTGATATGATCGGGTCGCTCTTCCAAGGTAATCAACCCTTTTCTTTGGGTACTCTTCCGAGTAACACCGTTGCTAATCCAAGATGGGAGATGAAAGCAATCACCACTCGTAGTGGAAAAGGTTATACGGAACCCGAGCTTCCTAGACCTCCACCCGTGATTGTGAACAAGGAAAAAGAGCAACTTTCCTCACCTCCTTTACCTTCTACCCCCATTCCCCCACCACCCGCGGTTGTGAGTGATCCTATTCCTCTAAAGCCTTCCACTTCATCCGATATACCTTATCCTTCAAGGTTGAGGAAAGAAAAGCAAAAGAGCAAGGATGATATTTAATAAGTGTGAAAACACTTATCCTTTTACCACTTATTTCCAATAATAACAAGACCAAAACGTATATATTATGTCGTAAAAGTCGGAATTATGCGTGGTTTGTGTTTTTATTGTGTTTTAGGACCAAAAGATGAAAAAGGAAGAAAACACGGGCTTTCACGGGCTTTTATCGAAGAAAACGGGAAAAGACGAAGTCAAAAGATCAAGAGTGCAAAAAGAACGGAAGTCCAAGGCCTATTCTGAAGATTTATCGAAGAAAAAGTCTAAAGACAGAAGTTTAATGAAGTCGAAGAACTCAAGTCTAAATTAAAGAAGAAAATTAACAAGACAAGTTCAAATCACGAGACGACGTCGAGAAAAGATAAAGAATTAAATCGAGTCGAGAAGACGTAAAGAAAGAAAGAAGAGGCAACACATGCACTCCTTCCATTTTCCCTATAAATACCCTCCTAATACACATTAGGAGGGTAGTTAGTTTTTAGTTTTAGTTTTCATTTTTTACTTTTCTTTCAAGTTTTAGAGAGAGAAAGTTCTCTACTTTCTCTCACTAAGATTTCATCTTTCTTTCTTTTAATCTTTCAAGATTAAACATTTGTGTATTGTTGATTTCATTAATCAAGTTAAGTTTAAGCTTTTAATCTTTCATCTCTTTCTACCTTTCTTTGATATTTAGATTAATTTTGGTGCGAATTTCATATGATCCGTGTTGTTCTTAATGATTTCGTGCTTAAAAAGTTAATCTTTTTGTTCCTACATAAGCTTTCATTCGATTGAGCTTTAAGTTCCTTGTGCTTATTGGCTTATTCGTTTCTTTTAGCTTATTTACTTTTAAAAGTTTTCTAAAAAAATTCATCTTTTTATGATTTGATTTAAAGGTTTGCTTATTTTATGTTTGGATAAGTTGTTGATTGTGCTTATTTAGTATATTTCACTTTTGATTCGTTCTAGTTTTGGTGATAAGCTTATCATAATAGCTTATTGCTTGGCTTAATTCGAATCCCTTATAAATCGGAAAGGGTCTAAACCCCTTTCCGATCGCTATATTCCGATCAGAGCATCCCCTGAATTCCGATCATTAAGATCGGATTAGGTAGTTTGATATTCCGACCATTCCCCCTTTAATTCCGATCATCTGATCGGATTAGGGTTTAGACATTCCGATTAAGTAGTACTTGCACCTTCCGATTAGAGCTGTTTGTCATCATTCCGATTTGATCCTTTTTCTGACATTCCGACGAGGACATTTTACATTGCGATCGGATGTTTTTCTAAACATTCCGATTATATGATTTTTGTAACTTTCCTATTGGATTCAGTTTTAAGATATTCCGACGAGGGTATTGTGTGACATTCCGATCAAGTGTCTACCAAGTATTCCGATTTGACTCATTTTATTATATTCCGATTTGGTACTTTGCCCAATATTCCGATTGCAAGCATATTCCGACCAAGGGTATTTTTGTTATTCCGATTGCCTTATTCCGACCAAACATTCTGACGGGTGTACCTTGCATTTTCCAATGGTTTTAGTTTCTTGTTTTTACAAAGTTCTAAGTGTTAGTTTTATTTAGTGTTCAAATATTTTTCTAAAATTGCCTTTAAGTTTTCAAGCATTTATCTTTGACTCGTTATTTTTAGTATAATCGTTAAACTTCTACTTTACTCAACGACACTTATTTATTTGCTATTAGTTTAAATTAGATAAACAAAACCAAACCATTCTCTTGTTCACCAAAAGACGATTGAGTCGCACTCTTAACTTGTAATCAATTCGAAAAGACTTGGGACTACGAATTTTGATATATGGTGTAAAAAACCAAGTATTAAATGGCGCCGCTGCCGGCTCTTTTCGTTAAGATTAACGGTTTCTAGTGAGAGACTCATTGAATTTTGGGATCCGTTCTTTGAACGTTATTTTCCTTGCTTCAAAAATTTTCAAAATCCATAAAAAATATAAAACTCTTCAAAAATACAAAAACGTTAAAAAAATCAGAAAAAGAAATTCTTTTCCAAAAGGTTTTGCACCAAAAAGATTATATAGATATTCTCTCTGTGCATATTTTTCTTCTGCAGGTGTATGCGTACTAGATCTTCGAACTATTCTGAGCCCGAGACTCGTGAAGATTTAGATATGGCTGGTGTTAATAACAACAATAACAACCCACCTCTACCCAATTTGAATAACAACAACAACAACAATGTCCCCTACCTGATTTACGAACAATGGAGGAATTGTGTCAACCCACCATGAACGGACGCGGAGGCCCGATTGCGCCAATGCACGTCACGGCTCAGGAGTTTTCGTTGAAGCATCACATGATCCAACAAGTGCAAACTAACCCATTTCGTGGAATTCCGGATGATGATGCCAACAAACACCTCAACAAATTCATTACCATCACCCAAAGCATGAAGTCTCCCGGTGTTTCTATGGATGACCTTCGCCTTCATCTATTTCCCCACTCGCTTTCTCACCATGCCGAAAAATGGTTTGACCGTCTCCCAAAGAATTCTATTCATACTTGGAATGACATAACTCAACGCTTTTTGTCGCGCTACTTCCCACTATCCATGGTCCCAAGCCTTCGTAACCAAATTAGTGGATTCATGCAAGACAATGATGAATCACTCTTCGATGCTTGGGAACGATACAATGATTTGATCGACCGTTGTCCAAATCACAACATGCTCCCCGTTACTCTCATTGATACTTTCTACAATGGTCTCACTTTTCGTGATCGTGACACGATCAATGCCGCCGCCGGTGGTACTTTTATGAAAAGGAGACCGGAGGAATGTAGAGAGTTGATTGAAAACATGACTACTCACAACAAGAATTGGGATTCATCCGCATCCTCAAGATCTAACCCGAGAGTCAATGTTTCTTCCACTACTTCCAATCCCGAGATGACTGAAATTACTCGACAACTAGCTGAGATGAACAAGAATTTCATGACAATAGCCACAAACCACTTTCAACAAGCTAAAGCCGTTGCTATTTCTTGTGACACATGTGGTGGTCCTCATTCTTACAATGATTGTCCTTCTACTCAAGGCAATTTTTCTGAAAACGTTAACGTGACATACGGTACTTATCCCACGGGAGGCTATCAAGCTCGTCCTCAAGGAGACCGTAGCTTGCTAAGTTATCGTTCAAACAACTATCTTGCTCCACCCGGTTTCCCTCCTCCAAACCAAAACCAACAACAAAGCTATAACGGAAACAACCAATCCCAACCTCGTGCTAACAATCAATATCAATCCCAAAGAAACCCATACCCAACTCAAGGAAATTCTCAAGCTTACCAAGCTCCACCTCTCAATCAACCGATGGCAGTGAATCAAGACGTCGAGACGTTCATGAAGACTAATCGAGAGATGGTGACGAATCTTCATAGTCAATTCATCAACTTGAAGGGCGAAATGGCGAAACAAGGGAACGATATTCGAGCCTAGCTAAGGAATGACATTGAAAAACAAAGCAATGAAATTCGTGCAGACATCAGAGACTCTTTCAGCACTCAAGCGCTTAACATACGTGATATGATCGGTTCGCTCATCCAAGGTAATCAACCCTCTTCTTCGGGTACTCTTCCGAGTAACACCGTTGCGAATCCAAGAGGGGAGATGAAAGCAATCACCACTCGTAGTGGAAAAGGTTATACGGAACCCGAGCTTCCTACACATCCACCCGTGATTGTGAACAAGGAAAAAGAGCAACTTTCCTCACCTCCTTTGCCTTCTACCCCCATTTCCCCACCACCCGTGGTTGTGAGTGATCCTACTCCCCTAAAGCCTTCTTCTTCATCCAATATACCTTATCCTTCAAGGTTGAGGAAAGAGAAGCAAAAGAGCAAGGATGATATTCAAGTTTCAAACTTTCTTAAAATGTTTAAACAATTGAATTTTAACATCTCCTTTGCCGAGGCTCTCGCTCACATGCCCAAATACGCGAAAATGTTTAAAGATCTTCTTAGTGACAAGGAGAAGCTTCTTGAAATTGCTCAGACCCAACTTAATGAGAATTGCTCTGCCGTTCTCTTAAGGAAATTGCCCACCAAACTTGGTGATCCGGGTCGCTTCTTAATTCCTTGCAACTTCCCGGGAGTAGAGAATTGCATGGCCCTAGCCGATCTAGGTGCCAGTATAAACTTAATGCCTTTAAGTGTTTGGAAGCAATTATCTCTCCCCGAGCTAGTCCCCACCAAAATGACCTTGGAATTAGCTAACCGTACGGTTGCTTATCCAGTGGGGATAGCCGAAGACGTCTACGTTGGCGTTGACAAATTTGAAAGTCCCTTATTAATGCGAGAAACCCTAATCTTAACTTAATCAACACAAGGTATTACTTTTCAAACGTAATCTTATTATTGTATAATAAAGAATTACAAGTGTTATGGATAACACCGTTTGATGACAATGTGTTGTGCACACTTTGAACAACAATAACCTTAACTTATGAATACAGTCGTAGCTGTTTGATTCACTAAGTTACACGCACTAATGATCTTGATATTGCAAAGTGTTAAATCTTAATGCTAGGTTACACATCCTATTTATAGTGTTATGAGTTTGACTTGAACAGTACTTGATGTCGACTACACAACTTTTACAAGTTCCCACATCAGTCACATGATGTCCTTCTATTCTTGGTAGTCTTCCATTATGCTTTAAGGAACAGTTGTCCAAAACAGTTTCCTTATTCTTCATATTCTCGAACACACAAATGGCATGTCCAAAGTGTGCTGAGAGTTATCAGGGTATTGCCACCCCTGTTAACTCTCAACCCCTCAGAGTCCCAATACATCTTGGCTGTTATCCATCACAGCCAAGGAGTATGTCTTCAGGTAATCTTCGACTTCCCTGACAATGTCTCTGACATGGACTCCTCTGAGGTTGCTCACAGAGATTCGGATCTCTGTGAGTCTTGTGAAACTTGCCTGCCTCCTAGGCACAGGCAAGGGACTATCTATCAGCCTAATTATGTTTAAATCAATGAACAGGGAATCTAACAAGTTTAGATTCCCAACAATCTCCCCCTATTTAAACATAAATAGTGCTAGATCTAACTAAGTTAAGGTAAGTGAGTTTAACAGCTTCTTCTTACACATAACAGATCTAAACAAACATACCTCATGATTTTATTAAGACTTAAAGAAAAATTACAAGTTCATTACATAAGTTAAATAAAAGATGAAGGTAAAAGGGCTGATACTTTCTTCAAAAGTCATCATTCTTGATTCTTTCTTCAGCTTCGGCCACATCTAATCTGTTATCAATTTCATCCTGCAAAGTCTTTGCAAACTTCTTGGAATACTCAGAGTTGATCTTGAGACACTTCTTGTGACAGAGCAGCTGAATAGTTGAAGCCAGGCATAGCTCATCTTCCCTCTGAAAAGCATATTGGCAGGCTTTGTTCATAAACGCCATTCCTCTTTCAGGCATTGAGTAAGTCTGACCATCAACAGGGCCAACTATACCATTAGGAAGGATCAGATCCCTGTGCATGCCATCCACACGAACATCTTCAGTAACAAAAGTTTCATCAATGATTTGGGAAATTCTTCTTCTTTTGTTGCCTGTCTTTGGGGGTCCTTGTTCGAAAAGCTGTGGTGGGGGATCAATCTTTAGTTTGGCAGCTGTTTCCTTGATCCAGTTAAACTTAGCCTTAAGAGTTTTAAGCAGAAGGAAATTCGCCTGTCCAGTCTTTTTGGCAGCTAAGGCTTCGAGTTCAAACCATTCTGATAACCCAAGTGTTTTTAACCTGAAGTCGTCAAACACATCCATATTCCCTGTTTGATTATCCCTCCATAAGATCATCTGTGGAGTATTTGTGGACTTGCGAATGGTGTATCTGAACTTGGTTATCTTGCCAGCAGCATACCTGTTGTTTACGCAGGCATCATAGTCAGTTTTGACTTTCTTTAGGGCCTCAGCGCGTTTAAGTTCCATTTCCCTCAACCTTTGTTTTTGTTTTTCTTTTTCAGGAGGTGACATCTTCCTCAGAGTGGCTTCATTTAATTCTTTGGCTGCCTTGAGCTCACTCAGTCTTTTGAATTCTTCAGCCTGTTGCTCTATTTCTTCAGGCGTTAGAGGTCTCTCATCAGAAGGTGTAAAGGTTGAAAATTGGGAAAGGTCTGTTGTGGATCCTCCTGTCTCTAGCATCGCAGCTATCTTCTTAAGTTTAGTGTCAGTATCAACTAACACTATCTCTTTACCTTTCTTTGAGACAGAGGACTCCACACTTATATTTTTCAAATCATCAGCTCTTTTGAGGAACGCTGTCTGAGCCTGATTTTGAATAGATTTTGGTAGGGAGCTCACAGTGAATTTAAGCTTCTTGGCTGCTGGTTCATCCTCATCCTCAGGTTTGCTGATGTTAACTAGGATCATGGATTTAGATGAGTCAGCGCCATCTTGTGTTTGTTGCTCCCCCTGAGTCTGATCCTCATCATCAGGTATTATAACTGGTTCGATGACTTGAAGAGGAACAGGGTTTGTTGAAGGATTGGCTGAAGATGAGGCTTGTTCAGCAGATGCAAGGCTGAGTTTAGTATTCTTCTCCCCCTCACGTTCATCCTTACTTCCCTTATGCTTGGATGAACGTGCCTGAAGTCTTCTTGCAATCTGCTCCACAGAGGCAGCCATGGCACGCTGTCTTTTTCTGGATGCCCTGGCAATCTTCAGCAATAAGTTGGCATTAGCATTGGTATTTGCCTGAACTCTCCTGACAATAAAACCAGCATGGTTGTATTGCCTGTTGCGCACTGCATTGAAGTGCCTGTTAATGACGGTTTCTTGTTCTTGGAACAATGCAGGGACAACGGAGTCAATGGCATTCTTGATTCTTGTCGAGAGATGACTTAGTCCTTGAGCCACACCTTTTCTTGTACCCTCCTGAATAGGCTCAGTGACAGCCTCAGTCACAGCCTTCTTTATTATACCTGGAAAGGTGACAGTAAAATTGTGCATCTCTGACTTGATTACATCCAACTTTCTTGACAAGCGCTCAATATCAGACTGATGGTGTACAGGCTGAAGATTCTTGATATTGAGGCTTTGTTGAGCAAAATCATCCTCCCTTGGAAATAAGTCGAAGTTAGTCTGAGAAGGATGATCAAACAAAAGGAATTCAGCTGTTGGATCATATATGGGTCTTTGGAGGACTGTTGTTGCAGATGTAGCAGAGTTTTGTGTGTCAACAGCTTCCTTAAGAGGAGAAGTCTGGTTATCTTCTTTAGGAGGAGAGACTGACAGCTGGTCATCCTCATCTTCTTCCTCTTCCTCATCAAACATTCCCTCAGGGAATTCATCCTCAGGCATGGGTGTAAATTCAGCGACATAATCTTCAACAGACAGCATTTCTTCATCAGCATTGAGCACAAGTTCTTCTTCAATCTGAATGTCCTGAGTAATTGTTTCAGCCTCCTTTTCATGTACCTGAGGATCTTTGACTGGCTGTACAATTTCAGCCTGCAAGGTTGTTGAAATTAGTAACAGGGAAAATATTAAGTGAATGGTCGCCATTTCGCTGTCCCAGAGAGGCTGAGGGTGATTACTCAGCCACTCCAAAGGATAAATCCTTGGGATTCTTTTAAGTGTGAATGAAGTGTGGTTAATGGTCGCCATTCGCTGCCCCTAGGAAAGCTGAGTGTGATTATTCAGCCCCCCCAAAAGGTAAAAACCTTTGGGACTCTTTTGATTGTGAAACATATGTTGTTTAATGATCGCCATTTCGCTGCCCCTAGGAAAGCTGAGTGTGATTATTCAGCCCCCCCAAAAGGTAAACCTTTGGGACTCTTTTAAGAGTGAAACATATGTTGTTGTTGGTCGCCTGTTACGCTGCCCCTAGGAAAGCTGAGGGTGATGATTCAGCTCCCCCTGAAAGGATAAATCCTTTGGGACTCTTTTAATGAGGGAACCTAGAGGCTGTGTGAAGTACAGCCATCAAGGTTGAGACATTCATGTATTCAGGTTGTTGTTAGCCTGAATACTGTCTAGAGGGTTCAGGGTCATCGGGGTGCTTTATAAACACAAATGAATCACTCCCTGGTGCAAAGACAGAGTGTACAGAAGTCTTAAGGAATTCTAAGTGAAATGACAGACTTCTATGGGTCGAGGATTACCCTAACTTCACCACTCTCTCCTACAGATAAATGAGAGTGGTTGCTTGTGAGCCTCTAAAAATGTATACTGATTACCTGTGAGATATCAGCTTGGTTTGGCTGGTTTCCTGTAGTCTCTGCTGACCTAGAGACACTAGACGCCTGTTGTTTGTCAGCCAAAGATTCTGTATCCACAAGAGTATCTGGACCAGAGGCGGTTTCAATCTCCTTTTCCTTGGCCTTGCTAACAGCTTTAGGTTGAGAAGAAGAGGGGATTTTCTTCTTCTTTGGCTGTTGGCCAGAAGAAGCCTTGGACTTGGTAGTGTGCTGCCCAGAGGTCAAAGACGTAGACTTGCCAGCGACACTAGAAGTATTCACCTTCTCAGAGGAAGGGAGCAAGGGCTTCTCAGTGATGGGTACCTGATTAGCAACGTTCAGCATGTGAGCGGTCACAGGGAAATCCTCAGCTCCTATCTCCTTGTAAATGGCGCCTGTAATGCGATAGGGCTTCAGGGCTGTCAAGGCCTTGTTATGGTAGTTTTCTCCCAGCAAACTCTCAAAGATCAGGGACAAATAACGCACATAGCAGATGTTCTTTTCCCTGACCTGATTCCTTCCTTTAAGTTGTTCTACTAGGTTAGAGAAAAGAAGGCTTCCAACGTCAACATCAGCTCCCCAAATTAATCCATAAGCAATAGTCTGATGTTTGAACGACATTTGATCTTGGGATCCCTGCATGCCTCCCAGGGACTTCACAATGTGGGTGAAGAGGACACGCCACATAGGAGAAAAATACTTGATCTTCAGAGGTGCTTTAGCAAGGATGTCAGCTGGTGTGAGGGCAGGGTTAATGTCGTGACAGGGATTGAGTGTGGCCAATGCTTCCTTGACAGCCTTTTTGTCAACTGTCTTTAAGCACTCATCTCCATGTTTAAGTCCGGCCACACTGGCAAAATCAGCAAGGGAAAAGGCAAAAGGATGTTCATTGCAAGAAAGGCTAAAGGTAATGGTGTCTTCTTCAACTTCGGCAGAATACCAAAATTCCCTAAGGTATTCTTGGTAAAAGGTGGAAGGAGATTTGGTGAAGGCTTCGTTTAGGTCACAGTTTTGCATGAAGTTTACCAGATCCGAGTAGGTGTTGTTGGGTGCCTTGATCCATCCAATAGCGTTATTTGAGGCGATGATGCTCTCGTTGATCTCGAAGTTCACATTGGAGGCTTTTGGTACGGGAAACGCCATTGATGTAAGGTTGAAGGTGAATGAAAATGGCGGATGGTTGAGAGAGATAAGAGTTTTAGAGAGAGAAAAAGATTTTGAGAATGGTGGTGGGTGAGAAGAGAAAGAAGACAATATATAATCAAATATGAGTGAACAGTTATTCAACCGTATTAAATGCAAAAAGCGAAAATGACTGCTCAAGTGGGTCCCATTGACCTTTCAAAAAATTTGTCTCCTCGTTATCCGAAACTTAAATGATTAAAAAATGTGAGAATGTTTTTCGCATTTACTTGGAACGCAACTACCTAGTTACATGTGAAAAACATTTAATAAAACATTTAATATAAAATCAATCATTTAATGAACACATTTAATATCAAGCCACAGGCTTTGAAATATTGAGCATCCCTAGCTCAGCAACTAGCCTGTTGAACGTAGGTTCAGCCAAAGGCTTTGTAAAGATATCAGCTAGTTGCAGCTCTGTGGGAACAAAATGCAGCTCAATATCTCCCTTCATAATATGATCCCTGATAAAATGATACCTGATATCAATGTGTTTGGTACGAGAGTGAAGAACAGGGTTGTTGGATATGGCAATGGCGCTGGTGTTGTCACAAAAGATTGGCACTTTGTCATACAAGATTTCATAGTCAGCCAATTGACTTTTCATCCAGAGCACCTGAGCACAACAGCTGGCTGCAGCGACATATTCAGCTTCAGCTGAAGACATAGCCACAGAGTTTTGCTTCTTAGCACTCCATCCAACCAATTTTCCTCCTAGGATTTGACAGCTGCCTGAAGTACTTTTCCTGTCAATACAGCATCCAGCATAATCTGAATCTGAATAGGCCTTGAGATCAAAGCCTGATTCCTTTGGATACCAGAGTCCTAGGGAAGATGTTCCTTTGAGATACCTGAAAATTCTCTTAACAGCCACTAGATGGGATTCTTTTGGGTTAGCTTGGTACCTTGCACAGAGACATGTGGAGAATTGGATGTCTGGACGACTGGCTGTTAAATACATCAGTGACCCAATCATGCCTCTATATAAAGTCTCATTGACAGAGACCCCTGACTCATCAGGGCCCAAGTCGTTGGGTGGAAGCATGGGGCATTTCACTGAAGCACAATCAGCCAAGTCATATTTTTTAAGTAAATCCTTAACATACTTTTCTTGACAAATAGAAATTCCCTTAGGACATTGTTTAATTTGAAAACCCAAAAAGTAAGTTAATTCACCCATCATGCTCATCTCATATTTCTTGGTCATTAATTTAGCAAAGCGTTTACTGAGATTGACATTTGTTGACCCAAAGATGATATCATCCACATAAATCTGCACAATGATGAAATCACTCTTGTCCTTGAAGGTAAAGAGTGTTTTATCAATAGAACCCCTGACAAATTTGTTTTCAGATAAGAAATTTGAAAGAGTTTCATACCATGCTCTTGGAGCTTGTTTCAGACCATACATTGCTTTGTGAAGTCTGTACACATGGTTGGGAAACTCGCTGCTCTCAAATCCTTCAGGTTGAGCAACATAGACTTCCTCAGCCAAATCACAATTGAGGAAGGCACTCTTTACATCCATCTGAAAGACAGTGATGTTCATATAGGCAGCATAAGCTAGAAAGATTCTGATGGCTTCAAGTCTAGCAACAGGTGCAAAAGTTTCATCATAATCAATTCCTTCAGTCTGAGAGTATCCCTGTGCTACCAATCTTGCCTTGTTCCTGATGATGTTCCCAATTTCATCCATCTTGTTTCTATAGATCCATCTAGTGCCTGTGATATTCTTTCCAGGTGGGGCTGGCACTAGTGTCCAAACCTTGTTCCTTTTGAACTGATTGATTTCTTCTTGCATAGCAGCTACCCATCCAACTTCTGTCAGAGCCTCAGCAACTCTTTTAGGTTCAATTTGAGAAAGGAATTCAGCAAATAGACATTCATTGGCTGAGGCTGACTCAGAGTCTTGGATTCGCTGTCTGGTTGTGACCCCTGCATTTGGTTCCCCAATAATGTTGACAAGAAGAATGTGTTGATCTCTTGACCACTTATTTTGAGGAGCTGGAGTTTCAAGAACAGGGGTACTTGAAGGCACAGCTGGAACAGTTTGAATCTCATCCTGCTGAATAGGAGGGCTTTCTTCAAAAACTACTTCAGTGTCTGATTCTTCTTCAACCACATCAAGGGAAGTAATTTCATTATCAGCAGGAGCAACTTCAGAGTTTTGAAGAATTGGTGAGTCATTAATATCATGAGAAGGACCATCAGAGATTTGAGGTTCTTCTTCATCAAGTCCCTGAGAGGTAGGAACTTCAATGTTGTGAGTAGACAGAGGATCAAAAGCAGGTGCATAAGGAGTGAGAGTGTTGGAGTGGTGATGACTGGTAGGTCTGGGTTCTGTGAACTCATCACTTGGGAAAGAAATATTTTCATTGAAATCTACTTCATCACCCTCTGTTCCTGTTCTCTGTATGACTTCATCATCTTCATTGAATCTAACATGGAAAGTTTCTTCTACTTCTTGTCTTCTGATGTTGAATACTCTGAAGGCTTTGGCTGTTGGAGAGTATCCCAAAAAGAATCCATCATCAGCCTTTTCATCAAACTTTCCAAGTTTATCCCTGTAGTTATAAATAAACACAGGGCATCCAAACACATGAAAATAGCTGACGTCTGGAGATCTTTTTCTGAAAACTTCATAGGAGGTTTTGCCATGTCTTTTGACAATGATTGATCTGTTTTGAGTATAGCAGGCAGTGTGTACAGCTTCTCCCCAAAATTGCTTTGGTAAGGCTGCACCATTTAACATAGTTCTTGCCGCTTCAATCAGAGTCCTGTTTCTTCTTTCAGCCACACCATTTTGTTCAGGAGTGCCAGCTGAAGAGAAGTTCTGTGAAATCCCTTTTTCATCACAAAATGATTCAAGTTGATGATTCTTGAATTCTGTACCATTATCACTTCTTAGAGCTTTGACTCTAACATCATTCATATTTTCCACCTGTCTGATGAAGGACATGATGGCATCAGCTGCATCACTTTTCCTTCTGAGGAAGAACACCCATGTATATCTTGAAAATTCATCAACTATGACCAAGGTGTATTTGTTGTGATTAATGGTTTGAGGTTTGACAGGTCCAAACAAGTCCATGTGAATGAGATGTAAGCATTTGTCAATAGAGAATGATTGCCTAGTCTTGAATGAAGACCTGTGATGTTTTCCTTTTACACAGGCAGAACAAGTTTTGTCTTTGGAAAACATTACTGAAGGTAGACCAGCAACCAAGTTTTGAGTGGCTATCTTATTGATGTTCTTGAAGTTGAGATGAGATAGTCTTTTGTGCCACAGCCAGTTGACACTATCAGAGGCTTTGGCAAGAAAACAATTTGAGCTGTCTTCAGAGCACACAGCCATGTTGATGACATAAACATCTCTCCTTCTAGGTGCAACCAGCACAACATCATTATTTTTGTTGAATATGGTTCCCTGAGTCTTAGTAAACAAAACCTTATAATTAGCATCACATAACTGGCTGATGCTAATAAGATTGTGCTTAAGACCATTCACATATGCAACCCTGGTAAATGTGATCCCATTGCAATTCACTGAGCCATATCCTTCTGTGTCACCTGAAGAGTTATCTCCAAACACCACTTTGGGACCTGGCTCCTTTGAGTATCTGTGCAGGTATTGTTGAATCCCTGTCATGTGTCTAGAACAGCCACTATCTAGATACCATACCGATTCCTTGAGATATTTCTGCACAGATACATAGAAACAGATTAGTTCCTATGGTGAACCCACTTTCCAGTGGGTTCCCTGAATTGCTTGTTAGCAACTCTTGTGTTCCTGAAAAACTTTTGGCGTTGGGATGGACAGTTCATAGTTTCATGGTTATAACTCCCACAGATATCACACCCAGGGAAGTCACCACACTCATCTGAGTGATGGTCTGTGAACCCACAGAATTTACAGGGAGGATAAGAATTGTAATTTCCCTGTTGTCTTTTGGAACTCTGTTGTCTGTCCCTAGAGGGTGTCTTAGTTCTTTTAGCTGCCATGTGTCTGTCATGATCTAAGGTCGAGTGGTGAGAATTTTTACAAACATTGCAATAAGGTTTGATTAATCTTTCCCCTTTGGGTTCACCTAGGACTGACTTAGGTTCATGAGAAGTAGAGCATTCAGCGGAAGGCTTAATGTGTTGTTTCAAGAGTTCTACTTCTTTCATAAGAGACAACAGGCGATCTTCAGTGGTGGGGTCAACCTTATTCACAGCCTTAGTAGAAACAGGCTTAAAAGCTACTTGTTTACCAGTTGGTTTAGCAGGCACACGAAAAACTTTAGCTGGAGGATTCTCAATATCTATCTTAAGTTCATCCTTAGCAGATCTAGAAGAACTGCTAGGTTCAACTCCAGAGAGTTTGGGCAAAGGTGGAAGCTCAGCCACATCTTCAGAGGCAGGGTCATTAGTCAAAGAGGTGTCTGACATATGAATAGTCTCTGTAGATTTAAAGACAATGTCTTTGGGTTTGGTGATAATCCTCAGCTTTTTATGTTTAGCAGTTATATCCCTGTTTAAGTCAGCAGGCACTTCATCCCTAAGCAATTCATCTATAGTAAACCTAGCACACAGCCATTTTTCAATAACTTTGTTTAATTCAGTGACTTGGTCATTCAAAGCTATGTTTTTCAAGGTTAATCTAGCTACTTCATTTTGCAGGGACATTTTCTCTAAGTTAACCCGCCTGAGAGTATCACATTCAGCCTTAGCATTAATCATTTCAGTTTTAACAGAGTGAAATTTGTCAAGAAGGTTCTTCCTTTGTTCCTCAACAAAGTGCAAGTCAACAATGGTGTAATCAAGAACATGCTTACGTTCATCACAATCAGACATAGAAAGAAGCCTGTGTACCTTTTTCATTGTGATGTCGACCCATTGTCCTGATCTTGCATCACCTTTTCCAACAGCTGGTTCATCATCAGCTATTGCCATAAAAGCCCTGACTCTTGTGGTATCTTCTTCATCTGAAGTCAATGGTTCATCATTCCAATCATAGGTTTCAGCAACCAACCCTTTCTCAGCCTTTTTCTCACCACCTTTCTTTTTGGACATAGCTTCAATCTTCAAGTTCATCTGTTCTAACTCAGCCTTAAGTGCCTTGTACTTATTTTTGTAATCTTTCTTCTCAGTGTCTGAAGAATTGGATTGTGATGAGTTGTTATGTTGTTTGAACTTGTAGGGTTTGGATGAAGATGATGGATAAGAGGGTGAGGATGTTTTGGTGGAGGGACATTCTTTTTGAAAATGTCCAAGCTTTCCACAGGCAAAACATGTTTCTTTTGACCTGTCAGTTGGTTTGCTGGCTGATCCTACTCTTCCAGATCTTTTGTAGTATCTTCTTTGGTTGGCTAGCAATGCTCTTTCATGAAATTCTGCATTGAGGTCTGACAAGAACTCTTGGCTGCTACGAGTATCTTCTTCCATATCAGAGTCGCTGTCAATAGGATGTGTTGCAGAGATCAAAGCTTTGGAAGATGCTCCTTGGACAACAAATCTTTCAGTCTCTGATTTGTAGATAGTATCGATCAGCCCTTCTTCATAATTGTACTTTCCATAGAGCTGAGCCAGGGTATCATTTTTGATTGAGTTGTTAGCTCTCTGAGTCTGATTCATGCTCAGCCACTTTCTTGGAAGGCTGTTGACAAAGGTGGCATTGATCTCAGCTTGACCAATAGTAACATCATTCATAGCAAGGTCATTTAGAAGAATCTTCAGCCTGGTATAGGTTTGCTGAACTTTTTCACCTTCAAGAGACTTAAAGGCATTAAACTGAAGTCTGAGTGCCTGAATCTTTGTCTCTCTTGTTTCAGAGGGTCCTTCATGGCCAAGAATAAGGTCTGTCCACATCTGTTTAGCTGTGGGACATTGAATAACAGACTTCATGATATGCTTTGGAAGACAGGAAATTATGATGCTTTTGAGACGTTTATCTTGGTTTGC
This sequence comes from Glebionis coronaria, assembly GCA_025667525.1. Classification (NCBI taxonomy): domain Eukaryota; kingdom Viridiplantae; phylum Streptophyta; class Magnoliopsida; order Asterales; family Asteraceae; genus Glebionis; species Glebionis coronaria. Next base: position 235,220,935 of record CM046879.1, read on the forward strand.
TAATTTCCTATCAGCAGCGGTCCATTGTTTGACAGGCTTGGGAAGAGGGTTTTCTTCAGTAGAGGTGAGTGCCATGGGGATATATGGACCATTTTCTAAAATTTCTAAGAGAAAAGGTTCAAGACCATCAAGGTATACAAGAAACTGACTCTTCCAACTGGCAAAGTCTTCTTCATCAAAGACTGGTACACTGGTTACGTGTGATCCACCTCTTGAGTCAAGAAGTTGGGGTAGATCATCGTCATTTGGTGGGGCGGTAAGTCTTGGTGAAGATGGGTTTCTGGTAGGTGAGTGTGGGCTAGAGGTTTCCGACATGGTGGATCTTGATTATAAAACGGAGAACGATGTTTCTTGAAGGTTTTAATATCAAACACCGCTCTGATACCAATTGAAAGTCCCTTATTAATGCGAGAAACCCTAATCTTAACTTAATCAACACAAGGTATTACTTTTCAAACGTAATCTTATTATTGTATAATAAAGAATTACAAGTGTTATGGATAACACCGTTTGATGACAATGTGTTGTGCACACTTTGAACAACAATAACCTTAACTTATGAATACAGTCGTAGCTGTTTGATTCACTAAGTTACACGCACTAATGATCTTGATATTGCAAAGTGTTAAATCTTAATGCTAGGTTACACATCCTATTTATAGTGTTATGAGTTTGACTTGAACAGTACTTGATGTCGACTACACAACTTTTACAAGTTCCCACATCAGTCACATGATGTCCTTCTATTCTTGGTAGTCTTCCATTATGCTTTAAGGAACAGTTGTCCAAAACAGTTTCCTTATTCTTCATATTCTCGAACACACAAATGGCATGTCCAAAGTGTGCTGAGAGTTATCAGGGTATTGCCACCCCTGTTAACTCTCAACCCCTCAGAGTCCCTAATACATCTTGGCTGTTATCCATCACAGCCAAGGAGTATGTCTTCAGGTAATCTTCGACTTCCCTGACAATGTCTCTGACATGGACTCCTCTGAGGTTGCTCACAGAGATTCGGATCTCTGTGAGTCTTGTGAAACTTGCCTGCCTCCTAGGCACAGGCAAGGGACTATCTATCAGCCTAATTATGTTTAAATCAATGAACAGGGAATCTAACAAGTTTAGATTCCCAACAAAATTCACCTTCCCGGCGGATTTTGTTGTCGTTGACTACGAGATGGATCCTCGTGTTCCATTAATCGTTGGACGTCCCTTCTTGAGGACCGATCGCACTCTCATTGATGTAGCCGCGGGGGAAATAATCATGAGAGTTGGTGACGATAAAATTGTCTTCAACATGGGTAAGATTTCTAAGCAACCTTATTCATATGAGAGTGTTAATGCTATTGATGTTCTCGATGAGGCTTGTGAAGAACATTTTCATGATGCTTGCAAAAGTACTCTCTCTTCTCTACCCAATGTTGAGACCGTTGCCTCAATTGCCCCAGCATTGACTCCTTTTGGAGAAAGTGACTTGGATGATTTCGAAGCTAGCTTGGGTCCTCTCGATCTTATGTATGATGATTCTTCCACCGATTGGGATGAAGACATTCGTACTATTGAGAGACTTCTCAATGAAGACCCGTTCTCTCCTCCTTCTCCTAAAGAGGTGACTAATGATGATCCATCGTTAGTTTCACCATCTATTGAGGATCCCCCTACTCTCGAGCTTAAGGACCTACCTCCTCATCTAGAGTACGTTTTCCTTGAAGACAACAAGAAGTTACCGGTCATCATCGCAAAGGAACTGAAAGAAGAAGAAAAATCCCGACTTATCGCCGTGTTGAAGAAGCATAAAAGAGATATCGCTTGGAAAATCTCCGATATTTGCGGAATTGATCCTCACTTTTGCACACATAAAATTCTCATGGAGGACGACTTTAAGCCCATAATTCAAAGCCAACGAAGGGTGAATCCTAAAATCCATGAAGTCATCAAAAAAGAGGTTATCAAACTTCTTGATGCGGGTATGATTTACCCTATTTCGGATTCACCATGGGTTAGTCCAGTCCATTGTGTGCCTAAGAAAGGCGGCATCACCGTTGTGCCCAATGCAAACAACGAGTTGATTCCTACCCGTCTCGTTACTGGGTGGAGAGTTTGTATAGACTACCGCAAACTCAATGATGCCACGAGAAAGGATCATTTCCCTCTTCCTTTTATGGACCAAATGCTTGAACGTTTAGCGGGTAATGAATATTACAGCTTTCTTGATGGTTTCTCAGGTTATTTCCAAATACCCATTGATCCCCAAGATCAAGAGAAGACAACATTCACTTGTCCCTATGGCACATTTGCCTTCAAAAGGATGCCTTTTGGCTCATGCAATACCTCCGGGACTTTCCAAAGGTGCATGTTGGCTATCTTCCATGACATGGTTGACCAAACCATGGAAGTCTTCATGGATGATTTCTCGGTTTTCGGGGATTCCTTCTGTTCCTGCCTTGCCAATTTGGAACGTATGCTTAAGCGGTGCGAAGACACTCGCCTTGTTCTGAATTGGAAAAATGCCATTTTATGGTAAAAGAAGGCATTGTGCTAGGACACAAAATCTCTAAAGCCGGTCTTGAAGTAGACCGTGCTAAAGTAGATGTCATAGCGAAATTACCTCCACCTTCAACCGTGAAGGGTGTGAGAAGTTTTCTAGGTCATGCGGGCTTCTATCGTCGATTTATTCAGGATTTCTCTAAAATCGCTCGCCCGATGACCCACCTCTTGGAAAAAGATACTCCTTTTATCTTTTCTAAAGAGTGTATTGAAGCCTTCAATCTTTTTAAGGATAAGCTAACTAAGGCACCGGTCTTGGTTACCCCTGATTGGGAGCTACCCTTTGAGTTGATGTGCGATGCTAGCAACTTTGCTATTGGTGCGGTTTTGTGTCAAAGAGTGAATAAACACTTCCAACCAATCCACTATGCTAGCAAAACAATGACGGGGGCTCAATTGCATTATACGACAACCGAAAAAGAGCTTTTAGCTGTTGTCTATGCTTTTGAAAAATTTCGCCCCTATCTTGTTTAATCCACCACCATCGTATACACGGACCATTCCGCGTTGAAGTACTTGATGACTAAGCACGACTCTAAGCCAAGACTTCTTCGCTGGGTTTTACTCCTTCAAGAATTCAACATTGAAATTCGTGACAAGAAGGGTGCCCAAAACCTAGCCGCGGATCATCTTAGAAGACTTGAGGATCCATATCAAGGGGATCATCCGAACAAAGAGATCAATGACTCTTTCCCCCTTGAGACCTTAATGTCTATTAATCTCAATTTGGATGACACCCCGTGGTTTGCGGACATTGCAAACTACTTAGCGGGTGGTATTCTCATCAAAGGGTTAACATCCCAACAAAAGAAGAAGTTCTTAAATGATGTTAAGACTTACTTTTGGGATGACCCTTATCTATTCAAACAATGTGCTGATCTGATCATTCATCGATGTGTTGATGGACCGGCAGCTTTGCAAATCCTTGCTGCTTGCCATAAAGGACCCACCGGTGGTCACTTTGGTCCCAACTACACCGCTAAGAAAGTGTTTGACTCTGGATTCTATTGGCCCACCATTTATCATGACGCTCACGAAATGGTTAAGCATTGTGATGCTTACCAACGCCAAGGCAAGATCACACATAAAGATGAGATGCCTCAAAATTTCATACAAGAATGTGAAATCTTTGACGTATGGGGCATCGACTTTATGGGGCCATTTCCATCATCCAAAGGGAACAAGTACATCCTCGTAGCCGTTGACTACGTTTCTAAATGGGTTGAAGCCAAGGCTCTCCCTACGAACGATGCGAGGGTGGTTGTGAACTTTTTGAAACAGCTTTTCGCTCGATTCGGCGTTCCTCGTGCTATTATCAGTGACCGCGGGACTCATTTTTGCAATGATCAATTTGCAAGAGTCATGGCTAAGTATGGTGTCAATCACCGTCTTTCCACCGCCTATCATCCCCAAACCAATGGGCAAGCCGAGATATCCAACCGTGGATTGAAGCAAATTTTGGAGCGTACCGTGGGAGAGCATCGCGCCGCGTGGGCCTATAAGTTAGATGATGCTCTGTGGGCTTTCCGTACTGCTTATAAGACACAGATCGGCTGTACGCCTTATCGTCTTGTGTACGGGAAAGCATGCCACCTCCCCATCGAGCTGGAACATAAGGCGCACTGGGCCTTGAAGTGGGCTAACTTCGACATCAACAAAGCCGGTTATCATCGCAAGATTCAACTCAACGAGCTCAACGAACTGAGGAATGAAGCTTACGAGAACTCACTGATCTACAAGGAGAAGACTAAGATCATTCATGACACAAGGATTAAGAACCGAGAGTTCCACGTTGGTGATCAAGTCTTACTTTTTAACTCTCGGTTGAAGATCTTCTCTGGCAAGTTGAAGAGCCGCTGGTCTGGTCCATTCACCGTCGCCAAAGTCTTTCCATATGGGACCATTGAACTTTCTCAGCCAAATGGGCCCAATTTCAAGGTGAATGGCCAGCGTTTGAAGCTGTACTTTGGTGAGGACCTCTCTCAAGAGATGATTCCATCCCTCACCATGTTCCCCATGAACTAAATTGGGTCGAGTCAGGCTCGTGACTCGGTGAACAAAAACAAGCGCTTCTCGGGAGGCAACCCGTGATCTATCTTTTACTGCTTTCATAATAAGTATAGGGGGAGCCCCATATGTGTTTTTTGTCTTGTTTCTTGTGCTGTGCAGGGATTAAAGCTTCAAAGATCCACCTTGATGACTTTTGACGAACCGTGATACCGTGTTCCCATCTTCTCGGTTCTATCCTAAACTCTTGTGATTTAATATTTCATATTTTATATGTTCACATTGCATTCACTTCAGTTGTCCTTTCCTTAGCAAGATTTAAACAAAGTGCACAATGTCATAAGTGTAGGGGAGTTTACTCCCATATGCTTAAACATTGAGGACAATGTTTATCTCAAGTGTAGGGGGACTTCTATCGAAGTAAGTGGTCTTTTCCATGAATTTGCCCTCATTTTAACTGGAAAATTTGATTTTTCGATATTTTTCAAAATTTTTAATCTATTTTGGCCTAGTTGTATAGTTGTATTTTCCTTTGTTATGGTTATTTTCTTTCCTTGCTAGAATAAATTTTCAATAAAGTGGTTTTAAATTTTTCTTAGTCGTAAACATTTTGACTCAACCCGAGTTTACTTATCTAAGTTTACTCTAGCTAGTATCCTTAACGTGTTTAAGTCAAGTTTTGCTAGGCTTTTATATAGGGAGCTATAAAACGCGAAAGTCTTAACTCTCACGAGTTAAGAACAAGAACTTTTCGCAAGTTCCTATAATTGATCCTAGAGAGTTGTTTATCAAGGGAACTTTAAAATGCGATTTCTAAACTTGAAAAAGTCTAAGAGTTTGCAAGATCCTATAGATGACTCGAAAACCCAAAACTTTGATTTAATAGGCTAAGCATCCACGAGTCTCATTCCTTGAGATTTTAAACTGTGGAGAACAAGAGATGATAGAGTCAATTATAAGTTTGGTATTCTTTCGTGAATTTATGTGAGTTAATTATAAGCCTATTCTCCCTTCGCTTGTTAATAAATATATCTGCAATAAATAAGGTTGTACGATTTAAAAGGTTACTTAGCTTCTAGCCCAAGATCGTTTAAAAGTTGCTCGGTACGGATTAGAGTTCATAGCCAAGGCATAACTTATTGAAGCGGGATGCGAAGATTGGCGAGTCCGAAAAGGCCCTAACAAGGCATGAGGGCTATATTTTGTTGCTAAAGATCCAAAAGTGATGTGAAGAATCATTTATCGAAAATCAATATGAAGGATCGAGACACACGACGAAAAGCAAGTACTCCCAAAAGATCATGGAGAAGTCTATCCAAAAAGGCCCTAACAAGGTATGAGGATAAATAGATCCAAGTCCTAAAAGGAGGCGGATCGTTGTATATCAAAGTCCAAAATAAAGATTGGAGAAAAAATGAAGAAGTCGTGGTCCAAATATGAAGAATCTCTATAAACTTCAAGTGAAAAAATTCCCATTATGAAGGGAAGACCATTATTTCATTAACGTCTCTCAAGATTCGAAGTATGAAGTCGCTGCCAAATATCGGTCCGAGAAAGGTCTCAAATCGTGAAGCGAGTTATGCCAAGATATGAACTTTATGAGGTCCCGAGAAGCAGTTTTAAAAGATTTTGTCCTTTAGCTAACTATTGATTAAATTGTTCACTTTATTTTCGGCCTAAATAACTATCGAAATAAGTCAAACAATGCATCCTCGTGATCATTCAAGACAAAAATAAAATATAAGAGATACACCTAGGAATAAGGGAGTCTAAGTGAATAATTGGCCCACATTAGTTCGTGTTAGTTTGCTAACTTATAATAACAATGATCTCGTTTTTAAGCTTGGTATGGGGAACGTGAAACTTGAGGATGATAAACGGTCATGGCTGCCAAAACCCAATGTAAGTGTTTGATTTCTTTACTTGTTTCTATCTTTTTATGAATTGAATTTAATAAAGGCCAAGGTAGGTTATTTATGATGGAGAATGTAAATCTTGCTTTAAAATTAATGCATTGCATGAGGGCATTGCAATGGTCAAGTGTAGGGGATTTAATAAGTGTGAAAACACTTATCCTTTTACCACTTATTTCCAATAATAACAAGACTAAAACGTGTATTTTATGTCGTAAAAGTCGGAATTATGCGTGGTTTGTGTTTTTATTGTGTTTTAGGACCAAAAGATGAAAAAGGAAGAAAACACGGGCTTTCACGGGCTTTAATCGAAGAAAACGGGAAAAGATGAAGTCAAAAGATCAAGAGTGCAAAAAGAATGGAAGTCCAAGGCCTATTCTGAAGATTTATCGAAGAAAAAGTCTAAAGACGGAAGTTTAATGAAGTCGAAGAACTCAAGTCTAAATTAAAGAAGAAAATTAACAAGACAAGTTCAAATCCCGAGACGACGTCGAGAAAAGACAAAGAATTAAATCGAGTCGAGAAGACGTAAAGAAAGAAAGAAGAGGCAACACATGCACTCCTTCCATTTTCCCTATAAATACCCTCCTAATACAAATTAGGAGGGTAGTTAGTTTTTAGTTTTAGTTTTCATTTTTTACTTTTCTTTCAAGTTTTAGAGAGAGAAAGTTCTCTACTTTCTCTCACTAAGATTTCATCTTTCTTTCTTTTAATCTTTCAAGATTAAACATTTGTGTATTGTTGATTTCATTAATCAAGTTAAGTTTAAGCTTTTAATCTTTCATATCTTTCTACCTTTCTATGATATTTAGATTAATTTTGGTGCGAATTTCATATGATCCGTGTTGTTCTTAATGATTTCGTGCTTAAAAAGTTAATCTTTTTATTCCTACATAAGCATTCATTCGATTGAGCTTTAAGTTCCTTGTGCTTATTGGCTTATTCGTTTCTTTTAGCTTATTTACTTTTTTCTAAAAAAATTCATCTTTTTATGATTTGATTTAAAGGTTTGCTTATTTTATGTTTGGATAAGTTGTTGATTGTGCTTATTTAGTATGTTTCACTTTTGATTCGTTCTGGTTTTGGTGATAAGCTTGTCATAATAGCTTATTGTTTGGCTTAATTCGAATCCCTTGTAAACCAGAAAGGGTCTAAGCCCCTTTCCGATCGCTATATTCCGATCAGAGCCTTCCCTGAATTCCGATCATTAAGATCGGATTAGGTAGTTTGATATTCCAACCATTCCTCCCTTTTATTCCGATCATCTGATCGGATTAGGGTTTAGACATTCCGATTAAGTAGTACTTGCACATTCCGATTAGAGCTGTTTGTCATCATTCCGATTTGATCCTGTTTCAGACATTCCGACGAGGACATTTTACATTCCGATCGGATATTTTTCTAAACATTCCGATTATATGATTTTTGTAACTTTCCGATTGGATTCAGTTTTAAGATATTCCGACGAGGGTATTGTGTGACATTCCGATCAGGTGTCTACCATGTATTCCGATTTGACTCATTTTACTATATTCCGATTTGGTACTTTGCCCAATATTCCGATTGCAAGCATATTCCGACCAAGGGTATTTTTGTTATTCCGATTGCCTTATTCCGACCAAACATTCTGACGGGTGTACCTTGCATTTTCCAGTGGTTTTAGTTTCTTGTTTTTACAAAGTTCTAAGTGTTAGTTTTATTTAGTGTTCAAATATTTTTCTAAAATTGCCTTTCTCTTGTTCACCAAAAGACAAATGAGTCGCACTCTTAACTTTTAATCAATTCGAAAAGACTTGGGACTACAAATTTTGATACTTGGGGTAAAAAACCAAGTATTAATATTCAGGTTTCAAACTTTCTTAAAATGTTTAAACAATTGAATTTTAACATCTCCTTTGCTCGAGGCTCTCGCTCACATGCCTAAATATGCTAAGATGTTTAAAGATCTTCTTAGTAACAAGGAGAAGCTTCTTGACATTGCTCAAACCCATCTTAATGAGAATTGCTCCGCGGTTCTCTTAAGGAAATTGCCCACCAAACTTGGTGATCCGGGTCGCTTCTTGATTCCTTGCAACTTCCCGGGAGTAGAGAATTGCATGGCCCTAGCCGATCTAGGTGCTAGTACAAACTTAATTCCTCTAAGTGTTTGGAAGCAATTATGTCTCCCCGAGCTAGTCCACACCAAAATGACTTTGGAATTAGCTAACCGTACGGTTGCTTATCCAGTGGGGATAGCCGAAGACGACTTCGTTGGCGTTGACAAATTCACCTTCCCGGCGGTTTTTGTTGTCGATGACTACGAGATGGATCCCCGTGTTCCATTAATCGTTGGACCTCCTTTCTTGAGGACCGGTCGCACTCTCATTGATGTAGCCGCGGGCGAAATGATCGTGAGAGTTGGTGACGATAAAATTGTCTTCAACATGGGTAAGATTTCTAAGCAACCTTATTCATATGAGAGTGTTAATGCTATTGATGTTCTCGATGAGGCTTGTGAAGAACACTTTCATGATGCTTGCAAAAGTAATCTCTCTTCTCTACCCAATGTTGAGACCGTTGCCTCAATTGCTCCGTCATTGACTCCATTTGGAGAAAGTGACTTTCTTTTGGATGATTTTGAAGCTAGCTTGGGTACACATGATCTTAAGTATGATGATTCTCCCACCAATTGGGAAGAAGACATTCGTACAATTGAGAAACTTCTCAATGAAGACCCGTTTTCTCCTCCTTCTCCTAAATAGGTGACTAATGATGATCCATCGTTAGTTACACCATCTATTGAGGATCATCCTACTCTTGAGCTTAAGGACTTACCTCCTCATCTTGAGTATGTTTTCTTAGTGGACATTGATCAACTTCCCGTTATCATTGCTAAAGACTTAAAAGTCGATGAGAAAAATCGTCTCATTGAAGTTCTCAAGAAACATAAAAGAGCTATCGCTTGGAAAATCTCCGATATTCACAGAATTGATCCTCACTTTTGCACACATAAAATTCTCATGGAGGACGACTTTAAGCCCACTATTCAAAGCCAACGAAGGGTGAATCCTAAAATCCATGACGTTATCAAAAAAGAGGTTATCAAACTTCTTGATGCGGGCATGATTTATCCTATCTCGGATTCACCATGGGTTAGTCCAGTCCATTGTGTGCCTAAGAAAGGCGGAATCACCGTTGTGCCCAATCAAAACAACGTGTTGATTCCTACACGTCTCGTTACTGGGTGGAGAGTTTGTATAGACTATCGCAAACTCAATGATGCCACGAGAAAGGATCATTTCCCTCTTCCTTTTATGGACCAAATGCTTGAACATTTAGCGGGTAATGAATATTACTGCTTTCTAGATGGTTTCTCGGGTTATTTCCAAATACCCATCGATCCCAAGATCAAGAGAAGACAACATTCACTTGTCCCTATGGCACATTTGCCTACAAAAGAATGCCTTTTGGCTTATGCAATGCCCCCGGGACTTTCCAAAGGTGCATGTTGGCTATTATCCATGACATTGTTGATCAAACCATGGAAGTCTTCATGGATGATTTCTCGGTCTTTGGGGATTCATACTCTTCTTGCCTTGCCAATTTAGAACGTATGCTTAAGCGGTGCGAAGACACTCGCCTTGTTCTAAATTGGGAAAAATGCCATTTTATGGTAAAAGAAGGCATTGTGCTAGGACACAAAATCTCAAAAGCCGGTCTTGAAGTGGACCGTGCTAAAGTGGATGTCATAGCCAAATTAACTCCACCTTCAACCGTGAAGGGTGTGAGAAGTTTTCTTGGTCATGCGGGCTTCTACCATCGCTTTATCAAAGATTTTTCTAAAATCGCTCGCCCGATGACCCACCTCTCGAAAAAAGATACTCCTTTTATCTTTTCTAAAGAGTGTATTGAAGCCTTCAATCTTCTTAAGGATAAGCTAACTAAGGCACCGGTCTTGGTCACCCCTAATTGGGAGCTACCCTTTGAGTTGATGTGCGATGCTAGCGACTTTGCTATTGGAGCGGTTTTGGGCCAAAGAGTGAATAAACACATCCAACCAATCCATTATGCTAGCAAGACAATGACGGGGGCTCAATTGCATTATACGACAACCGAAAAAGAGCTTTTAGCTGTTGTCTATGCTTTTGAAAAATTTCGCCCCTATCTTGTTTTATCCACCACCATTGTATACACGGACCATTCCGCGTTGAAGTACTTGATGACTAAGCACGACTCTAAGCCAAGAATTCTTCACTGGATTTTACTCCTTCAAGAATTTAACATTGAAATTTGTGACAAAAAGGGAGCTAAAAACCTAGCCGCGGATCATCTAAGTAGACTTGAGGATCCATATCAAGGGGATTATCCGAATAAAGAGATCAATGACTCTTTTCCCCTTGAGACCTTACTGTCTATTTGTGCCAATCTTGATGACACCCGTGGTTTGCGGACATTGCAAACAACTTAGAGGGTGGTGTTCTCATTAAAGGGTTAACATCCCAACAAAAGAAAAAGTTCTTGAATGATGTTAAGACCTACTTTTGGAATGACCCTTTTCTATTCAAACAATGCGCTGACTTGATTATTCAACGATGTGTTGACGGACCGGCAGCTTTAGACATTCTCAAGGCTGGCCATAAAGGACCCACCGTTGGTCACTTTGGTCCCAACTACACCGCGAAGAAAGTGTTTGACTCGGGGTTTTATTGGCCCACCATTTATCGTGATGCTCACGTGATGGTTAAACATTGTGATGCTTGCCAAAAACAAGGCAAGATCACACATAAAGATGAGATGCCTCAAAATTTCATACAAGAATGTGAAATCTTTGATGTATGGGGCATCGACTTTATGGGGCCATTCCCTTCTTTTAAAGGAAACAAGTACATCCTCGTAGCCGTTGACTATGTTTCTAAATGGGTTGAAGCTAAGGCTCTCCCTACGAACGATGCGAGGGTGGTTGTGAACTTTTTGAAGCAACTGTTTGCTCGATTCGGTGTTCCTCGTGCTATAATTTGTGACCGCGGGACTCATTTTTGCAATGATCAATTTGCAAGAGTCATGGCTAAGTATGGTGTCAATCACCATCTTTCCACCGCTTATCATCCCCAGACTAATGGGCAAGTCGAGATATCCAACCGTGGATTGAAGCGAATTTTGGAACGTACTGTGGGAGAGCATCGTGCCTCATGGGTTGATAAACTTGATGATGCTATGTGGGCTTTCCGTACCGCCTATAAGACACCGATTGGTTGTACACCTTATCGTCTTGTGTACGGGAAAGCATGCCACCTCCTTATCGAGCTGGAACATAAGGCATACTGGGCCTTGAAGTGGGCTAACTTCGACATCAACAAAGCCGGTGATCTTCGCAAGATTCAACTTAACGAGCTAAACGAACTGAGGAATGAAGCATACGAGAACTCATTGATCTACAAGGAGAAGACCAAGATCATCCACGATGCTAAAATTAAGAACCGAGAGTTCCACGTTGGTGATCAAGTCTTACTTTTTAACTCTCGGTTGAAGATCTTCTCGGGCAAGTTGAAGAGCCGCTGGTCTGGTCCATTCACCATCGCCAATGTCTTTCCCTATGGCACCATTGAGCTTTCTCAGCCAAATGGGCCCAATTTTAAAGTGAATGGCCAGCTTTTGTAGTTGTACTTTGATGAGGACATCTCTCACGAGATGATTCCATCCCTCACCATGTTTCCCATGCATTAGTTCGGGATCGAGTCAGGCTCGTGACTCGGTTAACAAAAACAAGTGCTCCTCGGGAGGGAACCCGAGTATCTATCCCCCCTTTTTCCCGTTTTTCATCCTAAGTGTAAGGGGGGCTATATAGGTTGCTTGTGTTTGTATGGTGATGTGATTACAGGGATAAGTACACTCTTGGAATCTTTGAAGAACCGTGCTCCCATGTTATCCGCAATTCCGGTTCTATCTCTCAACTATCGTGATTCAATTTTCTTCATACTCACATTTGAAATTGATCACTTTAGTGGTCTCCTCCTTAACTTGAGTTAACCAACGTGCACAATGTCATAAGTGTAGGGGAGACTTTTCCCACATGCTTAAACATTGAGGACAATATTTATATTAAGTGTAGGGGAGACTTCTATCGAAGTTTTAAGTGGACTTTTCCATTAAAGTGCCTTGATTTAACCGGAAAATTCGATTTTTCGACATTTTTAAAAAATTTTAATCTATTTTGGCCTAGTTGTATAGTTGTATTTTCCTTTGTTATGTTTATTTTCTTTCCCTGCTAGAATAAAATTTCAATAAAGTGGTTTTAAATTTTTCAAAGTCGTGAATCTTTTGACTCAACCCGAGTTTACTTATCTAAGTTTACTCTAGCTAGTATCCTTAACGTGTTTAAGTCAAGTTTTGCTAGGCTTTTATATAGGGAACTTTAAAACGCGAAAGTCTTAACTCTCACGGGTTAAGAACAAGTAATTTTGCAAGTTCCTATAATTGATCCTAGAGAGTCGTTTATCAAGGGAACTTTAAAATGCGAATTCTAAAACTTGAAAAAGTCTAAGAGTTTGCAAGATCCTATAGACGACTCGAAAACCCAAAGCTGTGATATAATTGGCTAAGCATCCACGAGTCTCATTCCTTGAGATTTTAAATTGTGGAGAACGAGAGATGATAGTGTCAATTATAAGTTTGGTATTCTTTCGTGAATTTATGTAAGTTGATTATAAGCCTATTCTCCCATCGCTTGCTAATAAATTTATCTGCAATAAATAAGGTTGTACGATTTGAAAAGTTACTTAGCTACTAGCCCAAGATCGTTTAAAAGTTGCTCGGTATTAATTAGAGTTCATAGCCAAGGCATAACTTATTGAAGCGGGATGCGAAGATTGGCGAGTCCGAAAAGGGCCTAACAAGGCATGAGGGCTACAGTTTGTTGCTAAAGATCCAAAAGTGATGTGAAGAATCATTATTCAAAGATCAATATGAAGGATCGAGACACACGACGAAAAGCAAGTACTCCCCAAAAGATCATGGATAAGTCCATCCGAAAAGACCATAGCAAGGTATGAGGATAAATAGATCCAAGTCCTAAAAGGAGGCGGAACGTTGTATATCAAAGTCGAAAGTAAAGATTGGAGAAAAATGAAGAAGTCGTGGTCCAAATATGAAGAATCTCTAAAAAAGTTCATGTGAAGAAATTCCTAATACGAAGAGAAGACCATAATTTCAAGAACGTCTCTCAAAGATTTGAAGTATGAAGTCGCTGCCAAATATCGGTCCGAGAAAGGTCTCAAATCGTGAAGCGAGTTATGCCAAGATATGAACTTTATGAGGTCCCGAGAAGCAGTTTTAAAAGATTTTGTCCTTTAGCTAACTATTGATTAAATCGTCCCACTTTGTTTTCAGCTTAAATAACTATCAAAATAAGTCAAACAATGCATCCTCGTGATCATTTAAGAAAATATTAAAATATAAGAGATACACCTAGGAATAAGGGAGTCTAAGTGAATAATTGGGCCATATGAGTCCGTGTTTGTTTGCTAACTTATAATAACAATTATCTCGTTTTTAAGCTTGGTATGGGGAACGTGAAACTTGAGAATGATGAACATTCACGACAACCTAAAACCCCAATGTAAGTCTTTGAATTCTTTACTTGTTTTGTTCTTTTGGTTTCCTTAGTGTTTAGAATTTAATAAAGGCCAAGGTGGGTTATTTATGATGAGAAATGTAAAACGTGCATTAAAAATTATAGCATTGCATGAGGGCATTGCAATGGTTAAGTGTAGGGGATTTGATAGGTGTGAAAACACCCATCCTTTTACCACTTATTTCTTGCTAAAACAAGACCAAAACGCGTATTTAATGTCATTTGTTTGGAATTATGCGTGGTTTGTGTGTTTGTTGTGTTTTCAGAGCCAACCGGATAAATATTGAAGAAAACATGGGATTGCACGGGTTTTATCGAAGAAAAAGACGAAAAGAAGAAGTCTATAGTCCAATAGATGCAAAAGATTTGAAGTCAATGAGCCTATTTGAAGATTTATCGAAGAAAAGGACCAAAGATGGAAGATTTACATATGTCGAAGAACTCAAGTCTATTAAACGAAGAAGTTAAAAGACGAGTTGAATTTATTCGTCGACAAATCCTGAATCGAAATCGAAATCGTCAACTTTTCTAAAAAGACGAGAAGACAAAAAGAAAGGAAGAAAGCCCAATCACCAAACCAAGCCAAGGCCTATAAATAGACCATTTCCCTTCACAATTTAGACTAGTTTTTCTTTCTGTTTTCTTTTCTCCTAGTTCGTAGGAACACCAACTCCTTTAAGGAGATTGGTGATTTTTATTTCCTTTGATTCCTTCATGATTATGTATGTTTAATCTTTCCTTTGTTGTTTGAATCTTAATCCTTAATACAAGTTTCCATTTAATATTTCTTTTTTCTCTTGTTAATCCAAAGTTCTAAGTTTTTATTTTATTGAGTTTGATCTTCAAAAGTAAGTGGGTTTTGAGTTTTTGTTGTTTTGGTTTGATGTTTATCATTAGTAGATGATTAGTGGTTAAATTGGTTTAAGTTTTGGTTAAAAACTTGGTGGATTTTGGTTAAATTCGTGTTGATATTCATTCCCCTGTTCTTCGCATTTCTGTTTCATCTCCCCAGATTCCGAATTAAGTAATCATTCCGAACCAAGGATTTGAACAAAGTATTCCGAACCAAGGTTTGTAGTGAAAATATTCCGGATGAACTAATCATTCCGGATGAAGGGTTTTTGTTTATTTTATTCCGAATAAATAAGTATTCCGAACGAGCATTGTTTTGTTTAAAATATTCCGAATCAGTTATTCCGGATAAAGCACGTTATTCTGAGTCAGTGACATTCCGAATAAACAGATATTCCGAATGAATCCTTTGTTTTAATTTGTTCTGAACCAACACTTTTTTCCATTTATTCCCAATCAATCAATTTATTCCGGATGAACATATATTCCGAACCAGCATTTTTCTCAAATTATTCCGAATCAGTGTTCTTTTGATTATTCCGAATGAAACTACTTTCCGAATGAAGCAATATTCCGAGTGAAGCTAATATATTCCGGATCAACACTTATTCCGAGTCAAGCAAATATTCCGGATCAAGATTAACATTCCGGATCAACACATTTATTCCGAATCAAGCACATTCCGAATGAAGGAAGTTTGGTTGAACATTCCGAATGAAGCAATTTCAAGATATTCCGGATGAAGGTTTTTGTCTAATATATTCCGAATAAAGGTTATATTCCGGATCAAGCATTACATTCCAAATCAGCTATTTTCTCAGTTGAGGTATTTTACTGTTTTAAGTTTTAAGTTTAATCCAGGCTTTATTATTATTAATTGCTTTTAGTTTACCTTTGTTACTTCTCGCACTTACCTTTTTAAGTAGATATAGATCAAAAGCTCCCCTTTTTAGTTACCAAGAACAACAATTCCACTTTGAACCGTGATCGATTCAAGAAGATACCGAGAATGAAACAACGACAAATATAATTGGGTACGAGCAACGCAAACAAAGAACTTGCAAAAGCTACATTTTTAATTAACTAAAAAACAGTTATTAACTACTCCTGTGTTTCCAAACCTTATGATTCACTTGAGTTCTTCTACTACAGGAGTAGTTCCACTGCTAACACTTGTAGTGGAGACTACTCCTGTAGTAGAAGACACACGAGTATTAGTGTTTCTAGAAGTCTAAGGCGATTGACTAACTTTGTGTGTGGGTTTAGTGGTCATTCTATACATCCCTGGTTTAATCACATTATTATACTTAACGCTTGGTGCTAGAGTATTCCTTATGGGTTGAGTATGTGGTAACCTTTCCTTTCCATCCATCTTGGGGACAAACACAGGTTTTGCGGACGAGGAAATTGGGAAACTGGATGGTTTTCCCAAGATAGAGGATCTATTCACTTTATAGGCAATGGGTTGTCTAACAACAGATTTCTTAACGCTAGGTTCCACAACTTTACCACCCATCTTAGCAACGAGTTTCTTCAACTCTGCTATTGCTATGTCTTTTTCTTGTAACTAAGCTTTCAAATCTGCAATATCAAGACTTTTTTCGTTTAGTAATCGACATGACTCGGATAATTTTACTTCCAAAGATGTATCATTTGAAAAACTGCCAACTTTGTTTTGCAAAGCAAGTTCAAGTGAATGACAATGTTTTTGAATAAATTCATATCTATGTTGAAGTAACGAAAACTCTTTTCGGTCAACTTTATTCGAAAGCTCAGTTTCAAGACGTTCACACTCTTTCACTTGATCAAGATATTTGCAAACAACATCAGAATATTCATCGATATCAGCACAAGATGTAGCATAGACACACATAATATCTTTTGAGAGGCAATCTTGCAAGAGTAGATCATATGCTATAGAAAAATCATCTCTTTCAGGTTGATGGTCTTCAATTTCTTTTTCAAGAGATTCCACATATTTCAAATCGTCAAACATTTCTTGCTCTATTAACTTTTCAAATTCCAAAGCATGTTTATTTGTTCTTTGCGCAAGAGGAATCAAAATAGTTTTCACAAGAACAATTATATCGTGAGGAATTTCTTTATCACCTTTCAACAGTTCACGTTTTTTCCAGTCATCATCAACAAACTTTTTGAAATTTTCAATGTTACTCTTAAGAATACTCAGTGCTTGCTTACTCTTGCTTATAGAAGCTATGCAGCAAGTACCCGATATATTTTGAAGCATTAGGTTTCTTTGTGGCAAAAACTTGTCTCCATTTAATTCTTAATTGTGCACATTCGTAAAATATTTGCTCACGATACTTCTGTTTTTGTGGTTTGAAATTTTCAAAAAGACTATTTTCATAAGTATAGTTACATGGTTTCACAAAATATTTATTCACTAGTGAACTACTCTCCTCTTCAAAACATAGTGACTCGTCACTATCGGGCCTAACGACAAGACAATCAAGGTCGGTCCATTGGGACTCCTCAAGATATAGTCGCGAGTTTTTAGATTGAGCTTGCTCGAGGTACTTAGGACCAACAAAACTAGATTTACCCTTGAAAAACGAATGAGGTGCTAACATTCTCATGGTTTTAATGGATTGATTTGTTTTATAAAAAAAGTTTCTTAAAAAAATCAATTTGAACATCAAGTTCGACGACTTTGTCAATGTCTTTAGCTTGTTTAATTTTGAAATCTTTTTGCAAGTTTGCAACCTCTTTCGTCTTCGCAGTGACTAGTTTAGTTTTATCTTCTCGAATAAAACCAATCTTTTGAGTTAACTCATTCACTTTATTGGTAGCAAGATACGTTTTGTGTAGTTCCGTACTTAAAGAGGTGTTATAATTACATTTCTCTTGTTCTAAAAGCTTAAGAGTTTCGTTGTATTTTGTTTCAAAAACATCCTTGACAGTAGTAATGACACCCCCTTTGTACCTTACAAGCTCTTTGTCTTTTTGAATAAGCTTAGCTCTGCAGCTTGCAAGAAGCTCACTAGATTTTATAACTGGAGCTTTGCTTTCTTCAAAATTTTGAGTGAGCGTAGCGTTTGGCTTCTTTAATTGATTTTGACTCTTTTTAGTTTCTTTGACATCCTTTTTTAAAGAAGCAATTAAGTTAGCAAGCACAATACGCTCCTCGTCATCATCATACTCGTTTGCATGTTGATCATCCTCAGACTCATTATTGTACATGTCTGTGTAATCGGCTGTGGTATTGCTATCAACTGTTTCCATCATACATGTGTCAGTAATGGTTGTTGGAAGCTCACTATGCTCATGAATATCACCAAACACATTATATTCTTCGTCAGTATGTACCTTATTGATTGGCTCAGTGTCAAAGATAGTACCATTGTCATCTTCAGTGACTTTGAGAACTTCTTCAACCTTTTCCATGTACGAGGAATGTGCTTCGAGTTCTTGGTCAGAGACTTCATCATCAGTGTCATCAAGCATAGCTCCTTCCTCTGCCGACAATTTGACCCCTGCATCCATCTTCTTGCATAGTAGCATTTTCTCCTTATGATATGCATAATTCTTAACCTGTTTCAGCTTTCTACAATCCTTTGCCATATGCCCAAATTCGTTGCAATTATAGCACTGAATCCCACTTTGCTGAACCACTTGAGTAGCAACCTGTTTCCCTATTCCCAGTAATAGTAACAGCTCTCTGATTATCATATGCAGCAGGTTGTCGATCATAACGTGCAGAACGCTCAACATGCGTTGGATTACGTCGATCATACCTTGAAGGACTCTCCCCACGCCTACGTGTATCAAACCTTAGAGGGCTCCCAACATACCGGTTGCGCATGTTAAATGACGTTCGGAGGTTGTTGTTGGTGGGTTTGTAAATCTTCTTATAAGACTTCATTATGAAAGCTATTTGTTGTTCCATTTCCCTATCCTTCTCAGCTTGTTCTTCATCACTATCTTCTTCGGATGAGTTCTCAGATTGTGGTGATGGTGCTTTAGGCTCTTTACCTCTTGATCTTGTGGGAGAAGATGTCTTGGATACAGTGGAGTATCTTAGTGATGATGATTGAGTATAGTATGACTTTGGAGCACGAGAGCGATGATTTGGATAATGTTGAGTAGTAGAAACCAAAGCAAGTGGATTAGCGGTCTTTGCTACCCGTTAAGCTCGAAGTTCGTTTGCCTCATTCTAAAATTGTTTCAAAATATCAAAGAGGGTGTGATAGTTGACCTCGTCTAACTTATTTTGTTGTTTCACCAACGTTACAAATCGTGTCCACTCTGGTTGAAGTTGTTGTAGAAATTGCACATTGACTTGCATGGTGGAGACTTCTAAGTTGTTTCGTGTCATGTCATTCATCATCTTGTAGAATCTGGAGTAATAAGAATCAATTGATTCTCCATCCAATGAAGTAAACTTTTCAAAGTTCCAGAACAAGTTTGTTTTGACATCTTGCTTGTTAAGTGATTCTCCTTGTTGCAAGCGTTCAATGGCAAACCACATTTCTTTTGCAGTAGAGCAAGCATCAACCGTTGAGTAAATATCATCCCCAATCCCACTTAGAATCAAGTAGATTGCTTCCTTCTCTGCATCAATCCAAGCACGTTTCTTGTTCGTAGTATTTTCAGATGTTTCCTCAATTGTCTGTCATCAGAACCGGGCGTCGAGTCGATTGTTGGAATTGCAGGAATGGTTATTGTAGTGAGAGTATAGGGTCCTCCTTTGATGCAACAGCGTAGAACATCACCATTTGGTTTAGTATCAATATATCGAATAAAACGTGATTGCCATTGTGCATATCGACCTGACACAAGCATTGGTGGTCTCTTTTTTTTGCCCGCCACCATGATGTTGTTTGTCACACCGATACTCTCTAGTAGAATCCATCTTCATGAATTTTGAAAGGAGTATGGATCTGAAGTAGATGTGATAGTGATTGTAGTTGTAGAGAAAAGTAGTTTAAATCCCCTAAAAATGTTCTTGAAAAACCAAAAAAATATCCAAGACCAAAAAATACACGAAATTTTTTAAGTGTATTTTCGGAATTTTCAAAAAATCCTCCAATCTGTCGCAATACCAAATCTATCGCAATACCAAACCTCAAACCATCGTTGTAACACCCCCAAATTTACACAATTCAATACAGCGGAAGACTCGTTGTGTTATGGGATAGCACATTACTCACATCATAGACAACGCTTAAAAATCACGTCGTTTAAAAATAAAGCATTTCCATTCATAAATATCAATTTTACATAGGTCCCAAGTCATATTATTTCATACAAATTTTACAAAGCATTTGAATGGAAATTGTTATTTAAGTGCGGGCCATGAATTCTTGTCGTCTTCCCGAGAATTACCTTCAAGTACCTGAGATAAAACATGTTACAAGAAAAGCTCAGCGATAACGCCGAGTGAATTCATAGAGTTCAATAAAACCATTACTATATCATCGGTATATAATTATTACCGAAAATCATTTTTGTACAAATCATTGTAATAGGCCATAAAATAGCCAAAGTCATTTTATACAAATCCTTATCAAAAATCATAATATAGGCTTTTGCCTTCAAAATCATTATACGAACCAAAGTCGTAAAAACATCATACAATACGTTTTATATCGTTGTATAAAGTTAAATAAAAACCGTTATATGAATATGGTTATGTAAAACCAAAACACGAACATAAAATCAATAATAAGACCCCGTATTTCTAGTCAGGCAATTCATTGTAATTCAGTGCGTATAGTAGTATTTCGTTATTTGGATTATTATAAGCCGCATGACATTGTTACCTTACTACAACAAACAATGGGTAGCTAACCTGAAACTTATTTTCCCATCTAAATTAGCGTGTCATCACAATAATCACGCTTGTGTAAATCTTCTCATACATAAATTCGCTTACCAATCAATGTGGCACGACAGGGATCAACCGTCAAGGCGCGAACTGGGTGATCGTCCCCAAATAGTACTATTATATGCATAAGCGTCTACCAAATCCCGGTAGTTCACAATTCATGCTAATGGGACTTTTAGTGACATAACCTAACTTTAATAATCCATTTTATTTCATCTATCGGGTCATATAATCATACATCGGGTCATACAATCATTCGGGTCCAAATCAATAAACAAACAATTCGAGACAAATGGTGTCCTATTTTATCAAAACTAACATGTTATCTCCCTCGCGGGTTTATAAAACATTTCATAAAAACATAAAAGAGTGCGAGGCTATGAACTCACGTTGATGTGGGAAAGCGGGTTATCGGCAATTCGGATGTACGACACGTGCTTCAATCACGGAAACCTAGACAAATAATACTTGTCTTAGACTCTTGTCCAATGACTTTATAAAATAACAATTATGTATACATATGATGATTTTATATATATAATGATGATCAAGTGGGTTTATACATTTTTACTCATTCATTATCGTGTTTACGTGTTGGTAACATTTTTATACTAGTTTTACTAGTTTTACTTATTTACATGTTTTAGGCCCAATAACCCTATTACAAGCCCAATACTTTATATTAGTCCATTTTACACTTTTATTATCAATATTAAACTTTTCATGTTGGGCCCAAGTGGGTTAAGCCCAATAAGTAAGTTTATAAGTGTTTTACCAAATTAGTCGGGTTTATTGTCCATTAAGGCTACTTTGGCCCGTTAATGTCTATATGTTGTAAAGCTTGGATTTTATCGGTTTTTACTTGTTATATATGTCTATACATCAGTATATGAGTTTATAAAAGTTTACATTAGACGGGTCCAACCGTCTAAGTTTTATTTAACAAAAACGTTAATCTTTCGGTTTTAGCCGAAAAGACGTAAAAATCATGTTTATAGTTTTTATAACTTATAAAACTTACCAAACTACCATTTTTATAAAATGTCCATTTATTTATCCTTATACATATTTATATAAATGTAATATATAAGTTAGTGGGTTTTAATTCACATTTTATACTATATTTATTTGAGTGCTTATATAATAATATTAAACTTCAATTTCACAAAATCAGTCCTAAATTTTAAGTTCACTAAAATGTCCATATCTGGAGTTCTATAATGAGATAGGACCTCAAATTCTTATCACATAAACTACATGATATGTGATTCATTTTATTCCTTAATAGCTACTGATGAATCAAAGTGTAAATATTTTAATAAATTCGTCCAAAACAGTATAGGCAAATTTGTACTCTAAACTTGTTTTGATCATATCTCACTCATTTTTATGATTCCATTGCATGACCAACTTTAACATGTGTATAACACCTAATAATTACTGTATATTGATTCCACTTTACCATTTTATCAGTTTATCATTTGGTTACTTACTGTTTTTATACAGCCATCTTATTAAGCAAGATTTAACCATTTTTACATGTGGTTTTTCCATCTTTTTACCCATGTTTATCAAATCTATCAACACCAAATCCCCATATAATATTTTTAATCATCATTCATCATCATATAAATATACATAAATAAAGAAAATACAAGATTACATAATCAAAATAACAAGAGGATAGGAAGAACAATCTCTATACCACCATTAGTGATGAAAAGATGAGTCTTTGATGAACAAGGCTTGGATTTTGATGGCAAAACTTATGATAAACTAATATCATATTCAAGTCTACCAACCTTTATAAACTTCTCACGGAAAATCAGCCGTATGACACCAACAAATCTTCTCCTTGGATGTTAGAATCACCTCCAATCTTCAAAGCTTCAAAGTAGCATCATCATGTGTATGAGTAACACATGATTTTATGGCTAACATAGATCAAATGAGTGTTGTTTTTGATGATGGTTGGACGAATTTTAGAGAGAGAGAGAGGAGAGAAGTGTGTGAGTTTTTCATGTGTAGAATGAGTTTCTAGTTTGAGTTTGGTTGTTTTGTAAGTAAAAATGGTTTTGGTGTAAGGCTAAGGACAAGTGTCCTTAGCTTAAAGATTAAGTTGACACCTTTGTGGTGTTGTGTAGCCTAAGCTTGCCGTCCAAGAGTGGGGGTGGGGCAAGTTTATTCTTGTCTCATCCCCATTTAATTACGGGTACTCCTCGATTCTAGTTTCCTCGATTTTCGTGCCCTCGGGTCGTTTTACGAAAAATGTTTTTATAAATTATGAATCAACGGCACAAAAAGAATCTAATAAAAATTGTTTCATCAAAAACGGAGTTCAAAAACGTAAATACGTAATCCTAAGGTTTCCAGTTTAGTCGTAAAGGACGTTAAATTATAATCGTAAGTCATAATCTCTTCTCGTAAATTTGTGAGTTTATGAACCAACACAAATTTAAAATTCCAAAATAATATTCACGGATAAATTTATTTCCTGAAATGTCGGACTGTCACCAAAACGGTGTATGTAAACGTAAGCACGTAACGTAGAATGCTCCATTTTAGACATAGTCGATGCTACTTCAAGACGGAAATCCAAATTTCTTCCCAAAAATAAGTGAGTTCATAATATAACATTAAAATAATGTTTTTAAATAATATTTGAGAATAAAATATAAACCATAAATTGACGGGTTGTCACAGCATTTACCCCTAAACAGGATCTTTGTCCTCAAAGATCATCTTATCTTACTACTCGCTTCTTATAGAGTTAAAGCCATGTGGGTATTTCCTCCACATTCGGTCTTTTCTCACAAGTGTAAATCATTACAATATGCGAGTTTCATCAAACATAACTACGGGAATAAGATCAGGCTTAATATTGACTTACTTTCTCTAACCATGATGTTCACGGGTTTTGGATGAATGCAACTTTTCGTCGATCTAAACTTTATCAAGAAGTGATCATATTCTCACTAGATAGACATTTTATCAAGTTCGATATACGAAACATAATTCACGCAGCTCTTGAAGTCCTAGGGTAGATCTAGCTTATATGCCTTTCAAACCAACCTTTTACATCATCTCAATGGTCCCATACAACGGGGACTTATATCACATGATCTTTTAGATCATCAATTCATTTTTCCATGGTTAAAATTTTGGCATAACTTCGCTACCCATCTGGCATTTCAAGATCTACATTTCATATTCACATAACCTTCTGCCCACTACCGGCAGTCAATAATCAGATCCTAATTTCAACAATCATTCCAGGTCTCGCGGGTCGAGTATTTTATAAGGTTAGGTTCGCCATCATAGGAAACCTTAAACCTAAAAGACATGTCCAACTCACAATGGGTGTATGTCGGGTGTCTTCATCCCAACTCCTGCTTACATATGCTCTTATGTTTAGATCCTAACAAGATTCGATCTCGATCCTAACACGATGATTATCAATGATAATCTTTCCAAAGGAAAACGATTATACGGTTTATTACCAAAGGTCAATCATTCAAACACAAAACAACACTTATAGTATTTTATATCGTTACTTTAACTCGTCCCTTCGATTGGGGTGGTAAACAGTACTCTCATCAAGATTCGTTCTAAATGACTTCTAAGCAAATCTCTAGAAATTCGATGCGAAGCGATGATCTTGATAGAGATGATCGATACAGGCACACTATGTTTACACAACTCCTTTAAATACAAAGAGTCAATTTCTTCATCAAGAATCTATCATTAACAGGAATGATATTAGCATATTTGGTCAGTCTGTCGACGATGACCCAAATCGAAGCAAATTCAGATAATGACCTTTGCAACAGTTAGACGTTTACTAATGTATGAGGCGATGTCTGCCTTAATAATTTGCCATTAGTACAACTTCTTCAGATAAAAATACATTAAATCATAAATGTCATGAATAAAATACTTATACTTACAAGATTCCAACATAACTATATCTCATAATCCTCCATATTTAGACAATCACAAGTGGCCTTTTAATCATTTAGCGCCATCGGCTTCTTAATTCTAATGGTTCACATTAGCCGTGAACCCCCTTTTTTATTATCTATATTATCCTTTTTACAAGCTCGGCTATTTTTAACTTACTCGGTAATTTATTTTGCACCGTCATTGCTAAGGAACACATCCTAATTGGTTTTTTATTTTTACATAATGTGTCAGTATCTACATTCATCCTCCCTGATAAAATAATTATCATGACCGTATTCATTCAAAATTTCTTTCTTCATATTTTCTAAGTTTTAGTTTTGTCTCAACTATCATTTTTATCAGTTTTTCTTAATCCGACGTCTAAAGCGTCGATAATTATTAAAAGTAATTAAATAATAAATATTTAATTTTTATGAAACGTAAACGTAAGAAGTTTTAAATTTTCTCGGTTCGTCCAATTATAGGAAAATGTTCAAAAGAATAAATCCGAATTTATAACACGATTTTTATTGATTTACCGAAAATAATTAATAAGATTCGTAAATATTTAAAAAATCTTCGTTTATTCTTTGGTAAAAAATTTCTTAGTTGAAAAGCAAAAATTGTCATTTCAAATTTTAAGTCATGGTTTAACGGTTTCCTCAATCCTTCTTAAGTTGTCTTAAGGTATGCAAAAACATTTACCCCTAAACAGGAGTTTAGTTAAATGTTTTGGTTACAAGAGAATGATTCCTTAAAAATTCTTTTGATAAAACATTTGTCAAAACATATTTGCACTTTATTTTTGGTAAAACCCAAAGTCTTAAATTGCTCTAATTTTTGAAGAGTCAATATATTCCATTATCTATTAATTACACGGTCATTTAATGTAAAGGATTAAGTCTTAAATCACATATTAAATATTCAAGGTACAGGTTTTCACTACTCGGCCAATTCAGGGAAGTCTATAAATGATTATTAACTCCTTCTTATTCTTATAAACAAACAAATAGTCCTTAATGATCACAAGCATGAATTTATCAAAATACAGCCTACACACGTGACTCACCAATTTTATGAATGCTACATGTGTATTAGTCAATCCAAAAAACATCACGTGAAACTCATAATGTTCATTACGAGTTCTGAATGTAGTGATTAGAATAGATAAACTTTTTCGTGGACGCGAAGTTGATGATTACCATGTCGTGGATCAAATTTTTAGAACATACGCTTGAACCTTGTAAATGATCGAACAATCCATCATCTTGGGTAGTGGATATAGATTTAATCGTCAATTTACTTAGTTCACGGTAATAAATAAACATAAGAAATAATAACACCATAGCTCTTCATGATGACAAGCTTGGTAAAATAAAAGCTTTCTCCGACAACTCTCTCAGTTGTACGGTAATTCTTTTAATTCAGATAGTGCCGACATACAGTGCACATGCCACAAGTGCAACACCAGGAATATAATCAATACCAAATTCAACTTGCCTTAATGGCGAAAGTCTAGGTAATTCACCAGCAAATACCTTCTAAAGTTTCAGATAACAAAAACATCTTTTAATAAATTCATTTTAGGTTCTTTCTAGATTATAATATCTATGACTAATTCACAACCATTCACGGTATAATTTCAAGTCTAAATGTAGGATATGGTCATCCATCAAGAAGTATTTAGATCACTTTTGATGATCAACATCTTATCATTTAGGGGAATTCTATTCGAGTTCCCATCAACTAAGACAATGTCGTCATGTCATAATCAATCAATCCATTCTACTGGCACTATCAACTTTTTAGTTTTATTACCGTCGATAAGATGTGAACTTCCCAAAAGACTAATAATAACTCATAATCCTTCACAAATTCAAGGATATATGGAGACACAACTACCATTAAAAGAGTAGGGTCAACGCATAATATACGCGAGAGAATTTCAAATCAGATACTGACGAAAACATTAACGAATATGAGTATATCACATGTTTTCATAATTCGAGTACGCATTCGAAAGCTCCTCGGATCGTTACCCAGGTCATTCAAATGAAATCTAATCAAAAGAAATGATAGGAACGTCGATACATCCAATCGGGTATCAACACTCGGTAATCAGATACTTTTCCTAAGAATCTCACTACGGGAGAATTGGACAAGAAAGAATTTGTCAATTGTCAAATAAGACAGTTTCCACAGATGAGTAAATTCGACTCAGAAGAATAAATGCTACAGGCACATATGTAGGTGTCCATAACACTATGTCCCTATTTTTCACTTCTTGTAGATCTCATAAAATTCAATCTTTCAGAGCTTCAAAGAAAATTTAGTGTGTATTAATAATTTCATGGTGACTACTAATCAGCCTTGCATGGTCCATTCAAAATTGTATGTAGGCGCGCAACTATATACAATTTCAAGAAAACGATGCAATACTCAGTTCATCAAAATTTTATCATCATGTTTATAATAAAAACATTTTCATGCTTAACTCTTAATTAAGAATCAGAAATAAATTTACAAAGATTTTCTTTGTTATGAAAACAATTATGTTTGACAAGGTGTTTTAAAAAAAACTTCATTTCGATAACGATCACTTATAAATCTTACTTTGAATAATCCTTATATTGATGAAAATTCAATTTTTCTCAAGGGATACTGTTTTATCTTATAAAAACAGTGAGTGATCTGCAAAAGAGTGATGAAAAGTGGTTCACTAAGAACTAACTACAATATGATAGGAAATGAGCTTAGCCAAATAAACATGAGGTTCATGACCTCGATGGTACTCAAAAAGAATAATTCACAACATAACTCAATTCGAGATGAGTACTTGTTCAATGGTTGCATCACTAATGCGATCATTAGGATGAAGCAATAAAACATAGATAGCATCGATAAATGTAAGATCTAGCAATCAAAGGTAGTCCTTTTCATTAATCACAAACAAGTCAAAATTGTACCGTAACACATTACGTGTCACTATGTCATACAATTCTCAGAACTCATCCTACCAAATGATGTCTCAGTTAAGTTAGGGATTTTTAAAAGATACCACAATGAATACTAATCTACAAGAGTCATTAGGTGTTCCACATGTCCCGAAAGATCCATCGGTCCCAATTAAGAAGAAGATGTCTTCAGTTTATTTATTGGACACTGCGCATCCTCGTTATTGGATAATGGTTTAGGAACAACCCTTAACACGAATCAATAATCAATTAAAACCTTATAATTAAATCACGGAACTTAACGACTTCCTGTTAACAATCTCATATTCCATACGGGTTAAATTTTACTTTATTCAAGTTTCAACCAAATTATACTCAATGTGATTTTCTACCTCATTCTCCAATTCTTTCAACCTTATTCTTAGATGTTAATAGGGCAATAAAGGCTCGATATAAGCAACACTTAATTTCCAATCCTATAGCTCCTTCATCAATAGTTATCAAATGAGTCACTAGCATGAGATGACTCACACATTCAATATTTCTCGGAAATGAACTAGTGGCATAAGGCTTTTGGGTAATGGTTCCAATGACAGCCTCAAGTGCAACATTCACCCTTTCGATTTCAATTTAAGAATTGGGTGACAACGAATCAGATGACACCTTTCCAGGTGGTAACGTTTTTTCAAACTCCACTCTATAAGGAAAGATCGTCATGACATCGATATCAGTTTTAATCTCGCCAATTCTTCTTCAATATCACAATCAACTACTATCTACATTTCTACGAATATCAACCATTTTGTTGGGATCATAATTATCCACAACTTGGTTTAGATCTAGGATAGCTAGAATTCCTACGGGAATAGCTTCGATTAATTTGCTAGGGAAGTTAGCGTTTCTTGTGACAATCTACGTCGTATAAATATCTCGTATAAATATAGAAATAATCATCAAACAATCATGTAATCAAATTACATCATATATATATATATATATATATATATATATATATATATATATATATATATATATATATATATATATATATATATATATATATATATATATATATATATATATATATATATGTATATATATATATATATATATAATCCAATTTATATATATATTAAAATAACACTTCTCAGTCTGGCCTTGTCGGTAACTCGGGAATTCTTCGGCACCGTTATAGTCAAAAGATTTTTAGACATTTTTAGAAAAATGTTTATAGTTAAAAGATTTTGAAATGTTTTATTCAAAACCTTAGTTTTAAAAATCTTTCGTTCTCTATAACGAGAGCTCTGGTACCAAACTGTAACACCCCCAAATTTACACAATTCAATACAGTGGAAGACTCGTTGGTGTTACGGGATAACACATTACTCACATCATAGACAACACTTAAAAATTGCGTCGTTTAATAATAAATCATTTCCATTCATAAATATCAATTTTACATAGGTCCCAAGTCATTTATTTCATACAAATTTTACAAAGCATTTGAATGGAAATTGTTATTTAAGTGCGGGCCATGAATTCTTGTCGTCTTCCCGAGAATTACCTTCAAGTACATGAGATAAAATATGTTAAAAGAAAAGGTCAACGATAACTCTGAGTGAATTCATAGAGTTCAATAAAACCATTACTATATCATCGGTATATAATTATTACCGAAAATCATTTTTGTATAAATCATTGTAATAGGCCATAAAATAGCCAAAGTCATTTTATACAAATCCTTATCAAAAATCATAATATAGGCTTTTGCCTTCAAAATCATTATACGAACCAAAGTCGTAAAAACATCATACAATACGTTTTATAACGTTGTATAAAGTTAAATAAAAACCGTTATATGAATATGGTTATGTAAAACCAAAACACGAACATAAAATCAATAATAAGACCCCGTATTGCTAGTCAGGCAATTCATTGTAATTCAGTGCGTATAGCAGTATTTCGTTATTTGGATTATTATAAGCCGCATGACATTGTTACCTTACTACAACAAACAACGGGTAGCTAACCCGAAACTCATTTGCCCATCTAAATTAGCGTGTCATCACAATAATCACGCTTGTGTAAATCTTCTCATACATAAATTCGCTTACCAATCAATGTGGCACGACGAGGATCAACCGTCAAGGCGCGAACTGGGGTGATCGTCCCCAAATAGTACTATTATATGCATAAGCGTCTACCAAATCCCGGTAGTTCACAATTCATGCTAATGGGACTTTTAGTGACATAACCTAACTTTAATAATCCATTTCATTTCATCTATCGGGTCATATAATCATACATCAGGTCATACAATCATTCGGGTCCAAATCAATAAACAAACAATTCGGGACAAATGGTGTCCTATTTTATCAAAACTAACATGTTATCTCCCTCGCGGGTTTATAAAACATTTCATAAAAACATAAAAGAGTGCGAGGCTATGAACTCACGTTGATGTGGGAAAGCGGGTTATCGGTAATTCGGATATACGATACGTGCTTCAATCACGGAAACCTAGACAAATAATACTTGTCTTAGACTCTTGTCCAATGACTTTATAAAATAACAATTATGTATACATATGATGATTTTATATATATGATGATGATCAAGTGGGTTTATACATTTTTACTCATTCATTATAGTGTTTATGTGTTGGTAACATTTTTATACTAGTTTTACTTATTTACATGTTTTAGGCCCAATAACCCTATTACAAGCCCAATACTTTATATTAGTCAATTTTACACTTTTATTATCAGTATTATACTTTTCATGTTGGGCCCAAGTGGGTTAAGCCCAATAAGTAATTTTATAAGTGTTTTATCAAATTAGTCGGGTTTATTGTCCATTAAGGCTACTTTGGCCCGTTAATGTCTATATGTTGTAAAGCTCGGGTTTTATCGGTTTTTACTTGTTATATATGTTTATACATTAGTATATGAGTTTATAAAAGTTTACATTAGACGGGTCCAACCGTCTAAGTTTTATTTAACAAAAACGTTAATCTTACGGTTTTAGCCGAAAAGACGTAAAAATCATGTTTATAGTTTTTATAACTTATAAAACTTACAAAACAACCATTTTTATAAAATGTCCATTTATTTATCCTCATACATATCTATATAAATGTAATATATAAGTTCGTGGGTTTTAATTAACATTTTATACTATATTTATTTGAGTGCTTATATAATAATATTAAACTTTAATTTCACAAAATCAGTCCTAAATTTTAAGTTCACTAAAATCTTCATATCTAGAGTTCTATAATGAGATAGGACCTCAAATTTTTATCACAGAAACTAAATGATATTTGCGTCATTTTATTCCTTTATAGCTACTGATGAATCAAAATCTAAATATTTTAATAAATTCGTCCAAAACTGTATAGGCAGATTTGCACTCTAAACTTGTTTTGATCATATCTCATTCATTTTTATGATTCCATTGCATGGCCAACTATCACATGTGTATAACACCTAATACTTACTGTATATTAATTTCACTTTACCATTTTATCAGTTTATCATTTGGTTACTTACTGTTTTTATACAGCCATCTTATTAAGCAATATTTAACCATTTTTACATGTGGTTTTTCCATCTTTTCACCCATGTTTATCAAATCTATCAACACCAAATCCCCACATAATATTTTTAATCATCATTCATCATCATATACATATACATAAATAAAGAAAATACAAGATTACATAATCAAAATAACAAGAGGATAGGAAGAACAATCTCTAAACCACCATTAGTGATGAAAAGATGAGTCTTTGATGAACAAGGCTTGGATTTTGATGGCAAAACTTGTGATAAACCAATATCATCTTCAAGTCTACCAACCTTTATAAGCTTCTCATGGAAAATCAGCCCTATGACACCAACAAATCTTCTCCTTGGATGTTAGAATCACCTCCAATCTTCAAAGCTTCAAAGTAGCATCATCATGTGTATGAGTAACACATGATTTTATGGCTAACATAGACCAAATGAGGGTTGTTTTTGAGAGAGAGGAGAGGAGTGTGTGAGTTTTGCATGTGTATAATGAGTTGCTAGTTTGAGTTTGGTTGTTTTGTAAGTAAAAATGGTTTTGGTGTAAGGCTAAGGACAAGTGTCCTTAGATTAAAGATTAAGTTGAAACCTTTGTGGTGTTGTGTAGCTTAAGCTTGCCGTCCAAGAGTGGGGGTGGGGCAAGTTTATTCTTGTCTCATCCCCATTTAATTACGGGTACTCCTCGATTCTAGTTTCCTCGATTTTCGTGCCCTCGGTTCGTTTTACGAAAAACGTTTTTATAAATTATGAATCAACGGCACAAAACGAATCTAATAAAAATTGTTTCATCAAAAACGAAGTTCAAAAACGTAAATACGTAATCCTAAGGTTTCCGGTTTAGTCGTAAAGGACGTTAAATTATAATCGTAAGTCATAATCTCTTCTCACAAATTTGTGAGTTTATGAACCAACACAAATTTAAAATTCCAAAATAATATTCACGGACAAATTTATTTCCTGATATGTCAGACTGTCAACAAAACGGTGCATGTAAACGTAAGCACGTAACGTAGAATCCTCCGGTTTAGACGTAGTCGATGCTATTTCAAGACGTAAATCCAAATTTTCTTCCCAAAAATAAGTGAGTTCATAATATAACATTAAAATAATGTTTTTAAATAATATTTCAGAATAAATATATAAACCATAAATTGACGGATTGTCACAATCGTAATGTCTCAATAACTTCTGTCGCAATGTCTCAAAACAGTTTTGTCGCGGTGTCTCAAAGAACTTCTGTCGCAATGTCTCAGAACACTTCTGTCGCAATGTTTTTGTCGTAATACCACAAAGAAAAACTGTTGCAATATACAAACACTTTATGTCGTAATATCACAAATAAGAATATATCGCAATACACAACAAGTTATGTCACAATACCACAAAACAATTTCTATCGCAATACTGGTCGCAATATTGATCGTAATACATAAACCCTAGGCATTGCGATGTGAATCAAGGTAATGTTGTCACAATACGTGTACTGTTCCGAGACTTTAGGTAAAAAATTGAGATTTTTGACTAGAAATCCGTGATTTTAACCAAACCAAAACACCCAAATCCCTACCACAACAATGTAGGAGATTGATATCAAGATTTAGAGCACGGAAAATACAAAAAAAAATAAAAATATTTGAATCTGAGATGATTTATGGATTAAATCATACGAATCAAATGAAAGAACAACAACCAATCACCAATCTACCCCATGGCGATTGATACCAAATGTTGTCCCATAAATATGATGATCAAACATGAAATAAAGAAGAAAGATAGATGAAAATAGATGAACTTTAGAGAGAGAAAGTGTAAAACCCGCATGCTTTAACGATAAACAGTACACTTAGTAAACTTATGTACATATTAAAACTTTCCTATTATAGCATGAACACGTGGCACAATTAGTAATTACAGAAGTCATGTACGTATTATTACACAGTGATGAGACTGTAATTATACATAGTCTCATCATCCAAATCGGGCTTAAAACGCTTAAAATATCATCAAAATACCCAAATATATGCTTGTGTTTGTTCATTGTGTATTTCAGGTACGGATATCGTGAATTCACCAAAAGATTACAAAAATCAAGCAAAAACGAACACGGGAAACGAAGCAGCACAAAGAACCAGACCCGAATCATGATTTTCCTATCAAGTCCTTGAAGTTTGAAGAATTGTCCAGATTGGTCCCTCAACTTTGGAAGACTTGTCAATTTAAACCCTTATAAAACTCAAAATTACATATTTGTTCCCTTAATTGACAAGAGTGTACAAGTTTGGCCCTTGAAGAATGTAAAATATGCATAAAAAGCCCTTGGTTCATGTTTAAGAAAGTTTTTGTGGACAATTTACAAAAACAAAAAGTTTCTTATAAAGGAAGTTCTGATTTTGGGTATTAAAACATGAAGTGAAGATAACTTGGATGACCAAGGACCATTTGTGTCCAGACAGCCATTCCCCACTCACCCAATCCACACACGCCACATCACCCCACTTAAACTCTACACCAATCACCACCCTCCTTCACGCCACATCACCTTTCCACCCAAAACTGATTTATTAATCAGTTATTTTTTCCCTCTTAAACATGTTTTTAAAATTAACCCTCCCCTAAACCAGATTAAAACTCATCTCCTCCCACATAAACCCTAAAACCCTAAATACTCTAAACCAAAGGACTTTAGGGTAATATCCTCCAGAACCATGATTAACTTACCCACAAACAAAACCCCACACCCAGAAACCTTTCTCGTGACCCCTGGACCCCACACGAGACAACCCTGCCTCAACAAAAATGGCATGTATCGAATCTTTTCAGCAAATCAACGGATATCAGCTATTCCTTGGCCCCAAAGGACTTATTTAACTATCAATATGCCTCCTTACAGCTGTAACTCCATCAGAATTACATGAGGACACCTTGACCATGAATTTTGTCTCAAGTGACCAAGGGCATATTTGGATTTTCATGTTTAGGGTTTTAGACATTCTAAGACCTTCTGTTCATTGTATAAATAGGGTGGCTTGTACCCTATTTTTCTCTTGTTCTAGTTTTTTCTTTATAAACGTTTTTTATTAATAAATATTTAGAGGCCTTTTAAAATCCTTTGCAAGAAAATTTTGAGTTCCAAATTTAATTTCAGTTCTAGTTAATCAGTTATCTTTGTTTGCAAAGTAGTGTAAGTTTTTTAATACGGATTCAAGTGGTTGATTCATAAGTTTTCTTTTAAAATCTGTTTGTTCATATTCTGAAATCCACACACATATTGAAGTGAAAGTGGATTTGTGTGTGTGATTTCAGAGTTGTCTTAAAGGTTTTAATAGTTTCAAAGTTGATATTTCAAAAACCTGTTTTCTAAGATTTTCTCAAAATCTTTTATCTTTTTACACTTACTGTTTGATTAAGCTTATGCCAATAAGCCTGACAAGCTTCTTGGCATCAAGCTTATTCAACTTGAATTTGTTTTATTTGGTCTTGTGGTGTTTGTGCAGGAACAAACAAGCCATCTCTTTCCATCCATTTCATTTATTTTGAAGAATATTTAAGCCTAGGGTCCTTCATGGATTCCTACAACAGGCCTCTTGATAGGTGTGTAAACACCCATCCTTTTACCACTTAATTCTGGCTAAAACAAGACCAAAACACGTATTTAATATCATTTGTTTGGAATTATGCGTGGTTTTTGTGTTTATTGTGTTTTCAGAGCTAACCGGATGAATATTAAAGAAAACATGGGATTGCACGGGTTTTATCAAGGAAAAAGACTCAAGACGAAGTCTATTGTCCAAGAAATGCAAAAGATTTGAAGTCAATGGACCTATTTGAAGATTTATCAAAGAAAAGGACCAAATATGGAAGATTTACATATGTCGAAGAAACTCAAGTCTATTTAACGAAGAAATTAAAAGACGATTTGGATTTAATCGTCGACAAATCCCGGATCAGAATCGAAAACGTCAACTTTTCTGAAAAGACGAGAAAAAAGAAGAAAGGGATAAAGCCCACTCACCAACCAACCATTAGGACTATAAAAGGATTTTCCTTCACACAATTAGGGAGTTAGTTTTTGTTTTTCTCCCTTCCCAGTTTCTTAGGTTCGGTTCATCACCAACACCATTAGGGTGTTTGGTGATTTTGAATTTTCTTTCAATCTTGTAAGTGTTTTAATCATTACTCTTGTTACCTTTACATTAATCTTTCAATTCCATCTTTCTATTCATCTTGTTCTTCATCATCTTTTATTGCAAGATCTTAAGTTTTTATTTGATTCAAGTTTGATCTTAAAAAGTTGTTGATTAAGTGTTTTTATTGTTGGGATTTGTTACTTAAGATACTTAAATGACTATTGGTTAGTTTGGTAAAACCTTTTCGATTATTTGGATTGATTTTGATTAAAATTCGTGTACCCTGTTTTAGCGTCTGCTGCTGTTCTTCATTTCCAGAAACTTTCCGAACAGAGCCTATTTTCCGAATAGTCGATTTCTTATTTCCCTTATTCGGAATATTGGATATTCCGAATAGGGCTGTTAATTTTCTCTTACTCGGAATATCTTATATATTCCGAACAGAATTCATTTTTCCGAATAGCACATGTTTTTCCGCATAAGCCAAATTTTCCGAATAGAACTTATCTTTCCGCATAGTCCTTTCTTTCCGAATAGCACATGTTTTTCCGCATAAGCCAAATTTTCCGAATAGAGCATACATTCCGCATAGAACAACTTATTCCGAATTGGATTATTTTTCCGAGTAAAGGTGTTATTCCGAATAGGACCCCTTTTTCCGAATAGAGTTATTTTTTCTGCATAGGTTTAATTTCCGAATAGTACTTATTCCGAATAGGGTAATTTTCCAATACTGATTGATTTAACTTCTTGTTCGAGTTTTACTTTTTAATTGTTTTTAAGTGTTAATCTTTATTACTTCATTGATCTCAGTTTAAAGTGGAATGATTTGTTCTTGGTGTCCAAAAATGGGTTTTGGTTTTCTAAACTACTAAACAGGGAAATGAGTGAAGTAAATATGATATAAATTCAAAACAATCAACAATTAAAAAAAACTTAACACTAGAATTAAAACTGGAAAATACCCTACTGAAAGATATCCTACTCGGAAAAAGAGTCCTATGCGGAATAGTATGCTCTATTCGGAAAGCACACCCTATGCGGAATAAATTACAATTCGGAAGGAAAGGACTATGCGGAAAGTATGCTATTCGGAAAAACTGGGTCTATTCGGAAAATTCAGGCTATGCGAAAAGTAATGCTCTATTCGGAAAGATGAATTCCTATTCGGAATATTGTTCTATGCGGAAAAAATTGTACTATTTAGAAAATCTGTCCAATTCGGAATGTGGAGTTCTGTTCGGAATATATAAGATATTCCGAGTAAGAGAAAATTAACACCCCTATTCGGAATATTCAATATTCCGAATAAGGGAAATGAGAAATCGTCTATTCGGAAAATAAGCTCTGTTCGGAAAGTCTGGAATGAAGAACAGAAGCAGACGTTTAAACAGGAGACGAAGTTTAAATCCAAAATCAAGATGAATACGCAAAAAGGTTTTACCAAATCAAACACAAATCATCTAAATACCATAAGTAACAAATCCCAACACTAAAAACACTAAATCAACAACTTTTTAAGAACAAACTTGAATCAAATAAAAAAACTTAAGAACTTGCAATAGAAGATGATGAAGAACAAGATGAATGAAAAGATGGAATTGAAAGATTAATGTAAAAGTAACAAGAGTAATGATTAAAACTTACAAGATTGAAAGGAAATTAAAAATCACCAAACACCCTAATGGTGTTGGTGATGAACCGAACCTAAGAGACTGGGAAGGAAGAAAACAAAGACTAACTCCCTAATTGTGTGAAGGAAAATCCTTTTATAGTCCTAATGGTTGGTTGGTGAGTGGGCTTTATCCCTTTCTTCTTGTCTTCTCGTCTTTTCAGAAAAGTTGACGTTTTCGATTCTGATCCGGGATTTGTCGACGATTAAATCCAACTCGTCTTTTAATTTCTTCGTTAAATAGACTTGAGTTTCTTCGACATATGTAAATCTTCCATCTTTGGTCCTTTTCTTTGATAAATCTTCAAATAGGTCCATTGACTTCAAATCTTTTGCATTTCTTGGACAATAGACTTCGTCTTGAGTCTTTTTCCTTGATAAAACCCGTGCAATCCCATGTTTTCTTTAATATTCATCCGGTTAGCTCTGAAAACACAATAAACACAAAAACCACGCATAATTCCAAACAAATGATATTAAATACGTGTTTTGGTCTTGTTTTAGCCAGAATTAAGGGGTAAAAGGATGGGTGTTTACACACCTATCAAATCCCCTACACTTAACCATTGCCATGCCCTCATGCAATGCTTAGTGATAAAGCAATTTTACATTTTTCTCATGATTAATCAACCTTAGCCTTATTCAAATACTACTAAATAAAAATTAAAGTACTAAGAGGAATCAAAACATTAAAATAACCGAAAGGATGGAAATAACTTGCAAAGAAATCAATGACTTACATTAGGGCTTTGGTGCTGCGAAGATTTATCATCCTCAAGTTTCACGTTCCCCAAACTAAGCTTAAAAAGAGATCATTGTTATTATAAGTTAGCAATTCAAACACTTACACACATGGCTTAATTAAATGCTTAAACTCCCTTATTCCTAGGTGTATCTCTTATATTTTATTTTTGTCTTAGAATGATCATGAAGTTGCATTTTTGGACTTATTTCGATAGTTTATTTAGGCTGAAAGCAAAGTAGGACGATTTGATCAATAGTTAGCTAAAGGACAAAATCTTTTAAAACTGCTTCTCGGGATATCAAAAAGTTCATATCTTGGCATAACTCGGTTCACGATTTGAGACCTTTCTCGGGCCGATATTTGGCATGTACTTCATACTTCATATCTTCGAGAGACGTTCTTGAGATACTGGTCTTCTCATCATAATAGAGTTTCTTCACATGGAGACTTTGGAGGGGTACTCCAACTTTGTTGACCACGACTTCATGATTATTTCTTCAATCTCTAATTGGGATTTTGAGATACAACGATCCGCCTCCTTTTTGGACTTGGATCTATTTATCCTCATACCTTGTTAGGGTCTTTTCGGATAGACTTCTCCATGATCTTTATGGGAGTTGATTGCTTTTCGTCGTGAGTCTTGATCCTTCATATTGATTTTGGGAATAATGCTTTTCACATCACTTTGGATCTTCAGCAATAAAATGGAATCCTCATGCCTTGTTAGGGCCTTTTCGGACTCGCCAATCTTCGCGCCCCGCTTCATAAGTTATGCCTTGGCTATGAACTCTTATCATTACCAAGCAACTTTTAAACGATCTTGGGCTAGAAGCTAAGTAACTTTTCAAATCGTACGACCTTACTTATTGCAGATAAATTATTAGCAAGTGATGGGAGAATAGGCAAATAGTTACACCAAGTGAGCTTGTGCAAGAATACCGACTTATAATTGACTCTATCATTTCTCGTCCTCCACAATTTAAAATCTCAAGTAATGAGACTCGTGGATGCTTAGCCTAATAAACCAATTAAGGTCTACATGGTTAAGGATACTAGCTAGAATAAACTTGGATAAGTCTATTCGGGTTGAGTCAAAATAAACACAACGGCCTAATATGTCAAAGACTTCTAAACTAGTTACACCACTTTATTAATATTTTTGACTTTATTGCGGGATATATACATATGAAAGCAACGAGAAAAATTTAAAAATTACGACTAAACGGCCAAAGTTAATTAAAAATTTTAAAAATGTTGAAAAATAGGATTTTCTGGTTAAATGAAGGCATTTTCATGGAAAAGTCCACTTAAAACTTCGATAGAAGTCCCCCTACACTTAAGATAAACATTGTCCTCAATGTTTAAGCATGTGGGAAAGTCTCCCCTACACTTATGACATTGTGCACGTTGGTTAAATCAAGTTAAGGAAGAGACGACTAAAGTGATCAATTTCAAATGTGAGTATGAAGAAAATTGAGTCACAATAGTTGAGAGATAGAACCGGATTTCGGATAACACGGGAAAAATTTGACATTAGGTTGAGCGAGCTCGAGAGTACCATATGGAAAAATTTGGGCAATGGTGAATGGGCCGGACCAACGAGATTTGAGCTTGCCCGAAAAGATTTTCAACTGAGAGTTAAAAAGTAAGACTTTGTCTCCAACATGGAACTCTCGATTTTTGATCTTGGAGTCGTGAATGAGCTTAGTTCGTTCCTTATAGATCAAAGAATTTTCATAAGCCTCATTCCGAAGTTCATTCAGCTCATTGAGTTGAAGCTTCCTATGATCACCGACTTTGATGATATCGAAGTTAGCCCACTTCAAGGCCCAGTAAGCCTTGTGCTCCAACTCAATGGGGAGGTGGCACGCTTTCCCGTACACAAGACGATAAGGCGTACAGCCGATCGGGGTCTTGTAAGCAGTACGGAAAGCCCACAAAGCATCATCAAGTTTATCAGCCCATGCGGCACGATGCTCTCCCACGGTCCTTTCAAGAATTCGCTTAAGTCCTCGGTTGGATATTTCAGCCTGGCCATTAGTTTGTGGGTGGTAGGCTGTGGAAAGACGATGATTTACACCGTACTTAGCCATGACTCTAGCAAATTGGTCATTGCAGAAATGAGTCCCACGATCACTAATAATGGCACGAGGCACACCGAATCTAGCGAATAAAGCTTTCAAAAAGTTACAAACTACCCTTGCGTCATTAGTAGGTAAAGCTTTGGCTTCAACCCACTTTGAAACGTAGTCAACGGCTACAAGGATGTATTTGTTTCCTTTAGAAGAAGGGAATGGCCCCATAAAGTCGATACCCCAAACATCAAAAATTTCATACTCTTGAATGAAATTCTGAGGCATCTCATCTTTATGTGTGATCTTACCTTGTTTCTGGCAAGCATCACATTTTTTAACCATGTCGTGAGCGTCACGATAAATGGAGGGCCAATAAAATCCCGAATCAAACACTTTTTTGGCGGTGTAGTTGGGACCAAAGTGACCACCGGTGGGTCCTTTGTGGCAAGCGTTAAGGATTTCCGAAGCTGCCGGTCCATCAACACATCGACGGATAATCAGGTCGGCACATTGTTTGAATAGGTAAGGGTCGTCCCAATAGTAAGTCTTAATGTCGGTGAAGAACTTCTTCTTTTGTTGAGACGTCAACCCTTCCTTGAGAATTCCACCCGCTAAGTAGTTTGCAAAGTCTGCAAACCACGGGGTTTCATTCGGCTTCGAGTTTATAGACATTAAGGTCTCCAAGGGAAAAGAATCATTGATTTCTTTGTTCGGATGATCCCCTTGGTAAGGATCCTCAAGTCTGCTGAGATGATCCGCGGCTAGGTTTTCTGCTCCTTTTTTATCGCGAATTTCGATTTTAAATTCCTGGAGCAGCAAAACCCAGCGAAGAAGTCTTGGTTTGGAATCTTGCTTTGTCAACAAGTACTTCAGCGCGGAATGATCAGTATACACGATGGTGGTGGAAAGGACAAGATAGGGGCAGAACTTTTTAAAAGCATAGACAATAGCTAAAAGCTCTTTTTCTGTTGTCGTATAATGCAATTGTGCCCCCGTCATTGTCTTGCTAGCGTAATGGATCGGTTGGAAGTGTTTGTTCACTCTTTGTCCAAGAACCGCTCCAATAGCAAAATCACTAGCATCGCACATCAACTCAAAGGGCAACTCCCAATTAGGGGTAACTAAGACGGGTGTCTTAGTAAGCTTATCCTTAAGCGAGTAGAAGGCTTCAAGACACTCTTTGGAAAAGATAAAAGGAGTATCTTTTTCCAAGAGGTGGGTCATCGGGCGAGCGATTTGAGAAAAATCTTTGATGAATCGACGGTAGAAGCCCGCATGACCCAGAAAACTTCTCACACCCTTCACGGTTGAAGGTGGAGGCAACTTTGCGATAACATCGACTTTAGCACGGTCTACTTCAAGACCGGCTTTGGAAATTTTATGTCCCAGCATGATGCCTTCTTTTACCATAAAATGGCATTTTTCCCAATTCAGAACAAGGCGAGTGTCTTCGCACCGCTTAAGCATACGTTCCAAATTGGCAAGGCAAGAAGAGAAGGAATCCCCGAAGACTGAGAAATCATCCATGAAGACTTCCATGGTTTGTTCAACCATGTCATGGAAGATCGCTAACATGCACCTTTGAAAAGTCCCGGGCGTATTACATAAGCCAAAAGGCATTCTCTTGTAAGCAAAAGTGCCATAGGGACAAGTGAATGTTGTCTTCTCTTGATCATGGGGATCGATGGGTATTTGGAAATAACCCGAGAAACCATCAAGATAGCAATAATATTCATTACCAGCTAATCGTTCAAGCATTTGGTCCATAAAAGGTAGAGGGAAATGATTCTTTCTCGTGGCATCATTGAGTTTGCGGTAGTCAATACAAACTCTCCACCCAGTAACGAGACGAGTGGAAATTAACTCGTTGTGTTCATTGGGAACAACGGTTATTCCGCCCTTCTTGGGCACATAATGGATTGGACTAACCCATGGTGAATCCGAAATAGGGTAAATCATATCCGCATCAAGAAGTTTGATAACCTCTGTTTTGATGACTTCATGTATTTTTGGATTCACCCTTCGTTGGCTTTGAATAGTGGGCTTAAAGTCGTCTTCCATGAGAATTTTGTGTGTGCAGAAGTGAGGATCAATTCCACGAATATCCGAAATCTTCCAAGCAATAGCCTTCTTATGATCTTTCAATACGGCGACAAGTCGGGCTTTCTCTTTATCCTTCAAATCCTTAGCAATGATGACTGGCGACTTCTTCTCTTCGTCAAGGAATACATATTCAAGATGGGGCGGCAACTCCTTAAGTTCTAGATCCGGAGGATTGTCGACGGGAGGCGTATTCGAAATCGGAGTATCGATAGCAATGACAGTGGGAGATGGAGGGGAAGGATTGTCTTCTTTGAGGAGGTTAGCAATGAAACTGAGATCTTCATCCCAATTGGTAGTAGAATCGTCAGTGTCTAAATTCACATCTCCCATGGTGGCTTCCAAATCTTTCCAAAGGAAATCACTTTCTCCAAATAGAGATAGTGATGAGTCGATAGAGGAAACGGTCTCAACATTGGGAAGAGAGGTAGGAATACTTTTACAAGCATCTTTGAAGTGTTCTTCACAAGCCTCATCAAGAACGTCAATACAATTAACACTCTCGTATGAATAAGGCTGTTTAGAAAGCTTTCCCATGTTGAAGACTACATTATCGTCACCCACTCTCATAATAAGCTCACCAGCTTCAACATCGATGAGAGTGCGACCGGTCCTCAAGAATGGACGACCAACAATTAGTGGCACACGGGGGTCCATCTCGTAGTCGACGACAACGAAATCAGCAGGGAAGGTGAATTTGTCGACTCCTACAATGACGTCTTCGGCTATCCCCGAAGGATAAGCAACCGTACGGTTAGCTAATTCCAAAGTCATTTTGGTGGGGACTAGCTCTGGGAGAGATAATTGCTTCCAAACACTTAGAGGCATGAGATTAATACTGGCACCTAGATCGGCTAGGGCCATGCAATTCTCTACTCCCGGGAAATTACAAGGGATAAGAAAACGACCCGGATCACCAAGCTTAGTTGGCAATTTCCTTAAGAGCACTGCAGAGCAATTCTCATTAAGTTGGATGTTGGCAATATCGAGGAGCTTTTCCTTGTCGCTCAGAAGATCTTTAAACATTTTCGCGTATTTGGGCATGTGAGAGAGAGCCTCAGCGAAGGAGATATTGAAATTCAGTTGTTTAAACATTTTAAGGAAATTTGAAACCTGAATATCATCCTTGCTCTTTTGCTTCTCTTTCCTCAACCTAGATGGATAAGGTATATTGGATGAAGAAGAAGGCTTTAGGGGAATAGGATCACTCACAACCACGGGTGGAGGAGGGGTAGAAGGAAGAGGTGGAGAAATTGGGGAAGGAGAAGGAGGAGGAATAGGAGCAGGTGACTCGTTCTCCTTAGTCACAACCACCGGTGGAGGTATAGGAAGCTCGGGTTCCTTGGTACCTTTGCCACTTCGAGTGGTGATTGCTTTCATCTCCCCTCTTGGATTCGCAACGGTGTTACTCGGAAGAGTACCCGAAGAAGAGGGTTGATTACCTTGGAAGAAACTAGCCATCATGTTCCTCAGATCATTAGTTTGGCTATCCAACGTATATCTCATATCGGCTCTCAAATCGTTTCCTTGCTTGACCAAGTCTGCTTTCAAGTTTCGCACTTCCTGTTGGAGATTTTCCACAATCACATCATTGGTCCTCATGTAGGTTGCAACCTCTTGGTGTAATGCAGTGGTGGTTTGGTTGGGAGGAGCATTGTATGCGGGTGGTTGATAAGCAGGTTGTTGGTAAACTTGGTTGTTATGTTGAGGTGGTTGTTGTTGCTTGTGA
Source organism: Glebionis coronaria (assembly GCA_025667525.1). Classification (NCBI taxonomy): domain Eukaryota; kingdom Viridiplantae; phylum Streptophyta; class Magnoliopsida; order Asterales; family Asteraceae; genus Glebionis; species Glebionis coronaria. The sequence continues at coordinate 235,264,621 of CM046879.1, forward strand.
GGAGGGATATATGGTTGTCGAGGTTGTTGTTGTTGTTGAGGAGGGCGATTGAGGTTTTGTTGTTGGTTTGGGTTGGTAGGAGGGAAACCAGGTGGTGAAAGATAGTTGTTGCTGCTGTAGCTAAGTAAATTACGCTCACCTTGAGGTCTAGCTTGATAAGCAGGTTGAGGATAGGTGCCATATGCCGCATTCACATTCTCAGCAGGGTAGTCTTGGGTGGCGGTACAAGTTGTGTAAGAGTGAGGACCACCGCATATCTCACAAGGTTGGCTGACAGCGTTAACTTGGGCGTTTTTAGCGTTGTTGCTGTTGTTGTTGCTGACGGTGTGGGTGACAAGCGATTCAAGAAGCGTAGTGATTTTGTCCAATCGCTTGTCGCTGTCACTAGTGCTAGCACTAGCGACATTGGTCCTAACACTCTTGGTTTGCACACGAGATTTATTCTCAATGATGTCCCAAGCAGCATTGGAAGTCTTAGCCAATAGATTACCCCCCGAGGCACTGTTCAGTGAATCTTGATCACTCATGCTTAAACCATTGTAAAAAGTATTAATTTGATGTACTCTGGTAAAACCATGTTGTGGGCATTTTCTTAAAAGATCTTTAAAACGATCCCAAGATTCACTGAACGACTCATCGTACTTTTGTTCAAAATTTATGATTTCATTCCGCAAAGCGGTAGTACGAGAGGGTGGAAAAAAGTAATTGATAAACTTTGTTTCCAAATCCGTCCACGAGAGAATACTCTGTGGCGGTTCCTTAGCAAGCCACTGCCGGGCTTGTCCCTCTAAAGAAAACGGAAAAAGTTGTAACCTTATAACCTCTTGTGGAACGCCATTGAATTTGACCGTGTTGGTGAGTTGTAGAAATCTCTTGATGTGGTCGTGTGGATCATCAATGGTACGTCCCAAGAATGGTTGAGCAGAGACCATCTGGATAAAGCCTGATTTTAGCTCGAAATTGTTAGCGGCAATTGGAGGTATGACAATTGGGTCCGTGTTGCCATCTACATGAGCTTGCAGCAGTTCAATCATCGGGCGATTATCCGGAAGGGGCTCATTGTGGTTGTTATTGTTCATGTTTTTGAAAGGTGGGTTGTTGTTGTAATTATTGTTTGGAGGTGGTACACCGGCCATGTCTAAGTTATCGAGAGGCTCAGGCTCTTGATATGACGTGGATCGAGTGCGCATACACCTGCAAAAGAACGAACAAAGAAAAACAAAGCAAAAATATTTTTGGTTTTTATGTTTTTTAATTTTTTTGTATTTTTGAAAATTTTATAATTTTTAGGGTTTTGTTGAAAATTTTTATGAAAAATTAACGTTCACGGGGAACGGATCCCAAAATCAAAGTTCTCACAAAAAACTTTTGATCTTAACGAGAAGAGCCGGCAGCGGCGCCATTCGATAAAAGAGATTTTGTATGTTGATAAGTTCGTTTTCTCGGAATCCTCTCGAATTGATCTCAGTTTAAAGTGGAATGATTTGTTCTTGGTGTCCAAAAATGGGTTTTGGTTTTCTAAACTACTAAACCCATTTTTGGACACCAAGAACAAATCATTCCACTTTAAACTGAGATCAATTCGAGAGGATTCCGAGAAAACGAACTTATCAACATACAAAATCTCTTTTATCACCTCTCTACTGTTTCTTAAGCTCCCAAAAGCTCAAAAAAACTCCTTTGGAAGGCATCAGCAGGTAACCAAGCTTGAACCTCATTGAGAATCTGTTTTCTGAGTTTTATGAGAATTTTGTGGATTTTGTAGGAACTTGTTTATTTGTTGGCTTTATCTGTTTATTCATGTTCATTTATGCTTTGTATACATGTTAGAAGTAGAGTAAATCAGATTGGTTTGAGTTTGAATGCATTTAGTTTGTTAAATCTTACATTCAGATATATAAAGGGTTGTTCGGGATTATTGTTTAAGCTAAAATAAGTGATAGCTTTTGGTTTAAAATCCACTTAGACACACTATATTTATCAGTTATGGTTGTATCAGTCAAGTGTTTTCAGTTTTGATAGGCTTTAAAACATTTTTTATGTTTAAAACTAGCTAAAATCAGTTAGATCACACAACTCCTTGTTTTAGCAAAAATTTGACCACCAATTTCTTTATGCTGGTAGATCTGGGTAGTTATTAGGTTTAAGTCTTAGTTGGTTGTGATTTGTGAAGGAATTGAACAAGATTTGGTGAGCTAAAACTCACCAAATTGTCAAGTAGATCAGCAATCATCACCCCGACCCCATTATCTGTGAACAGTCACTGTATATGGCCATTTGTGTTTGATTTTTGAGTGCTAAGTGTTGTTTTTATATTTTTCCTGACTCCCCACAACCCAACTGGTTGTGGAGGTGCCAATCATTGCCATTGAATCCAAGTAATCAACAAGTTCTAAGCACTTAAGTGCCCAGACCCTAATTTTTGTTCAGTCAGTGGGAACCAAGTTGCCACTGCTAGTGGAAAAGTTTCTACTGCTAAGCTAGCAGACAAAACAAACCCTAGCTGTCACTTTCAGATTTGTAATTTTTTGTCTTTAGTGAACTTTTTTAAGAGTTTTCAGCTGATTTTAATTTTCTTATTTTTGTTATTTTATTTCTGATTTTTCTATAAAGTTTATTTTTATGTTACTATTCATTTACTATTTTTTAGATTAAATTGAATTTTAAATTAATTTTAAATTGACTATTTTTGTCTTTTAGTGCCAAAATTTCATATTTTTTAGTTTTAAAAATTTTCTTAGATTCAGAAAAAGATTTTAAGGTTTTTAGTTTAAAAGTATTTTATTGTTCACCTTTTAAGTAACTTTTTACTTTTAATTTTAGTTTAATTAGTTTTAAATTATTATCTGTCTTGTCTTTTAGTGTAAAAAAGTTTTGCTTTCAACTTTTTTCAATTTTCTACTATTTATTAATAAAATTTAGGATTTTTCAAAAAGTAAGTTTAATTTTAGCATTATTTTAATATTTTTAATCACTATTTTAGTTTAAAAATAGAAAAATAGTCTTTAAAATTTAGGAAAAATACTTTTTAGTTTTTAAATAATATAAGTGAGTTATTAGTTCATTAAAATAATATTTTGGGCTTTTTTTAATTATATTTAATTTTAGGGCTTTAATTAGCATTTAAAATTGAATATTTAATTAATAAAAGGTTTTAAAATATATTTTTTGTATTTTTATTCTCACTTATAGTATTTTAGACTTAGTTTTAATTTTTAATTAATTTTTAGGTTTAATTTTTAATTTTGTCACGTTTTACGTATTTACGTTCGCGTTTTACGTTAATTCGTCGTAGTTTAATCGTAGTTGTAGCTCGTCTTTAATTTTTCTCTCTTTACCCAAAAACGACACTAATCCAAACTTTGATTTTATATAATTGTCACACTTTATTCACACACCTCCTTCGAGAACGAACCCGCATTTATTCGACTTGTCGGTTTTCCTAAATCGTCGAGTTTAATACTTGCCCATTATACGTTGTTTTCCTAAACACGTATTTTTACCAAAATCATTATGGCGCCGCTGCCGGGGAGGTGTTTTTAAGTTGCCATTATTAGTATCGTGTTTGTGTGAGTAGTGCGTTTTTGCTTTTCAATTTTTGGAAAGCGTACACATCGCACATACTCATTTTTTGTTATTTTTCTCTATTATATTATAGTATCCAAATAAAACGTGTTTAATTTTCCTAAATTAAACACAAACCTATCATTTTACTATATTGTAGATATCCTATTATCGTTTTCATTTTTCTTGTGAATATATTATTATATTGTACTTACGTAGAACAATAAATATATAAGTACTCCAAAAGCGTGAAAACGCAACCTTGATTCGGAATTTCATCACTCGATCATTGTACTCGAATCTAAAGCAAAAGTTTAAAGGCAAAATAGATAAATACTTTCGTGAGGCTTAATTTCAATTAACACAAACTATAAGGTGGGTATAAGGCGGTTGTATTTCATGACCTAAGGGAAAAAGGCTCTTAAGTGCTTAGCGCCGCCTCGTTTCCCCCGCTTGCTTGTGCGTGTTTTGAGAAAGAGGGCTAATCGAGGATTTGCCGCCCAAGTATTATCTACGTATACTATATTTGCTTGTTTTCAATATTAAACCCTCTTGAACGTTTTGGTGTTCCACCAACGTTCTAAAGTCATCGAAGGCGTTCACTCCACGTGATCGTTTTCATTCTTTGAGGCTCCTTTAATCGAGAAATCGATTCGAGGAGAGATTTGTAGATTTGAGTCTACGTAATACAACAAAAATCCAAAAAAATTAAAAACAATCAAAAACCAAAAAAAATTGAAAAATCGAAAAACCGCAAAAAGAATCTTCTTTGCTACCCCCCATTCTACGCTTAGTGCATGCGCACTCGATCGAAGGATTATTCTAATTCTAGCGACGCTTCGAATCCACGCAAACGTAATAGAAGGAATCGACGACGTAGCCGGGAATTAGAAACTGACGTTCCTAATATCGTTGTTGAAGAAACCGTAGAGGAGATGGCCGACAATTGTTCGATGATGGAATTGCTCCAAGCACCCACCGACGGTTATGGAGACGCGATCGTAATTCCCACTATCGAAGCGGAAAATTTTGAGATTAAGAGCGGAATGCTTTCGTTCATCCAAGCTACGAAGTTTCGAGGTCGTGAAGCGATAATCCTCACGACCATATTTGGAATTTTGATCGTCTTTTAGCCACGAGCAAGTTTAAGAACGTCGACACCGATGTCGTCAAGCTTATGCTTTTTCCTTACTCGCTCGATGGTGCCGCCAAGGATTGGTACGAGAAAGAACCACCTAATTCAATAACTACGTGGAAGGATCTCGTTTCCAAGTTCGTTAATTATTTTTTCCCACTGTCTAAGAAAACGTTTTTCAAAAATGAAATTACGAAATTTGAGCAAAAACCGAATGAATCTTTTAGAGACGCGTTGGATCGTTTTAAAGAATTTCTTAGGCAATGTCCTCACCATGGTTTTTCCGAGTTGCAGCAAATCGATACGTTTTACAACGGTCTTAATTTTCAAGAACAAGATTCGTTGAATTCCGTCGCCGGTGGCAACTTTTTGTGTAAGACTCCGAAAGATGCATTGATAATTATCGAAAATCGATCCAAGTTTTACCAACTCCGCAACGCATCGAGTGTTGCCAATGTCGCCAATGTTAGTAATTCTAATCGCGACATTGAGAGGGTTGATGCGAAATTCGACAACTAACGAATGTGTTTACGTCTTTTCTCGTTGAAATGCAAAAGAAAGACGTTCCCGTTACAGTGAAAGCGGTTGAGGTTTCGTGTACGTTTTGTGGTGGACCTCATAATTATTCTGAGTGTGCGGCTACGGATGGCCAAACGTCGAATGTGAGTGCGTTAAATGGAAACAACAATTTTCAAAATCAAAATAGCGCGGGTCCATCACAACAAGGCAATTATAACCAAGGCAACAATTTTTCGAATCAAAACCGTAACAATTTTCAAGGAAACAATCAACAAGGGAATTTTTTAAATCAGGGTTATAATAAAGGTCGTAATTTGAATTGGCAAAACCGAGATAACAACAACAATCAAAACTCGAGTTTTCAAAACAACAACAATCAAGGTAACAATCTTTCAAGTGGTAATCAAGGAAATTTTCAAAGATGTAATCAAAACCAAGGGAACTTTAATGCTAATCAAAATAGTTCGTCAAACAATTTTCAAAATTACATGAAAACGAATGAGGCTAATATGAGACTATTAGAGGGAGAAATTGGTACTTTGAAAAACGACTTTACTAATACTTTGAAATTGCAAAACACGAAGATTGATCAAGGACAAATTGACATTAAAAAGATGTTTTCGGCCATTATGAACAAGTTCTCGGGTGCTTCATCGAGTTCGTTACCTAGTGACACCGTTGCAAATATGAAGGAACAATGTAAAGCCGCCTCGTCTCGTGAGAAAGGTAGTGTGATTACCCCTAACCTTGATGGATTTCGAGTTGTTCCTTCTTCTCAACCCTCGACTTCTAAGATGTCTTATTGTTCTAATGTCGATGGGGTTAATGTACTGGTTTTGCTAGTTTGAAATTCGTTTCTCGGTATCTTCTCGAATTGATTTCCGGTTAAATGTGCGACTCAGTTGTTCTTGGTGAAAAAGAAATAGAATGGTTGTTGTAGTCTACACTAATTAAAAATAAAGACTTGAAACAATAAAAATAAAATAAAGACGGTAAAAAGAAATACTGAAAGATAAAAACTTGACGGGAAATTAATGACGAGAAATTAAAGACGTGACGAGAAATAAAAAAAAGCAAACTTAAAAGTAAATAAAGCAAACTTAAACTAAAGGCAAGTAAATTAAAAGTGTGACTAAGTAAAAAGGCGGAAAAAATAAAGCTTGAAACTAAATGTAAAAAATTTCAGAAACTAGAAAAAACACTCATCCGGAATATACCCCTTCATTCGGAATAAACTTGTTCATCCGGAATAAATTCGTTCATCCGGAATAAATTCATTGATCCGGAATGAGTTCCTTCATCCGGAATAAACTTGTTCATCCGGAATATAGGGCTTCATCCGGAATAAATTCATTCATCCGGAATAAACATCTTCATCCAGAATATATAGTTCATTCGGAATAAAAGGGGTTCATCCGGAATAAATTAAACAAAATGCTTCATTCGGAAGATTCACTGATTCGGAACAAAAATAGAAAAACTTCATTCGGAATAATTAAGGTTGGTTCGGAATAAAAGCAAAACACATCATTCGGAATATACCCTCATTCGAAATATTTGCTCATCCGGAATGATAGGACTGATCCGGAATGTAGGCTTGGTTCGAAATAAACAACAGCTCATCCGGAATGATTGCTCATCCGGAATAAAAACACTGATTCGGAATAATAGAGCTTCATGCGGAATATATAGGGAAAAGGCTGGTTCAGAATAAATTAAAGAAATGTTGCTGGTTCGGAATCTGGGTAAACAGTAAGATTAACGAAGAACAAGGGAATAAAGAAGGGGACGAATTTAAACAAAACTAACCAAAATCAATCAGAAGATTAAATCAAAATAACCACAAATGAACAACTAAGAATAACAAAGCAATCCAAATCAATAACACTAACAATAATAATCAAAATGATCAAAACCTACTTAATCTAATTAATGAAAACTCAAGAACATAAGCATAATCATAAAGATTAAGATCAAACAAGAAAGGTAGATGAGAGATTAACAAAGTAAAGTAAAGATTCAATAACAATAAAAGTAAACTTACTTGAATTAAAGGAATTTAAGGTGCAAGACAATTAAGGAAAATGACATGAAATTAAGAAGCAATTAATTAAAATGGTGGAAGACTAATTGTCACCATTAGCCAACAACAACAAATGGAATGAAAATGAAAACTATATATAGGGGATTAGGGAGGTGCTTAGAGGAAGCTTCCTCCCCTCTTTCTTCTTTTTTTAATTGCATCATTAAGTCCTTAATCTTCTTAGTTCTTCGACTTTAATGACTTCGTCTCGGGATTTATTTAAACTCGTCTTGTAATTCTTCAATAAATTAGACTTGAGTTCTTCGGCTTTTAGTAAACTTCCGTCTTTTGACTTTTTCTTCGATAAATCTGCAGAATTGGTCTTGGACTTCCGTTCTTTTTGCACTCTTGATTTCTTGACTTTGTCTTTTGTCTTTTTCTTTGATAAAAGCCCGTGAAAGCCCGTGTTTTCTCCCCTTTTCACATTTTCGTCCTAAATCACAACAAAAACACAATCCACGCATAATTCCGACATTTACGACATAAAATACACGTTTTGGCCTGGTTATTGTTATAACTAAGTGGTAAAAGGAGGGTGTTTTCACACCTATCAAATCCCCTACACTTGACCATTGCATTGTCTTCATGCAATGCATTAGTTACAAAGCACGATTTACATTTTCCATCATAATCAATCCATATTGGCCTTTATTAAAGAGATAGAAACTTATAAACATTCAAAGGAGGAAAGTAAGTAAAGAAATCAAAGACATACCTTAGGGTTTTGGAAATGTCATGAATAATCATCATCCTCAAGTTTTCACATTCTCTAAACCAAGCTTAAAAACGAGAGCATTGTTATTATAAGTTAGCAAACTAACACGAACTCATGTGGGCCAATTATTTACTTAGACTCCCTTATTCCTAGGTGTATCTCTTATATTTTATTGTTGTCTTGAATGATCACGAGGATGCATTGTTTGACTTATTTCGATAGTTATTAAGGCTGAAAAGAAAGTGGGACGATTTAATCAATAGTTAGCTAAAGGACAAAATATTTTAAAACTGCTTCTCGGGACCTCATAAAGTTCATATCTTGGCATAACTCGCTTCGCGAGTTGAGACCTTTCTCGAACCGATATTTGGCAGCGACTTCATACTTCAAATCTTTGAGAGTCGTTCTTGAAATTATGGTCTTCTCTTCATAATATGAATTTCTTCACTTTGAAGTTTTGAGAGATTGTTCATACTTGGACCACGACTTCTTCATTTTTCTCCAATCTTTATTTTGGACTTTGATATACAACGATCCGTCTCCTTTTAGGACTTGGATCTATTTATCCTCATACCTTGCTAGGGTCTTTTCGGATAGACTTCTCCATGACTTTTGGGGAGTTTTTGCTTTTCGTCGTGTGTCTCGATCCTTCATATTGATCTTTGATAAATGATTCTTCACATCACTTGGGATCTTTAGCAACAAAATGTAGCCCTCATGCCTTGTTAGGACCTTTTTAGACTCGCCAATCTTCGCGTCCCGCTTCAATAAGTTATGCCTTGGTTATGAACTCTAATCAATACCGAGCAACTTTTAAACGATCTTGGGCTAGAAGCTAAGTAACTTTTCAAATCGTACAACCTTATTTATTGCAGAAAATTTTATTAGCAAGCGATGGGAGAATAGGCTTATAATCAACTCACATAAATTCACGAAAGAATACCAAACTTATAATTGACTCTATCATCTCTCGTTCTCCACGGTTTAAAATCTCAAGGAATGAGACTCGTGGATGCTTAGCCTATTAAATCAAAGTTTTGGGTTTTCGAGTCGCCTATAGGATCTTGAAAATTCTTAGACTTTTTCAAGTTTAGAAATCGCATTTTAAAGTTCCCTTGATAAACGACTCTCTAGGATCAATTATAGGAACTTGCGAAAAGTTCTTGTTCTTAACCTGTGAGAGTTAAGACTTCGCGTTTTATATCTCATTATATAAAAGCCTAGCAAAAATTGACTTAAACATGTTAAGGATACTAGCTAGAGTAAACTTAGATAAGTAAACTCGGGTTGAGTCAAAAGATTCACAACGTTTGAAAATTAAAACCACTTTATTAAAGTTTATGCTAGCAAAGAAAGAAAATAACTATACAAAGGGAAAAACTAATAGGCCAAAATAGATCAAAAATTTTGAAAAATGTCGAAAAATTGATTTTCTGGTTAAAATGAGGACAAATACAAGGAAAAGGCCACTTAACTTCGATAGAAGTCCCCCCTACATTTAATATAAACATTGTCCTCAATGTTTAAGCATGTGGGAGTAAACTCCCCTACACTTAGGACATTGTGCACTTTGTTTAAATCTTGCTAAGAAAGAGACAACTAAAGAGATTCCTATTTTACTATTGAATAATATAAAATAGAGAATCAAACGAGTTTAGGATAGAACCGGGAAGACAGGAACATGGAATCACGGGTCGTCAAAAGTCATCAAGAGTGTGTCTTTGAAGCTCTAATCCCTGCACATGATAAGAAGGAAAACAAGAAACACCAACGGGGCTCCCCCTACACTTATGGTGAAAACAGGTAAAGATAGATAGGTAATCGGGTTGCCTCCCAAAAAGGGCTTGTTTATATTAACCGAGTCACGAGCCTGACTCGTCCCCGAACTAAATGGTCCATGGGGAAGCCTCGCATGTAATACCGGGATCAAAGACCTTGTGCTCGTTCCCGGTGGACATTAACAAAGGAGAGGCAGGAGGATAAGTAGTGAATCGTAGGAAAGTCCGCTCAATATAAGAAAAGCAAGTGAAATCCAGATTGACGGGAGGTGGGTTGGGTAAGGGAATCACATTGTCATCCTCCAAAGACAATGGATGCAGACCAATTGGCAAAGCCGTAAAATTATCAATCACAGAATGGTCCATGTCACCTCCCGGGTCAAAGCATTTATCCTCATGAATGTTGATCTTGTCGATATCATCGTAGATAAGGAGTGTAGAAACTCGTTTGAAAAGATCACGATCAAGTACGAAACCATCATTCATTTGTGGGGATTGTTGATAAGTAAAATCCTCACGAATGTGGTAAACGTAATTCTCATAAGAGGAGTGTTGATTAGGTAACTCCTCGAGAATTGGATATTTGGGCATGTGAGTTGGTTCGTCATTATTATGAAAAATAAGAGGTTCCAACTCATCAAGTTCGGCCTCGATATTGGAAAAATCGTCCTCACTCGTAGGTGGAAGTGGAGGTAAAAGAGCTAGCTCTCGGTCGATAATTTCCTCAATCTCGGGCTCGAAGACGAAATCATCATACTCACCACATGTTGAACTCTTGTTGGGAGGATCAATTATCGCATGTGAATTTGTGAGTATGTGATCATTGACTAGAGAAGCAAACTTGTCCGTAAGCTCCGCAAAAGTCGGCACATCACACAAATTTTCCGGAACACCCGCGGGCTCACTTGGGATGACGACAAGTTCCTCGACACTAGACTTTAGGAATTTGTCCGATTCCGTTGCCGAAATAATGTCAAGATGCTCATCTTACATTATGAGAGAGCCAACGGGCTCCTCGGGTGTGATAGCAATAGACGAAGGAGGAATGGGATAAGTCTTTCGTTGCTTTAGAAATTCCTCCTCGTCGAAAATCACCTTAATATTGTCATCACTCTCCTCATTACCTAAAGGGCCAATAATAAGCTCAGGGATATGAGTACTCGTCTGATCTCGTTGCTTTAAAAATGACTCCATACAAGTTTGCAGCGTGTGTAAAATCGCTTTCGTTTGTTCTTGAACAACTGTAGCAAGATCGTCAATAGGTTCTTGGTAACTCATCCCGTGACGAGGCTGATGATCAATTGGGTATTACAGGGGTTGGTCAAAACTAGAAGGGGTATAATTATAGTAATTTTGATTCCCCGTTGGACAGTGAAAACTTTCATGAAGACCCCCACAATTTTGGCAGCATGGGTATGGAGAAAAATCTGGTGAGTGTTGTGGATAGCTATTTCCATTGTCATAATTGTAACCCGGTTCTTGCCCGTGATCATACGGGTATCGAACCGGACACGAAACATGCCAATGAGAATCTCCTCCACAATAGATGCAAGGGGGAATAGGAGGCGGATTAGAAAAGGACGAATTAGTCGAGTTGCACGATGGACAAAATCCGAATTGTGTATTGTCGATATCATTTCCGCACTGCTCACATGTACACCATTGACATGAGTCGTTCCCATATAATCTTCTCCCACACCCGATGCAATGGACATAAGAATCCATAAAGAAAAACAGATAAGCAAGAAGAAGAAACGCTTTTTATGATTTTTCAAATGTCTTTGGGATTTTTGAAAATTTTGGACACGAAAAATAACGTTCACGAGTGAACGGATCCCAAAATCCAACGCCTCTTTCACAAAAAACCGTTAATCTTCACGAAAAGAGCCGGCAGCGGAGCCATTTTAATGTACTGATTTTGCTAGTTTGAAAGTTCGTTTCTCGGTATCTTCTCGAATTGATTTCCGGTTAAATGTGCGACTCAGTTATTCTTGGTGAAAAAGAAATAGAATGGTTGTTGTCGTCTACACTAATTAAAAATAAAGACTTGAAACAATAAAAATAAAATAAAGACGGTAAAAACAAATACTGAAAGATAAAAACTTGACGGGAAATTAATGACGAGAAATTAAAGACGTGACGAGAAATAAAAAAAAGGCAAACTTAAAAGTAAATAAAGCAAACTTAAACAAAAGGCAAGTAAATTAAAAGTGTTACTAAGTAAAAAGGCGGGAAAAATAAAGCTTGAAACTAAATGTATAAAATTTCAGAAACTAAAAAAAACACTCATCCGGAATATACCCCTTCATTTGGAATAAACTTGTTCATCCGGAATAAATTCGTTCATCCGGAATAAATTCATTGATCCGGAATGAGTTCCTTCATCCGGAATAAACTTTTTTCATCCGGAATATAGGGCTTCATCCGGAATAAATTCATTCATCCGAACTATACATCTTCATCCGGAATATATAGCTCATTCGGAATAAAAGGGGTTCATCCGGAATAAATTAAACAAAATGCTTCATTCGGAACATTCACTGATTCAGAACAAAAATAGAAAAAACTTCATTCGGAATAATTAAGGTTGGTTTGGAATAAAATCAAAACACTTCATTCGGAATATCCCCTCATTCAGAATATTTGCTAATCCGGAATGATAGGACTGATCCGGAATGTAGGCTTGGTTCGGAATAAAAAACAGCTCATCCGGAATGATTGCTCATCCGGAATAAAAACACTGATTCGGAATAATAGAGCTTCATGCGGAATATATAGGGAAAAGGCTGGTTCGAAATAAATTAAAGAAATGTTGCTGGTTCGGAATCTGTGTAAACAGTAAGATTAACGAAGAACAAGGGAATAAAGAAGGGGACGAATTTAAACAAAACTAGCCAAAATCAACCAAAAGATTAATTCAAAATAACCACAAATGAACAACTAACAATAACAAATCAATCCAAATCAATAACACTATCAATAATAAAAATGATCAAAACCCACTTAATCTAATTAATGAAAACTCAAGAACATAAGCATAATCATAAAGATTTAGATCAAACAAGAAAGGTAGATGAGAGATTAACAAAGTAAAGTAAAGATTCAATAACAATAAAAGTAAACTTACTTGAATTAAAGGAATTTAAGGTGCAAGAAAATTAAGGAAAATGACATGAAATTAAGAAGCAATTAATTAAAATGGTGGAAGACTAATTGTCACCATTAGCCAACAACAACAAATGGAATGAAAATGAAAACTATATATAGGGGATTAGGGGGGTGCTTAGAGGAAGCTTCCTCCCCTCTTTCTTCTTTCTTTAATTGTATCATTAAGTCCTTAATCTTCTTAGTTCTTCGACTTTAATGACTTTGTCTCGGGATTTCTTTAAACTCGTCTTGTAATTTTTCAATAAATTAGACTTGAGTTCTTCGGATTTTAGTAAACTTCCGTCTTTTGACTTTTTCTTCGATAAATCTTCAGAATTGGTCTTGGACTTCCGTGTTTTCTCCCCTTTTCACATTTTCGTCCTAAATGACAACAAAAACACAAACCACGCATAATTCCGACATTTACGACATAAAATACACGTTTTGGCCTGGTTATTGTTATAATTAAGTGGTAAAAGGATGGGTGTTTTCACACCTATCAGGGGTGAAAGTGGCGACTAAGGAAAAGAGTGCACACCCTCGTGTACCTCAAATTCCATCCACGGTTCAAAAATAGAGCTTTACCGACTTAAACAAAGTAACCCTTAAAGAAACTTGTGCTTCGATCCTTCTTAAAAACCCTAAAAGGCATATGCCGAGAAAGGAAGAGGATCCGGGCCAATTTCTACTACCTTGTGATTTTTCCGAGATTGGGGGATGTTTAGCCCTTGCCGATTAGGTGCTAGGATCAATCTTATGCCTCATTCTCTTTGGAAATTGATGAGATTCCCTAGACTTACCCCAATGTTGGGAATAAATTAAGGCCAGATCACTTGAGCGCTGACAAGAACAATTCAAGCGTTGACAAGAACAAAGCAAGCGCTGACAGCTCAAGCGTTGACAAGTTAAAGTCAAGCGTTGACACATTGAAGACAAGCACTGATGGAAGATATAATCTACACGTTTATTATATTCTAGAATACTTCTAGTAAGGATAGAAACGACAATGTATTTTCTATATTTATCTTTACCTAGAATAGTTGATACGTAGATTATTGTACAAGGCTTCTTGTATCTATAAAAGAAGGCCTTTAGGTTAATATTTATTATTAAGTTTCATATAAGTTTTCGTTCGTAAACATCTTTCATTGTAAGCAAGTTCGACATTCATAATCAAAGTGAAAGTTTGTTTACATCTTGTGTGTTCTTGTTTAAGTGTTAAATTCCGCATAACACTTAGATTCATAAAGCATATACAAAGGTTTCTCTACGTGTAGTACTTGATCTAATCTCGTATACACAAAGCTAATCGATCTAAGTTTGGGATCAACAAGTGGTATCAGAGCTTGTTGAGGAACTTTTGATCTTTAAAGAACACCATACACGAACACCAAAACCCTAATTTTCTCAGAAACCCTAAAAACACCAAAACCCTAACAACATCATGTCTGAAGCAATAACCTCCTCCTCCTCAGCCTTACCAAACATCAAGATTCCCATGCTTGATGCAACCAACTTTGACTTATGGAAGTTCAACTTTGAACAATATCTGGGGATCTATGACTACACACTCTGGGAGATTATTGAATATGGAAACTCATTCAATAAGGCTCAAAAGATTGTTGATGCCATTAGTCAAAGAACAGCTGTTGAAGGATGCCCTGAAGAGGATAAGAAAGAAAAACCTGGAGATGGTAGAGCTGTAGGTTCTGAAGATATTGCAAAGAAAAGGGTTGACATGAAAGCCCTAAATATTCTGAAAGTCTCTTTGGGACAAGAAAACCAGCACAAATATAGAGGCTATGAATCTGCTAAGGATCTTTGGGAAGCACTTGAAGTTGCATATGGTGGCAATGCAGACACTAAGGAAGAAAAGAAAAAGCAACTTCTGCATGATTATGATGTCTTCAAAGCTCAACCCAATGAGAAACTGAGTAGTGTGAGAAGCAGATTGCTTGACATCACAAGCAAGTTGTCCTTCATGGGGACATAAGTTGGTGATGTTGACACCAATGCTACCTTTCTTAAAAGTATTGTTGAGGCATGGAAGATTGAGGCAAGATCTATTCTTGCCAACAATACTTACAAGAGCTCCTCGTTTGATGACATCTACAACAAACTAAGACTGTTGGAAGATGAAACTCTTTCAGAGCATGGAAGCAAATCTAGCACCAGCAACATGGCCTTCTTCTCTCATAGTGAAGGTCAATTCAATCAGAAGGACTCTTATATGCATCCAGTTACTGGATCATCATATGTCAACGCTGGAACTAGTCCTGTCAACGTCTCTTTTTCAGACGCTGACACATTCAAGAATGACTCCCCAAGAGTTAAACCTGCTGGTTTGGATTTGGATACTGTGTGTGCTTAAATTGCTTCTTTGCCCAATGGTTCAGTGATTACATATGAGGACCTTGAGCAGATAAGTGATGAGAACTTGGAAGAGATGGACATCAAGTGGAACATGGCTCTTGCTAGTATAAGAGCAAATAGGTGGAACAGAAGGTTTAAAAAGAAGATGACCTTCAATGCTAAAGACACAGCTGGATTTGATAAATCTAAAGTTGAATGCTACAATTGTCATCGTATGGGGCACTTCATGAGGGAATGCAGATCTCCTAGAAGATCTGATGCTGGTAAACCCTCAAGTCAGGTTGTTAAAGCTCAGGATTCCAAAGCCATGGTTGTAGTTCAAGGAATTGATTGTACAGGATGGGATTGGAGTTATCTGGCTAAGAATGCTGAAGAGGATAAAGCTTTGGTTGCTGATATTGAAGAAGAAGAGCATGTTGAATATGCTCTCATGGCACACTCCTCCTCTTCATCTGATGATGAGGTATATGATGATGCTTTTTGTAGCAAAGGTTGTAGGTTAAACACTGAAAGACTTAACAAAGAGGTGTTAAAACTAAAAGATGATATGAGTACTGAAAGGTGTAAATTGTCTAATTACCAACTAGCTCTTACTGAAACTGAGAAAACCGTTTCTGAATACAAGAAAATGGAATTTGACTTAAAAGATAAGATCAATATCTTAAAACATGAGTTAGAGGGTAGTATGGATGTTAGAAACATCATGACAAAGGTTAATAGAGATCTACAGGGTAAGTTAGATGAGGCCATTAAGAATAAAGATAATGTTGACCTCAAGATTCAAAGATTTGATAGAGCCACCCAAACCCTAGGAGACTGTGTAGCTAAACATAGGGATCCTAAAGACATGACTGGGATTGGGATGAATGATTACTCTCTGGTTCCACCACCAGCTAGTGACTTCTATGGTGTCCTTAGAAAGGACTTGTCTTGGACTGGTATACCAGAATGCCAAGAGGAGGAATTCATTCCTCCACCAAGAGTTGTCACTCCAGTGGAAGAGTATCAACAAAAAATGACTGACCTAAATGAGTGGAAGAAAGCTAACCCTACTTTATTTGTTAAGGGAGGGTTGCTATGTGAAAGTCCCAATGAATCACCACCCACTAAGATTACTAACCCAATCACTGGTAAACCTGTTGACCTAGGCTCAAACACTGTTAGAAGACCTACCATTAAATATGCAGATATGTATAGGAATAATAGGTCTCCCAAGAGCCAAGTTAGAAATCATGGAACAGGTTTCTTCTCTACTAGACCTAAGGTTGTGTCTAAGAAAGCCTGTTACGCTTGTGGTAGCTTTTCACATTTGGCATACAAGTGTGTCAACGCTCTCAAAGCCAGCGCTGACAGGAACAATTTCAGCGCTGACAGGAAGAAAGTCAACGTTGTTAGAAAGTCAAACGTTGTCAGACCCAAACCTTGTGTGCAGCAAAGTCCACAAGTGATTAGACCTGCCCCATTCTTTTCTAGAAGGTCTAACACTCATGGACAAAGACCTTTTCAAAAGACAAACACCTGGTCAAATAGGCAATGGGTTCCTGTAGCAAACCCTAGGTTCAACGCTGACAAGGGTAATTTTAGCGTTGACATGACAAATTCTAACGTTGACATAAACGTGACCAGACCTAAATATTTGCAGCCACAAGGTAAGGGGTCTAAAGCTTTTTCAAGCTTAACATGGAGACCCAAGAAAGATCAAAACCCTAATGATAATGGAATTTCAATGACTTGCAATAGATTTAATTACATTTCAAAGGTCATTACAAAACCTATTGGGGTTAACTGGGTATTTCATCCTAAAAAGGATGAGAATAGGGTTGTTGTGAGAACTAAGTATGTTCTTATTGAACAACCAGATGAATCCAAGTCTTTTGAGACTTGGGTTCCCAAAGAAAAATAATTTGTTTTCTTTATGTGCAGGGAATTCAAAGACAGATCAATGATTATGGATATTGGGATAGTGGATGCTCAAGGCACATGACAGGGAAGGAAGACTATCTGACGAATTTCACCCCTATTAAAGATGGTGAAAAGGTATACTTTGGAGGTGGTTATGGAACAATCACAGGAAAAGGAACCCTTCTCACTAATAATCTGCGTTTTGAGAACGTCTTCCTGGTAAAAGAACTTGATTACAACCTGTTTAGTGTATCACAAGTTTGTGATAACAAAAATAAGGTTCTTTTTACTGATACTGAGTGTTTCGTGTTAAGCAAGGATTTTAAGATCCCTGATGAGAAATATATTGAGTATAGAACACCTAGGCATAAGGACATATATAATGTGAATTTAAATAGGAAAGATGTTGATGTCAGGCATTATAGATCCATGATTGGATCCTTGATGTATCTTACTGCCTCCAGACCTGACATTATGTTTGCTGTGTGTGCTTGTGCACGCCATCAAGTGACTCCCAAAGAATGTCACCTTTATGCTGTGAAGAGGATCTTTAGGTACCTAGGACGTTATCCCAGTCTTGGTTTGTGGTACCCAAAGGATTCACCATTGGAGCTGATTGCATATTCAGATAGTGATTATGGAGGTGATAAGTTTGATAGGAAATCCACAACTGGTGGATGTCAGTTTCTTGGGAGCAGGTTAATATCTTGGCAATGCAAGAAACAAACAGTGGTGGCTAATTCTACAACTGAAGCAGAGTATGTGGATGCAGCTGCATGTTGTGGCCAAGTGTTGTGGATTCAGAACCAGCTGTTGGATTATGGGTATAATTTCATGCATACTAAGATATTTGTTGACAATAATAGTACTTTATGCATCATTAAGAATCCTGTACATCATTCTAAAACTAAACACATAGAAATTAGACACCATTTTATAAGAGATTGCTTTGAGAAAGGTTTAATACAACCAGATAGGGTTGACACTGAGGAAAATGTGTCAGATTATTAACTAAACCTTTTGATGCTGGGAGATTTCAATACTTGGTAACAAGTATTGGAATGGTTAATCTCACATAATATGTGTTTTGGATTCTTTTTGTAAAAGTATGTATAGGATGATGCATTATTATTATTGGTCTTATTTATGATTTAGATTTTCCACTATATTTTTCTAACACTGACAAAGATTGCTTGAACACTAATAAGTGTTTTTGCAACGTTGTCAGCAATATAATTGTCTAACGCTGATAAAGCTTCCCTCAGCGCTGTTATGTGTTATCGGGGCGTTGTCAGCAACAATGTTAGTTTTGTGGTTTTCAATCTAAATGTGCAGATGGTGTTAGCAGTATACCATTGGATACAGAGTTGCTTATGGATCAATGGAGAAGCATTTGGACAAGTTTTTATTTATGGATGATGGTTGGAATGTTTCATTCCTATCTTGACATAAATTTTTTATGTTCATGCATGATTTTAGCAAAACTTTTGTATCATAGTTTAAGGGGAGGTTTTAGGAACCTTTAGGATTTTTGGGTATCCATATGATACTCTTATCACAATTCTAGATTGTGTCCACAGGTGAGTATGAGTTAGTTTTACTAAATCATGAGGCACTGTAGCATGCATAGTATATCAACTTTGCATGCTGCCAAGACATTTTTGGCCTAGAATTGGTTGTGGTCTGTTGGGAGACTTGGGAATGATTTTGATATGGGATTTACCTGGGAGTAACAAGGATTTTATTAGGTAACTTTGTTGTTAAGAATTTTGGTTAGCAAGGGACACTAGAGGACTGTTATGTCTATCTTGCTTATGCAAGTGTGCATAACTGGACAGTGCTTGCCGCCCTATGATAATTATCAACTTTTGGTTATCTTCTCTAGGATAAATTACTTGTTAAGGTCATTTTTCACTTTTTAAAATATTTTTAATTTTTGGACGCTAACAAGATTTTTCCAAGCGTTGTTGTGACCAAATTGGACGCTGACATGGCTTTAGGCAAACGTTGACAAGATTATAGCCGTTGGGCGTTGATAGGTTATTTTTGACCGTTGACACTCAATGGGACCTACCCAGTTGTTACTTTTTGACATATTTTCAAGCCGTAATTTTAGGAGTTGTTACTTTCATTTAATGCATAACTTTTTCAATATTTTCATGATTGATTTTTGAAAATCTTTGCCTATTTTTGGGCCAATCACATGCATTCTTTCTCTCCTATAAATTTGGCTCCTATTTTAAACAGGGTATCTATAATTCTTGTCTAACAATTTTCTCTTATCAACTTCATCTTCTACACTTAAAATTAACAGCTTTCATCAATGGCACCAAAGTTTAACTCAGCAGAATTGGCATTGGGGTTCAGATCACAACACAACATGATTGCTTATCTTGACGCTGATGATGATCTGTTTCCTCAATACACACAGATGGTGGTGTATTTGAACGCATCCCCACTAAGGTATGCTCTTTCTTATGCACCACTCATTCCAGTCACACACATTAAGCAGTTTTGGAACACTGTTAGTTCCTCAACAGTTAATGGAGTGACCACATTGACTTCTATTGTTCATGGGAGGTCTTGGGTGGTTACTGAGGCTTTGGTACGCCAAGCCTTGCATCTTGATGATGCTGATGGTATAGCCACCCTTCCCATAAATGAAATAGAACAAGGGCTTAGGGCTTTGGGATATCCCTTTCCTGATGAAGGTACTCTAAACAAGTATCATAAGCAGGAATTTCCCCCAGCCTGTAAGTACCTCATACACGTCCTCCTTCAATGTTTGAGTCCCAAATGTACGGCACACAATGAGATCAATAGATCCATTGCCAGTGCTATTGTGTGCATTGCAACAGGGCAAAAATATAACTATTCTAAAATGATTTTTGAGGGGATGTGTAAAAACAAGGGGACAAAAATGACTTTAGCTTATCCCCGTTTTCTACAAATGGTTTTTGATGATCAAGGTTACTACTCAAGGGATCACAATGATTTTTATAAGATCCCTGAGCAAAAGAAAGCTATTTTTATGAAGATGGATTCACCACCCCATAGAGACTTACCTTTATCCTAAGCCATGCTTGCTGTTATTACAGCAACACAACCCCAACAAGACCCCCAACCTCAAATTGACCCTCAATCACAACTTGAACCCACTCCTGAACCTTTACCTTCACCTGAACACATGCACCTTGACCAAGAACCCTTCAACGCTGATACATTAAATGTTGGCGTTGATGTGCCTATTTCCAACGCTGACACACAACCTTCACAATCCCAAACACCCCTTAACCAACCCACATCTACCCATTCTTCCACACCATCTTCCACACCCCCTGAATATAGGTTGATGAAACGCCAAAGGACTACTGGAGTGTTCTCCTCTGGTGGTCCTAGCCATGTAGCAGAGAGAACCACCACCACAAGTGTGGCTGGTGACCTGGATGAGGCTGGGACTATTGGTTCTGGCTTAGATGCTGGCCAAGGCAGTCCCACCATCATTAAGTCCTCATCCTTGCCCAATGAATCTGATTTGGGAGGTCACATCCCCATTTTAGAAGAGGGCAGACTGGAACCAATGACTCTTTTGGAATTGACGGCAGTCTGCATTAGCTTGCAAAAGCAAAATGCAGACTTAGTACAAATTGTCAGCTCACAAGGCCTTGAACTCAAGCAATTGAGGGAGAGGATTGTTGTTTTGGAAAATGATCATGCTAGGAGGGGTATGGAGGAGTCTTCCAAAGGGGAGGAAGATCAAATAAATCTGAGTGATAAGGGCAACCAAGATGGTCAATCAATGGATGTCGCTGAAGCCCTTACAACTTTGAAGAAACAAACAGGTTTTGATACGTCCTTAGTCTCTCCAACCAATTTAAATTTATCATTTACAGCTATGTTGAGAGAGGTTACACAAGGCGCTGAGGGAAAATATTTGAGCGTTGACAAGGAAAATTTGGACGCTGATAGAAGTATTTTTGGCGCTGATAGGATAAATTTGGGCGTTGACAGACCTGCACATGAAGGTGATGTATCCCAGTCATCATCTATCATCAAGGAAGTTTCTACTCAGGTATTACCATCTACCTTACCAACCATTGCACCATCAGATAAGGGTAAGGGTAAAATGGTAGAAGAGATTGTTCCAAAAGATGCAGCTCAAGTTGAGTTTGATAGAAGATTGGCTGCACAAATCATGGAACAAGATGAAAAGGAGAAGTCACCATTTGTTGTGTCTTCAGAAGAAGAAAGTGATTGAGCTAGCTCAGACTCAAGTGTAATGATTATAGAACCTGAAAGGCTTGAGTATGGAGATGAGTTGGCCAAAGAGAAGCTGAGAGAGTTGAAGTTGCAGGTTGACTTTGACATGCAAGAGGTGGTTCAAATGTACAATTCTTGGGAAGAAAGCTGCATGGATAATCCAGACTTGACCATTTCAGATCAAATATGGGGTTTGGAGCTTCTTCTTAGAGTTCAGAAGGATTGTAAGGTAATTTTGAAACACAAGGCAAGCAATATTCTCTCAGAGTTAAAAAGGGATAGAAGGGAGCTCTACTTTATGTTGCTCAGATGTCATGGAGTTGGATGGACATATCAGAAGTTGAAGGCTTTGACATTTGATGAGTTGGAAAACAGGGCTTATCCCATTTGGGTGAGAGTGCAGGAAGCAAACACTCTCAGACTTCTTTCAGATGAAATAAAGGAGCAACTTGCAGAAGAAATGGAAATCAAGAAAGCTATGATGATTCCCAGGCCAGTAAATAAGGGAATTAAATTTGAGTTTCCAAAAGATATGGATCCACTATACCCAAGTGAAGCAGTTATAAGAAAGAGCCTCAAGCTCTCCCCATTAGAAGCTTCAGATATGGTGCAAGTGTTACCATTAGATTCCAAGAATCAAATTGTGAGTTATGATGAGGATGAATGTGGATTCTGGAAGATTGGCAGATTTGGCAAGGAGGTACACACTTTTACCACTCTCATATCTTTGTTTGCAAGTTGTGATAGAGAAGACTTGGTGGACCTTTGGAGGTTACTGGAGACCAAGTATGAGGCTGAAGCACCAACTTCATCTAATGGAATAAAATTTTGGACCACATTCAAAAGAATGTGTGGAACAAAAGATGAGGATCCTGCAATATGGAAGGATCTTGAAGATGACCTCAGTGGTCTTCAATAGAGGTTATATTCAGCTGCTGGTGTATACCATTTGAGTTCTACAAAGTTTGCTGAGTATATACTTGTGGATGCTCAGTATTTCATATCCAAGGCTGTTTTGGAGAAGATGAAGGACACTCAGCTGGAAATAGATTATTCAAGTGACGTGGCAAAAGATTTGATCAGATTTATTCATTACCAATATGGGAAGGTTTGTCAGACTCCTCCAAGTCCTTAATGCTTATTCAGAAACTTGATCATAAGAGTGGATATCAAGTTTAGGGGAGGATTGTTGGGAATAAATTAAGGCCAGATCACTTGAGCGCTGACAAGAACAATTCAAGCGTTGACAAGAACAAAGCAAGCGCTGACAACTCAAGCGTTGACAAGTTAAAGTCAAGCGTTGACACATTGAAAACAAGCACTGATGTAAGATATAATCTACACGTTTATTATATTCTAGAATACTTCTAGTAAGGATAGAAACGACAATGTATTTTCTATATTGATCTTTACCTAGAATAGTTGATACGTAGATTATTCTACAAGGCTTCTTGTATCTATAAAAGAAGGCCTTTAGGTTAATGTTTATTATTAAGTTTCATATAAGTTTTCGTTCGTAAACATCTTTCATTGTAAGCAAGTTCGACATTCATAATCAAAGTGAAAGTTTGTTTACATCTTGTGTGTTCTTCTTTAAGTGTTAAATTCCGCATAACACTTAGATTCATGAAGCATATACAAAGGTTTCTCTACGTGTAGTACTTGATCTAATCTCGTATACACAAAGCTAATCGATCTAAGTTTGGGATCAACACCCAACGAACATGACAATTGAGCTTGCAAATTGTACACCATTAATACCAATTGGAATATCCGAGGATGTCGATGTCAAAGTTGGAAAGTTCGTTTTTCCCGCGGATTTTGTTATATCCGATTACGAGTGTGACCCTAAATGTCCCATTATTTTAGGCCGACAACTTTTATCGACGACTCGAACCGTAATCGACGTTCACTAGGGGAGGCTTACTATGAGATATGGGGAGGATAAAATGGACTTTTTCACGAGTAAATCCCAAGTGTTTAATGAAAATGACAAAACCGAGGTTTCAAAACCTAATGATTTCAAAATGTTCACTTTAGCGGAAAGAATGAGGCTTAATGCATGTTTTGAAAAAATTAAGAAGAACGGTTTTAAAGATGATGATTTTAACGATAAAGAATACGTGTACCTAATTCAAAAGGGTATGTGAAAATTTATGAATGAAAAATCACTTTGGGATGTATTCGATGAAACAAGTGACACGCCAATTCCGAAGGGTGACGTTAGTGCCATCATGACAATGACCAAAATGGACTCGTCTTCACCACCTTCGAAGGACCACGTCTTTGAGGCTTTAACTTCTAACTCCATCGAAGTGCCTCCTATTCCTAGCCCAACACCCGTTGAGGCGAAAGGTTTTATCGACATCGATCCTCTCATTTTAGAAAAGTCACCTAAACATAGTCATTCGACTTGTAAGACCATGGTTGTGAGTGCTCACATCGACTCTTTCTTTGATGATGACGATGGCGATTTTGCCGAGATTGATCACGTACTTCGAAATCCACATGCCATTTTTGATTCTCCTAAAAAGAAATATGTGAAGTACGATGATTACGAGTTTGATCCCGAGATTGAGGAAATCATTGAACGAGAGTAGCTCTTTTGCCTCCACTTCCACCTACAAGTGAGGTAGATCTTTCCAAATTTGAGGATGAACTTAATGAGTTGGAACGTCTTATTTTCGATGACGAACCAATTCATGTTACCACCAAAAATCCAATCTCGAGGAGTTACCTAATCAACACTCTTCAAATTAGAATTACGTTTACCACATTCGTGAGGATTTAACTTATCAAGAATCCCCACAAATGAATGATGGTTTCGTGCTTGATCGTGATCTTTTCGAGAGAGTTTCTAAAATACTCACGGAGGGGAATGACAAACCTTGGTTTGACAAGCCTATCTTTGATGAAGAAATCAATGATATCGACGTTCATGAGGATGACGAGTATGTTGACCCCGAGGGGGTGGTGTTCTTTATTGATCGACGTTTTGAGAACTTATATAATCCACCACCCCCTCACCGCGACTTAAATGTGAGGATTTTTAGCGCGACTAATTTTGAATTTGACACGCCAAATATTTTTGACATTATCAAATCAGGTTTTCATAAAGAGATTAAAAACGATGAAAAAGTAAAAGATTTTAAATGTGATTTAAAAGAATTTTCTACAAGTTTAACTCCGTCATCACCACGTTTTATGAGTACTACCACCTCGTCTACTCCTTTTGACGATGGCGTGTGTGGATCTAGTGTGGGGGAAGACCCTCAAGTTCCCTCCCATTTCTCCACCGAGGACGAGATTTACGATCCCGGAATTGCTTGTAAAGGGAAATCTTGGTCTTCCACCGATGAAATAAATGGAAAATCTTTTCGTTTACTTGGTGTGAGTCTACCTCGAGTAGCTCATTATTTTGACTTACCCATTGTCCCACCTTTCTTCTTCTCATCTATTTTCTTAGACCCCTTTGGGGTCTTGGTTTATGCAATGGTTGAAGTAGCATCGTTTCGTCTTTCATCCGAAAACGAGGACGCTATCTTTGACACCGGTATACGTGTATCGGGTTTTTAAAGTAATCCATGTACTTTTGGGCATTGTTTATCATGTAAGCCCCACCAAAAATGACCATACCAAGATTATCCCTAAATGATCACATATTTATGGGGATTCGAGTCGAGCTTTTGACTTGGTTATCAAAAATAAGGTGCCTCGTGGGGGATTCTCATGCTTATCCTTGTAAATATTATCGTTTTCTAATAGTGTAACGAGGGGACTTGTGCTCTTCCAACCTTTGTTCCGTGGTTGTTTGTGATTGTGATTCATTAGGTTCATCGTCATCATTGAAGCCTCTCGTGTTCGTTTTACGGATCACTCGAGCTTCGATCGTTGCCTTTGGAGATTCCGATATCCGATGATATCCTTTTATGTTCTAACGTTTATCTTATTAGCATAATTCATAAACGGCTTTTAGGTTATTCGTTTTACCCTTTCCATGCTCGAGATTAAGCATTCGAATTCGTCTCTAGTATGGGGGTGTTTTCACCCCTAGACTCGAAACATTGAGGACAATGTTTAGTTTTAGTATGGGGGGTGAGTAGATACTTCACCTTGCTTACGTTACCACGCAATCCAACTTTCATCTTTTTGTTATCGTTTTGTTGCAAATAAGGCTAAAAATGGCCAAATTTTAAAAATTTTCTTATTTTTCATAAATGTTTAAGACACGAATGTAGGTTTTCCGATGGTGAGAATAAGAGTAATTTTTTACTCGACCGTGCGTGTTGAGCACTTAGCTTCGGTTCCTTAACTTTTTAGGCTAAGTCTCTTAAATGAGGACGAGAAATGATAGAGTTATTTATAAGTCTCGTAATCTTTCACGATCTCATGTGTAGTAAGTATTAGCTTATTCTCACCATGTTTTTATATAATGAATTGTTAATAAATATTGATTTAGCGGTTTAGTCACTATTGTTGGTTTCTAATTTGTTTTAGTAGCTTCCATGTAATTAAATTGGGAAAACATTGAGGATTCGCCAGCGTCACAGTTTTGAAGTATTGGCACCCGAATAATCGAAAGCTTCACCTAATAATAAGATTTCAAGTGCTCACCTAAATCAAGCAAAAATTTGAAGCTCACAAGGCCGAAAAATCTATGCCCAAATTGAAAGTGAATCAAGCCTTAATCTTTGAAGCTTTAAAGATCCAAAATTCGCTTTAGCGTGAGGATATACGTATTTGACCATAATAAAACCACCGATGATGGCGGATAATAAAAGGTAAGGCAAGACCGAAGTCATAATAAAAGCTCCATGGCGGAGTTGAATAAAAGATGGAGGTAAACCTATGATAATAAGGCCCTTCTGTTAGGGGGCGTATAAAACTCTTGGTAATAAGTGTCATGTTCAAAACCGTTATAAAACCGTGTTTATCGATCCTTCTTGTTGACTTAATTTTTTGACATCGTTGTCTATTAGGGTGAATTATTAATTTAATGATTTTGGTTACACCGTTAAGGCTCTATTTTTAGACTTAATCTCTATTCACGCATAATTTAATGATGTATCCTCGTGATCATTAAGATTTTGGTTACACCGTTAAGACTCTATTTTTAGACTTAATCTCTATTCACGCATAATTTAATGATGTTTCCTCGTGATCATTAAGACAAAAATAAAATATAAGAGATACCAAGTAGGAATAAGGGAGTCTAGGTTCGTAATTAACACTCATGAGACATGATTGAGTTGCTAACTTATAATAACGATGATCTCGTTACACGCTTAGCATGGAATTGGGTGAAAATCGAGGACGACGAAATTATTTCTAACTAAGCATTCACGTGTTCTTGTTCTATGATCCTAAAATTCACTTAATTGTGATGAAAACAATACATTATGTCTAAAATACGTGTAGTAGTTTATTTAAGTTTACGTCTTCAATAAATGTCACCTAAAAATGAATTTTGGAAGTGCTACGATACTTAATTCTAGCATTGCGTGGGGACACGGAAATGGTTTAGTATGGGGGAGTGATGAGACTGTAATTATACATAGTCTCATCGTCCAAATCGGGCTTAAAACGCTTAAAATATCATCAAAATACCCAAATATATGTTTCTTCATTGTGTATTTCAGGTACGGATATCGTGAATTCACCAAATGATTACAAAAATCAACAAAAACGAACACGGGAAACGAAGCCGCACAAAGAACCGGACCCAAATCATGATTTTCCTATCAAGTCCTTGATGTTTGAAGGATTGGCAAGATTGGTCCCTCAACTTTGGAAGACTTGTCAACTTAAACCCTTGTAAAACTCAAAATTACACATTGGGTCCCTTAATTGACAAGAGTGTACAAGTTTGGCCCTTGAAGAATGAAAAATATGCATAAAAAGCCCTTGGTTCATGTTTAAGAAAGTTTTTGTGGCCAATTTACAAAAACAAATAATTTCTTATAAAGGAAGTTCTGATTTTGGTTATTAAAACATGAAGTGAAGATAACTTGGAAGACCAAGGACCATTTGTGTCCAGACAGCCATTCCCCACACATCTCCAATCCACACACGCCACGTCACCCCACTTAAACTCTACACCAATCACCACCCTCCTTCACGCCACGTCACCTTTCCAACCAAAACTGATTTATTAATCAGTTATTTTTTTCCCTCTTAAACATGTTTTAAAAATTAACCATCCCCTAAACCAGATTAAAACTCATCTCCTCCCACATAAACCCTAAAACCCTAAATACTCTAAATCAAAGGAGTTTAGGGTAATATGCTCCAGAACCATGATTAACTTGCCCACAAACAAAACCCCACACCCAGAAACCTTTCACGTGACCCCTGGACCCCATACGGGACAACCCTTCCTCAACAAAAATGGCGTGTATCGAATCTTTTCAGCAAATCAACGGATATCAGCCATTCCTTGGCCCCAAAGGACTTATTTAACGCTTAAGATGCCTCCTTACAGCTGTAAATCCATCAAGTTCACATGAGGACACCTTGACCACGAATTTTGACTCAAGTGACCAAGGGCATATTTGGATTTTCATGTTTAGGGTTTTAGACATTCTAGGACCTTCTGTTCATTGTATAAATAGGGTGGCTTGTACCCTATTTTTCTCTTGTTCCGGTTTTTTCTTTGTAAACGTTTTTTATTAATGAATATTTCGAGGCCTTTTAAAATCCTTTGCAAGAAAATTCTGAGTTCCAAATTTAATTTCAGTTCTAGTTAATCAGTTATCTTTGTTTGCAAAGTAGTGTAAGTTTTTAAATACGGATTCAAGTGGTTGATTCATAAGTTTTCTTTTAAATCTGTTGTTCATATTCTGAAATCCACACACACATTAAAGTGAAAGTGGATTTGTGTGTGTGATTTCAGAGTTGTCTTAAAGGTTTTTATAGTTTCAAAGTTGATATTTCAAAAACCTGTTTTCTAAGATTTTCTCAAAATCTTTTATCTTTTTACACTTACTGTTTGATTAAGCTTATCCAGTAAGCCTGACAAGCTTTTTGGCATCAAGCTTATTCAACTTGAATTTGTTTTCTTTGGTCTTGTGGTGTTTGTGCAGGAACAAAACAAGCCCTCTCTTTCCATCCATTTCATTTATTTTGAATAATATTTAAGCCTAGGGTCCTTCTTGGATTCCTACAACAGGCCTCTCTAATGCATCTTAAGCTCCCAAAAGCTCAAAACAACTCCTTTGGAAGGTATCAGCATGTAACCAAGCGTGAACCCCATTGAGAATCTGTTTTTTTTTTAGTTTTATGAGAATTTTTTGGATTTTGTAGGAACCTGTTTATTTGTTGGCTTTATCTGTTTATTCATGTTCATTTATGCTTTGTATACATGTTAGAAGTAGAGTAAATCAGTTTGGTTTGAGTTTGAATGCATTTAGTTTGTTAAATCTTACATTCTGATATATATAGGGGTGTTCGGGATTATGGTTTAAGCTAAAATAAGTGATAGCTTTTGGTTTAAAATCCAATTAGACACACTATATTTATCAGTTATGGTTGTATCAGTCAAGTGTTTTCAGTTTTGATAGGCTTTAAAACATTTTGTATGTTTAAAACTAGCTAAAATCAGTTAGACCACACAACTGCTTGTTTTAGCAAAAATTTGACCACCAATTTCTATATGCTAGTATATCTGGGTAGTTATTAGGTTTAAGTCTTAGTTGGTTGTGATTTGTGAAGGAATTGACAAGATTTGGTGAGCTAAAATTCACCAAATTGCCAAGTAGATCAGCAATCATCACCCAGACCCCATTATCTGTGAACAATCATTGTATATGGCCATTTGTGTTTGATTCTTGAGTGCTAAGTGTTGTTTTTATATTTTTCCTGATTCCCCACAACCCAACTGGTTGTGGGGGTGCCAATGATTGCCATTGAATCCAAGTAATCAACAAGTTCTAAGCACTTAAGTGCCCATACCCTAATTTTTGTTCAGTCAGCGGGAACCAAGTTCCCACTACTAGTGGAAAAGTTTCCACTGCTAAGCTAGCAGACAAAACAAACCCCAGCTGTCACTTTCAGATTTGTACTTTTTTGTCTTTAGTGAACTTTTTAAGAGGTTTCAGCTGATTTTAATTTTCTTATTTTTGTTATTTTATTTCTGATTTTTCTATAAAGTTTATTTTTCTGTTACTATTCATTTACTATTTTTTAGATTAAATTGCATTTTAAATTAATTTTTAATTGACTGTTTTTGTCTTTTAGTGCAAAAATTTCATATTTTTTAGTTTTAAAAATTTTCTTAGATTAAGAAAAAGATTTTAAGATTTTTAGTTTCAAAGTATTTTACTTTTCACCTTTTAAGTAATTTTTTAGATTTAATTTTAGTTTAATTAGTTTTAAATTATTATCTATTTTGTATTTTAGTGTTAAAAAGTTTTGTTTTCAACTTTTTTCAATTTTCTACTGTTTATTAATAAAATTTAGGACTTTTCAAAAAGTAAGTTTAATTTTAGCATTATTTTAATATTTTTAATCACTATATTAGTTTAAAAATAGTTTTTAGTGTTTTAAAAATAGAAAAATAGTCTTTAAAATTTAGGAAAAATACTTTTTAGTCTTTAAATAATATAAGTGAGTTATTAGTTCATTAAAATAATATTTTGGGCTTTTTGTTAATTATATTTTGTTGGATCTACTAGATGTAGATCTCGCAGCCTGTCAGGAACGGTGAATGACTTCTGTAATCACAAGTCAATCCACAGAGAGACTCTATACACAATATGAATGCAGAATACAAATATAATAAAGAAGAACAGAATAACTATAAAGACTTGATCCTTTCTAAGGATTTCTAATCTTGATAATCACTAGAACTACGTTTGATGAAAGTGTATAACCCTTCTGCCTAAGGTTCATTTTATACTACAAGGAAACCCTAATACAGCATTAAACAAAATGTGTAAAACTGATATGCATATCCTTTCCTAACATATCTCATGCATATCCTAACAGAATAATAAACAAATAATAAAGTTTGACTTTGACCAGGACTAGGAGCACGACTTGCTCCTACTACTACTAGGACCAGGAGGAACTACATACCTCCTAGTCTACCTATTACATTTAACTATACCAATGGTCCTAACAATCCTCCCCTAAACTTGAATTTGACCTGTTGAGTTCAAGTTTCTTGGAAAACGTGCAAGAAAGCCCGAGGATTGAATCAGCAAAACTAAAAGCAACATCAGCAAGATAAGAGTCAGAAGAACCACCGCAACATGAAACACTAGAAGCTTCTTCAAAGCTTGGAACAAAACAGCATCGTGTTGAATCTTTTCAGCAACATGAGCAGATTTGATGAGCCTTTACCAAGTAGCTGCTCGCTCTTGGGCTAGCCAGTCATTCTGGTGGAATAAGCATCACCCTGGGAGACTAGAACCCAGCCCAACTCTTAGAACGTGAATCAATGGTGAGTGGGAGTACCCTGACGATATTAGGCAAACCATCACAGCCGTCAATGGATTTGATATGTCTTTACTAGAAGCCGTACCCCTCTGGACTCGCCAACTCTCAGCAATGAAGCATCGGTGAGTTGAAAACCCTATAGGTTTAAGCAAGCTATTACAGCTATCAACGGATTTGATAAAATCTTTACCAAGAGCCGTACCCCCTTGGATTAGCCACTTTTCAGTCGAGGACCATGGCAATTGAAAACCATCCAGTTATGGGTAACCTGGCAACCATCAACGGATTTGAGAATTGCACCAGGAGTCGTACCCTCAAGGTGAATCAACTCTTTCTTGTCGATTAGACATGGTGAGTTGAGGACCATTTGTTTTGAGGACCAAGTCCAACACCAGATGAAACCAGTAACCAACACAAGCACAATTCAGCAACCAGAACCCAAAGTTGATCAGCAAATGTTATTTTATTCACAAGTGTAAAATCCATGATGTGTTAAAGTATAAGCAGATATTATATAAAAAGTATTATTAATTTTTTTTTAACTATAAAGAATGAAAGGCACCAATCACTTTACATATTGGTAAAAAGAATGATAATATGAACAAATAAACAAAAAAACACAAAACATAAACACTTACAAACCAACCAAATCAAAGACCAGAAGCAGCCTTCTTATCTGCTTTCAAACGATCCTGGAGTCCTTCCACCAACGCAGTTGCCATAGAGGACTCATTCCCTAATGGAGCATTTGAAATTTGCAAGTGACTAGCCAACATAGCCTCCATTGAAGCAATCGTCAAAGGATAATCCACGTCTGTGAGCATGAAGACCATATGACCAGATTCCAACTCCAACATATGCACACCACATCCTGCATACAACTTCCATCGGTGAATAACCCATTGCATCTGATCCTTCCACACACCAGAAACAGGAGCATGAGGAGGTGCATCAAGCATCATCTTAAGATCAGCCCATACTCGCAGTCCAGGCCAGGAAGACACAACCATGGGATCAAAAGGCATGGCAGAATCCACAAACCCATATAAAGCCATAAGATCCTTACGATCAGCCCAAGACAAAATACCATGCAGACCCGAAGCTAACCGCACAGACCCATCACTAAGAGTAATTCGATGAGATACTAGACCAGGAAGAGTCGTGGAACGCTCAACCGTCCAACAAGTAATATGGCCATTTCCCAAAGGCAAATCAGAATCACTGTCAGAAGCGGCATCAATCAAATTCTCAGGATCACGCTTCTCATAAGGGACCGTCTTGCCACGTCTAACACGTCGAGCCGATTTCTGGCAAAGCGAACGTCGAGGTGTGGGATCACTAGGTGAGGGTTCAACCTTTACCTTTACCTCAGCAGCAGCAGTGGGAGCAGGAGAGTAGACTCAGTAGTTTGCCCACCCAAAGGATCAATAGGAGTTGCACTAGAAGAAGGAATAGGTTGAGGACCAGGAACTGGTGGTGATGGTGATGCCATATCAGGTGTAGCAGTTGTGTTGGTTGTGGTAGTAGGACCCGAAGTAGAACCCAAAGGAGCAACCAAAGAAGAAGTGGTGGTATCAACTCAAGTAGCAACAAAAACCGATGGAATAGCAGCAGAACCAGGAGTAGGATCAGATGTAGGACCAGTAGTAACAGCAGGTGAAGAAGTGGTCATCACACGAGGAGAAGGACGATAGATAAAGCGTTCCGGAATCGGTTGACTCTGATGCTTGACCATACGTTCATAAAGTGCCTTGAGCTCATCAAAATACAAAGCTCGAACCCTGTCCCACTTCCAACCAGCCTGGAAATAAGCAGCCGATTGATACTTCACATATCGCTGCATCTGCTTTCGCTCCTCAGTTCTTGATAAAGGTCTGTTTTTTTGCTTCTCACGAAGCTGTGCAGCAAGCGCCAACTGATGCTTGCGCATCAACACCATAGCTCTAGGAATACAATTATGCTCATCCACATCCGCACCCAAAAGATCAGTGAACTGGGCATAATCCCTGGTAAGAATAGTCAACACCTGCATCCAATCACTATCATTCCAATGCATTGCATCGTGCTGAACTTGTGCACGCCTCTGCTGTTAAAGCGCCTCCTCTGCAGCCCGATCAGCTTCATCAATCTTGGCTTGCATCCGTTGAGCAGCCTCCTCACCTAGCCTATCCTCCTCAAACTGTCTACGTGTACGCTTGCGAGGTGGTAAGGGAGCATCAGTCATTGGGGCCTTCCCCTTTGAATCATGGGATGGACCAGCATTGGAACCAGCAGCAGGACCAGAAGCACCAGTCATAGGAGTGGAAACACCAGCAGGAGAAGGAACACTAGAGGATGTCGGAGGAACCGGCAAATCATCATACAACTTATCAGCAAAGGCAGCCTTTGCCAACAATGTCAAACCATCCTCAACACGCTCCTCAACCTCCTCATCCGAATCAGAGTGGATCACATGCTTCTTACGGCGTCTTTGCTGAGTCTCCAAAGCTTTGATGCGATCAGCCAGAGGAAGAACAAACTCCCTAGTAAGTTTACGGTGTTGATTCAAATCAGCTTCCAAGGAAAGAATCCGCCCATGATACATGTGCATAAGATCAAGTAACGACATAAATGTAATAGGCTCCTCCGCCTGCCAACCAAGAGAACTTGGGTCAGGAAAGGCGTCAATGGAGCCTGAAGCAACAGATGGGTCAACATTAGGAGTACTAGCACCAAAAGGCTTATCAGAAGAGTGTGGAGCAGGACTAGGAGGTGGAGTCTCCACAAATGGAGACTTCTGTGGTACTGAAGAAGGACCAGCCTTGGAAGTGGATGGTCTCTCAACCACCACCTCCTCAACCAGCTCCTCCTCAGCCACATGAGAAGCACCACCAGTAGGAGCCTCCTCCTCCATAGGGTCATCATCAAGTTCAACAACATCAGGAGGACCCTGAGCCAGTCCCAACATGGCCTCAGTAAGGGGCATCCACTCCCCGGTAAACCCATGGACCATATTATAATACACTTTTGCAGTAAGCTTAGACGGCACATGCTCAGTCCTATCACGAGGAATGCAAACCAGTATTTGTTGTAAAAACCTAGGATACATAAGAAACTTCTTCCTAGAACCAGCATTAGATAGATTACTAACCATCCCCTCAAACAAATAACAAGAGAAATTAAAAACCCTACCCTGAGCTAAGCAAATGAGACCAGTAGCCAAAGGAGTAGGGAAAGCATCCCAAATCCCAGACTTGGGACTTAAACAATGAATCAGAAAATGCACCAAAAGCTTCCATTGGGGTGAAAACCTATTCTTCTGGAAGTTAAACTTCCCCCCATGATTGTACCCTATAGCAGCCATCCCCTCCAATACCTCCGAATTGGGGATGGACTCAACACCACCCTCATCTTAAAGATGAAGGGAAGATCGAATAGAAGCCTCAGACACCACGTATGAACGTCCATCTATGGTAGCATGGAGTTCACGTGGACGACCAACCACAACCACAAGACGAGCAGATGCCCAAAACTGACGAATAACACTATCATAAATAGTGGGACATACAGTAAACGCATACCTTAGGTTTGAAGCCTCAATAAAGTCCAGAATGTCAGTAAAATCATCACGATGTGGACCATCTCCTAGATAGGCAATCTTGTTGTGAGCAGGTTGGTATACCAGGGCAGCCATGGATCTTGATTTATAGAATGGAAGATGATTTTGGTTAGGGTTGAGAGAGTAGAATCGGTTTTTTGTGTGTTGTGAGTGGAATGAATGAGTCAAGGGGGTTTATTTGACCATAAATAAGGAAGGGAGTAACTGTTCATTGACTCCTATTAATGGGGGGTTGCCCATTCAAATTAGACAATTATTACATAGTAACCACTTGCCCCTTTTAACATAATTTCCAATTTCCAATTTACCAAAGTTAAATAAGAGTGTAAATACCAGAATTGGAAGCGTTGACTAAAAGTCAAAGCGCACAATGGTCAGTACTAGAAGCAAAATGTGGTCAACAAAAGTCAATATGAATGAACAGTGTCCCAGACCAGTACCATAAGCCAATCATCACTTGACAAAGAAGGATTTTGAACCACCAGAAGCCAACCAATTATGACTAGAAGCTAACCAATGAGGACCAGAAGCCAGTCATGAAAGAATATAACCACCAAAAGTGAGCAAAATCCTCCACCAGGAGTAACACACACCACCAGAACTAATGCAATAAGTTGTTAAAATCTACCAATCTGTTAGTCTAAGCAAAATAATATGTACACTAAGCCTCCCCTTAGGCTTAGCCTCCCCTCAATCCTAGACCTCAAGGATTGACCATCCCAATATGAACCACTAAGTGGTTGAACCGAGGACCATCAAATGCTTTTGTCAGCAAATCAGCAACATTATCATCCGTATGAACTTTAAGAACCTGTATCAACTTCTTCTCATTGGCGTCCCGTATAAAATGGTGCCTAATTTCAATATGCTTTGTTCGCTGATGAAAAACAGGATTCTTCACAATGCAGATAGTGCTTTGATTGTCAATAAAAATTTTGGTGTTCATAAAATTGAAACCATAATCCAACATATGATTTTGGATCCACAAAACCTGTCCACAACAACTAGCAGCAGCAACGTATTCAGCTTCTGTTGAAGAAGTAGCTACTATTGTCTGTTTCTTGCATTGCCATGAAATAAGTCGACGACCCAAAAATTGACAACCACCAG
Organism: Glebionis coronaria; assembly: GCA_025667525.1. Classification (NCBI taxonomy): domain Eukaryota; kingdom Viridiplantae; phylum Streptophyta; class Magnoliopsida; order Asterales; family Asteraceae; genus Glebionis; species Glebionis coronaria. Next base: position 235,300,243 of record CM046879.1, read on the forward strand.
TAGTAGACTTTTTGTCATTATTAGCACCTGCATAGTCACTATCACTATATGCTTCTAGAACAAAAGGTGATTCTCTAGGATACCATAAACCCAGTTTAGGTTGAGCCTTGATATACTTGAAAATCTTCTTCACTGCATTCAAGTTCGAAACTGTTGGAGTCACCTGGTGTCTAGAACAAGCACTTACTGCAAACATGATATCCGGACGTGATGCAGTTAAATACATGAGGGAGCCAATCATAGACCTGTACATGTGAACATTGACCGGGGGTCAGGCTCATTCTTGAGTTTGACTTTAGCAACTTCATAAGGTGTTGCTGCTGGTCTAAAAGGATCCATGTCAAACTTCTGAAGGATCTCATGAACATATTTATCTTGACTGATGAAGATCCCATCCGACTGTTGCTTGACTTGAAGACCAAGGAAGAAAGAAAGCTCTCCCATTGCACTCATCTGAAATTCTCCTTTCATCAAGTGTTCAAACTCATCACACCATTCCTTCCTAGTAGAACCAAAGATAATGTCGTCCACATAAACTTGAACAAGGATAATGTCCTTGGTATTCCTCCTAAGAAATAGTGTTTTGTCAATAGTACCTCTTCGATAGCCATTCTTTAACAAAAAAGTTGAAAGACGCTCATACCAAGCTCTAGGAGCCTGATGTAAACCATAAAGAGCCTTGACCACCTTGTAAACTTTCTTGGGATGAAGTGGATCTACAAAGCCCATAGGTTGAGTGACATACACCTCCTCATCACTTTTGCCATAGAGAAATGCACTCTTGACATCCAATTGAAACACCGTAAAGCCCACATAAGAAGCAAAAGCCAAAAACAGACAAATGGCCTCAATCCTTGCAACCGGAGCAAAAACTTCAGTGTAGTCAATGCCCTCAATTTGAGTGTGGCCCTGTGTAACAAGCCTAGCTTTATTCCTCACAACAATTCCCCGTGCATCCTTCTTGTTCTTGAGAATCCATTTGGTATTGATTGCTGTCTTTCCATCTGGTAAGTCAACCAGAACCCAAACATTCTGAAACAAGAATTGCTGCATTTCCTCCTGCATAGCCTCCACCGAACTTTGATCCTCAAGAGCATGAGAGACTGACCTAGGTTCCACCTGTGAAAGAAAACAAGCAAACAAAAAATGTCCGTATGATTATTACGCTTTTGATCTTCAATATAGCTCACAAGAGCATGATGATCAGACGAGGCCTTCTTCTGCATTCTGCGTGTTTTGACAGTAGAACCAGGATCTCCAATGATTTGGGTGGTAGGGTGATCTTTGTGTGATTGCAAGACTGGATTGGAAGCTACCTCCACTTCTGGTGCCAAGTTATTGAGATCACCAACAAAGTCAGCATCATATGAGGCAGTGTTGAAAATCCCATCTACTGGGTGTTTATGAATATCATCCAGTTTGGTAGAAGACTTCTTTTGATGGTTCCCCAAATCAGAAGGACTAGAGAAACGGGTATTGGAAGCAGACTCACTAGCTGGAGTACCAGTAGGTGAAAAGCTAGCACTAGGAGCAGAAGCTGGGGTACCATGAGTAGCTTTGTCAGTAGGCGTATTCAAGGGAAACTCAAAACCACCTTGAGCAGCTGCTGTAGTAGCTTCTTGTTGTTGTTTGAGTAGTGTGTCAAGAGCTACTTGGGAATCCAGTACATCCAATGGAGTTGCATCACTAGGAGGAGTAGGAGAGACTGTGGTGGAGTAGGACGGAACCACAAAAATGTCATCCTCGTCATCTGAATCAGAAAGACTAAAAGGAACACCAGTACTAGAAGTTGCAAACACTTGTGAACCTGCATCATGGTTAGTTTTGAAACGAAAATATCCTAACGAATCACTAAGATAATCTAGATCAAAATACCATTCAAGACCCTTGCCTTGGATGTTTGAATTCTCTTCAAAATACCTGAGATTTATAGTTTCAATGATACGCTTGGCTTGAAGATTGTAGACACGATAAGCCCGAGAGTGAGCTGAATATCCCACAATGTATCCTTCATCTGCCTTGCCATCAAACTTCCCCAAATAGTCACTAGTATTCAGAATGGTTACTGGACACCCAAAAGGCTTCAAATGAGCAATATATGGAACTTTGCCCGTTAGAAGCTCATTAGGAGTCTTCTTGTGAGGATTGGTAATAGAAAACCTATTCAAAACATAACTTGCAGTATTAACAGCTTCTGTCCAGAACATGGTTGGAAGCTTGGAATCGGTAAGCATTGTTCTTGCTGCTTCTATTAGTGTCCTGTTCTTTCTTTCTGCCACGCCATTCTGCTGAGGAGTCCTTGCTGCACTATAATCTCTTTTGATGCCCTTAGCATTACAAAGTGCTATGAGGTCTTTATTTTTGAACTCGGTTCCATTGTCGCAACGAATACCTTTAACCTTCTTGGTCAACTGGTTCTCTATAAGGGTAAGAAAATCTCTAAGAATGGAGTAGGTCTCACTCTTGGCAGCCATGAAGAACACCCACCTAAACCTGCTATATCCATCAGTTACCACCAGACAGAATTGTTTATGGTCAATGCTTCTAATGGAAGTAGGACCAAATAAATCCATGTGTAGTAGCTTCAATGGTTCAGTAATAAGACTAAGAGCAGTAATGGCCTTGAAGGATGCTTTGTGCTGTTTGCCTTTGCTGCAAGCAATACAATTTATATCATTTCTAAACGACTTGGGAGGTAAACCAGAGACCAGATTCAGATTTGAAAGTTTGTGAATGGTCTTGAAGTTCACATGACCCATCCTTCTGTGCCATTGAGTGGCTTCATCTTCTAAGGCTTTAGCAACCAGACATGCTAGTTGACCAGTAGGGTTGACTTCATTCAGCTTGATGCTATATAGATTGTGTCTTCTAGGGATTCTGAGCAGAACCTGTGAGTCATCCGGAAGCTGAAAGTCTTTGGAGAGCACAAGTGCATCAGTATCCGTGAAGAGAACAAACTGCTTCTTGTCACAAATCTGAGAGACAGAAATCAAGTTGAAGTGTTGAAGTGCTTCCACATAGTAGACCTGCTCAAAATATAGATTAGGCGTCTTAATCGTTCCTTTGCCAGTGATCCTGCCTTCACCTCCACCAAAATAGACCTTGTCGCCTTGAAACGGTACAAAGTTAGAGATAAGACTTTTATTTCCTGTCATGCTCCTGGAGCAACCACTATCAACAATGCCTAAACTAGGATCTTGGTAAAGAGTAACCTACAACAACAAAATAATAAAAATTCAAAAGTTAGTGTCTTAAGGGGACCCAAACCGTTTCAGGTTTGAGCCTGCCTTGTGGATCTTTAGTAGAGAGCCAAGAAGATTGATGAGATCCATCGTTGTTCCTTTGTTGCCTATGCATCATATGGGTACAATTGTTTAACCAAGAACAACCTGCTGAGAGCTTAACAGCAGTTCCCAAACTTCCCAAACCAAAATATGTGTGGTCAAAATTATGTGGATAAATTGGATCAAAATTTTGAAAATAATTACTGGTGGTTTGTAATCCAATGTTTCTCCAATGATCAGAAGCTAAAGGAGAGGACCTTCTAGAAGAAGAAAACGATTGAGCACTAGGATTGAGTCTTCTAGAAGTATATGGGGCAGCTCCTGGTGGACCAGGAGCAGGAAATGCATGATTAACAGAAGCATGTGTGTCATAAAAATCACAATCTTTAATTAAATGAAATGCACTTCCACAAACAAAACATGTTTTTTAACTGACCTTTTATTAGAATGATATTGTTTCATACTGCCAACACTATTACACAAAATTCTTGGAGAAACATTCTTCCTAGGACTCAATAAACTAGGACTAGACACACTTGACTTAACAGCAACTCTTTCTTCACACATCCTAGCACCAGTAGCAGCATGATCATTCAACTTGGAACTTGTAGGTCTTGACTCTTCACTTGAACCACTTGATGTAGAGTCACTGGCTTTGTCACTGAAAGTACACGAGACAAAGTCATTAAAATTAGTAGAACTTTTTGGGGACTCATGCATCTGTGATCCATCCAAGTCATTATGCCATGAAGTGGGCATAAAAGTTCCAGTAAGAGGGGGAGGGACAGCATGCATTTCTGCTGCTGGTTTAAACTTATTGTAACTAGGTTTTCCCTCTTCCTCTTTGTCGGCATCAAAGACACTCGAAAAAGATAAATCAAACACATCTTCTGAATCAATATATTTTTCAAATCCTAACCCTCTTTTAGTTCTACCAGACATGGTACTATCAATTAATTTTGAAAGATTTTTAGGTTCCTTTTGCCATTTTTCAAATCTTAACATTGTAGCATCTAATTATTCTTGGATCTCTTGTTTTTCTTTGATACTGGCATCTCTTACTTTTTTTGTATATTTAAGCATATTAGTTGTGTTTTCTAAATCGATGCTTAGTATCTGGATTTTATCCTCATACTCACGTTGAGTATTTTGTAGCCACCTCTTTTGTTGTTCCAATGTGTTTAAAGAAGCCTTATAGGCTTGAACCTCTAAAAAGTACTTATCATTTTGATCATTTACTTCATTAAATTGGGACAACAATTCTGAGTATTTATCATGACAACCAAGAGGACAATGTTGTACCTGAGGTGAGATGCCCATAAGAGCAAACTCGTATGCTTCTTCTGCATCAGAGAGATTCCCAGCAATCATTACAAACACGTCAGTCGAGGATTCAGCTGATTCCAGAGTGGAAGCCTGATGATCATTCCAGTTGACCATATAGTCAACAGATACCAATGTCTTCTTGTCATCTTTTATCTCCTGAACCTTAAAGGCTGAGTACCTGCTCTTCTCCTGGTCATTCTTGCTAGGGCATTCCCTTGCAAAGTGACCTTGTTGCTGGCAGTTGTAGCAGCGAACCTTGCTACTGTCGAATCTTGCTGGCTCCCGTGGGTTGTAATTGAATTTTCGACCTGCTTTCTTCTCAAACTTGTGAACCCTTAGGGTGAGCATGGCCATCTGCCATTTAAGATCCATTTCATCCAGGTCAAGTTTATCGACCTGTTTGAAGTCATCAAAAGCAAGTTGTTGTTGAGCATCAACATCAGCCACAAACGAATGAAGAACAGCTTCTACCATACTACCAGACTTGGCAGTAGGATCAGGAGCAGAAGTATGCTGAAAAGTATGTTGAGAAGACACAATATTACTTGGGCTACTGGCATATGACATGGGACTGGATGCCATAGAACTCAAAAGGCAGAATTAGCAGGAGTAGGAAAAGAGTCACTTGAATATCCTCTCACATGAGGTTTAAAAGTTCTGAGCTTATGAAATAAATCATCAAAGTTGAGATAGTCAAGCCCACCTTTGGCTTTGAGAGAGATCACCACCTGATTCCATGAGTAGGGTAAGGCTTTAAGAAACAATATCACCATCGTCAGGCTTTGAACGAAGTTGATTCAATTGGCTCAATATCTTCTGAAACCTGTCATACCCTTGATGTAAACCTTCAGTTTCTGAGATTTTGAATTCTGTGAATTCATCTCTCATCATGGATCTTCGCATTTTCTTGGACTCCTCATTCCCACCAAACCTTGCTTTAATACCATTCCAGATTTCTCTGGCATCATCCAAATGGTAGAAGTCACCAATGTGATCATCAGGAAGAGATTGAAGTAAAATTTTTTTTCCTTTGACCTCCTTCTGAAGAGCTATGATTTCTTCATGAGATTTAGGGTCAAGAAGAGTAATATTACCATTCTTGTCTCTTCCAGTTAGCTTCCTGCTGTTCCCATTCAGAATAATCTTCCAAAGGTCTTGATCAGTATTGGTGATCCACCATTCCATCTTCATTGCCCAACTATCATATTCATCCTTTTTCAGAAGAGGGAATTTACCATTCGTGTTTGAAACCGTAGCAACGATCTGCTGAGGTTGCACAATTTTAGGAGTGTTGTCTTCTCCTGTTTTAGTAGAAGTTGAGGCAGACATGATAATAAAAATGTCAGAAATAAGAAAACTTGATTCTTCTTGTATAGAGACCCTCCCAGGCTCTGATACAACTTGTTGGATCTACTAGATGTAGATCTTGCAGCATGTCAGGAACGGTGAATGACTTCTATAATCACAAGTCAATCCACAGAGAGACTCTATACACAATATGAATGCAGAATACAAATATAATAAAGAAGAACAGAATAACTATAAAGACTTGATCCTTTCTAAGGATTTCTAATCTTGATAATCCTAGAACTACGTTTGATGAAGGTGTGTATAACCCTTCTGCCTAAGGTTCCTTTTATACTACAAGGAAACCCTAATACAGCATTAAACAAAACGTGTAAAACTGATATGCATATCCTTTCCTAACATATCTCATGCATATCCTAACAGAATAATAAACAAATAATAAAGTTTGACTTTGACCAGGACTAGGAGCACGACTTGCTCCTACTACTACTAGGACTAGGAGGAACTACTTACCTCCTAGTCTACCTATTACATTTAACTATACCAATGGTCCTAACATATTTAATTTTAGGGCTTTAATTAGCATTTAAAAATTGAATATATAATTATTAAAAGGTTTTAAAATATATTTATTGGTTTTTTATTCTTACTTATATTATTTTAGACTTAGTTTTAATTTTTTATTAATTTTTAGGTTTAATTTTTAATTTTGTCGCGTTTTACGTATTTACGTTCGCGTTTGACGTCAATTCGTCGTAGTTTAATCGTAGTTGTAGCTCGTCTTTAATTTTTCTCTTTTTACCAAAAAACGACACTAATCCAAACTTTGATTTTATATAATTGGCACACTTAATTCACACACCTCCTTCGAGAACGAACCCGCATTTATTTGACTTGTCGGTTTTCCTAAATCATCGAGTTTAATACTTGCCCATTATACGTTGTTTTCCTAAACACGTATTTTTACCACGATAAGTATTAAGTACGTGATAGTACACGATAATTATTAAAAATAATTATTACAATCACGAACATAAAATCATGAACATGAAATCACGAACATATAATTATGTACTTACGTATATTATTAATACGATGAATATCGTTACGTACAAGTATTTATTATAACATGAATATTTAATAATAACGTAACACGTAAACACGAGCATACGAACACGTAATATTTTAAACAAGGGAAAACTTCGGGTTTCCCTTGTTGGCCCTACAAGCCGCGACAACCAAAGAAGGAAAGGGCCAAGCCCATGTTTAGTTTAATAACAAAAGGGGAAACAATGCATTCACAGAGTTTTCACAAAAATATTAAAAACCCTTGTGGAAACCTTGATTTCCTCGAATCTTTTAGCTGCTAGGCATAACCATTGTTCATGTGATCATACAATCACAGCGGAATAGAACAAAAATTAGGAAACAAGATGTTTAGACACAAAACACATGAATTAAACAATTGGATTGCTAATTATATTAATAATCAACAATCACTAGGTGTGTATACATTGAATCCCACACCTAGTCGACACAAGCTTTAGGTTTACATTGTGAATGAAAGTTATGAAAAACCTGATAACCCTTGGTTCCTTTTATAGTGTAAGGATTAGGGTTTTACAAGAGATAACTATGAATAAGCATGAATATCTTCTATTTAAATAACTAATACAGAATATTAATAAATAATATTCTGAATACTTATCCTAAATAGATATTTCCAACAGCGTTTGACTTCTGTCAACGCCTAATTTACACTTGTCAACGCTTAGGCACAATGTGTCAACGTTGAACAAATGCCTTCATGTTTTCTTCGTTTTGAGTTTCTGCCACATCAACTTTTTGACCCAACAATCTTCCCCTAGTTGATGTCGGCAAAACTCTTTGTGTATCTCTTGTAAGTTGTACATCATCTTCAAATTGCTTCACCTCAAGTGTAGCATGCATGTCTTCCCCTTTTTGTCACATCAATAGAGAAGGAAATAATGTATGCAATCGAAGATTCTCCATATGTAGGCTCTATGTAATGATTTTGAAGAAAAATAATTATAATATTCTTGATGTAGAAGTAGAATAACCCAACCTTATGTTCCATATCTTGTACTATCCACGTGATAAAGAACTTATACCATTGGTGAAGTATAAGTAGACCTCGATCACTTGTCAACATTCTCATCCTTTGTGAGACACTAAGCACGATAATGTAACTCCTTCAAGTGTTATGACAAGTCTTCATCACCAACCATTAAAAGCACAAACAAGTTATCTTAAAAGTCAATGACTGGGAGTGCACAACTTTAAGATATGATAGAACATAAACTCACGAAAATCTTCTTTGAACATCAAACTTACCATAAGAATTCTTCCCCTAAAGCTAACACCTCTTCATGACGAGTTAATATCTTCATATGTAAAAGCTGTAACTGAATTACTCTTTCACAAGGCTATCCCGATTACATAATCTAATATCAATCAAAGTCTTCATGAATTGTTGCTAACTTACTTAAAAATCATTAATCCCTTTTAAAAATATCCAAGCCATAAATATCAACTTGATATTCTGTATAAAAACAGAGATCCCATGTATTTTCGTGTGTAAATACCTCTTTTTATGTGCCAAAATCATATCAATTTTTCAAACAGTAGCTATTCCTTTTGTTGTCCAATATCTTCCTTTGTCCAAGATATCAACAATGTATGTTGTCCAATATCGGACAAAACTTGTCAGCGTTTGAAAATGTATGTATCGTACAACAAGTGTAAACGCCTCCTGTCAGCGTCAACTTTATTCCTGTCAACGCCAACTTTAAACGTGTCAACGCCTGGACATCAGCGTCTCATCCATGCCTTGTCAGCGTTACACCAATATCTATCAGCGTCACACCAACGTCTATCAGCGTCTAAATAACATACATCAGCGGCTAATTGATCTAGGGTTTTATAAACCCTAAATCATTATTTTATGTGAAAACCATAAACTGCAGCGAACTTTGACATCGAATATCTTCTTCATGAAAGCTCAGATCGAAGATCCCTTTGGTGAGATCCTAGACGCAAGTGCCAAGAACCTACAGCGCGAATTTCACAACGATCCAACGGTTAACGAAGGAGAAATCACGTTTTTACTATTACTGTTCACAGAAAACAACATATGTCCACTACTGACTTCGATGCTTAATAACTTTTTCTTGGGGATAGATCTAAAGAATCCCTCTGGTGGATATCTATATATATGTGTGTAGAACACATATATAAGATTTCGTGGCGATCCAACGGTCCAATAAAAAGTTATGACCTTTTGAATATTGTTGCGCACACAAAATCGCCCAGAAAAACCCTAGACGGATTTTTCTTTTCTTCTCATTACACGAACACCTTGTTGGTCCTAGCATCACGAGCGATGAGGCTCTGATACCAACTGTGGAAACCTTGATTTCCTCGAATCCTTTAGCTGCTAGGCATAACCATTGTTCATGTGATCATACAATCACAGTGGAATAGAACAACAATTAGGAAACAAGATGTTTAGGCACAAAACACATGAATTAAACAATTGGATTGCTAATTATATTAATAATCAACAATCACGAGGTGTGTATACATTGAATCCCACACCTAGTCGACACACGCTTTTGGTTTACATTGTGAATGAAAGTTATGAAAAACCTAATAACCCTTGGTTCCTTTTATAGTGTAAGGATTAGGGTTTTACAAGAGATAACTATGAATAAGCATGAATGTTGTCCCATATTATTATGATGATTAATGATAGAAAATAGATGAAAAGAGATGGATTCCTAGAGAGAAAGTAGTGAGAGAAAGTAGAGAGAGAGATGATTAACTTGGTGAATATTAGATTAGAATAATGAGAGTACTAATGATCATCCACCCTTCCTAACATGCTAGGAAGGGCCTTATGGTCGGGCTTACATGTAACCATAATGGGCTATATTGTTTGGACTGGGCTTGTCTTTTGGGTTTTAAGTAGCTTAAATCCAAGCCCGTGAACCACGACTACTTAACTATCTATTACAACGTTCTAATAAATATTACAATAGAAACCTATGACCGAACATTCTTGTTTGACTCAATATTCTGAGGCTAACAATCTCCCCCACTGTGAGGTCATTCCTCTTCGATATTTGGAGTCCAATGGAGATTTATGAATTTCGTCATAAATGAGTCTTGAACATGTAATAGTAGTGTTGTTCCTTCATGCTGTGATCTTTGAGCCTTTGTCATTGTCTTTCGACTTAGTCTTTTATCTTGAGATCTTCAAATCATTCTTGACTTGTCTTTGCCATCTTGTGATCTTGTGTCTTTATCCACATGCTCACACTATTAATTATTGAATAAGTCTTTGGGCATGAATATGTGGTTTTGAATCTTTTACTTTGCTGAGTACACCGTGACGCCACCTTCTCGAGACAAAACATAGACACGGACTGAATGGCTTTGACATTCGTCCTAAATCGGTATCGTTTTACCTCCGGTCGGTGAAGATCGTTATACGATATTAAATACCGTACATGTGATTAGGTAGATTCAATTAAGAATCTCCTTGGCAGGGTTTCGCGGCTGTACTAGCCGTTCTCTTTACTCGACCGTCTCAAAGCAAGACTACGAACATAAAGAGTGAATCAATTGGATAAATATCCGCTTGATTAAAGTCGTCAATTCAAAATTCTGGGAACAAGTTTGATTCATTAAGAATCTTACCATTGTTTCTTTTCAGTTGACACAAGTTTGATTCATAAGAATCTCACAAGTCACCTACCGTAGCGCTGTTTGATGTTGACGCTAGAAGGATTTCCATTCGTCACTGTGAATATTAATGAATATCACTCTGAATGTTGTGGAAAGACCATAAAGATATTGCGTAGAAACCTGAAATGAGTTTCAATCAATTCAGAATCAAACCACTGTTGCTTTTCAGTTTTACATATGTTCAATTCATAAAGAATCTTACACATGACCTACCGCATTGCTGTTTGATGTTAACACTGGAAGGATTTCCACTTATCATTGTGAATACTAAGTAGTTTCACTCTGAGTGTTCTAGCAATATCACAAGGATATAGCGTAGGACTCTCTTTATCTTCATCCGTGTGTCCTAACGAGATTTTATTGATTTCTTGGCTCTAGACTCGATTTGTGCACTTTTAGTAGTCGGAGGCTGGAGCAAATGCCACCTATTCAATATCAACTATCTCGGAGTGAGAAAGTCAATAGAATTCGTTTTGATCTCTGTGACAATAAAACAAACTTCTTTTGGGAGAAGCCTGAGTAGCTAGGAAAAGGTTGTGCATCACATCACTGGGTCCATGATGAGTTGTCTTCATGATGTGTTGACCCGGTTTCTGCCTAACTTGTATGAAGGGCTTCTTTCTTTAGACCCTTTATCATTATATTTCTTTTTCATTCTTCAACCCCTTCAATGCTTACCAAGACATCATTAATAGCACCTTGTTGTGATTGTTCTAGTGCTATCATCAGTACTTAGTCGGCATTCAGCTACGTTCACATTCTACTCCATCTTTCCTAAGGACTTATAATAATCTAATGGATTGTCCCTGGAAAGATCCCCCCGGTTCTAGTTGGATCATAGGACTTAAACCTAACCACCCTTTTGACACCAATGACGTCGTGAATTAAAGAGGTTGTGGGTAATTTATCGATACCATGAGTGCTTGAGTCTTTAGATCACTTTTAATCACATTTTCTCCCCTATATCTAATATATAAAATTGTTTGATATTTGAGATACCAAATTTGATTAAAATATATTTTGAAAAATAGTCTTGAAAATCTTCGGGAGAAAAATGTGTCAAACTTAGCATGAATTTTGGAAAGCTCCCCCTCAAAAATTGATCCAATGGAATTGTCATTATGAGGATATGATCCACATTAAAATTTTGAGGATAGGAGTTGTTGAACACACAATTTTTGAAAGATTTTGAATATCATTGAGAAATTCTTGAAAAAAATTGTGTTCAACGCTTTTTGAAAAATCAATTCTTTTTGGCGAAAATGTTTTTCTAAAGCATAAACTTGAGTTCATAGACTTTGAATGTCTTGACGAATCCACTCAAGTGTAAGAAGATATAACTTCTTTTGCTAAGGGTAAGAGCACGAAATCGTACACTCCCCCGTGAATATAGTTCTGGGTTGCAATCTGAAAGTGATTACAAGGCATTGTGTTGAGCTCAAAACGTTGAATGTTTTGTGACAAGCTCAACCCAAGATAGATTGCTCTACCCGTTGTTGGAAATATTGTCCAAAAATAGACAATTTACTTTAGAAAAAAATATAAATGACATGTTTTGAAAAATATTTACAACTTTCATTCGAGTTTATGTACACACCCGTGTCGTTATCGAGCGACATTTCTAGGTACGTCCATATTATCGATACTAAAAGACCTGTCGAGAAGAATATTTTTGGATTATCAAAGATTTTTTAATTTTGTATTTTGCTTTTTCATTAATATTTACAAGTAGATGTTTGATAGATGAATCAAGCAGGCTTCTTTGCCAGAACCTCCAGTTCTGCTGGAGTCAAACATCTCATACCAATTTGCCTAACTAGATACGCACACCTCTCTTTCGAAAGAGCTTTTGTAAACAAGTCAGCTAATTGGTAATCAGTTCCAACAAAGTATAATTCAACAATACCCTTTTCAACTTGTTCCTTAATGAAGTGGTATGTGACATCGATGTGCTTCTTGTGGGAATGCTGTACCGGATTACAGGAGATGGCTATGGTGGACTTTGAGTCACAGTACATAGGTACTTTATCAAAGTGGAAGCCATAATCCGTGAGTTGTGTTCTCATCCAAAGGACTTGAGCACAACACGCAGATAGAGACATATACTTCGCTTCGGCGGATGACAATGATGTGCAATCCTGCTTCTTGGAAGACCATCCCACAAGCTTATCTTGACCTAGAAATTGTGCACCACCAGAAGTACTTTTACGTGTATCAAGACACCCTGCATGATCAGAATCTGAATAGGCTATTAGAAAGAAACCGGTTTCCCTCAGATACCAGAGTCCCATGTGAATGGTATTCTTAAGGTACCGAAAGATCCGTTTAACCTCCTTGAGGTGCTTTTTAGTGGTTCTTGCTTGATATCGTGCACAATAACATGTAGCATGATGAATATCAGGTCTGCTTGCTGTCAAGTACATGAGGGACCTGATCATGGAACGATATCTCGTTTGATCTATGGGTAAACCCTCCAAATCAGCATCTAGGGATGTGGTTGATAATGGTGTCCCAACGGGGTCACATGATGTCATACCATGCTTTTTGATTATCTCTTGACAATACTTAGGTTGGTTAATGAAGATACCACTTGGGGATTGGTGAACTTGAATTCCTAGAAAGAATTTTAGTTCACCCATCATAGACATTTCAAATCTGCTGTGCATAACTTTTTCAAACCATTTTGAATGTTTTGGGTTTGTAGACCCGAAAATAATATCATCAACATAAATCTGCACAAGGATAATGTCCTCCCCATATTTGTAAGTGAACAAAGTTAGATCAATGGAACCTTTTCAGAAACCTTTGGAGACCAGAAATTTCGAGAGCTTGTCGTACCACGCCCTTGGAGCTTGCTTGAGTCCATAAAGTGCTTTGTGGAGACGATACACCTTGTCAGGAAAATGAGGATTGACGAATCCTTCTGGCTGTGTGACATAGACTTCTTCCTTCAAAGGACCGTTAAGAAACGTCGTCTTTACGTCCATTTGATAGACAATGAATCCCTTATGTGCAGCATAAGCAAGAAAAATCCTTACCGCTTCCATTCGAGCTACTCGTGCAAATGATTCTTCAAAATCAATACCCTCTTTTTGTCCATACCCTTTTGCCACTAGCCTAGATTTATTCTTGATGATCCTGTTCTCTTCATCCATCTTGTTTTTCCAGATCCATCGAAGATTTAATGGTATTACATCGTATGGTCTGTCAACAAGTTCCAAGACTTTAAGTCTTTCAAATTGTTGAAGTTTATCTGTCATTGATTCAATCCAAGCGTGATCAGCCATGCCTTCTTTGATGTTTTTCGGTTCATCTGAACTCACGGCGAGTGCGAACATACAAACATCGCCATCGATGTTAAGCTGTCGCCTTGTGCGAACGGGCTGTGAAGGGTTTCCAATTACATGAACCAAAGTATGATCTCGGGTCCAATGATGTGTTTAAGGATGTCGTTGATAGAAGGTATGCATATTTGACGGATCAACATGGCGAGTAGAAGACACTCTAGATTCGTGTACCGGTGTACCGAATGGGTTGATAAATTCGTCTTTGTCAGATAATGTAGTATCTGCTTGATTTGTTTTCTCTGGAGCAATGACAGTAGTTGTGGATGTTATAGGAGCGATTGTTGATGTGATATTCCGAGGAGATAAATTTGCAGCAACCCGTGTTGAAGTAGGTGAAGTTGTATCCTTTTGTTGACGATGATCGGTATCATCATTCTTATCATTAGTGACAGCGGAAGAATTCGATACAACTTGTTTCTCCCCTGTGAAATATTCATCATACATTGGTCCATATAGCATTTCCAACTCTTCAATTGTCGTGTCGAGTGTCATATCAGCTCTAGGAACATTTTCTGGAACCAACGTTGAACTTGAAGGTTCATTGTTGTGGTCTTGAGTTCCGAGTTTCGTACGGTTCTGAATGAAAGTCATTTGTCGTTGTGGATCGGGACTTAAACTTTTTTGTTCAAGTGCCATTTCTTGTAATTCATCAAATCAAATGTGAATGGTCTCTACAATTAATTTTGTTCTCTTGTTGTATACTCTATATCCCTTAGATTGAGTTGCATATCCCACAAGAATACATGCATCGCCTTTTTCTTTCATCTTATCCAAATTTTCACCATCTCGAATAATGTAACAAGTACATCCAATAACCTGAAGGTGTTTGAGTGAAGGTTTTTGATCACGAATTATGTGATATGGTGTCTTTTCGTGTCTTGGGATAATTAAGGAGCGGTTTTGTGTGTAGCATGCGGTTGACATGGCTTCGGCCCAAAAGTATAGTGGAAGTTTTGAAGCGAATAATAATGTTCGAGCAGCCTCAACTAAAGTACGGTTTCGTCTTTCAACAACTCCGTTTTGTTCGGGTGTTCGAGCAATAGATGTTTCATGTTCAATCCCTTCGGCTTCAAAATAACTTCTCAGATTTGAATTCAAAAATTATGTACCTCTATCAGTACGAACCACTTTAACTTGAGCTTGAAGAACACGTTGTATCAGTTTAATAAAACTGATGAGAACTTCGGGTGTTTCATCCTTGGACCTCAAGAAGTGAGTCCATGTGTACCTTGAGTAATCATCGACAATTACCAGAATATATTTCTTTCCATTGATACTCTGAACACGCATGGGACCACACATATCCATATGAAGAAGATCTAACCGTCCTTTTGAGCTTGGTGTAGTCTTTGTTTTGAAGCTACTTCTTTTAGCTTTACAAAGTTCACAAGAAGAACAAATATGATCTTTGATGAATTTCAAACTTGGAAGGCCTCTCACAATATCTTTCTTGGAAAGCAAGTTAATGGTATCAAAGTTGAGTTGAGAAAGACGTTGAAGCCATAACCATGCCTGAGTCGTTGAAGCTTTAGCCATGAAGCAAATTGGAGTTGATGAAGTTGTGTCTCGTAGTGAGATTGTGTAAAGATCAGTACCCCGTGTACCGGTAAGTAAGTCATTCCCATCATAATCACGAACAAAACGTGTCTTCTTTCTGAAAGAAACCTCCAAATCTGCATCAAAGAATTGACCAACCGAGAAAAGATTGTGATTGAGCCCTTCGACGCAGTATACCCTTTTAATCGTGATATTCCCTTGAACCAAATTTCCATATCTTAGGATCGTGCAAATTGATCATTTACGAATCGGACCGTACCCACGAACTTCTCCACCAAGTTAATTAGAAACTTGAGATTCCTCATCATGTGCTTCGTGCATCCGGAGTCCGTATGAAGAGAATTATTTGTATCACCTGCAGAAGAGTTAGAACACGATGGAGCATTTACTAAATTGGATACCACAGTAGTTGTGATAGTAGAATCATTAGTGTCCTTATCAACATATAAAGGCAAATTAACACTCGTTTTCACATTTTATGTCCTAGCTTTCGGCATCCATTTATATCCTGGAGGACATTGATTAGCAAACAACCATTTCCAAGACTTGCTAGCAGACTCATATAATTCCTCAAAATTTGCTTCTAGGGTTCTCAGTGGTGGAGTCTGATGCATTACTTTTGTTAGTGGGGGTAGCACCAGAGTGGTTCTTTTTGTGTTTGGGTTTACTAGCTCTAATAGGAATCACAACTTGCTTCTTAGTTCTAGTATATACACATTTACTTTATTCATAGCACACATAGAATGATTAGCATTAGCACACTTTCCACATTTGACACAAACAAATTTCACATTCATAGCATTCAAATTAGTCACATCGTTCAAATCGTCATTACATGCGATTACAAACTTTTATTCTTGAAAACATTCAAATTCCTAGGGTGTTCTTCTACTTCCTTCATCTTTCCTTGATTCTTGTGTTTCCAAACCTTATCATTCACTTGAGTGCTCTTAAGCTGAGGCCGGATAACACTAGTAGTGGAGACTATTCCTGTAGTAGAAAACACACGAATATTAGTGTTTCTAGAAGTCTGAGGCGATTGAGTAATTTTGTTTGTGGGCTTAGTGGTCATTCTATACATCCCTGGTTTAATCCCATTATTGTGCTTAACGCTTGGTGCTATAGTATTCCTTATGGGTTGATGTTGTGGTAACCGTTCCTTTCCATCCATCTTGGGGGCAAACACAGGTTTTGCAAATGAGGAATTTGATAAAGCAGACGGTTTTCCCAAGATAGAGGATCTATTTGCTTTAGAGGCATTGGGTTGTCTAACAACAGGATTCTTAATGCTAGGTTCCACAACTTCCCACCCATTTTAGCAACGAGTTTCTGCAACTCTGCTATCGCTTTGTCCCTGTCTTGTAACTGAGCTTTCAACCCTTTAATTTCCAAATTCTGTTCATTCATTTCTCGAAATGTTTTGGAAAGTTTTTCTTGCAAGTTATTATCATGCGGAAAATTACCAACATCTTTTTGCAAAGCAAGTTCAAGAGAATGACAATGTTTTTGAAGGAAATCAGTTTTGTGTTGAAGTAACTCAAAATCCTTTTTATCAACATTTTCTTTACGTTTCAAAAGCTCAATTTCAAGACGCTCACATTCTTTGATCTTATCAAGATATTTGCATGTAACATCAGAATATTCATCAATATCAGCACAAGATGTAAAATAAGCACACATAACATCTTTAGAAACGCATTCTTGCAAGAGTAAATCATATTCATCTGAAAAATCAGACTTCTCCATTTGAAGATCATCAATGTGTTTCTCAAGAGATTCAACATACTTTAAATCATCATACATTTCAGTCCGAATGAACTCCTCAAACTGAAGAACAGTTTCTTTAATTAATGTCGTATTTCGGATTAATAGTTCTTTCACAAGTAAGGTAATATCTTTAGGAATCGGGCGTTGCCACTCAGCATTTTCACGTTTTGCCCAATCTCTTTCAACAATAGATTTAACATTATCTATGTGGTGTTTAAGAATACCTAATGTTTTCCTACTATTGCTTTTAGATTCATCTAGAGGGAGGTAGTTAATGTATTTGTAAACATTAGATTTCTTAGGGGTAAATGCTTTCTTCTATTGAATTCTCTTTTGTTGACATTCTAAAAACACTTCCTCACGAGTTTTCTGAGTTTGTTTGTTGAAAAAGCCATAAAGACTATTCATATAAGCATAATTATATGGTTTCACAAACTCCTTGTTGACAAGTGGTCGACTATCATCATTCCAAAGGGCAGTCTCTTCACTATCGGCACTAACAAGCATGCAATCAAGATCGGTCCTTTCAGTCTCATCAAGATAAAGACACGGGTTCGCAGCTTGAGCTTTGGCAAGGTACTCAGGACTTGCAAAGCTAGCTTGACCCTTAAACATCGACGGGGTGCTAGCATTCTTACGGTTTGAATAGAATCATGCGTTTTATAAACAACTTTCTTCAAAAATTCGACTTGTTCTTCTAGTTTCGTTACTTTTTCGGTTTCTTTATCATATCTACTTTTGATGTCTTGTTTTAACGCATCTACCTCTTGTTTCTGAACCTCAAGAATTTTAATAGAATCGGTAGTGGTCATAGAGAGCTTTTGTTCAAGTTAATTAACTTTGGTATTGGCAACGTACGTTTTTTGACGTTCATCCATTAAGAAAACATTATATTGACGCTTCTCTTTGGCTAATAACTCAAGAGTTGTATTATATTTGTTTTCAAAATCATTCTTTTGACTTTTTAACGCACTTCCCTTATACCCCTCAAGCTCTTTGGTTTTATGAAGGAGCTCATCTCTTTAGCTTTCAGTCATCTCACTCGATTTGATAAGAGCAGCTTTGCATTCTTCAAAATTTTGAGTGAGCGTAGCGTTTGCCTTCTTTAATTGCTTTTGAATCTTTTTATTTTCAGTGACATCTTTTTGTATAGTATCAATTAAATTAGAAAGCGCAATACGTTACTCTTCATCATACTCATTTGCATGTTGATCATCCTCAGACTCATTATTGCGCATGTCTGATGAATCGGGTGTGGTATTGCTATCAACCGTTTCCATCATACACGTGTCATTAATGGCATTGGGTAGATCACTATGCTCATGAACATCACCAAACACATTATATTCATCAGTAGTGTGTACCTTATCGATTGGCTCAGTGTCAAAGATAGGGCCATTGTCATCTTTAGTGACTTTAAGAACTTCTTCAACCTTAGCCATGTACGAGTAATGTGCATCGAGTTCTTGATCATAATCTTCATCATCAGTGTCATCAAGCATTACTCCTTCCTCAGCTGACAATTTAACCCCTACTTCCATCTTCTTGCATAGCAACATCTTTTCCTTGTGATAGCTGGAGTCTCTAACCCTTTTCGGCTTCCTGCATTCCTTTGCCATATGCCTATAACCTTTGTAGTTAAAACATTGAATCCCACTCTACTGAACCACTTGACTTCCAACAGTTTCCCTATTCCCAGTAGCAGCAACAATCCTCTGAGTATCATACTTGGCAGTTTGTCGATCATACCTTGCAGAGCCCTCAACATGCGTTGGTTTATGTCGATCATACCTAGAAGGACTTTCACCACGTCGACGTGTGTCATACCTTGGAGGACTCTCAACATATCGGTTCTTTGTGTTAGATGATGTGCAAAGATTGTTGTTGGTGGGTTTGTAGATTTTCTTGTAAGTCTTCATTATGAAAGAAATTTGTTGTTTCATCTCTCGATTCTTTTGAGCTTGGTCTTCATCACTATCTTCTTCAAATGATGATTCAGATTGTGGTGATGGTGCTCTTGGCACTTTACCTCGTGATCTTGTGGATGATGAAGACATAGATGATGTGGAAGATCGTGGTGAAGATGATGTAGTGGAATATGACTTAGGAGCACGAGAGTGATGACCTTGAACATGTTGAGTGGTAGTCACTAAAGCAATTAGATTAGCCGTCTTGGCAACACGTTCAGCTCTAATCTCATTTGCTTCATTCTAAAATTGATTCAAGATGTCAAAAAGTCGATGATATGAGACCTCATCTAACTTTTCTTGTTATTTCACCAAAGTGACGAACCGTGTCCACTCGGGTTGAAGTTGTTGAAGAAATTGAACATTGACTTGTATGGTGGAGACTACCAGATTATTTCTTGTCATGTCATTCATCATTTTATAAAACCTGGAGTAGTAAGAATCAATTGATTCTCCATCCCTTGAAGTAAACTTGCCAAAATTCCAAAACAAGTTTGTTTTGACATCTTGTTTGTTGAGTGATTCTCCTTGTTGCAAGGGTTCAATAGCAGTCCACATTTCATGTGTTGTAGGACATGCATCAACCGTGGAGTAAATATCATCTCCAATCCCACTTAAAACCATATAGATGGCTTCCTTCTCCGCATCATGCCAAGCATAATTTTCAGGTGTGAGATCTGCTCTTGTTTCATCACGTTCACTTGCAGGTATTGGATCAGTAGTATCTGTAGCTGGTCTTGGAGGAATTGAGATTTTCTTGAATACATATGGTCCATGAGTGATACATTTCCTCAATGAATCACCATTGGGTCTTGTATCAAGGTATCGTATGAAACGTGATTGCTATTGAGCATACCGACCAGACACAAGCATTGGTGGTCTCTCTTTATTACCCGCCACCATGATATAGTTGTTTGTGACACGATACTCTTGAGTAGAATCCATATCTGGAGACTTGAAACCGATTAAGTGAAAATGGATCTTAAGTAGATGTCTTGTGATTGTTGTTGGCGATGAAAAATGTTAAAATCCCCTAAAAAAATGTCTTCACAAGAAACCAAAAATTCGGAATATTGGATGATTTTGGAATAACTGACATTTTCAGAGCAATTGGGGTTGTTCGGAATAATGGATGTTTTCAGAGAAGTTGGGGTTTTTCGGAATAATGGATGTTTTGAGAGAAGTTGACCTTCTTCGGAATAATTGAAGTTGTCAGTGATTTGAACTTTCTTCGGAATAATTGATGTTTTCAGAGAAACGAACTCTCTTCGGAATAATTGATGTTTTCAGAGAAACGAACTCTCTTCAGAATAATGGATTATTTCAGAGAAACCACTTTTTCGGAGAAAAGGGCCTTCTTCGGAATAAGTCACTTTTTCAGATAAATCACTTTTTTCGGATAAAGTGAAGATTTCAGAAAAATGGTGTCTTCGGAATATGGGAAATTTTCAGAAAAATGAGAATCTTCGGAATAAGTAGTATTCTTCAGAAAATGTGATATTTTCAGAGAAATATCTTCGGAATAATATGCTTTTTCAGAGAAATTGAAAATTTCCGAGAAACGTACCTTCTTCGGAATAAACATTTCTTCGGAAAAGATGCTTTTTCGGAATAAAGTAAATTCAGAGAAGAGACTTTCTTCGGAAAATTAAAACCCTTATCCGAAAACCTTTTTTCAGAATAATAAACCCTTATCCGAAAAACTTATTTCTGAATGATCTTGAAACAGTGAACGAACCGTAACTCAAAAATGAATGCAAACACCTCAAAAACTTGCGATTTTTACCTCAAAAACCAAACCAAATCCCTACCAAATCGATATAAATGAATTATATCAAGATATATAGCCCGAAAAAACAAAGAAAAAATTTAATTCGGGATGATTTAGAAGTAAAAATCAACCGAATCAAACTAAAACCAAACAACCAAACACAATCTACCCCGTGGCGATTGATACCAAATGTTGTCCCATATTATTATGATGATTAATGATAGAAAATAGATAAAAAGAGATGGATTCCTAGAGAGAGAAAGTAGAGAGAGAGAGATGATTAACTTGGTGAATATTAGATTAGAATAATGAGAGTACTAATGATCATCCACCCTTCCTAACATGCTAGGAAGGGCCTTATATAGCCGGGCTTACATGTAACCATAATGGGCTATATTGTTTGGACCGAGCTTGCCTTTTGGGCTTTAAGTAGCTTAAATCCAAACCCATGAACCACGACTATTTAACTATCTATTACAACGTTCTAATAAATATTACAATAAAAACCTATGACCGAACATTCTTGTTTGACTCAATATTTTGAGGCTAACAATGAATATCTTCTATTTAAATAACTAATACATAATATTAATAAATAATATTCTAAATACTTATCCTAAATAGATATTTCCAACAGCGTTTGACTTCTGTTGACTTCTGTCAACGCCTAATTTACACTTGTCAACGCTTAGACACAATGTGTCAACGTTGAACAAATGCCTTCATGTTTTCTTCGTTTTGAGTTTCTGCCACATCAACTTTTTGACCCAACAACCCTAGCTCCCTTTTCCTTCTCTTTGGCCGCCGGCAAGAACACACCAGGGAGGGTGGTTGATTTGATTTTGGTTAAGAAAACCCAAGCATCGTGTTCGTGTAATCGTCCTCCTTTTGTTCCACGCGTTGGGTAATCCGTAAAACCTTTTCTTTTTAATTATTTTTATGTAATTAAGAACATATGATCATGGGTTATTAAAAACAAGATTAAAAACATGTTATAAATCATGGTGGGGGAAATTAAAAGGTGTTTTTAGGTTTTGTATTGCTCGACCGACACCCAAACCGGGAGCCCATGGCTCTCGGCGTCTTTGGTTCGCACCACCAACCGAGACTTATGTCTCGGTGTGGTTGGTTGTGGTTCGGCAGCAGGGTACAAGGGACCCCGACATGAGTCGGGGTGTCCTTGTGGTTTGTTTGGGTCACGGCAGCCAGCAGCCACCACCACCGGCACACAGCCGGTGGCAGTCGTGGGTCAAGCAGGGGGAACACAGCGCAGCAGTGGCAACCACCAGCACACAGCCGGTGGGAACACGCTGTTGGGCAGCGGTTAGCCGAGACAAGTCCACCGGCTTACGCCGGTGGCAGATTTACAAAAAATAGTGGCAACCGGCCAAGCCGGTTTGCCACTGTTAAAGGAGTGGTTGTTCAGGTCTGGTGCAATGGGATCTGGGTCCGGTTCACGACATGTCTAGATTAAATACATGGGTTCGGTTCATGACTAAATTATGTACAAGTTTTTATTTTTTTTCAAGGATTTATTTTAACAAGATATTAAATTAATTAAACATGACATGTAATTAATTCAATTAAATCATAGTATTAATTAATTATTAAAACATGAAATATAACTAATTAATAAACATGATTTAGGGCCATCACAAGGCTTTCTTGAAAGTCCCAACTGAAAGAACGGTTAATAATTAGTATACTTAATATAATATTAATACATGTTTTAACCTAAGTATTTTATACACTTTAATTTAATTAAATCATGCTTATATTTAATTAAATTATATAACCTATAGTTTATTTAATTAATATGTTATTACTAATAAACTATCCTATAATCACATGACTTATGATATTTAATTATTAAACTTAAGCTTATATTATTTAGCTTATTAATTCAGCTTATTTCTAAATATGGGAACTTTCTAATTCAGGAAACTTACTATTTTTAGAAAGTTTATATTTTTAGAAACTGATCTATTTTAAGAAGTTAATCGATTTTTGGAGACTTTCTATTTTAGGAAACTTGCTATTTTATAAATTTACTTATTATTACACAACAAGTATAATAACACAAGAAATACAAGTAACACTTAATCAGAATACATAGAATACATGATAATCACAGCATAACCTTAAAATCAGTAAAACAAGACATGAAAATATAAAACAAGCTAAGACATGATATAAAATCATTTAAGTACTCAGTAAACAGAATACTTATTCATGTACCCTATTTATGTAGCATTAGTGGGATCAGAGTAGGACTTCCTTTCGTTCGTCTTTTCTGTTCACCGGACATAAGGTACGGATTTCCCGTCCTTTCAGTATGAACATTCTTTCCTTATTAGGATTCCCCATTTGCAGCCAACTGTTTTCCCAATATTTGTTTTATATGTTTGATACTTACGTTAGAATAAGAGCCTAAGCCATATACATGCATGACCAGTGTCACCTAGTTATGGACGTACCATAACCATAACACTGGAGGCACCAGTGTTATGACTTCCCCAGGGCGAAGTGATTGCTCGTGGCGTCCCTTTTCAGCTTTGGCCATTATATTATATTATCATGAGGGGCATATGGGTGCATCCTAGTTACATGTTTACCAGTAATATCAGAGTGAATGCGATGTGTGCCTTGCATCCTTCACTAGGAGTTGAGCCCTCCTACCTAGACTAATTAATTAGAGGCAACCCCTCTAATTGCATGACGAGGTCTCCCCTCCAAATATTCATGCACGGTGGAACCTCATGACATATATGGGCTATTTGGCTAATTAAAACAGATTTTCATTGAAACATAAGTCTTTTCAAACTATAAAACCAGTTTTATGAACATGATACCAGATTGCTTAGAACTTAGAATATTCCGCTGTTATTAGTCTTATTTATGTTTCAGCCATTCATACTATGTCGTATATCCGTGCACTGAGCATTATGCTAAGCCTTTACTTTCCTTTCCATGTCCCAAAACGACAGGTACCCAAGGACAGGCTTGTGCTTATGGAGGGCATGCATAGGATGGAAGCTGCCTTAGACTTCTTCTCCTTTTTGCCTTCATAATTATGCTTGTTTAGACACTTGTCATGTCCTCCTAGTTCATTTACGTTATTTATGTTTTGGGCTTATGTTTGGGAACTGATGTTTGATGTCAGTCTTCCCTATGGTCATGTATGTTTTAGTATATATTACCTTGCATGCTTTGATAACACGCCATAATTACGCGTAACGGTCCACTTATCAAAGTGTGGTGTTACAATTATGGTATCAGATCCTGGTTTCGACTTGTAGGATCTAAAACTCGATCTGTGACTAGTGGGTAGAAGCTTCCTAAGTCAACGCTTGTTATTCCACGTATTGATGTTTTCAGCACTTTATTGTTTTAACCATGATGTTTTCATCGGTATTGTTTTAACTAATATGGATGAACAACCGTCATCCATAGTTAGTTATATGTCATTGTTTCATGCATGGTGTTCCTAGTAAATTGTGGCTAATGTGGACTGAATCCCCAGTAGTTCATAATTGGTCATACAAAATATTTTTCTGTTAAGTTTTGACAGCTGAGTCTCACTCATTTTTCCGTGTATCATTGTCGCAGGTTTATGACTTAGTAACGGTTGGTACAATACTGGCCCTATTTAGTCGGATGTGATTTTATCAAAACTTTTAACTTTGGGACCGGCCCATAGGAGTCCCCTATCCATGTCTTTTGTTTTGGGTAAACTGATCATAGGCGTTTACCCTCGTACATATAAAGGTTTTTATAAACTGCATCATGCATTCACGCACTATTTTCATGCATAAAATTTTTCTCATGATTTATTGGCATAAATTTTTTTTCATGTCCCCTCATAAGTTACTATGTCTTTATGTCAAGTATGTTTTCATAATATCATGATTAACTTCATTTCCATGTTGATTATGTTATATACTCCTTAATGTTAAGTTGTTTCATGTATCTTCATGATGATTTCGTTTTCATGTTGATTACACTTTACGTCTCTTTTGTTGTTTATCCTTTCATGCAAGACATTGTTGGATTTTATTTAATCATGCTTTCATGATAGTCATGGTTGATTTTCATTAATCATGCTTTCAGGCAAATCATCGTTGAATTTCGTTTAACTACACTTTAGCGTTTCTCTATACAACCAGAATAACGTATATACTGGCATTGCCAGGTTATTATGATGGTTTTTCTAACCATTTAACCAATTATTTTCCTTTAAAATCACGTCGGATGATCGACCCCATACCGATCATTTCATGTGCATTCCATGTATACTCCATATACCGTATCCCATGTGCGTATTCCACTTACTAATATTCTACAAATTGCTGATGTCGCTCGTAGCTTGGAGATGTTACTAAAGGTTGATGCTGCATATTTTAGAGACTCTACGAGATGCTGATGTTGTTCACAACCTGGAGATATTACAAGACGAAGACAAAGGCGTTAGATCAAAGCGATCGGACGAGAAGATGCTTCACCATCGGGCGATTTCCATCACAATCCATGTTCCTAATTCTTTGTGACAACCTGAAACCAAGGTCATTGGTTAATCTTATTTTACGACTATTTTTGAAATTTTTTATGAGTTTGAACGGTATTTATTTTTGGAGGTTTAAGTTTAAAGCGACGTTGGAAGGCTTATATTTTATATATAATAAGTTTAAAGAGTATTAGCAAGCGTGATGTTGATGGATGCCAAATATTTTACGTTTTATTGTCGGTTATTTGATGTTTGACATTTTTGATGTATTCTTTTAAATGACGTGTTAAGTCGATTCGAGAGTCGATATTATTATATTTGAGGTAAGTTTTAACTTTTTAAAAGTATCTTTATGAAACCCGAGCCCCGTAAATATTTTCAAAATTGAATAATAGTTATTTCTCGCTTTTTAGCTAACTATTTTCATTTTGAGTCAAAACTATTGCAAATTCACAACAATGGTCCCTGAACCACTATATACAAACTTCATTTTTTACACAAAACACACATACAATCCACTAACAAATTTTTTTTACTCTATCTCTCTTTTTTTTAATCTAGCCGTGACCCCCTCTTCACCCAAAATCCAACTTTGATCAATTATTACTCCAATTCTATGATGATCAAAGCTAAACTAACACAGGACTAATCTTCAAAATTGTAAGGAGATCATTTTGGTACTAATTTTGGGTACATGCAAGATGATTTATTTTTTTAGGTTTGGTAGGTGGAAATTATGATCATGCATGTAGTTTTTATGATGATCAAAGGGTTTTTATGCTAAAATTTTGTTAAAAACTTGAATTTGATTTGAGGGTTTTGATTTTGATGATCATCCAAGTGTTATAGTTGATATATGTTAGTTTTAGGTTTATGGTATGATCATAACTATGGTTGGTTTTAGCTAAAAATATGATTTTATTTAAGTTTTAGAAGGGTGTTTTACATCAGTGGGTAAAATTGTATTTTCGGGTATCTTATGTTGTTATAATGGTTAAACTAATTGCCTAGGGTTGTAGAGCATTAAATTAGCTTCGATTTGATATAAAGTAGAGCTTCTAGATTCAACGAGCGTGAAGTTATGATGTTTTGATTATTCGTGTACCGGGAGACGAGTATCGGCACTACATATAGTTGTTGTCGATATTTTGATCGAATCTCGGGGGACTATAAATTCAAGTTTTGAAATGAGTCACATACTGATGATGAAGTGTAAACCCTAGAGGGTGAGTTTATTTTCAAACCCAAGTGTCGGTTTGTAAATGGAGTCGTTTAAGGATGTTAAAACGGTTGTATGAATTGTTAACGTAAAACTGTCCGGATTTTGTAGTTTGAAGATGAGTCGGGTAAAGAACTTTAATTTCATTTGATAAAATTGTTGGAGGACTTTCTATAGATAGTAAGTTAGTTCCTTGAGTTGTTTCATAAACGTTTTATGAGTCTAAAAGGGGTAAACAAGCTAGTACATGTAGTATGTGCCGGCGGATTTTGTCAAAAGTGTAGAATGGTAAACTAAATGTATAGAAGAGTGTAATAGAGTTACTTTTATCGTTTTCTCTCGAGTTTATCGTGATTTTATGAGTTTGAGTTTGATATTGTTATGTATGATTTATTTCTCGAGTCATTATTAATGAACGCGCCTTATTTGATAGGTAGGAGTTCTCGTCTTTGAAAGGCATCCTATATCATCGACGATCATCTCGCTAGGTCTCTTATAATAAGGTGAGTCTGTAGCCTCGATTTTCATGCTAGCTACTAAATGTTTTATTACCCGCGAGGGGGATACATGCTATTTGAAAATAAATGAACACAAGTCATGAGTAATTGTTAGACCCGAATGTTGCCTATGTTGTTTACATTGTATTGAGTACCTTGTTGCTAAAGACCCTAAATTCATGAGCCGTTAACTATATTCTGACTTGATGTTGTGAGTTGGGAATAGCCGCTTATTCGAATGATAGTACTATTGGGTTGACCACCCTATCTGAGACCAGGGCATTACGCTGAGTAACCTCTAGGAAGGATAATTTACGGGAATAAGAATCTGGTATTCTAGCAACTGATACCCTAGAGGGGAAATGGTTCTATTCTAGTCATGCTATCATTTGGCGTGGGTGACTATTTGGTTAAGGGGTCGGTGTCATGAGCTTAAATACACTGTGTTACCTTGAAATAGATTGTGTGCACGACAATTCTATAAATGATTATGATTGATTTTCTTCTTGTGTTCAAATGTTATTTGATAAACCTATGGACTCGCTCAACATTATTGTTGACTCGTTTTAGAATGTGTTTCAGGTAATCGAAAGTGATGGAAGGCGGAGCTTTGCTGTGGATGTTGTGGGTTGGCTTTTGGAAAATTGTTGGTCTAAAACTATTTCTATCTTTTAACTGTTGAACAATTTGTTAAATGTTTGTGTACTGTACTGAAACTTGTTGGTTTGCTGGTCGAGATCCGTGGGGACTAAACGCTTTACTCTGGTGTCGATTTAGTACATTATGAGATGAAATTATGTTTTAGACTTACTGTGAAAATCCTGTTTATATTTTATGTGTAAACGTCTCTCTTTTGAGTCGTTCAATATACCTTGTGTGACGATGCTTGTGTCTAGCACCCAATTGTGTATTTCCGCTGCGCAATGTAAATTGGGGGTGTAAGAGATTGGTAATCAGAGTCACAAGTTATAGAGAACTGGGTCGTTTTTGAAAATTTTCCTAAACTATAACTTTGGTGTCGAAAGTATTTATTCTTCAAAAGCACAAAACTCCTCTGTAACGCTCCAGTATAATCACTTTTAGTTTTGTTTTGTATTATAGATGTATCCCTCATAACTGAAATGAATTCCCGATTATTTATTAAGTAAATACTACGATATTGTATTAATGTTATTGAAAGTACGCTGAGTGCTTGTCAGTATCATATTATTTTTTTTGCGAGCATCACATAAACATCATTTGCATTGTGTTGCATAGTATGGATTACGTATAACATTTGCATAAGTATTGCATATTAATTTTTGTTTTGTTAACAATGACCGTAAGTATCCTTGAACCCTTATAATTTTAGAAAATGGTTGGTATACCTCGTGAGGATGGATGGATTGACATGAATGATGTATTAGACGGTGAGGATGTCGATAAGTTTGGTTCTAGTGACGATGAGGAGCCTTATGAGTATTTAGATGATGGAATTGCTCCTACTGCAGTTGGACAGACCGAGCCTGAAGTGATTCAAGGTAGTTATGTTCCAAGAGCTAATGTTGTGCCACAGACTGTTCAGGACTGTCAGCGACCTGTTGTACGTTCTTCGACGCCTACTTGTGATGCTTATTTGAGCAGTTTGCCTTGGATTGCATTTGCTAGGGGTGATGTTCTTGCTGAGTCGAGTAATGCTTCTAGTGCCCGATCTATTCATGATGGCATATCTAAGGTTTATTGTCCAGGTCCTACGTCTTATGACGATATTTTCTAGTTTCTCAAAAAGTTTGATAGATCTTTGTTTGAAAGGTATTTAGTCGAAACCCGTGTGATTAGAAGGTTCGAGCATAATGAAAAGAGGTTTGACAAGTTTGTTACTAGTGTGAAGAGATCAGAGTATGCTAGAGCAAGGGAAATGGATGAAGTTGTTAGATTAAGGTCAATGGTGTTGAATTTGAGTGGGCAATTTGAAAGGTTTTGTGAGGAGCAAGAAAGGAATGTAAGGTTGAATGCGTGGGATGTGCCGATGAGATCTTTTCCTAGTCGAGGTGTGGTGATTCATGATGTGCCAAGTCAGGTTGAAGCTCAGATGTTGGTAAAGCCATGTGAAGGAGGAAGTTGAAAGGGAAAGGAAAAAGTGGAGGAAGACTCTGAGGAAGATGATAGCAGCAGTGATGATGAACCGATGTACAAGAAGCTGCGGGGATCAGATGTTTAGTTCTCTTATGTTGTTTTTATTAGCCTTGTTGTAATAGAACTTAAGTAGACTGGTATTGTAGTTTATGATGAAACTTAATGACTTTTAAGTTTGTCGTGATGAAGGGTTGTAGTGACATTACTTGTCACAATTTTGTGGAAATTTTCCAATGCAATCCAAATTACCTTCATGACTTAAGATTTGTCTTATTAGTTTTGTTGTGATTTGGTTAACGATTCATTGTGGACTGTGTTGTTGGTGCATGTAGTATCCATGTTACATTTTGATAGAGAAATCCTTCTTCTTATTTTGATATGAATACTTACTTGTTCTTTTTCTTCTGTGTCATCACAGGAAGGAGTTGGGAGGCATTTTTCTGACTTTACTAAATTGTTGTTTGGTTAGTTTCCTAAAACATGCCGCCTAAATTGACAACTTCTACTATTAATACCATGATTGAGCAAGCTATTGCTAGAGCACTGGAAGCCGAACATGCTGCGAGGAACCAAGAGGCTGAGAAAAGGAATGCTGCTAGTCAAGTTGGAGGGAATGCTGCAAATCCAGTTGCAAGTAATACTGATGAACCAGTAGGAGGAAATGTTGCAGAACAGGTTGGAGGTAATGCTGTTGTTCAGTAAGGAATGTTATTATGCTAGTTTCATGAAATATGGACCTACCCAATTTCATGGTACTGGTTGTTCTTTGGAATTAAGGAGGTGGATTGAAAAGATTGAAAGAACTTTTGAAATTAGTTGATGATCAGAAGCTAGTAAAGTGAAATTTGTTGCAGCTACTTTTCAGGATGATGCATTAAGCTGGTGGAATAGTCAGGTGGCTACTGTGGGTTTGGTTCAAGCTAATGCTAGAACATGGACTATGACCAAGGGACTGTTAACTACTAAGTTTTGTCCTGAGGAAGAGTTAGGTCAGTTGGAGGATGAGTTGAGGCATTTGGTGCTGAGGAACAATGATATTGCGGCTTATACAAGGAGATTCTCTGATTAAAGTTTGTTGTGTCCTGATGGTTTTGCTGATGACCGTAAGAAGATGAAGCAGTATATCAGAGGTTTATCTATTAATATCAAAGGAGAGACTACTTCGTCGAAACCAAGTCATTTGATGAAGTTGTTCAGATGGCTCATGCTTTGATGGATGTAAAGTTTCATGATCGGAAGGATAGTATTGTTGAGGGGAATAAAAGAAAGTGGGAAGCTGCACACTCAAACCAAGGACAGAATCGTGGTGGTTATCGTAACAACAATAACCAAGGACCAAATAGGAATCAACAATACAATTTGAGAAGGAATGATGGTGTTCGGGTTGCCACTGGAACTCAAGGTAACAAGGTGAACCCGAAGTGTGGTCGATGTAATATGTATCATGATGGAAATTGTCCACTTGTTTGATACAAGTGTGGGAAGGCTGGATATAGGATGGCAAATTGTAGGAACAAGGGTGTGGCCACTGGAGCCAATGTTGTCAAGGTAGTTAATTATTCTGGATGTGGAGGCCGTGGACATAAACAAGGGAACTGTCTGAGGGTTGGCATGCGACAAGGAGGCAATGTTGTTGTTGTTGCTGCTGGGACTGCTGCTCCAGCCTATGTCGTGGGAGATGTTGACAAACCTCAAGGGCCGAATGTGGTGACTGGTACGTTCTTACTTGATGCTTGTTATGATAGTGTTTTATTTGATTCTGGATCCGATAGAAGTTTCGTAGATGTTAGATTTAGTCAGCTATTGGATAGAGAACCAGTGAGATTGACAACTAGTTATAATGTGGAGTTAGCTGATGGTAAGGTTGTAAGCACTAGTTCTATACTGAAATGTTGTTCTTTGAAGTTAGGTAATTATGTGTTTAGTATTGATTTGATGCCCATAGAATTAGGATCATTTGACGTGATTGTTGGAATAGACTGGTTAGTTGGTAATGGTGCAGTGATTGATTATGGAGAGAGATTAGTCCAGATACCGCTAAGTAATAGGGTATTAACTGTGAAAGGTGATGAGTGTACATCTTGTTTGAGAGTTGTTTCTTGTTTAAAGATGATGAGGTATATAGAAGCAGGTTGTGATGTGTTTTTTGCTCAGATAAGTAATGATGGTGTGAATGAAAGGAAACTGGAGGATGTGCCTGTGATTAAAGAGTATCCTGAGGTTTTCCCTGAAGATTTGTCAGGATTACCGCTGCATTGTGAAGTGGAGTTTCATATTGATTTAGTGCCGGGAGCTGCGCCAGTTGCTCGTGCACCATATCGTTTAGCTCCATCTGAGATGAAAGAATTATCTGATCAATTAAAGGAATAGATGGATAAGGGATTTATTAGACAGAGTTCGTCGCCGTGGGGTGCTCCTGTTTTGTTTGTTAGGAAGAAAGATGGTTCTTTTAGAATGTGTATTGATTATCGAGAGCTTAACAAATTGACTGTCAAGAATCGGTATCCATTGCTGAGGATTGATGATTTGTTTGATCAGTTGCAAGGATCAAGTGTATACTCGAAGATCAATTTGAGGTCTGGATATCATTAACTGAGAGTTAGGGAAGAAGATATTCCTATAACAGCTTTCCATACTCGATATGGACATTTTGAATTTCAAGTTATGCCTTTTGGATTAACGAATGCGCCTGCCGTATTCATGGATATGATGAATCGTGTATGCAAGTCGTATTTTGATGAATTTGTTAGCGTATTCATTGAAGATAGTCTCATTTACTCCAAGAGTGAAGAAAAACATGAGAAGCATTTGAGAACAATTTTGGAATTGTTGAAGAAAGAGAAGCTGTATGCGAAGTTCTCTAAGTGTGAATTTTCGTTGAAATCAGTGCAATTTCTGGGGCACGTGATTGATAGTGAAGGTGTTCGTGTGGATCCTGCTAAGATTGAGGCAATCAAAGATTGGTCAGTACCAACGACGCCGACTGAAGTTCGCCAATTTCTTGGTCTAGATGGGTATTATAGAAGGTTTATCGAGAAGTTTTCACTAATTGCTAAACCTTTGACCAAGCTTACTTAAAAGTATCGAGTGTTTGAATAGGGATTGGAAGAGGAATCTGCATTTAATGCGCTGAAGGATAAGTTGTGTTCTGCGCCAATTTTGCCTTTGCCAGAAGGATCTGAAGATTTTGTAGTGTATTGTGACGCGTCTCATAAAGGATTTGGAGCTGTGTTGATGCAAAGGGAGAAACTGATAGCATATGCATCGAGACAATTGAGGAAGCATGAAGAGAATTACACTACTCATGATTTAGAACTTGGGGCAGTGATTTTTGCTTTGAAGATGTGGAGACACTACTTGTATGGAACCAAGTTTGTGGTTTTCACTGTCATAAGAGTCTGTAACATAGTTTGGATCAAAAGGAATTGAATATGAGACAAAGGAGATGGGTTGAGTTGCTGAGTGATTATGACTACGATATTCGTTACCATCCTGGTAAAGCGAATGTGGTATATGATGCACTTAGTAGAAAGGAAAGAGATAAGTCTATAAGAGTTAGAGCTTTGGCAATGATAGAAAGTGTTGGTTTGACAGAAACGATATTGAAAGCCCAAGCTAATGGTTTGAAGGAAGAGAATATTGAGGCAGCAAATTTGGGTAGAATTATGAAACCTTTGTTTGAAGTAAGGTCAAATAGATTGACATATTTCGGGAATAGGATTTGGTTACCATTGAGTCCGTCTGAGGAAGGTTCTTTAGGAGTACGAGACTTAGTGATGAATGAATCTCATAAGTCGAAGTATTCAATACATCCTAGATCAGACAAGATGTATCAAGATCTTAAGAAAGTTTATTGGTGGCCGAATATGTGACAATCTTACATTTTCAGGTAGGAAATTATTTTATCGTATATTATTTTGAAACTTATTTCTGTGTTGGTTTATGAACTCACAATTTACGGGTTGAAATTAGGGCTTACGTGCATAATTTAACGTCCTTTACGACTAAACCGGAAACCCTAGGTTTACCAATTTACGTTTTTGAACTCCGTTTTTTATGAGACAATTTTTATTAGATTCGTTTTGTGCCGTTGATTCATAATTTATAAAAATGTTTTTCGTAAAACGACCCGAGGGCACGCAAATCGAGGAATATAATAATGATAAGTAATATAAAATGAGTTGTATACTAAAATAAATAAGTATGGCATTTTTATAAAAGTAAAGATTCAAATGTTTTCTAAAGTTATAAAACTATATATAAGTTTATGTCTTTTCGGTTAAAACCGAAAGATTAACGTTTTCGCCAAATAAAACTTAGACGGTCGGACCCGTCTAATGTAACATTTTTATAACTCATATACTGATATGTAAGTACATTTGACAAGCAAAAACCGATAAACCCAAGCTTTATAACTTATGGACCATGATGGGCCAATGTAGCCTTATTGGACCATTAGCCCAACTAGTTTGGCTAAACACTAATGGACTTACTCATGAGCTTAACCCACTTGGGCCCAACATATGAGTATAGGCCTGGTATTAAAAGTTTAAATGGACTAATATAATGTATTAGACTTTTAATGGGCTTATTGGGCCTTAATATGTAAATAAGTTAAAACTAGTGTAACTAGTCTAAAATTTACTAACATATAACAACTATAATGTTGTTTGAGGAGATAAAATCCCACTTGATCATCATCATACTTATAATAGCATCACATATACATAACCATTATTTTTATAAAGTGATCTGACAAGAGTCTAAGACCAAGTATTATTTGTCTAGGGTTTCGTGATTGAAGCACGCACCATCGCCGATAACCCGCCTTTCTTAATGAACGTGAGTTCATAGCCTCGCACTCTTTTAAATGTTTTATGAAATGTTTTATAAACCCGCGAGGGAGATAAAATGCTAGTTTTTGATAAAAATAGAACACAAGTAGTCCCGATGGTAAGCTTATTGATATGGACCCAAATGATGTTATGACCCAATAAATGAGATAAAAAGGATTATTATTGGTTAGGTTATGTCACTTAAAGTCCCATTAGCATGAATTGTGAACTACCGGGATTTGGTAGACGCTTATGCATATAATAGTACTATTTGGGGAAGATCACCCCAGTTTGCGCCTTGACGGTTGATCCCCGTCGTGCCACATTGATTGGTAAGCAAATTTATGTATGAGAAGATTTACATAGCGTGATTTTTGTGACGACACACTAATTTAGATGGGCAATTGTTTGTCTAATTTAAATGGGCAATTGTTTGTCGGGTTCGCGACCCGTTGTTTGTTATAGTAAGGTAGCAATGTCATGCGGATGATAATAATCCAACACAATCCAATAGCAATACAAATAGTAACAATGATAATAATGTTACATATAATGGTAATATTGAGACTACTGTCTCATGGACGGTATAAGATGTATGACTTGGTTTATATATATTTCCTGACTAGCAATACGAGGACTCACTTCTGATATTATACTTGTGTTCTGCTTTCTATGACTGTTTTATATAACGGATTTATTAAACTCTATGAATTCACTCAGCATTCGCTGATATAATTTTTACATGTTTTATCTCAGGTGCTTGAAGGTAACTTGGATGGAGATCGACTCTGATGGCCCACATAATAAAAATATTCATTCGATCTATGTTTTGTATAATTTATGACTGTGAAACTGGGGGACCTTGTGTAAACTTAAAACTTTTATTCGAATGAATGTATGTTAAACCTTGTACAACCATTTTTATGCGTTGTCTATGATTTGAGTTATTGTGCTATCCCGTAATACTCTAATGACCCTTCCGCTGACCCGATACGAAATTTGAGAGTGTTACAGTTTGGTACCAGAGCTCTCGTTATTGAGAACGAAAGATTTTTAAAATCAAGGTTTTGAATAAAACATTTCAAAATCTTTTAACTATAAACATTTTTCTCCAAATGTTTGAAAATCTTTTGACTATAACGGTGCCAAAGATCTCCGATGTTACCAACAAGCCTTATTGAGAAGATATATATTTTGATATATATATAATTTAATTTATATATATATATATATATATATATATATATATATATATATATATATATATATATATATATATATATATATATATATATATATATATATATATATATATATATATATATATATATATATATATATATATATATATATATATATATATATATATATATATATATATATATATATATATATATATATATATATATATATATATCACGATTTCAGTATGTAACTGCTTAATAATTATTTTTATGCTAATACGAGATATATTATATAATGCAGATTGTCATGGCTGACCCTAATATTCCTGTAGAGAACCATGCTATTCCCGAACCTAACGTAGATGATAACCCTTATTTAGACTTAGTGGATTATAATGTATAGGAGGATATGGATGATGAAGAGGAGGAAACATTTGAGGATCCCGAGCCCGAGATAGGACTAGGAGATCAGATTGCCCCTCAGGTTGATGTTGTAGAGAATGATAATGATAATGTTGGTATTGAGGAAGATGATGAGATTGGGATAGATGATATAGGTAATGAGGTTGATGATGATGAGGCTGAGCTTATTTCCCCTTATGATGGAGAGGATGGGGAGCTTTTAGCCCCTCCAGTTGATTAGTCCGATTCTGAGTTTGAGTAACTTAGAGATGAATTGTCTGAATCGTCTGAATCTGAGTCTAAATAAGAGGATGATGAGGATGATGATGCACCTGATGGAACTAATGCGATTGCTACCCGTAGGCATGTGATAGGAGAGTCGTCGAGGGTTCGGGAGGATACTCATATTGATGGACTAGCACTTTGGGCCTTGAGACATGATTTAGATGCTTCCCGTGTTCAAGGTAGTATGACAGAGATTGGTTTAGGCGTTGTTCAGACTCATGTTGCTTTATTAGAGTCGAAGACTAAGATTGGTGAGAAAGAGCGAGAGTTACTTGATTTGGGTTTGACTGATGTGGAGCGTGGTTTGAATGAGGCGTTTAGGAGATTATCTGTGTTAGAAAGTGGTGAGTATGTAGAGATGAAGAAAAATGTGAATACGATGAAGATTCAGTTGAGTGTGGCTCGTTCAATGCGTGAGAACGCAGAAAAAGAGTTGAATATATCTGTTGGTTGGAACAGTAGGTTTTATACTGAGATGGTCAAGAAAGGAGTGATTCGTAAGCGCCCAGCTGAAGATGTGTCATGTGATCGTCCGAGGAAGATACGAAAGACGATGGATGATGGACCTTCTAGCAGTTCTCCGTAGACCAGTCTATTTTTAGTAGTATCTTTTGTATCTTTTGTAAACTTTAACTAAACCGACATATTGGTTAGTAGATCTGGCACGAATTTTGGGCCTGTATAGTGCTAGGAATTTTGATGTGGAATGTTCAATAAGCCGATGTGGTTGTTTATAATCTAATGAAATATTTACCTTTTGTCTTGAATTCCATATCGTGCCTTATTTGTATCTTGATTATGAATTCAATCCATCTTATATAAATCCCTCGTTGGGTGAATGCTTAAAATACTTTGAAATTATGCAATAATAGAATCATGCCGCCCAAGAAAGATGTGACTGAGGAAGATGTACGTAGGATCATTGCGGAGCAAGTTGCCGCAACTATGACTGAATTTATGGAAAATGCTAGAAATGGAGCTTGTAGTAGTGGAGCTGGCGGTAGTGGAGCTGGCGGTAGTGGAGCTGGCGGTAGTGGAATTGGTGGTACTAATGTGAATGTGAATGCTAATAATGTAAATGCTAATGCTGGAGGAAATATAGGAGGACTTGGACCTAATGCGTCTGAAGTTGGTGGTTGTACTTATGTGACGTTCATGAAGTGTGAACCACTCCGTTTTAATGGAACTGAAGGTGCTGTAGGATTAAGCCAGTGGATTGAAAAGATGGAGTCGGTGTTTCAGATTAGTAAGTGTAAGGAGGAGGATAAGGTGACTTTTGCTATGGCTAATTTTAGAGGTCGTGTGTTGACTTGGTGGAATGGGAGAATTGCTTTTATGGGCATTGATGTTGCTAATACTACTCCTTGGGCTGAAACTAAAAAGTGGATGACTCTGGAGTTCTGTCCCCGTAGTGTGATTATTGGGTTGGAACAAGAGTTAATTCATTTGAGAATGAAAGGTGTGGACATTGATAGCTACACAAACCGATTCCATGAGTTGGCCTTTCTGTGTCCTCGATTGGTGGAACCCGAAGAGATCATAATTGAGCAATACATTAAAGGGTTGACCAAGAATATCTGAGGGGATGTGACAACTTCAAAACCATTGAACATTGATGATGCGGTTCAAATGGCTTACCAACTCATTGGACAAATAATTCAGGACAAGGAGGATGAAGCACATGCTGGTGAGAAAAGAAAGGGTGAAGGCGATCGTGGAGGTCGAGGTGATAATAGGCAGAATTTTAAACGCCGTCAAAATCAAAGAAGGGGGAATGAAAATTATCTTACCAACAACACACCGCGTAATGATGAAAAGTGTCCTAAGTGTGGTAATAAGAGGCATGCCGGCGACTGTTGGAAGTGCCGAAATTGCGGAAAGCTAGGACACAATGTGGAAAAGTATAGGAGGTGAGTCATTTGCTTCAACTGTAATAAATAAGGTCATAAGAAATCGGATTGCCCCAAGTTGAAAAGGATTGGACCTGGAAAAAACCCCCAGGGTGGTGCTTATCAACTTGGAACGGTTGAGGTTAAGAAAGAGGATCCGAATATCGTTACTGGTACGTTTTTACTTAACAATCATTATGCTGTTTCTTTATTTGATTCGGGTGCTGATAGGAGCTTTGTATCCACTAAATTTAGTGCCCTTATTGACATTGAACCTGTTGAGATAAATACCATTTACGAAGTAGAATTGGCTGATGGTAAATTGGTAAAAACTAATAAGTTGTTAAAAGGATGCTCTCTAAATCTCTTAAACCATTCCTTCCCAATTGATTTGATGTTGATAGAACTAGGTAGTTTTGATATTATTATTGGTATGGATTGGTTATCCTTGAATAATGCTACAATTTTATGTTGAGAAAAGAAGGTTAAGATTCCTCTTAGGAATAGAACGTTAGTAATTGATGGTAATCGAGGTGAATCCCGTTAGAAAATCGTTTCATGTATTAAAGTCCAAAAGTACATCAGGAACGGTTGCAAGCTATTCTTAGCTCAAGTGACCGGGAATGAGTCTAAGGAGAAACGATTGGAAGATGTACCTATTATCTGTGAATTTCCTGAGGTATTTCCCAAGGATTTACCCGGACTTCTGCTGATAGGGCAAGTCGAGTTTCGAATCGATCTATTTCTTGGTGCTGTATCGGTGGCACGTGCGCTTTACCGATTAGCACCTTCTGAATTAAAGGAATTATCCGAACCACTCAAAGAGTTGTCTGATAAAGGTTTTATTCGACCGATCTCGTCACCATAGGGAGATCCAGTCTTGTTCGTTAAGAAGTAGGATGGATCTTTCCGTATGTGCATCAATTACCGTGAGCTAAATAAGTTGATGATTAAAAATTGATATCCTTTACCAAGGATTGATGATTTATTTGATCACCTACAAGGCTCTAGTGTGTATTCAAAGATATATTTGTGGTCTGGATTTCACCAACTTCGCATCCGTGAAGAAGATATTCCTATAACTGAATTTAGAACTCGTTATGGACACTTTGAATTTAAAGTGATGTCCCTTGGGTTAACTAACGCACCTGCGGTCTTCATGGATCTAATGAATCGAGTGTGCAAACCCTAGTTGGATAAATTTTTGATCGTGTTTATTGATGATATTTTAATCTATTCTAAGAATAAAGAGGAACATGGAGAACACTTAATGATTATCTTGAGCTTGTTAAAGGATGAAAAGTTGTATGCTATGTTTTTGAAATGTGATTTTTTGTTGGACTCTGTGCAATTTCTTGGTCATGTGATTAACAAAGATGGAATTCATGTTGATTCAGCAAAGGTTGAAGCCATCAAGAATTGGGCTGCACCGACAAAGCCAACGGAGGTGCGACAATTTTTGGGATTGGCTGGCTATTTTAGACGATTCATTAAAGAATTTTCTTTAATAGCTAAACCCCTGACCAAGCTAAATCAGAAAAATAAACCTTTGGTTTAGGGAAGTGAAGAAGATGGAGCATTTCAGATATTGAAGAAAAAATTAGGTAGTGCACTAATTCTATCATTACCCGACGAAAGTGAAGATTTTGTAGTATTTTGTGATGCGTCTCTTAGAGGTTATGGAGCTGTCTTGATGCAGCGAGAAAAGGTGATACCTTATGCTTCAAGGAAATTAAGGAAGAATGAGGAGAATTATACTACTCATGATCTTGAGTTTGGAGCTGTAGTCTTTGCTCTTAGGTTGTGGAGACATTATCTGTATGGCGCCAAGTGTACGGTGTTCACCGATCATAAAAGCCTGCAGTATATTCTCGATCAAAAGGAATTAAACATGAGGTAACGAAGATGGATAGAACTGTTAAGTGATTATGATTGTGATATAAAATATCACCCGGGAAAAGCAAATGTTGTTGCCGATGCATTAAGTAGAAAGGATAGAGAGCCTATCAAGGTACGTTCTCTAATCCTAACTGTGCACAATAATTTGCCTGAGCAAATTAGAAATGCGCAAATAGAACCCTGTAAGAAAGAAAATTTTTATAATGAAGGGTTTCAAGGTGAAGGAGATCCTTTAGAAGTTAGAGCTGATGGAGTGAAATGCTTAAGAGGTCGTATGTGGATACCTATGTTTGGAGGCTTAAGAGATTTAATTATGTTAGAATCTCATAAATCTAAATATTCCATTCATCCTGGTTCTGATAAAATGTATCATGACTTGAAGAAGTTTTACTGGTGGCCGAATATGAAAGCTGATATTGCTATGTATGTTCTTCAATGTTTGACTTGTGCAAGAGTGAAAGCTGAACATCAAAAGCCGCCAAGAATACTTCAACAACCAGAAACTCCTGAATGGAAGTGGGAGCGAATCACGATGGACTTTATCACTAAGCTTCCTAGAACATCTTTCGGAAATAACTCGATTTTGATCATTGTCGATAGACTGACCAAATCAGCTCACTTTATTCCTGTTAAAGAGCAGTTCTCACGAGAGAAGCTGACTCGTATTTATCTTGAGAATGTTGTATATAAGCATGGAGTGCGTGTATCGGTCATTTCCGATCGAGATCCTAGATTCAGATCAAATTTTTGGAAATCCCTCCAAAGATCTTTGGGAACGAATCTCGACATGAGCACTGCTTATCACCCCCAAACTGATGGGCAGAGTGAAAGGACGATACAGACACTGGAGGATATGTTAAGAGCTTGTGTGATAGATTTTGGTAAGAATTGGGATAAACATTTGCCTTTAGCAGAATTTTCATATAACAATAGTTATCATGCTAGCATTAAGGCTGCACCGTTTGAAGCTTTGTATGGTAGAAAGTGTAGATCTCCTGTATGTTGGAGTGAAGTTGGGGATACCCAACTCACAGGACCGGAATTGATCCGGAAGACTACGGAGATGATAGTTCAGAATAAGAAACGACTATTGACTGCCCGAAGTTGACAGAAAAGTTACGCGGATGTGTGGCGGAAAATGATGGAGTTTGAAGTGGGTGACCGTGTGATGTTGAAAGTGTCGCCATGGAAAGGCG
Organism: Glebionis coronaria; assembly: GCA_025667525.1. Taxonomy (NCBI): domain Eukaryota; kingdom Viridiplantae; phylum Streptophyta; class Magnoliopsida; order Asterales; family Asteraceae; genus Glebionis; species Glebionis coronaria. Next base: position 235,341,365 of record CM046879.1, read on the forward strand.
TCATAAGATTTGGAAACCGAGGGAAATTGAATCCCCGCTATATTGGACCCTTTAAGATTTTATCTAGAGTAGGTCCGGTGGCTTACAAATTAGTGTTACCCCAAGAACTTCATGGTGTTCACAACACAATCCATGTATCTAATCTGAAGAAATGTTTAGTAGTGTGTGATGAAAAAACCTTGCTGGATAAGGTCAGGATTGATGAGAAATTGCATTTTATCGAAGAGCCCGTAGAGGTTGTGGATCGTGAGGTAAAGAAACTTAAGCAAATTCGGATACCTATCGTCAAGATTCGGTGGAATTCAAAGCATGGGCCATAATTTACTTGGGAACGAGAGGATGAAATGTGGAAGAAATACCCACACCTCTTTGATTTCAATAAGAAACGGGTATCGAAATGAAATGGATCACGAGGACGTTGATCCCTTTTAGGAGGAAATACTGTGATAATTTGACATTTTCAGGTAGTAAATTATTTTCTCGTATATTATTTTGAAACTTATTTATGTGTTGGTTTATGAACTCACAATTTACGGGTTGAAATTAGGGCTTACGTGCATAATTTAACCTTCTTTACGACTAAACCGGAAACCCTAGGTTTACCTATTTACGTTTTTGAACTCCGTTTTTGATGAGACAATTTTGATTAGATTCGTTTTGTGCCGTTGATTCATAATTTATAAAAACGTTTTTCATAAAACGACCCGAGGGCACACAAATCAAGAAACTAGAATCGAGGAGTACCCGTAAATTAGTGGGGATGAAAAAAGTTTACACTTGTCTCACCCCCACTAGGGGCGGCCAAGACTTAGCCAACACACCAAAGAGGTGTCTACTTAACATAACACTAAGGACACATGTCCTTAGTGCATAACCAAAACCACTTAACACATAAAATTAGCAACACAAACCATTTACTCTCATTTCATACATGCAAACAACTCAAAAATCTCTCTCTAGCCCTCACTTGCCGTCCCATTTACCATCATCAAACACCACCATTGATCAAAATTTCTACCATAAATCTTGTGTATAACTTGCATAAGATGATAACCCATTGAAGACTTAGTGATTTGAGGTGATCCTAACAACTAAAAAGAAGTTTCCAAAGGAGTCTAGGGCTGATTTTCTCAAGGTGTTTCATATACTTGGTGATCTTGAAGGTGGTCTTGATATTTCATAAGATTGGTTACCAAAAACCAAGTCTTGTTCTTAACCTTTCACTATATTGGTTGGTAACAAGATCATTTCTTCTATCATCTTGTTATTTTGTAAATGTAATCATGTATTTTCTTTATAAGTGTATATTTATATTTATGATAAATGATGATCAAAATATTATGTGGGGATTTTGTGTTAATAGATTAAGTCAAAAAGGCTAAAATCAACAAGTAAAGATGTTAAAATCTTGGTTAGATTCATAGGCTGTATAAAACAGTAAGTATCAACATGATCAATTGGTAAAATGGCTTGGATTATTTAATATACAGTTAGATATATGATTTTTACATATGTGAAGAGTTGGCCACTCAATGGAATCATTAAAATGAGCAAGATATGATCAAAATACTGTTAAGATACAAATCTGTATAGTCTGTTTTGGAAGAATTATTTAAAATACTTAGAGAATGATTGAGCAGTAGCTATAAAAGAGTTAATTGTAGCACATATTATGTAATTTGTGCTGCCCAAGTTTGATCTTCTATCTCCTTGTAGAACTCAAGATATGGAAAAATGGTGGAATGAACTTTGATAATCAGATTTATAAATAAAACCATATAATATAATAAGAGCACTCAAGTAATATTATTATAAAATAAATACATGAAACCCACTAACTAATAATAAATAATATAAAATGAGTTGTATACTAAAATAAATAATTATGGCATTTTTATAAAAGTAAAGACTCAAATGTTTTCTAAAGTTATAAAACTATATATAAGTTTTACGTCTTTTCGGCTAAAACCGAAAGATTAACGTTTTCGGCAAATAAATCTTAGACGCTCGGACCCGTCTAATGTAACATTTTTATAACTCATATACTGATATGTAAGTATATTTGACAAGTAAAAACCGATAAACCGAGCTTTATAACTTATGGACCATGATGAGCCAAAGTAGCCTTATTAGACCATTAGCCCAACTAGTTTGGCTAAACACTAATGGACTTACTCATGGGCATAACCCACTTGGGCCCAACATATGAGTATAGGCCTGGTATTAAAAGTATAAATGGACTAATATAATGTATTGGACTTTTAATGGGCTTATTGGGCCTTAATATGTAAATAAGTTAAAACTAGTTTAACTAGTCTAAAATTTAATAACACATAATAACTATAATGTTGTTTGAGGAGATAAAATACCACTTGATCATCATCATACTTATAATATCATCACATCTACATAACCATTATTTTTATAAAGTCATTTGACAAGATTCTAAGACCAAGTATTATTTCTCTAGGTTTTCGTGATTGAAGCACGCACCATCGCCGATAACCCGCCTTTCTTAATCAACGTGAGTTCATAGCCTCGCACTCATTTAAATGTTTTATGAAATGTTTTATAAACCCGTGAGGGAGATAACATGCTAGTTTTTGTTAAAAATAGAACACAAGTAGTCCCGCTGGTATGCTTATTGATATGGACCCGAATGATGTTATGACCCAATGAATGAGATAAAAAGGATTATTATTGGTTAGGTTATGTCACTTAAAGTCCCATTAGCATGAATTGTGAACTACCGGGATTTGCTAGACGCTTATGCATATAATATTACTATTTGGGGAAGATCACCCCAGTTCGCGCCTTGACGGTTGATCCCCGTCGTGCCACATTGATTGGTAAGCGAATTTATGTATGAGAAGATTTACATAGCATGATTTTTGTGACAACACGCTAATTTAGATGGGCAATTGTTTGTCGGTTTCGAGGCCCGTTGTTTGTTATACTAAGGTAGCAATGTCATGCGCCTGATAATAATCCAACATGTTGGGTCTACTAGATGTAGATCTTGCAGCCTATCAGGACCGGTGAATGACTTCTATAATCACAAGTCAAATCACAAAGAGACTCTATACACAATATGAATGTAAAATATAAATGTAATCAAGAAGAACAGAATAACTATAAAGACTTGATCCTTTCTAAGGATTTCTAATATTGATAATCACTAGAACTACGTTTTGTGAAGGTGTGTCTAACCCTTCTGCCTAAGGTTCCTTTTATACTGCAAGGAAACCCTAATACATCATTAAAGAAAATGTGTAAAACTGATATGCATATCCTTTCCTAACATATCTCATGCATATCCTAACAGAATATTAAGTAAATAATAAAGTTTGACTTCGACTAGGACCAGGAGCAGGACTTGCTCCTACTACTACTAGGACCAGGAGGAACTACATACCTCCTAGTCTACCTATTACATATAACTATTACAATGGTCCTAACAATCCTCCCCTAAATTTGAATTTGACCTGTTGAGTTCAAGTTTCCTGGAAAACGTGCAAAGAAAGCCCGAGGATTGTATCAGCAAAACAAATAGCATCATCAACAAGATAAGAATCAGAGTAACCGCCGCAACAGAAAACAATAGAAGCGTCTCCAAAGCTTGGAACAAATCAGCATCGTGTTGAATATTTTCAGCAACATGAGCAGATTTGATGAGCCTTTACCAAGTAGTTGCTCACTCTTGGGCTAGCTAGTCATTCTGGTGGAATAAGCATCACCCTGGGAGACTAGAACCCAGCCTAACTATTAGAACGTGAATCAATGGTGAGTTGGAGTACCCTGATGATTTTAGGCAAACCATCACAGCCGTCAACGGATTTGATACGTCTTTACCAGAAGCCGTACCCCTCTGGACTCGCCAACTCTTAGCAATGAAGCATCGGTGAGTTGAACACCCTATAGCTTTAAGCAAGCTATTACAGCTATCAACGGATTTGATAAGATCTTTACCAAGAGCCGTACCCCCTTGGATTAGCCACTTTTCAGTCCAAGACTATGGCAAGTGAAAACCATCCAGTTTTGGGTAACCTGGCAACCATCAACGGATTTGAGAATCGCACCAGGAGCCGTACCCTCAAGGTGAATCAACTTTTTCTTGTCGATTAGACATGGTAAGTTGAGAACCATTTATTGTGTGGACCACGTCCAACACTAAGTGAAGCCAAATACCAGGACAAGCATAAATCAGTAACCAGAACCCACAATGTGAAGCAGCCAAGGGATATTATTCACAAGTATAAAATCCAAAATGTGTGAAAAGTATAAGCAGATATTATATAAAAAGTTTTTTTTTTATGAAGTGTTAGATTATTTGTTTTTGTTTTTTTTACACTATAAAGAATGAAGTTCACCAATCACTGTACATATTGGTGAAAAGAATGAGAATAAGAACAAATGAACAAAAATACAAAGCATAAACACTTACAACCCAATCACATCACATACCAGAAGCAGCCTTCTTGTCTGCTATCAACCGCGCCTGAATACCTTCCACCAATGCCGTAGCCATAGAGGACTCATTTCCAGACGGAGCAGTAGAAATTTGCAAGTGAATAGCCAACATCGCCTCCATCGAAGAAATTGTCAAGGGATACTCAACATCCGTCAGCATAAAAACCATATGACCAGATTCTAATTCCAACATATGAACACCACATCCAGCATATAGCTTCCAGCGCTGAATCACCCATTGCATTTGTTCCTTCCATATGCCCGAAACAGGAGCATTAGGAGGAGCATCCAACATCAGCTTAAGATCAGCCCAGATACACAGACCAGGCCATGAAGACACAGCCATCGGGTCAAAAGGCATACTGGAATCAACAAGTCCATACAACGCCATAAGATCCATACGGTAAGCCCAAGACAACACACCCTGCAAACCCGTTGCCAAACGCACAGACCCATCACTCAAAGTAATCCGATGGGATACGCCACCAGGAAGTGTTGTAGAACGCTCAACCGTATAACCAGTAATGTTTCCATTGCCCAAAGGTAAGTCAGAATCGCTGTCAGAAGCTGCATCAATCAAATTCTCAGGATCCCGCTTCTCATAAGGGACTGTCTTACCACGGTGAACACGACGAGCTTGTTTCTGGCGAAGGGAACGTCTAGGTGTGGGATCACTAGGTGTGGGTTCAACCTTTACCCTAACCTCAGCAGCAGCAGGGGGAGCAGTAGAAGTAGACTCATGAATGTGCCCACCCAATTGACCAATAGGAGCTGCATCAGAAGTAGGATTTGGTTGAGTTCCAGGAACTGGTGGTGATGGAGATGGCAAATCAGGTGTAGTAGCAGTAGTTGTGGTGGTGGTAACAAAGGTGGTTGTTGGAACATGTGTGGAGGTGGTAGTAACAGGTGTGGTGGTAGAAGCGTGAGTGGTGGTGGTAGCAGCAAAGGTGGTGGTAGCAGGACCAGCAGTAGAACCCAAAGGAGCAACCAAAGGAGAAGTAGAAGTACCAACAGTAGTAGCAACAAAACCAGATGGACTAGCAGCAGAACCAGGAGTGGGTGTAGATGAAGGACCAGTAGAAACAGCAGGCGTAGAAGAAGTCACACCACGAGGATGATAAATAAATCTGTCCGGAATTGGTTGACTCTGACGCTTAACCATATTTTCATAAAGTGCCTTGAGCTCATCAAAAGTCAAAGCCCGCACCCAGTCCCACTTCCAAGGAGCATTAAAATGAGCAGCAGACTGATATTTCACATAACGTTGCATTTGCTTGCGCTCCTCAGTCCGAGATAAAGGTCTGTTCTTTCTCTTTTCCCTAAGTTGTGCAGCAAGGGCCAACTGGTGCTTACGCAGTAATACCATAGCCCTCGGAATACAATTGTGCTCATCAACATCGTCACCCAAAAGATCTGTAAACTGAGCATAATCCCGGGTGAGAACAGTCAAAACTTGCATCCATTCACTATCACTCCAATGCATGGCATCATGCTGAATTTGTTCACGCCTTCGCTTCCGAAGCTCTTCCTCAGCAGCCCTATCAGCTTCATCAATCTCGGCTTGAATCCGACGAGCAGCCTCCTCACCTAGCTTTTCCTCTTCAAGCTGGCGACGGGTACGCTTGCGAGATGGGGATGGAGCATCAGTCATTGGGGCCTTGCCATTCGAATCATGAGAGGGACCAGCATGAGAACAAGCAGAAGGATCAGAATCACCACCCATAGAAGTGGGAATAGCACCAGGAGAAGGAACACTGGAGGATGTCGGAGGAACCGGCAAATCATCATAAACTTTATCAGCAAAGGCAGCCTTTGCCAATAATGTCAAACCATCCTCAACATACTCCGTACCCTCCTCATCAGAATCTGAATGGATCACATGCTTCTTGCGACGCCGTTGCTGAGTTTCCAACGCTTTGATGCGATCAGCCAAGGGAATAACAAACTCCCTAGTAAGTTTCCGATGTTGGTTCAAATCAGCTTCCAAAGAAATCATACGCTCATGGTACCTGCGCATAAGATCAAGCAATGATATAAGTGTAGTAGGCTCCTCCGCCTGCCCACCAAGAGAACTTGGATCAGGGAAAGCGTCATTGGAGCCCGAAGCAACATATGGGTCAACCTTTGGAGTACTAGCACCAAACGGTTTATCAGTCGAGTGTGGGGCAGGACTAGGAGGTGGAGTCTCCACAAATGGAGACTTTTGTGGGACTGAAGAAGGACCAGCCTTGGAAGGGGATGGTTTTTCAACCACCACCTCCTCAACCAGCTCCTCCTTAACCACATGAGTGGCACCAGCAGTAGGAGCCTCCTCCTCCATGGGGTCATCATCAATCACAACGAACTCAGGAGCCTCCTCCTCCTCACCCGTGGGACCCTGAGCCAATCCCAACTTGGACTCAGTCAGGGGCCTCCATTCCCGAGTAAACCCATTGACCATATTGTAATACACTTTTGCTGTAAGCTTAGACGGCACATGTTCAGTCCTATCATGAGGAATGCAAACTAGGATTTTCTGAAGAAACCTAGGGTACATAAGAAACTTCTTTCTCGAACCAGCATTAGACAAATTACTAACCATCCCCTCAAATAGATAATGAGAAAAGTTAAAAACTCTACCCTGGGCTAAGAAAATAAGACCAGTAGCCAAAGGAGTAGGGAAAGCATCCCAACTCCCAGACTTGGGACTCATACAATGGATTAGAAAGTGGACCAGAAGCTTCCATTGGGGGGAAAACCTATTTTTCTGGAAGTTAAACTTCCCCCCATGTTCGTATCCTAAAGCAGCCATTCCCTCCAATACCTCCAAATTGGGGATGGATTCAACACCACCCTCATCCTAAAGATGAAGGGAAGAGCGAATAGAAGCCTCCGTCACCACATATGCACGTCCATCTATAGTAGCATGGAGTGCACGTGGTCGACTAGCCACACTCACAAGTCGAGCAGACGCCCAAAATTGACGAATAACACTATCATATATGGTGGGACAAACCGTAAAAGCAAACCTTAGATTGGAAGCTTCAATAAAATCCAGAATGTCAGCAAAATGTTCACGATGTGGACCATCACCCAGATAAGCAACTCGGTTGTGAGCAGGTTGGTAAGCAAGAGCAGCCATGGATCTTGATGAATTGATGAATGAAGATTGTGATGAAGGTGGAGATAGTAGGAGCGGTTTTGTGTGTGTGTTTATTGTAATGAGTGAGTCAAGGGTGTATTTTGACCATAAATAAAGAAAGTGGTAACTGTTCATTGACCCCTATTAATGGGGGGTTGCCCTTTCAAATTAAACCATAATTGCATAGTAACCACTTGCCCTTTTTAACATAATTACCAACTCCCAATTAACCATGCTTAATTTAAAACTGTAAATACCAGGATTGGGAGCGTTGACCAAAAGTCAAAGCACACAATGGTCAGACCAGGAGCAAAACGTGATTAACAAAGGACAAAAGGAATGAACAGTATGCCAGACCAGTACCAGGAGCCAAACACCACTTGACATGGAAGGATTTTAAACCACCAGAAGCCAACCAAGTATAACTAGAAGCTGACCAAGGAGGACCAGAAGCCAGTCATGTAAGGCCATATCCACCAGAAGAGAGCAAAATCCTCCATCAGAAGCACCACACACCATCAGAACCAATGAAATATGTTGTTAAAATCTATCAATACGTTAGTCTGTCCAAATATGTACACAAAGCCTCCCCTTAGGCTTTGCCTCCCCTCAATCCTAGACCTCAAGGATTGACTATCCGAATATGAACCACCAAGTGGTTAAACCGAGGACCATCAAAAGCTTTAGTCAGCAAATCAGCAACATTGTCATCCGTATGAACTTTAAGAACCTGTATCAGCTTCTTCTCATTGGCATCCCGTATAAAATGATGCCGAATCTCAATATGCTTCGACCGTAGATGAAAAACAGGATTCTTCACAATGCAAATAGTGCTTTGATTGTCAATAAAAATTTTGGTATTCATAAAATTGAAACCATAGTCCAACATCTGATTTTGGATCCACAAAACTTGTCCACAACAACTAGCAGCCGCAACGTATTCAGATTCTGTTGAAGAAGTAGCTACTATTGTCTGTTTCTTGCATTGCCATGAAATAAGTCGACGACCAAAAAACTGACAACCACCAGTAGTAGACTTTCTGTCATTATTAGCACCAGCATAGTCACTATCACTATAGGCTTCTAGAACAAAAGGTGATTCCCTAAGATACCATAGACCCAATTTAGGTTGAGCCTTGATATATTTGAAAATCTTCTTTACTACATTTAAGTTCGAAACCGTTGGAGTCACCTGGTGTCTAGAACAAGCACTTACTGCAAACATGATGTCCGGACGTGATGCAGTCAAATATATGAGGGAGCCAATCATAGACCTGTACATGTGAACATTTACCGGGGGGTCTGGCTCATTCTTAAGTTTGATTTTCGCAAATTCATAAGGAGTTGCTGCTGGTCGAGGAGGATCCATGTCAAACTTCTGAAGAATCTCATGGACATATTTATCTTGACTGATGAAAATCCCATCTGATTGTTGCTTGACCTGAAGACCAAGGAAGAACGACAGTTCTCCCATCGCACTCATCTGAAATTCGCCTTTCATCAAGTGTTCAAACTCATCACACCACTCCTTCCTAGTAGAACCAAAGATAATGTCGTCCACATAAACCTGAACAAGGATAATGTCCTTGGTAATTCTCCGAAGAAATAGTGTTTTGTCAATAGTACCTCTTCTATAGCCATTCTTTAACAAGAAAGTTAAAAGATGCTCATACCAAGCTCTAGGAGCCTGATGTAACCCATAAAGAGCCTTGACCACCTTGTAAACTTTCTTGGGATGAAGTGGATTTACAAAGCCCTTAGGTTGAGTGACATACACCTCCTCATAAATTTTGCCATAGAGAAATGCACTCTTGACATCCATTTGAAACACCATAAAGCCCACATAAGAAGCAAAGGCCAAAAACAGACGAATGGCCTCTATCCTTGCAACCGGAGCAAAAACTTCAGTATAGTCAATGCCCTCAATTTGAGTGTGTCCTTGTGCGACATGCCTAGCTTTATTCCTTACGACAATTCCCCGTGCATCCTTCTTGTTCTTGAGAATCCATTTGGTATTGATAGTTGTCTTTCCATCTGGTAAGTCAACCAGAACCCAAACATTCTGAAACAAGAATTGCTGCATTTCCTCCTGCATAGCCTCCACCCAACTTTTATCCTCAAGAGCATGAGAAACAGACCTAGGTTCCACCTGTGAAAAAAAACAAGCAAACAAACAGTGTTGAAAGTCCGTATGATTATTACGCTTTTGATCTTCAATATAGCTCACAAGAGCATGATGATCAGACGAGGCCTTCTGCTGCATTCTGCGTGTCTTGACAGTAGAACCAGGATCTCCAATGATTTGAGTGGTAGGATGATCTTTGTGTGATTGCAAGACTGGATTGGAAGAAACCTCCACTTCTGGTGCCAAGTTATTGAGATCACCAACAAAGTCAGCATCATATGAAGCATTTTTGAAAATCCCATCTACTGGTTGTTTATGAATATCATCCAGCTTGGTAGAAGACTTCTTTTGATGGTTCCCCAAATCAGAAGGACTGGAGAAACGAGTATTGGAAGCAGACTCACTAGCCGGAGTACCAGTAGGTGATAAGCTAGCACTAGGAGCAGAAGCTGGAGTACCAGGAGCAACTTTGTCAGTAGGCTCAACCAAGGGAAACTCAAAACTACCTTGAGCAGCTGCTTTAGTAGCTTCTTGTTGTTGTTTGAGTAGAGTGTCAAGAGCTACTTGGGAACCCTGTACCTCCAATGGAGTTGAATCACTAGAAGGAGTAGGAGAAACTGTGGTGGAATAGGATGGAACCACAAAAATGTCATCCTCATCATCTGAATCAGAAAGACTAGAAGGAACACCAGTACTAGAAGTTGCAAACACTTGTGGTCCTACATCATGGTTAGTTTTGAAACGAAAATATCCTAACGAATCACTAAGATAATCAAGATCAAAATACCATTCTGGACCTTTGCCTTGTATGTTTGACTTCACCTCAAAATACCTGAGATTAATAGTTTCTATGATCCGCTTGGCTTGAAGATTGTAGACACGATAAGCCCGAGAATGAGCTGAATATCCCACAATGTATCCTTCATCTGCCTTGCCATCAAACTTCCCCAAATAGTCACTAGTATTCAGAATGGTGACTGGACACCCAAAAGGCTTCAAGTGAGCAATATTTGGAACTTTGCCCGTGAGCAGCTCATAAGGAGTCTTCTTGTGAGGATTGGTAATAGAAACCCTATTCAAAACAAAACTTGCAGTATTAACAGCTTCTGTCCAGAACATGGTTGGAAGCTTGGAATCGGCAAGCATAGTTCTTGCTGCTTCTATTAGTGTCCTGTTCTTTCTTTCTGCCACACCATTATGTTGAGGAGTCCTTGCAGCACTATAATCTCTTTTGATGCCCTTAGCATTGCAAAGTGCGATGAGGTCTTTATTTTTAAACTCGGTTCCATTGTCGCATCGAATACCTTTAACTTTCTTAGACAACTGGTTCTCTATCTGGGTAAGAAAATCTCTAAGAATTGTGTAGGTCTCACTCTTGGCAGCCATGAAGAACACCCACGTAAACCTGCTATATCCATCAGTTACCACCAGACAGAATTGCTTGTGGTCAATGCTTCTAATAGGAAGTAGGACCAAATAAGTCCATGTGTAGTAGCTGCAATGGTTCAGTAATAAGACTAAGAGCAGTAATGGCGTTGAAGGATGCTTTGTGTTGTTTGCCTTTGCTGCAGGCAATACAATTTATATCATTTCTAAACGTCTTGGGAGGTAAACCAGAGACCAGATTCAGATTTGCAAGTTTGTGAATGGTCTTAAAGTTCACATGCCCCATCCTTCGGTGCCATTTAGTGGCTTCATCTTCTGAGGCTTTAGCAACTAGACATGCTAGTTGACCAGTAGGGTGGACTTCATTCAACTTGATTCTATAGAGATTGTGTCTTCTAGGGATTCTGAGTAAAACTTGTGAGTCATCCGGAAGCTGAAAGTCTTTGGAAAGCACAAGTGCATCAGTATCGGTGAAGAGAACAAACTTCTTCTTGTCACAAATCTGAGAGACCGATATCAAGTTGAAGTGTTGAAGTGCTTCCACATAGTAGACCTGCTCAAAATTTAGATTAGGAGTCTTTATCGTTCCTTTGCCAGTGATTCTGCCTTCACCCCCACCAAAATAGACCTTGCCTCCATGAAATGGTACAAAGTTAGAGAGAAGACTTTTATTGCCAGTCATGCTTCTGGAGCAACCACTATCAACAATGCCTAGACTAGGATCCTGGTATGGAGTAACCTACAACAACAAGATAAAAAATTGCAAAAGTTAGTGTCTTAAGGGGACCCAAACCTTTTCAGGTTTGAGCCTGCCTTGTGGATCTTTAGAATAGTGCCAAGAAGATTGATAAGATCCACCGTTGTTCCTTGGTTGCCTATGCATCATTTGGGTATTATTATTTGACCAAGGACAACCTGTTGAGGGCTTAACAGCAGTTCCCAAGTTTCCCAAACCAAAATACGTGTGGTCCAAATTATGTGGATAGATTGGATTAAAATTTTGAAAATAATTACTGGTTGTTTGGAATCCAAAATTTCTCCAATAATCAGAAGCTAAGGGAGAGGACACTCGAGAAGAAGTAAACGTTGGAGCACTAGGATTAAGTCTTCTAGAAGCATATGAAGCAGCTCCTGGTGGACCAGGAGCAGGAGAAGCATGATTAACAGAAGCATGTGTGTCATAATAATCACAATCTTTAATTAAACGAAAGGCACTGCCACAAACAAAACATGTTTTGAAAAACCTTTTATTAGAATGAGATTATTTCATACTGCCTACTTTATTACACACAATTCTAGGAGAAACATTCTTCCTAGGACTCAATAAACTAGGACCAGACACACTTGACTTGACAGCAATTCTTTTTTCACACTTCCTAGCACCAGTAGCAGCATGTTCATTCAACTTGGAACTTGTAGGTCTTGACTCTTCACTTGAACAACTAGATGCAGAGTCACCGGCTTTGTCACTGAAAGTACATGAGACAAAGTCATTAGTATTAGTAGAACTTGTTGGGGACTCAAGCATCTGTGATCCATCCGAGTCATTATGCCATGAAGTGGGCATAAAAGTTCCAGTAAGAGGAGGAGGGACAACATGCATTTCTGCTGTTGGTTTAAACCTATTGTAACTAGGTTTGCCCTCATCCTCTTTGTCGGCATCAAAGACACTTGAAAAAGATAAATCAAATACATCTTCTGAATCAATATAGTTTTTCAAATCCTAAGCCTCTTTTAGTTCTGCCAGACATGATACTATCAATTAATTTTGAAAGATTTTTAGGTGCCTTTTGCCATTTTTCAAATCTTAGCATTGTAGCATCTAATTTAGCTTGCATCTTCTCTTTTTCTTTGATACTAGCATCTCTTTCTGTTTCTGTATATTTAAGCATATTTGTCGTGTTTTCTAAATCAATGCTTAGTATCCTGATTTTATCCTCATACGCACGTTGTGTATCTTGTAACCACCTCTTTTGTTGTTCCAATGTGTTTAATGAAGCCTTATAGGCTTGAACCTCTAAAAAATACTTATCATTTTTATCATTTACTTCATTAAATTGGGACAACAATTCTGAGTATTTATCATGACACCCAAGAGGACAATGTTGTACCAGAGGTGAGATGCCCATAAGAGCAAACTCGTCTGCTTCTTCTGCATCAGAGAGATTCCCAGCAATCATTGCAAACACGTCAGTTGAGGACTCAGCTGATTCCAGAGTAGAAGCCTGATGATCATTCCAGTTGACCATAGAGTCAACAGATACCAATGCCTTCTTGTCATCTTTTATCTCCTGAACCTTGAAAGCGGAGTACCTGCTCTTCTCCTGATCATTCTTGCTAGGGCACTCCCTTGCAAAATGACCTTGTTGCTGGCAGTTATAGCATCGAACCTTGCTTCTATCGAATCTTGCTGGTTCCCGAGGGTTGTAATTAAATTTCCTTCCTTCTTTCTTCTCAAACTTGTGAACCCTAAGAGTAAGCATGGCCATCTGCCATTTAAGATCCATCTCATCCAGGTCAAGTTTATCAACCTGTTTGAAGTCATCAAAAGCAAGTTGTTGTTCAACATTAACATCAGCCACAAACGAATGAAGAACGGCTTCTACCATACTACCAGACTTGGCAGTAGGTTCAGGAGCAGAAGTATGCTGAACAGTATGCTGAGAGGAGACAGTATTGCTTGGGCTACTTGCATATGACATGGGACTAGATGCCATAGAACTCACAAAGGAAGAGTTAGCAGGAGTGGGAAAAGAGTCACTCGAAAATCCTCTTACATGGGGTTCGAAAGTTCTGAGCCTATGAAACAGATCATCAAAGTTGAGATAGTCAAGCCCACCTTTGGCTTTGAGAGAGATCACCACCTGATTCCATGAGTAGGATAAGGCTTTAAGAAACCTTGCATTAATGTCACCATCATCAGGCTTTGACCGAAGTTGATTCAACTGGCTCAATATTTTCTGGAACCTATCATACCCTTGATGTAGCCCTTCAGGTTCTAAGATTTTGAATTCTGTGAATTCATCTCTCAGCATGGACCTTCGCATTTTCTTTGACTCCTCATTACCACCGAACCTTGCTTTTATGCCATTCCAAATCTCTCTGGCATCATCCAAATGGTAGAAGTCACCCATGTGATCTTCAGGAAGAGATTGAAGCAAAATTGTATTTGCTTTGACCTCCTTCTGAATAGCTATGATTTCTTCATGAGACTTAGGGCCAAGAAGAGTAATATTACCATTCTTGTCTCTTCCAGTAAGCTTTCTGTTGTTCCCATTCAGAATGATTTTCCAAAGATCTTGATCAGTATTGGTGATCCACCATTCCATCTTCATTGCCCAGTTTTCATATTCACCCTTTTTCAGAAGAGGGAATTTACCATTTGTGTTTGAAACTGTAGCAAGGATCTGCTGAGGTTGCACAATTTTAGGTGTGCTGTCTTCTCCTGTTTGAGTAGAAGTTGAGGCAGACATGATAAACAAAATGTCAGTAATGAGAAAACTTGATTCTTCTTGTATAGAGACCCTTCCAGGCTCTGATACCACTTGTTGGGTCTACTAGATGTAGATCTTGCAGCCTGTCAGGACAAGTGAATGACTTCTCTAATCACAAGTCAAATCACAAAGAGACTCTATACACAATATGAATGTAAAATATAAATGTAATCAAGAAGAACAGAATAACTATAAAGACTTGATCCTTTCTAAGGATTTCTAATATTGATAATCACTAGAACTACGTTTTGTGAAGGTGTGTCTAACCCTTCTGCCTAAGGTTCCTTTTATACTCCAAGGAAACCCTAATACAGCATTAAAGAAAACGTGTAAAACTGATATGCATATCATTTCCTAACATATCTCATGCATATCCTAACAGAATATTAAGTAAATAATAAAGTTTGACTTCGACTAGGACCAGGAGCAGGACTTGCTCCTACTACTACTAGGACCAGGAGGAACTACGTACCTCCTAGTCTACCTATTACATATAACTATTACAATGGTCCTAACACAACATAATCCAATAACAATATAAATAGTAACAATGATAATAATGTTACCTATAATGGTAATATTGAGACTACGGTCTCATGGACCGTATAAGATGTATGACTTGATTTATATATATTGCCTGACTAGCAATACGAGGACTCACTTCTGATATTATACTTGTGTTCTGCTTTCTATGACTGTTTTATATAACAGATTTATTAAACTCTTTGAATTCACTCGGCATTCGTTGATATAATTTTTACATGTTTTATCTCAAGTGCTTGAAGGTAACTTGGATGGAGATCGACTCTGATGGCCCACATAATAAAAATGTTCATTCGATCTATGTTTTTTGTAAACTTTATGACTGTGAAACTGAGGGACCTTGTGTAAACTTAAAACTTTTATTCGAATGAAGGTATGTTAAACCTTGTACAACCATTTTTATGCGTTGTCTATGATTTGAGTTATTGTGCTATCCCGTAACACTCTACTGACCCTTCCGCTGACCTGATACAAAATTTGAGAGTGTTAGAGAATATGAAGGCAGATTTAGCCGAATATGTTAATAAGTGTTTAACATGTGCGAAAGTGAAAGCTGAACATAAGAAACTGTCTAGATTATTAGTGCAACCTGAGATTCCTAAGTGGAAATGGGAGAA